>JAGVSL010000087.1:1200000-2400000 GCA_022494535.1 Himalopsyche phryganea | reverse complement strand
CAGTTTCGGTGGAAGGAGTTCCGACGGCTTCCGAGGAAGTGTTGATGAGAGCCGCTTGGTGAACGCTTGCAATGGCACTGGCGTTTGCAACAACCGTCCGCCTTTCCACTGTCGCAGTTTTCTCACGAGGTGAACCCTCCGATGAGAGATCGCCGTCGGAGATCCAAGAATCTATTTACAGACAAAAGCGAGTATTTAATGAAATCGTGAATGTGCTTAATCAGCAATTGATGTAAACTTGGCAATGATATTAATAAAAAAATTGTGGAAGTAGTACAAATAAATTGTGTTTTATGTTTATAATATAATGCCTTTCTACCAAGAATTGACAGATGTTATTAAAAGTGACATTACTACAGTTTCGAAAAGAGTATTGAAGAATGACCCAACAGTTATTTTTTAATTTATTAACCCTTTTATTATAATGGCAATTTGATAGGTACCGTTGTAAAATACCACATTATTTTACATGGTTTTTTGGAGTTTTTTTTTTAAATTATATCTTTCTTAAAAATAACAATTCTTCTTCTGTTTTATTCATAAAATGAATTCTCACCGAATACAGAATTGTTCAAAATGAGTGATTTACCTAGTGACTGAAATGGCTCTGGGGGGGGTCGTCTTGACATTTGAGGTGTGACCTGTTTGGCACTTGGTTCATATGGCAACATCACAGGGACTCCTGCTTTCTTTTGCGTTTCCTGAAATATTACAAATACAAAATTTTGTACAAAGTCCTCTTTTACTCATGAAGCAACCGTGGGTCCTGGTGGTGTATTTTTTTTATCTAGATATGTTATCCCAAGTTTTTAAGTTATTTTAAGGTAATCCACAAGATCAGGGATTCCCAACGATGTTCTCGAGAATATATTGTGCATTTTGTAATATTTTATAAAAAACAAAAAAACTGATTAAGATTATAGTAGATCAATAACATTTTATTTTGAATGGCTATAAATATATTGAAGTTAAATAAAGTATGAGCGAAGTGTACATTTTTTTGTTTTTTAATCTACCACAGCACCCCCTACCTATTTTAACCACAAGCCACCACTGGTCTGTTTCTATTAATGAATTATCTCTCCAGGCTTTGTTATGGATTCAATTTGATTTTAACAGTGACAACACTAGTAGACAAAATAATTTATATGCACTTACTAAAAGTAAGACTTCAAGCCGAATGACTCTGTCCTTGAGCGTTTTAACAAGGGCGTTGTATTCGGTGTCCTTCTCCTGCAACAGCTGCTGATAGAATTCTTCACGGTGAATCATATCAGATTCTCGTTGCCTAAATTCACGGAGAAGTTTCTTCGCCTGCAATGAATATGGCATAGAAACGAAATTTTATCAATAGCAAAACAAGTCATTTCCTCATGTGAATTTGAATCAGTTAGTGGTCACGTAATAATGGACTTTTAATGGAGCCTATCTCAACAGAAATTGTTCAACGAGAACTGCTTGTTACTCAGTCACTCAACCTCTCTTTTTCGGCAAGACTAAGGCAGGATAAGTGGTCAGCTAATTGCCTCGTTTGAGTAGGAGGGTATTAAGACATCACCGACATCCGTCCCTTGAACGCAAATCCATAAATTGATTGAAAAACCAATTCATTAAACTGTCGGTATTGAGATTCGAACCTGTGAACGCCGTTACTGAATGGGGTTGAACACTTGGCTACAGCTTTATGTCTTTTATTTATTTTACCTATCATATCTGATGGTCAACCTAGTATGATTTTAAAAGTCTGTGGGATTTATTTAATGGTTGCATAACATCAAATATTTAGTGACACTTAGAAACTTATACCATAGTGAAGAGTAAGAAATAATCACAATAATATTTTTTAAACTGGCGATATTTACCTTACTATATTTCAAATCAAGGTTTGAATACTGCTCCTGGGATTGCTGCAGCATATCTTTGTACGACTGCGCCTCCCTCTGTGAAGATTTGAGATTTCTTTCCGTCTCCCTCAACTTGAGACCAGACTGCCGGAGTCTCTCTGAGAACTCTTCATTCTCTGCACCGTTTGACTCTAATTCCATCAGCTGAAAGATAATATGAATTATTAATAATGTTAATATAAATTACAAAATTTCTTTCAAGGACTAAATTTGTGGTTGGAACATTTTGTAAAGTAATTCTATTTAAAATCTACTAATTAAGATAACTAACTGACTTGTTCACAACAGTTTTTAGGAGAGAAATATGGATTAATCAAAAAGAATTAATCATCTATTTACAATATCAACAAAACATGTCTTATGGTTTGATTCACTTACCAAGCAAAATAACTATATCTATTAGGGGTTGTCCGTATTTGACATCACACCCTTATGGTTGGGGAGGAATTCTAATATCATGTGATAATTTGGGACAGAGGGTGTTGCAGTAAATGCAATATCATAAAACTGTAGTTTTATTTGTGAAAATAGTATAATAAAATTGATAAACTTAAACAAAAATAGATTGAGAAGATTTCTATGATATGAGGACCTTATGATATTTATGAGTCTTTCTTATATGCAGCGGTGAAACGAGTGAAGTACATATGCACGCAATGCAGGAAGGTATCCCAGAGAAACAATTAATATTGTTTACAAGCCTACTGCAATTATTCTATACGAAAAGAGGGCAAGTGATATTTTTCACCTAATCAAATGAAAAAAAAAAATGTTTTGTTGACTGCTATTTAAATTTCATTATCATAAACTTTGTAACAATAAAAAAAAACAGAAAATACGATATAAATAATTTTTAGTCGTATTTACCACCTTATAGTTTATCAAAATGTAAATATGGTTTTTATATTTTGATAAAGCATAAGATGGTTTTAAAAGTGACAGGGGGCTGCTTATTTTGATTGACCTTGGCACCTCCTCATATATATATATATTCAATTCCAAGTTTTTTCCGAATCACTGAAAATTAAAAACGTGAGAATATTTCGCGTCTAAATAATGTAATAATTATTTGAAGAAGAAAAAAAAGTACCGGCCCCACTACACCACTGACGGTCACCACCTAACTGTGCAGCAGGCTACTCTTAGGTGTGGGCCCAGTGGAAAGTTTGCAGGGGGACAAATTGTAGTTAGGTGACCGAGAATATATATTGTGAAACATACCAATTTCAAAGTGAAACATACCTGGTAAAAATTTTGTTAAAAATCTGATAACGGTAACTATTGGTCAAAAATCACTCGCATATAGATTGAGCTGTATTAACATAATAAGATTATTAATACTTTCTCTTCTCTAAATATATTTACAACTTGATACTAAGTAAAAACTGTTTTATTCAAATAAAATATTATGATTAAATATAAAATAATATGAAAGCAAAATAAAAAAAAACAAGTTTTATATTACCTTCAATCTAAGTTGGCACTCGACGGATTGAGTTGCAATTAATTGGGATTCAGTCTGCAAAATAAAATCAAACACAAAGATGGACATCACATGCAAACGACAAATACAAAAACAAAAAAACACACACATGCACGCCTTATAATTAATATCATGCTGCAAAAGTCATTCGGTGCTATATAAAGGATAATTAAACGAATTAATTAATATGAAATAGATAAAAAAATAATGCCGCATTATTTGGAGTGTTTGTCTTTTGTTTTAGAGCCTATGACAAATCGCAGACTCAAGTTTTAATGATAATTTTATTTCATCAGACTAATTGATACATTAGGACCATATATAGGGGCTCTTGGGTCCTGTCTCTTCGCGGCCGGCGAAAAAAAACCTGAATAGAAATCATCTTGAAAAACAGTTGTTTGCTGTACTGCGATTATTCTCATTTTATTCACACCAGTGTCTTGTAAATACTGTGGTCTCATATTCTGAAATTTATTAGTGTCCCAACACTAATACAGCCCAGTCAATAATGATCACCCCGTTTACGCCGAACGTAATGATTCTTGTAATTGCTCAGCACATATATATAGGTTAGGAGACTTTTATGTAAAAGTAGTTAAAATGTTGCTACACATTTTGGTCTTGTGATGAAAAGTTATGTTACTAATGACCTCCTTTCTGTATTTACGATATTGGCTATGTTTAGTACCAACCTAATAAACATGTATAGAGCAAATTTAAAAATCATCACGTTTGGCGTAAAGGTGCTAAAAAGCATCACTGACAGGAAATTTGAGAATAGGACGGCTGGTTTATGTAACTAGCATACTTCTAAATTCATATATTTAATTTGGTAAGCCCTGCCTCTTTGAGTCGTAAGGACTTTCGCTAAAAAGCAAATAAAAATATTTCTGGGTATTTACAAAAAACAATTGGTGAATGATTACATTCAAAGATGTTTTAATTCTGTTTATTGAAGAAGTAATCAATTAATAAAAAAGCTCTATATTTAATTCTCTACAATTACTGTTACTTAGTGTGGCGAGAATATAGATTTTAATGTCATTAATTAAACAATGAACAAGATATCATGCAAATAATAAACATGCAATGGGCGAAATAGGTAGGCGGACTTTTTAATACATAAGTTATAAATACGAAGAATTTGAAGTTAACGGATGTATCCATCGGATACAGTAAAATGGTTATCTACTTAGAGGTTACCTACTCTGAGGTTAAAACGTTTTTTGGCACATCTCACAAAATTAAGACAAACAAGCATTGATCAAAAATAAAATCATTCACAACAACACAAGCTTTAAAAAAACAGACACAGCAAGCGTACAAATGGAAAAAGCAAAATACCTCTTGAAGCAGACTCCTCAAAGACTCAACATCATCCTTGTCTTGGGCTTGTTGAGCCGCGGTGGAGGCAGATGTGGGACAGGCATTGAGAAGTGACGGCGATGGGGTAGGTGACGGTACAGGTAACGCGCTTACGGGGTCTGCATCAGCTGCGGGCGGAGGGGGAGGAGGTTCGGAAGTGGAAGAGTTTCCGGAAGAGGCGGAGGCGGGTACCGTTGAGTCTTCGGATTGGCGACGCTGGCGCTCTTCCATCGAGCGCTGCCATCTGTTAGCAAATAATTCGTTGTAATGAATATCATAAACGTCTTAAATAATTAACAAACAGATAGTATTTAAAAATGAAAGGTTTCTAATAAACTCTTTGACATGCGATGTCAATTTCAAACATGCTGGAGTCATTTTGTGTTTTGATATAAAATTAAAATTGATGATTGTGTTATTCTATTTGTTGTACAATTAAATATTGCAAGTGTTTCTTCACACACAAAAAAATTGTAACTTTTTAAATCTATGTTGCAGTATTTATTCTAATTGTACTTATAAATAACAGGCGGCACAATTTTAAAAATCTTTACTCTTTACCTTTCTTCTCCCTCTCGGTCCGCTTGCAAACTTTGTCTGATGAGCTGAGCAACTTCACTGTTCTGCGGATCTTTCTCTCTTCCAATCTGGAAGTTCACCAGACCGGAGGTATTCCTTAGAACGGACGCAGCGTAGGCTTGCGTTACACCAACCTAAAGAAATACAATGACGTTATTGTATGCGAATTGTATACATGTAGAAAAATAGGGAATTTCAGGTAAAAGACGTACACGGTTAAAGTTGACTCCCACTCAATAGAAATGGATGGGAAATGAGACATGGTTGATATACTTTTAGGTTAATCCAAACATATGTATTCTCAAAACTGATGTGGAAAGTGGAAAAACATCGCAACTAAAAGGATATGAAAAATAAATAGTGTAAATTGCATAACGTTTTTGAATTACTTAAAGGGATCTAACTATCACTTTTCCAATACAGCGGAGAAATGATTGATTGTTTTTAAAGACCCTCAAAAAAAACTCAATGCATGTAGGATTAATTAAGACTGTTCTTATTTACGTGAACTAATGGCAATTAAAGCGGCAAACGATGAATGCAAGAACGATAAGATCGAGGTTCCATTGCATTAGGTTAATTGATACCAATCATTTAAAACACAAATACATGCAGTACCATCTCTGTGTAAAATATGTAATTAATTATGACATATTTGAGCCAAATCTATGCTATCATGGAATAGGCTTCTAACATCAATTTAAACTGTCACCAATCCTAGGTTTGAACTTTACAATGCCAACTAAAGACAATAAATAGTCAGAGAGCTATGTAAAGACCGTAAATAATTTTGGCATTCGATCAATTTTCTTTAATTTCCTCATTCACTACTTTTTGATGGTTGGATCCCTTTTAAACAAACTTCACATTAATACATTCAGTGCTAATTAGCAACTAAGTGGTAATCGATAGGGCACTAATATCTAGGTGATTAGTGTAGCAGTGAATGGGTTAAATTGAATATTATTACGGGACATACCAAGCTTTTGCCATCGACTTCAATGACCTGGTCGTTAACATGTATACGGCCGTCTCTGGCGGCAGCACCGTTGTCTGTGATTGTTTTTACAAAGATGCCGAGCTTCTCTAACCCAGCATCAGCACCTACACCCATACCTATAAATCGACAATACAACAAATTTAATGAAACATGATTTAAGATGATACAAAAAAATTTAATATAATTTACTGGGAGACTATTTAGGATAAACTATATGTTGGTTGTGCGAAGATATTGATTTGCAGATCTGCATTGAATGAAACTTACCAATAATCGAAAGTCCTAGTCCATCAGGTCCCTTGAGCAATCTAACGGGAAAGACGAGCATCTTCTCCACTCTCTTCTCCAATTCGTATTCAGCCGATGCTGCAACCGGATCAACATCTTCATTCCGCCTGTCGTACTCCATTACAGAATGAGTGGAAAACATTTGCATTGGTGCAGAACTGAAACATTAACAATGCATATAATATTATATTTATAGAATACACTCACAAAGCCAACTTATAACCCAATATAACAACTTATTATTTTAATGTTTTTTTTTCATTGTTGTTTTTATTAGTATTATTGTTTTCATTATTATTAATGTACTATTGTTTGTGTAAATGCATGGCGCATTGGCGTCAGCTGTAATGCCATGCCTTTTAATTTTTTAAATTTCCAAAATAAATAACCCAAGCAGAAATGCACATCATGTTAACATGTCTAAAAACAATATAAATCAAATTTTACCACGAGGAAAAATTACAGTAGAACCAAGATCTATCTTTCTTGCATTCGTTATTTTTTGGTCCTGGCCAAACGTCCATAAGAACGAAGTTAAATAATCCTGCGTTCATTGCTCCCCGCTCTATCATTATCTTTGATTTATTGGTTATATATTCCTGTCAAAAATATTATCGCGATTGATTGTTTTTGTCAAAAATTTATCATCCCAAAATATTTTTCCTAGAGCCCTTAAAAAAGTGAAGAATCAGGATTCCACTGTATTATAATACTCAGAGACTGTGACTGATACACATACGTGTTGTAAAATTTTAACATTAACATGACGGAGAACTAAATTTAATAATTAAATGGCAACAAGAAAATCCTAACCTAAAACAAACTTTTGAACTTTTCTTAACAAATACTGGCGGGTAGTATCCTTCGTCCTCATCAGCATCTTCACTCTCCGGTGGCAAACCAGCAATCTAAAAGAAAGGCAGATTGATTGATATAAAAAAAGATTTAAAAGTGAAAAAATATTATTAAATAAACAATAACATTTCACAATAATTTATGCTTCGAGCAAATTATATGAGTGGATTACACAATAATTAGTAATACACTCTGGCACTAAATTGTTGCATAAAAACGGTATCAAAGAATTGTAAAATAATTTAATGTTACTCCTGCTATAGAACGTGGACAGAAATTTTCTTGCAGACCATGCAACCATCTATAGTCGATCGTGACAAGAGTCAAGTCAAAATGTGTATATATAATCTTGTGTTGTGACAATAACATATATACAATTTAAAAGAAAATTATTTTTAGACTTGGAATCAAGATGAAAAAAAAACATGATTGCCAGTGGACATATTTTTTTTTTAAATCCATGTCCGCTCCCAATGTGGAGCATATGGTCTCCTAATGGAGGTATCTTAACAGAATTTTTTTACTAGAACTGCTTGTTACTCAGTTGCTCAACCTTTCTTTTTCAAAAAGAGTAGGGATAGAAGAATAGTATGACAGAACTAGTGGTTGGCTAATCGCTCTCGCTACGCCCCGTGAGGATGTAATGGATGGGAGGGAGGACTCAGACTACAAACAGAAATCCATAAATCGATTGAAAAATCAATCTATGAAAACCGTCCGCACCGGGAATCGAACCAGAGACATCTGTAACCGTAGCCATCGACGCTACCAACTGCGCCACGGACGCCGACACATTTATATATGAGTAAAATATTCTACGGTAGACAGCCATCATTACTCTCAGCAGCAAGCTCTTGCATGACACTTAAAGTGTTAGGCCATCTCTGTTATACAGAAGCTAAGACTGTGATTTCGTTTAAATAAAATTTGCCTCGCATTGTTTTTACTTATGTAGGTAGTATTTTCAAAAATAATTATTTTTTCATATTCTTGGATGGGTCGGGAAGACAGTATACGTGTAAACAAAATAATTAATAATAAATTATCAAATCAAACACAACTAACACGTTTTTGGTTAAATTATATTCAAAACTTTCACTGTGTATTAAAGAGTGTTTTAATTTGGATGGTGCATAATATTTTAATCTGAATTTCATGATACTGGAGTTTTATAGCTATGTGTTACAAGATAATTTGGAAAAAAAAAATGTTTATTGTGGACTGTACACAAGTTTACAATGAATAGAACAAAGCAGCAATTGTATTTGACCATGTCTTAAAAAAAATTAAGAGTTAGTCAATTTATGATGCATTTCACACCTTGATAGAAAGGCAAATTGTTGATTTACATTAACTATTCATTATTACTTAGTTTTACTTGCAGTTTTAATAAGAAGAAGGATATTCTTGAGGATGAAATTCTTTTTTCAAATGTTTTAATAAAAAAAATTATCATGTGCCAAAAGTTAATTTGTTAGTCGACCATTCATTACGAGCAAAAAACATCAAAATAGATAACTGCTTTCTATGAATAGAAAGACGCCTTGAAAGTTTTACAACTTTACTCAATATAAAATCCTAGTCGATTAAAATAAAACTTGTCAAAAATACCTCTGTCCAAAAGTGTCCGTCTTCAAAGAAATGGATTCCGTCAGCCTCCCCGACAACCCTAATCGGCTGCGGTGGATAGTTGACGTGGCCTGTTTCTCCATCACCCTGGAGACTTCCTGATGAGATTTCCATCGAGTCTCCAAGAGTATCGGCGAGTCTATCACTGGGAGTCATGCCGTATCCTCCCGATTCGGCAAGAGAGGCGTAACTGTCATTGACAGTGGCGGGACCGCTGTCGTTGACAGTGGCAGGACCGCTGTCATATGACACCATGGATTGGTAACTGTCATTCATCGAAACGACGCTGTCAGACATTCCGTTGGTAACCGGAGTCGGTAGCTGAGACAGCTGCTCTTCTCGGGACAGACCAGCCTTTGTTGGTGATTCACTATCTGACTTTGGAGATAAGAGCCGAACGATTTCTTGAGCTTGTTCATCAGAAAGAAGTGCTTGTTGTCTGAAATCAGTGAAGAGATATATCGTTAAACACCTCTATTTAATGGAAAATATGTTAGGCCTCTTGTTACGTGGATGGCTTTAATGAAGAATGCAATAGGTATTAATATGACATCTAAAAAATAGTACTGACTGATTGATAACCCTACAATAAACAGTTTTTTTAAGTCAATCAATGTAACCTTTTTTTTTTTTAAAAAACTAATAAATTTAGGTTTAAGGGTAATTTGATAATTGTTAATTAAACAAGACAAAAATATACATATTATATAATTCAAACCCATTAACAGTGTTATTATTTGATTTTTATATCAAACAAACTGCAAATGTGTTAGATTGCCCAAAAATATTTTATAAGAAGTTACCTAAACGATAAGTTAAACTAACGTTTTTGAATATACAAGGAAGTGTAGTATTATATATTCTTCATTAGTAGATACAGATTCACTGCTACTTACCCAGTTAGTCTCATTGTGAATAAGTGTCTATGCATAAGACAAATTATTAAGTTTTTATGCCAATAAAGTATACATTCTTTACAGTGATTAAATCAAAATTAATATTTTACAAGAGAATTTGAATACAAGAAAAATACAAGTCCAATCTAGACACTGAAGCTGAAGGAATCTCGAGTCAGGAAGATGTTCAAAGTTAGTAAATTACTATATAAAAGCATTAGCGTAACATACCTGATCTTCTTCTCCAGGATGCTATAAATGCGGTGCAGGGAATTTGCGATAGCCATCGATTGTTTGTCGAGAAATGCATTCCGTGATACAAGTTGGATGCACATACACACATGCAATGTGAAAAAGAAAAAAAAAACAACAGCCTTAGCGATTTGTCAACATAACAGCAGATATCTGCAGTGGAATTAGGATTTTAAATGTTTTACAAATATTTTCACAAATAATATTTCGAATGCTTAGTGCTGAAATCAGTGTATTTACGAAAGCAGTAGTAATAAATCAGAGAAAAGTCGTTATCTAAAGAAGGTTTTATTTCAAGAATTATGTTATAACTTTTCTAATGAACCTACTAAGAGTTAAAAGATATTTAAACTAAATAATAAGGCATTCTTCTAACACCAAATCAACATAAAGCAGTTTATATAATTTTGTCAAACTATTCATGAAGTTCATAATATTTTACTATTTAATGATTGAATCGATAAATTACATAGAATGAATTTTATTTAACTCCTGAATAATTTACCTTAATATAATTAATTTAAGTTTGGTAGTTAAGTCGACAATTGTGAGTGTAAGAAATTTTTAGTTATCTTTAAGTATTAGATGAAATTATCCATTTTTCCATTGAAGAATAATCAGTATGAGACAACTCAAATAAAAAGGTAATAATTATCTATAAAACTATCCTGACATATAAAGCAAAATAAATATTGATATCATATAAAGTCAAGCGGATTTATGCCCTATTTCAATGAAGAAATAATAATTTGAAAAATTCACACACTAATGATATGAGCAGACTAACTAACAATCAAAGAAATAGTACTAATTTATTCTTATTTTCAATCTTTCAAGAACAAAATAATTAGACGGAAGGCATATTAAAGTAGTATATATTAGATACTAATAAAATGGAATATTTTTTTATAGATACATAATACTTATGTATACTGTCAATTATGACCAAGCCATTATTTCCACATAAAACCGAATCAACTAAGAAGACTAGAAATACAATAATAATCAAAACTAATCAGTGACGATTTGTTTATTAGGAATTATTAGACATTTTTTAAATGCAAAGGTTACGATATACTAAATCATAAAAGGTGAGTGATGATTAATCATAATGTTATAAAAGTATTTCTTTATTAAATAAAATAAATAATATTGCGGACTTCTTTAAACGCGTACACATCATTAAATATGTACTAATTAATATAATATGTCTGTGTCTTAATTGAAATAAGTAAAAGGTATTTTTTTTTAAATTTTTGTCGTTTTTATGATTTAGATTTGTATAATAAAATGAAAGACGACATGCGATAAAAAAATTTAACCACCGAAAACAGCTGTTAAGTAAATAATAGACAATATTTAAAAATCTATATTCACGGATAAATCTTGTCTGCATTACAAGATGGATAATCTTTAATTCGATACAAATGTCACACGCGGCACAAAAATATCACAGTTTCAAGGTAAATGTATTTTAGCTCACAAAATGACATCTTTATCTTTCGATATTTTCAAATTATATTCAATGCGAAAAGTATCACGGATTGATTGAAATGATTAAATAAAACCAATTAATATTACATTTGCATAGCTGCGGCGATTATCATTCAAAACTGCACATTTCGTTGCAATATTATTGTTAAAAGATAAAATTTTCCATCGCGCACCGTTCCGAACAGATTTCGGCAGACTACTGGTCTAAAATATAACTTATTTCCGTACGACTCTGGGGGAGGGTCATCGTTTCATTTTCGTTTTGCATTCGAAAAGAGAAAGAAGACGACAACTTTGAATTTAATTTAAAATTTAATTATACTCCGCTCAGTAATATGCGAATAGAAATGAATAATAAATTAATGTTAATTTTACAGGTGTGTAATAAAACATATTGTTTAATGAGTGGCAGTTATGATGCCGATGTTGCAACTTTATACATATTATATTATTCGTGTTAAATAACAAAGTTAGCAACACATAATAATGTTATAATTATATTTTTATTAACGCCATTGGTGTCCGCAATTGAAAAAATAAAATAATAGTTCAGGCAGCAATAACAGGCAAACAAAATACGCGAATGGAACAGTATGAAATATAGTAGATAATTAATATTGTTCTTGAAATTTTTAACATAGAAAAACTTGTTTTAGAGCCGTACAGGCAGGCGCCCCTAAACGACGTTTTCATTCCGAGGAAGGAAGGTTGACACCTATATGATGAGTGCTCTCGCATATTCGCCAATAGCGCACTTTCTATCGACACAGCAGCACTCATCTCATATATTACATACCCCCACTCCTCAAACATCAATGGGTCAACGAACTATGATATACGAAAAAAATATATAAACAAAGATCTATAAATACCTCACTATATTTTATAATATCAACCTATTTTGTGTGAAAATATGTTGAAAAATATGTAGATATGTACATAATGAAATTGTGCACAAGTGCAACCTGGTATTAAATCACGTAAATTCCGCAGTGTCTGATCAAAGCAACGTTTATATGATAAAATGCATCATTGCAACAAAAAAATAATCACCTTGAGCTGAGCATGAGCTCTGCTTCGTCAGGAGTCATAGTAGCCGCGACAGGATCGACATCACGCTTGCCGTGATCCTCTTCTACCATGTCTTCTTCGTCGTCATCATCATCGTCGTCGTCATCCTCACGTTCCTCGTCTTCTTCCTCCACGGAAGCTGACATGACGCTCCACTGGCTGTTGGCGGACTTGTCCAAGATCTCCATGGAACCCAAGCCAGCCTCGCTGAGTAAAACTCCGGAATCGTGCTGGGTGTGAGCCGTTGAACCATTTTTTAGCAGAGCATCGTCGATTGAGCCAGATACTGAGACAACTGATATCCCGTTTGTGTTGTCGCTGAAGTCTGTCTTAGGCGTGGCTGTCTCCACAAAGAGCGGGCGATACAGTTCGTCGGGAGGACTTCCGCGGCTCTCCAGTTCAGCCAGAACAGAATTCATAATAACTCCGGAATCGACTCCTGAATCAGGAGTAGCAGCGTTATCATCCCTCCGATAATGTCCCACAACGTGGTATAAAGGTTCAAGATTCCGGTGCTTATCAATGCCATCTTCGATATTATCTGAGGAATATGTCTGTTGGTGTTGCTCTATTGTTTCTGGTTCAGCAGGCCGAATCGCTGAATCCTCGTCGGTCGGAGGCTTAAGTCTCGCTTTGATCTCAGGCGACGGTTCGTTGAATCCGCCCTCGTCCGAGGCGGTGGACGCTCTCGAAGGAGGTCTGCCGCTGACCGTGGATCCGGCGATGTTGAGGCACATGGATGCGATCGCTCTGGATCGTTTTTCGGAGCGCGCCGTGGGTGATTCTCCATGCTTCGATGCCGGTTGCTCGTGCTCTGGCGATGACTTCTGACTGGAGGGTCGACCTGCAACAAGAAAATGCCAGACATAAAAATAAAGCTACGATAACTGATAAACAAAGGATAAAAAGACAAACAAAAAAATAGTACAAGCGAAAATGCCGATTTGAAAAATATAGAATAAATTTATCATAACTTGACAAATACTTAATAAGTAGCGAACGGCAGATAAAAATAGAGGAATTAATAAAAATAGATAGTTGTCTCCCACTTTAAGAATAGATGATTGATAGACATCAGTATAATGAGTCGAGAGCTGTTGTCCGCACGTCAAATGCAAAAAAAACTGCCATGTCCTGCCAATACACACCAGAAAAAATCTGCCCTAATTAGTCATGAGTAGGGATTGCAACCTCGGTCTGTTTTTTAAACTTGGGATTTCACAAGCACTTCCGGGATTAGAAATCAGAATTTTAATATGAAAATAGAAGGTATATAAAATATTGGTGTCAACAATTTCAAGAAAGAATATGAGATCTGTATCCATAATAACTAATACGAGGATATACAGAGTATAGTACGCCATTCCAGGAAAGGTACGACCACATGGGACACTCGTAAATAAATCAATACATTTGTACTTAAACATGGTACCTATTATTATACCAATCAGATTATGCAGTCCCACACTTACAATGAAAATAGTCGTTACATAGAAGATTTTTTTGATCAAGTAGGAATCAAAATGTACGAAGAAATTCCGTAATCGAAAATCTGGATTCTGAAAATATTTGGACACAATATTAGTCCCGAAAAATTCGGAACTACACATTTTCAATCCTGGGATTTAGGCCAAGAAAAACAGCCGGAATCCCAAGATTGCATTCCGTAATCATGAGTGCAGTAAAACTAAACCATAATAGAAAGTATGTTCTATTTTCGGTTTTCCTGATGTTTTCAACTGACCAGTGCATCTTCCACATAACCTCCTCAGCCTGGAGCACATGGCTCCAGGTGAAACTGATGGCGGTAGAATGTTCTTCTCCCTGCGGCTCCTCCCCGTCGCCCGCTCCTTGCGACCCATCGATGTCATCAAGACATTTGAAAATTTGAATCTCTTTCACTGTCCAACCATTTTCATTCAATTCGTAACGCACATATACCCAGAATTAAAAAACTTATCCATGAGGATTTATATATTATTTTTTATGCGGGGTATTTATTATTTCACCTTTATAGTTACCGTTTTTACAAGCGCATAACATTATTTTTTGTTGGGAAGAATAGTAACTTCGTTATCTGTAATATCAACGAGTAAAATATACTACAGCGAAACACCGCATCTTTCCGGTCAAATTTGAAAATGAATTCTTGTAAATATTAGGCATATTTAAATTCAAGAATCATCGATCATGAACACTGTTCTGAGCATGATTAGCACGTGATCACAGATACGCAGCAGTTTTAACGCGTGCCGGCGGATGATTTGACATGCGCTAATGCCACATCATATCCATCCATTCTTAAATTTACATAATGCTTTTCATCTTCTCACTGGCCTGGTGTATAAATGCATTTGGTCGTTTATTACCACGATAAATAAAAAAAAATCCGGTTTCATAAAACCTACTTTGTTACATTATATAACGGACACACCTAGCCCGCAATTATTCCGTTACATTATATGCATGTTTTATTGAATTAAGAATTAGTGCAAGTCAATGATACATAAGAATTTTTCAATACGAAGTAAGACACCGTTGAACAGTTAAGAATATCAGAAGATAGAAAAATAGCAGACTTGAATAATTATTTGTGCGCCGGAGCCGACAAACTAGATCAACTATTTCTTTCAGAAAAACTGACTGAATTTTACTATACAATTAATCGAAGCATCAACCTAGCCTAACAGCTCACGTCCATTCACCTCGAATCGAGTTGAAGTTCGTCTGGCACGAAATGGACCCGAGGAACACGCTGATATCTTGTGAAGGCAGTTCTACGTCACACAAAAATGCGAGGATTTTACAAAACGTTGACATTTACTTGGCAAACGTAGAAACCTTCAGCTATTTCGTTCGGTTCAATTACAAAATAATGTCTCGAAATATGTATACATTAAAATTTAAAAGTAACTGTATCAAATAGAATTAAAAACGAAACTACATTTGGAAAAACAATTATGTGATCTTACAAATTGAAATCTTACCGATTACAAATTGTCGGTTATTTGGTATATCTCCAATATAATATAAGGTAAACATAGCCAAGTACTTAGTCACAAAAGAGTTATAAAATAACTCTATAATATGATGGCGCGATGCCGAAATAGCTATCAACTAAATTTTATAGCTCTTGTTCAACTTAATAGCCCATTAACCCGATGGGCATGTTTATATATTCAAGACTTTATCTCGTATTTCCGGCCAAACTAGAAGGAAACACTAGAATACATAAGCTTTAAAAAATAGCCTTTAGGTAGAGAAATTAGTCAACAGATCATGAAAATGTCAAGTAGAACACAAGGAAATATATTTTCGAAAAGAGCTCTAGACATTCAGTCTTTCGAATTTCAGGTTTGAACTGCCGATACGCAGCAGTACTCGTCAGCACTGTGTATCACACATACTTATGCGGCTACGCGATTGCTTGTGTGCGTGTTGGCGGTGTATATGACGAAGACTGACCGCAGCCATTTTGCTTGCAAAGTTGTCGATTTATTTTAGCGAGAATGCGACGAGTTTAGTTTACTTCTTGATGTATTTGGGATAAACTAATATATATTTCACATAATTATGCATTTATAACTGTTGAAATTGATCTATTTTTAGCCATAGTGAGCGTTTTAATACATCAATTGACTGAAAATAAATTCGTGCGAAAACGGCTCACGCTGTAAGGGTTAAACTGTTTTTTTTTCTTCATTTATAGTCTCGCTAACTGCTTAGGAAAACGTTTAATGTTGCTGTGCTATATAATACGCCCAGTAAGCTTTGTAAATCCGTAGCGGGTGCAATGTTGAGTGCCGTGAGAAAATTGAGATCATGACGTAGCTGTTAGAGTTACACCATCACTTGGTATTTGCCAATCAAATGTTATAAAAATATATTAAAAAGTAGTCCAACGGAAATATTAAAAAACATTTATGGATTTAATTGATATCGTATTTTTTTAGCAAGTTCTCTTCAATGTTGAGCATATATACATACTAATTGTATATCGGCAATTCAAACTCCATCTTTAGTGAAGTTAAGGATTGAAATATAAGATTAGGGGGCCTCCATATATGACTTCACACAATTTTGATTATTTTTTAACCACTCACCACATTTCTCTACATAGCCTTTTACCCACAAATCACCAATCGTCACATGATATCAGTCTCTCCTACCCCTTAGAGCGTGACGTCATATATGGATGGACCCTTAGGAGAAGACTAATAGTTAGCCCATGGCTGTCTCTACACTTTGTTTACAGAATATAAAGGGTGAGTGGGAAAGGAATGAAAACAACACAGAAATTCATACTTTTGAACGTAATTGATTAAAAAAATCTTTAAAAGTGTCTATTTCGAGAATCGATACCACGTTTAACAATCGGCCACATGACCGTCGATATAATATTTTCATTTTTTAGAGCATATCAACTCCTATTCCTCAACATAAGTTTTTTTACAAGAACCGTTTGTTATTTAGTCGCTCAAACTATCTTTTTTTTTAGAGAGTTTTGAGAGTGGAATGGGGCTATCTTGATATGCTCCGTTTTGAGGATTGTACGGGTGTGAGGGGAATAATGTAAATATCACTGAAATCCATGTATTTAAAAACAAATCAATTGAAAAATCAAAATATGAAATTCTCCGTACGGGGGTTCGAAGTTGTGGACACCGCGACCAAATAGAATGATCGCCTAAAAAAACGTTGACCACTCGGCTACACGAGCGACGGAATACTGCGAGGTTCTGACTGTGATTCTTAACCGTTCCGAGCCTGGTCAACACGATGTACGGTAAACGTTTCTGCGCACACAGTCGAGTGAGTGCATTGGGTGTGCGTTCGGAAAATAAACAACAGGAATATATTTTGTCTGGATATGTTGAATAATAGCGTTGGCGCTGGCATCTTGCCAAATCAATCCCAGATATCGTTTCTTAAAGTATGTGACTATCTTATGAATAGGGAGAACCTTTTGAGTGGGAGACATACAACATAACAAGATAATAAAAATATGAAGTATTGATAAGAAGGAAATACATATACGATTTACATAATGTGTGGAACATTTTTTTTATATCCATTTCAGTCAAATTAAAGGCAGTATTGAAATCTTTTCTTAAATAACAAGTATTGTCACTTTCAAAAATTATGTAAGTATTTTTATCGGTCAACAACATATAGATCAACGAGTTTAGAATATTTCTTTTATCATGTCCGCTCCCAACGCGGAGCATATGAGCTCCTAATGGAATTTTTCTAAGAGAACTGCTTGTTACTCAGTTGCCCAACCTCTCTTTTTTCGAAGAGAGTAAGGATAGAAGGCTACAGGGCTAGGACAGGACTAGTGGTTTGCTAATTGCTTTCGATAAGCCCAGATTTTGAGGATCGGGTGAGCGGCAGCAGGGTTGCCAGATTTACAAAATCACAGATCGGGACATTCACTATTTCGAACAATGAAAAAATAATCAATGAAAAAAATGCACCATTGCAATTAAGTTATAATATATGTAAATATGAATACAAAAGAGAAAAAATAAAAAATAGTCAAATAATAACCGACAGGAATCACAGTTATTAAAATATATTGATTAGATACAATTTACAGGAATTGCATTTTGATTTCAATGCAAAAAAATATATAATCACAACATTCAACGAGCCTATTTAACTCTATACGTTCATTTTTGTATAAATACAAAAGTCGGGATTTTCATAGGCAATGCGGGACTCGGGATTTGTCTGTTGAACTTGGGACAGTCCCGCTCAAATAGGGACGTCTGGCAACCCTGGGTGGGAGGGAATTTTTAGACATTGCGAACATTCATGACTACGAACAGAAGTCTATGAATCGATTGAAAGATCAATGTATAAAACTGTCCGCACCGGGAATTGAACCCGGGACATCCGTAGCCGTAGCCAACGACGATACCAACTGCGCCACGAACGTCGACAAACTATAGACTGGTTTTTAGTTAAGTATATAATTTTCATCACTTCAACTGTAATAAAATAAAAGTTAAAATTTTACATTTTATTTATCCTATCAGGACCGATCTCGATAATGAGCATTTTCAATAATAATTGATAAAACTGCAATCGAGCCTATTTATAAAAATAATGTATTTATTGAAATCATGTCGGCTTCCAATGTTGAGATTATAGACTTGTAATGGAGTAGATCTATTAAACTATTTTTTACGAGAACTTGTTGTATGCCAATCACCCAACGTACGGAAAGAAATATGGAGTCAGGAAGTGATTTGTAGTAATCTAGTCGCTATCTCTACGCCCGTTTTCAGGATCTGATAAGGGGGTGGGTAGAGAGGGTTCAAAACATCACAGACATGATTGAGTATGGATAAAAATTCAAAAAGTCGGGCCTCTGTGGTTTACTCTATCGTTGAATGGGGTCTGTGTTCAAGTCCACGGTAGTAGATCGGTATAAATTTAGATTTTTCAATTTAAATTTGTGATTTTGGACATCGATTGACGTAAAAATCACAATTCTTATTTGAGTTTATCTCATGTGATTTAAAAATGTATTGCGCATTTTCTGTTTGCGGTGATACCTGAGATTTGAAAAACAATCTGATTGATCGGCTGAAAAATCCACGTTTGAAAGAATCAATTCTGGGATTCGCACTCTTGGCCGTACAGCCTAGTATGTCGGGAGTGCTTCGACGACTCGTCTAGATTGATCATAAAAATATCCCCAACGATCTAGTCTGAAAGCGGAAATAATAAGGCTATGGAGTTATTATGTAATTTGTTATTTCAAAATCCACACGCACTGACGTTTGAAATGCTCTGTATCTTACACTGCATGAATTATTTCGACACGTTTTAATTTTGTACGCGGAGAGTGAAAGTTTGGAAAGGAACCGAGTGCTTTATTTGTGTTATGTTTTGAAAGAAAACCAGTATACAAAACGCCGATGTAAGTTTGAGAACATTAAATTTGATGGAAACGCGATATTGAGATCAACGAAACGATCTGCCGAAAACAGGAAGTGCGTAATTGATAAATAACGCTGTGCAGAACCATAAAATCTAAATATAGTTTGCGAAAAAGATGGAAGAATCTCCATGGACTAGATATTTTAGAAAAAATTTATATTATGATTAAAAAAAAAAAAAATACAAATGTATTACACGTTGAATTAATCTGTTTTTAATATCTCAGTCACCCCACCTCCCTTTTCCGGAGAAAGCAAGGATAGGGCTACAACAGGGCTAGTGGTTAAGAGTTAACTAATCGCTCTCGCTACGCCCTGTTTTCAGGATCTAATAGGTGTGAAAGAATTACAACGTCACAAACATCCATGTTTTCGAACACAAATTAACTTAAAGGTATTTAAAAAATATAACAAAAAGTATATATATATGGCATTACAGCAAATAGTCGTCGATGAATTACATATTTTGACATTATCAATGATATTTTTTGAGTCGACTCAAGGAGAAAAGACATCACACACACTCATGCCGAAGAACTCGAATGTGAAATTGAAAATAGCTAAATTTGAAAATGACCTAGCCGGGACTTGATCACTATTGGAAAGCTATCATCGCTACACCACAGAGGCCGACAATTTAAATCGTAGTAAATATGTATGAGTTCGTTGATATTATAATGTTTATAACATCTAAATTAGTATTATATATTTATTAAAGAAACAAAAATCTGTTAAAACGTAGAGTTATGACGGTATCGTGATGCAAATCATTCTCAATCAACAATATTTAATCGTACTTGTAGAACTAAATACATTGCAACATTTTACCTTACTATATTAGAGTTCTACCAAGTTGGTACGAATTTAAGCTACAGATATCTTTGGCAGAAAGAATATAAGTATACGACACAATGAACAATGAAACTACATATTCCACGAAATAAAATGTGGAATAGGTTAGATTAAGTTAAATATTATTGGTAGAAATTGTGTCTGAAACATTTAAACATGTAATGTTTTTTTTTTTAATAAAGAGTCCGAAGTAAAACTAGGATTTTGGCATTGGGATGGCAAGATTGACAAAGCATAATAATTTCAACAAGTGAGAGGAATTACGGTAAAAACATAATTTAATGCATATAATAAATGTCATGTAAATAATACTAACAAATCATATACTCTTGGACTTCAGACATAATAAAGTCTTCCAGATAGATAATATTATATTATTTAGAAAGAATATAATATAGTAATGACAGATTTACAACAGAAGGCGCGTACTCTCGGATTCTTTGAATGGGATTCTAGCTCTTCGACTGGCTCGGTGCCAGGATTTACTGATTATTGACTGTTCCGCAGATTCTCTTAAGGCCGATGGTATCGGGGCAGTCTCTCTGCGGCTGACAAATAATTCCATAATATACACTTCCGCACCACAACGTAAGAACAATAAACACTTTCCATTCAAGATCAGTTTTGAAACGTTTGGTAAACATTTTACAACGTGACGTGAAATATCATGAGCAGGGCATATAGACTTCTTGATGAGAATTCCTATAGATTTTGATAGATTGAAGGCCTTGACCGCTTGACTACAGGAATGATTACGTAGTGAATTCGTAAAATATTCAAACAGAAATGAAATTGGTGAATAGCACGTAACGCTGAAAATGAAAAACTTTTATTATTCTATGCCACTTCAATAAGGATCCATCCATAGGTTGTGGTCGGCGGAGCTACGGGACGCTGGGATGCTTGAGAGGAAGCGATACTGGCGGGGGACAGAGAATCTTGTAGGCAACGTGTGGTGACCATATGATTCGAGCGAGGAGCGGATATGAAAAATCAATAAATTATGTCCGCTCTCAATTTGGAGCATATGTACTCCTAATGGAGATCATCTCAACAGAAGTTTTCTACGAGTGTTAACTGCCTGTAACTTATATTTTAAAAAATAAAACACAATTCATTTGTACTACTTCCACATATTTATAATGATCAGGACCGGTTTCGCACATCACGAGCATTATCAACTGATGAATCAGTTGATAATGCTCGTGATGAGCAAAACTAGCACAAATGAATTGTGTTTTATTTTTTAAAATATAATGTCTTTCCACCAAGAATTGACAGTTAACACCTTAAAAGTGCTTGTTACTTAGTTGCTCAAACTCTCTTTCTTCGAAGAAAGTAAGGATAGAAGGATAGAGCTAGGGAAGGACTAGTGGTAAGCTAATCGCTCCCGCTACGCCCTTGTGTTACATAAAATGATTTCATTCCTTTATTCCGATTATTGTAAAAAAAACCTTCCTCTCGAAATACATAATATTATATCAAAGAATATATTTTTCACTAGTCGAAAATTCTCGCGATGAACGAAACCGATCGTGATCGTAGACCGGTATGATCAACGAGAATTGTGGAATTTGTACAATTGCCTTTCCACCAAAAATTGTCAGTTAGTACCTTAAACGTGATTTCAAAGTATTTTAAAAATAATCGATGTATCTGAACTTGTGATGCGGGAGATATTCGATGGAGATATTTTTGTGGAATTAAGACCACAAAACCACTGAAACACAACTCTATGAAAGCATATCCGATGGGTTAAATCAGGCTAGTTTGTCGGCCCACGCAAAAGTTTCGCCGCGAAGACTTCAATACGAAATCTGCAGCGATCCACTGCAAAAGTGTGGTGACGGACTGCCAAAGCTGAGTAAACGGGTTTCCTTGAAAGTTTCATATAAACAAAAATTAGCCCACCCACTACTGTGAATGAGTGTGTGATTTGCCAAAGCACGTTGATCGGACGATAGTCTTTACAATTTTAAATTTAATATAGATAATATGTTGTTTACAAAATAAGGATTAAGGCGATTCTCGAAATGTTAACTAAGGTATCAGTGTGGCTGTAATAAACAGCCTTACGATACGGTTAGTCTGAAAATGCTTCTTAAAGAGGCGAAACGCGTCACGTTAGTGATAAACCAAGTGGAATAACTAAGTTATCAATTTTTAATTTTATTTTATATTAGCATTTAGTTGGTAGAACTCGATTATATTAGGATAAAATATCAAAGTATTCAGATCTACAAAATTTTATTAGTCAGTCAGCCATCGTCAGAACTATGCTTAACCGCTAGGACGCCAGCGACTCACTGGTGCGTCACATGCCTATTCACTCCATACGCCAGCGACTCACCGCTGCGTCGCGATATTTTTTCGTTGAAAATAAAACATTTTCGATGTGTTAAAATTACTGTGCTATGGACATCTCTTATTAAACACAATAATGTTTACAAATTTTGAAAAATCTTGGTTCATCGGTACTATTTATAAATAAATTTAACAAATTTCGCTAGGGCTGCCTTACATATTTTATCTTTATGCGCGTTTCGTATTACGTAACGAATTTCGAGATGTTTGTGTCACAATACCTCGTAAAAAAATACTATCTGCTTATAACTTATAGGGGAATTTCAAAAACGGGTTCAGGGTCATCAAATGCAATCTATTTATTATTATTTTATTTACATAGTAAATTCCTTTTTTCTTGTTATTCATGCCACATGTGTTTCACGAATTCGGACGGTGTCTTCCGAGATATAATGATTTATGGCGGTTCTCCGGGTAAAATTGAATGGTTTCACCCTTAGCAGTGTGACGAATTCTTTCTTCTCGAAAAAAGAACAGATACAAAATACATCTGTATTCAATGTGATGTGCCGTTATGTGTTCAACCCTGTTTTGAAATATGTCATACTAGAGTAATATTTTAAAACAGTCATAGTATAAAAAATCGTGTTTCAATTGGTGAACTATTTTTCAAAATATAATAATAAAATAATATATATACATATATATGTTCATATGTATATATATATAAATTTGGAAAACCCTGGAAAAACAATCAATTATAATAACAACGTTTCAATCAGTGCATATACTATTGGCTAAAAATAACATAATAAAAAGTTTAATTTAGAATAAATATTTATTACGTTTGTGACAACCCTAGCAAGAAATGGACTTAACCCATAAATGAGTCAGCAGCACAGCGTATGCTAATTACACATATGCAGGGACAAACTAGAATATCTTTAGACTATAAATTATGTAAGTCAAAACACTTTTTATGCAATTACTATTGTTCCTAAAATCGCTGGCGTTGGGCACTAAATGAATATATCGCGCTGGCAGTTAAATGATATGACATATGTACATATGATTCTCAAACGTTCAGAATAAAATTATCATTGGCGATAGGAATATTTTAGGATTTTACCTATATCTAACAAAGTTGTTATAAAAAAATTGACAACCCCTGTCCAAAAAAATATACGTATTGGGAATTTCAACGTTGCATAACCTAAAGTATGAGGAAATATTTTAAGAATTTTATCTCGTCTCAATGTTTATTTTTTTACCCTTTTAACCTTTTGTGCAAAAAAATTGACAACCCCTGTCCAAAATATATATATATATTGAAAAGTTCAACGCTACATAAACCAAAGTATGAAGAAATATTTTGAGAATTTAATCTCATTTTAAAAGAAACATTTGATATAAAAAGGTTGGGAGCCCCTGTCCAGAAAATTCTCATATTTTGAGATTTTGAATGTTCCATGAACTAAAGTATGCGTAAATATTTTGAGAATTTTATCTCGTTCTAATGTTTAGTTTTTCACCTTTTTAGCTTTTTGTGCAAACAAATTGACAACCCCTGTCCAAAATATACATATATATATTGAGAAGTTCAACGTTACATAAACTAAAGTATGAGGAAATATTTTGAGAATTTAATCTCATTTAAAAGAAATATTTTATATAAAAAGATTGGGAACCACTGTCTAGAAAATTCTCATATTTTGAGATTTTAAATGTTCCATGAACTCAAGTATGCGCAAATATTTTGAGAATTTTATCTCGTTCTAATGTTTGGTTTTTACCTTTTTTGATTTTTGTGCATACAAATATTGACGACCCCTGTCTAAAAATACTATTTTGCAAATTAAAAAGTTTCGAAATATTGTTAGAAATCTATATTTAAATTTTTATTAAAATCGATGAATAGGTTTAAAAGTTATATTCAATTTACGAAATCTATTGGTTTATCCATTTTTTGCTAAAATCGCTGGCGTATGGCGCTAAATGAATAATATCGCGCTGGCAGTTAAGGGGTTAAACTTATTTCAGTTTAGCTATATATAATGTTTTAGAAGAGACAGAAAATATTATGTCATCTAACTTGTTCCAGCATTATAACTGTCAACAAGGTTAAAATTAAGGCTTACAATAAAGTTAAGCAAAAATAAGACGATGGCGTGTAGCCGAAATAGCAATCAACTAACTAATAAAACTTTGTAGAGCTGAATATGTACTTCGATATTTTATCCCATTACTAATCGCAAATTTTGATAATTTGAGTTTACGATGGCATCTTGAATTGCAGAACCTGCTCACATCAACGATAAAAAGTGATGAAAAACTATTGTAAATGTTCTTAAAGGTTTAAGTAGAAAAAAATCTTCAGAGTTGAAGACATTTCGCTACGAGCAGTAATAGTGAAGTCGAAAATGCACATTAGGTGGCGGGTACATCATTAAACGACGTAGCAGTCAATAAGTCAAATTAATCTTTTTCAATCAGCAATGTATACTTTAATAAAAATACAGCAGCTCTGTGTAGCAAATCATAAAATGATTTAAATATTCATTCAATAACCAGATTTAGCAATACACTTTTGAAATATTTTTATGAATTATATGTTTTGTGACAAAAAACGATGAAAAATTCGAATAACCGCGACACGTGGACGCGACGAGTGGTTTTTTTCACAATAATTGGCAAGCCACCAAGTACAAGAAATAAAATTTTATGGATACTTAAAAAATAAACACAATATGTAGTTCCATCGCTTTAATTTAAATACAAACAGGAATTCTCTAGCGCCAATGTTTCTGAAACTTTGCAGTGGCACAAACTTATATATAATAGCCCAGATAGCTCTGTAGACGTTTTATTATTATCACATATCACATGAAGGAATGAAATTTTCTCATGACCTAAGCGTTCGTAGTGTATATATAAAATAAAATGTAATGCAATGCACACACAGTCCGACGTAATAGCTACTTTAGACATTCAGTATTTCAATACCGTCATCTATGACGGGTACGGTTATACTAGTATATAATAATATGTTTATGTTATACTCAAAGTATGATGTGAAAAAAATATAGACATTTTGTCTTGTATTCGACAATATTAAATACTGTACCCGTCATAGATGACGGTATTGAAATTGAAATACTGAATGTCTAAAGTAACTAGTACGAAATTCATGAGAAAATTTCATACCTACATGTGATATGTGACGATAATAAAACGTCTACAGATCGGTCTGGGCTATTATATTTATGGTATTATACTATGTCATCCAATGATAATTTTCTTTCTGTGAAATAAATCATATAAACGGTATATAGTAAAAAATTCACGTATTTATTTATTAACACTATCAGTATGTTCGCTTTACATGCCCTTTGAAAACATTCTCATTACATAGGCGAATAACCGAGATTATTAGTTATACAATTTGGATTTTTTTATTAAAATCATTCAATTAATTAGCGCTAAACAATATAAATTAAATACTGTAGTATATCGGTTATGCATTATGTAGCTGAAATGTATCTAGTACAAATGATTGTGGTATATAAACTTGGGAGAAGACTTCACTGGACACGTCGTCCATACTACAAAATGCAAAAACAACATTTCCTGTTGTAAAAATAAACATCAAAAGAAAACTGTTTCAAGAACTGTGGCAGGTCCAAATAGCATCAAACGAACGATTGGATACAAATATTTACATGAACACCGTCTATAAATAGAATGAATTAAAGGTGAATACTTAGAAAAAGCAGTTCTTATCGTACAGAGAGAAAAAAGCTTTACAAAGATTTTTTTTCGAGAGTAATATAAGATGTAAAGTAAGCAAACGCATTAGACGAAATAGTTCCTTGTGGAGAGAAGATATACGCGCGAGCTGCTTTTTAAGCCTCCCTTATTCGCCCGTCTGCATACCAGAAGTCCAAGAACCAAAGCCTACCTACCGATCGATGCCAGAAGTGGCCGTGGAGATAAAATAAGATTCGACAACCATTCAACCATCATCATTAACGCAATACTGTGATTAACTTACCACAAAGATCTATCTCGATAAATTAAGAAATATCACCGCAAACTATGATATGAAGACACAGGTCTCGGTGCATCGCAATAAAAGTATATACGTACTGCGGTTTGAGCGATCAGTCAGTAATTATTAATATAAACCAAATGACGTGGTTAAAGTAATATATTAACAAGAACCTGAAGGTTAGAATTCAAATTTTTGTGCGATATTAAAATAATGAATAAATAAAATATAAATTTTTCATTACGTTAACCAGATACCAACGAAAAAACATTAATAATCAGCGAGAATATGAATAATAGAGGGTTATATACCACATTTACCAATTGATAATAAAGTAATGACTATTGTGGAAGTTAACAATGTTAACATAGTACCGGTTTTTTTTATTATTTTAGTTTATAGCACAATTGCTGGTTCAATTTAAATACTGTGCATTCACCCCTCTTTTCATTTCGACATGCCTTACCCTCTTTTTAAAAACTGAGGCGTTTTGAAAAGTGCTAGAATCAGTATCTTGATCTCGTTGTTTTCATTTTCCTACCCCTCTAGACTACCTGCTTTCCTGATAGTGAAATAAATAATTTATACTTTAATAATAATCACACTGTTTCATTATTTCACCAACTCCGAATGTCCTATATTAATACGTAACTATTAAACAGATATCTTTTCATGTGTCATCGATGATTCTTCTACGGACAATACTTATCTTAACCCTTTTATTCCCGGCCGATATAGCCTAGCATATGTGAAGACTCCCAAGTATTTTTTTTATAAATAATTCTGTACATATTTCAAAAATTTGAAACATTTTTTTGTGTGTTCTCAATGGTATATAAAGTAATAATAAGTAATAATATTGAGAGTTTACGTGAGAATAAAACAAAAGAAAAAAAAATAATGCATACATATTGAGTTAGAAAAAAAATATAACACTATTTTTGAACTACAAAACAAGTGTGAAGAGATTTTTTATTTACACTTGATATATCTAATTCTCTGGTATAATCTATACTTAAATACTTATAAGTACTTAAATACTTAAAGTCGTAAATTTGATTACAAACTATCGGGCCGACGATTGGCCCAATGGGACTTTTCGTATACTTATGTAGGGTGGGCCGATATATCGGTAAAAGGGTTAAACAAAAGTAATTTTCAAAATTATGGTTTGTTATCCGATTGATTTCCGTTTTTTCAGTTGGGGATACGTATGAAAACAGATATGCGGTGGTTGTGACATGCGCATGATATATGAAAAATAAAATACTTTTTTTTTTTCATTAATAAATATTTTGAATTAATTTTCAACTATTACTCGAACACGATTCAGACATTGTAATACACATCTATCGATGCACGTAGTGTGTAGAACACGATGCATTAACATATTTTGGAGATAATGATTTACATGAAGACGACTATTAATAAGTTTAGTTTGGGGATATTCGAACTGCGTATTATATTATTCTCTAGTGCGTCTTAATATTCAGGAGTTGCTGCTCGGTCAAGTGACTGCGATGTGTAGGTTTTATTAAATTCGTACATTATTATAATCTTGCATGGCAGTAATACTTTTTCAAATATCAAAGAGTGGGTAGGGATTAGTCCCGTTACGAGAATATCAAGGATTTCACTCAATATGCCCACTGATATGAACAAGCAATGAGAAATCTAAAATATCATAATTGAATTATATATTAGAAGTCAAGAATTATGTTACATAAATTAATGTATATACAAAGTTACATCGTAAACTATTCGGCAATTCTAAATACATATTATTACATCTTATTATTTTATATAAACTAACTTCTTTTGACTTAAATACTGAAAATACATTTATTTTTATATTAACTCATTGACCCCAAATTATGTTTAGTTGTGTAATTAGCAGAAATCAGATATTTTTCACATTCTATTTTGTTTAACACAACGATACAAAAAAAATACACTAAAAATAAAACTATCGGAGATAAAAATTAAACTTACTTAGTAATTTTTGCAACTGTGATATTTGGTTTCACACACACCTAGGTGCAGAGGAACAACATCATGGTTTTATAAATTACTAAAAACTTTAAGATATTCATTTTGATACCATTTTTATTAAAATTATGATCATTTTCAATTAAATGATTCGCAAACTGTGAAAAATTATTACTTTTGAGACATCTACATGTTATTTAATTCTAATATTAACAAATGTTTTTGTATACCGGTAGAAAATTTCACGGATCATCGGTTGAGAAACACTGGTTGTGAATAAGAGAGGGATGAAATATTTATTTTTGAGGAAAGCGTGAGTATCGTCACATTTTAGTAGTGGCGTCGGTTTGGCACTTGTGTGGTGCAAATGGTGTTCGTATGAAAACGAGAAATACCTATACATGCGGCTCATTTTGCGAGGTTAAAAACAGTGCGCCGCAGACCTAAATGTGATATTTTTTATATTGTGTAAAATAATTAACAACGTATTCAATACAATAATAACCCCACAAAGTAAATTGATTATTGAGGTCACTATAATAACCTCAAAATCGGCTGGCATAAAATTAAACACACAATTTAAATCGTGGATTATGTTTAATATTATTTTGCGGTCAGTTTAAATGAAATTTAATAAGATTGATGCGGTCTGGTTAAAACCCGACGACAATGTTTAGAGAAGATATAGTTTCCTATATTAAATACGTCTAAAATCATAATCCGTATAATGTGTTTTGTGTGCTTTATACTTAGGTTTATATTTATTTATTATGTAAAATGAAGGCGAGAAGATTCGTTGGCACTTTACCAAGCTATTATAATATCAAGTCATTATTTTTAAATGATTTTTTTAATAGTTTTAGCACACATTTATTGTATTTGTTGTCATTATAATGGCATGTATATATTAGTGTTGTCATTTGGTATACGAAGAGGTCAAAGAATTGCCCATATGATGTTGGCAGATGGATTGTGTCAGTGGAATGAAAAAAAATCTTTATATATGTTTCACGAGTGAAAGTATTAAATTTGTAAAATGATGCATGAATGAAAATTGATCACAACGATACTTATTATAATAATAAAGTTACTATCTATTTGAATGAATTAATTAGACATTCAAGCTACATTTTATATCTAAGTATTCGAGAAAATTATCACAGTATTTTTGGTACCATTCAAATATGTATACGGTAAGACAAACACTATTTAATTTAAGACATCGACTGAGGGTGCTTGATGGAATTTCAATATCAAATTTGGATTATTGAGATTTTGTACACTTCCACGTATTTTGTCACTAACGACCCGGGTTTCGCCTTTCGGCATCTTCAGGCATCCGAGCACACGAATGGACTCGAACTGACAGACAGTAAACAGTGGAAACCCGGGTCGTTAGTGACAAAATACATGGAAGTGTACAAAATCTCAATAATCCAAATTTGACAAATACTATTATTGGTGTAATTAACTGTAATTTAAATGTAGTTCTTTATCTTAACTGTACATTCTTGGTGGATAGTATAAAATTAAAACACTGTTTTTTTTTTTTAATTTCAATATTTTATCATAGCATCCGTACCGGTTTCATAATTACGTAGCAAACCCAGTTCTGATCCTTAGCTGTACATAGCTGTGCATAAAAATATATGGGTTTGTGTATCAGGATTGAGCAGAGTCTGAAGTAGTTAAATGTTTAAAATTAACAAAGAGCGGCAAAACATAATAAAGAAATAAATTGACCATAAAAAATAATCTCCACCAATGAAACGGACTGAAACTGTTTTCTTTCATATATTTTCTAATTACAGGTATAGATGAAGTTATTGCTTTTCGTAAGCAGACTGTAGTTTGCCAAGGGTTGGTGTAAATTGTACAAAGTAAATGTTAATTCGTCGGTGCACGAGGATAACGTATCTAATTTTATCTATGAAAAATAAAACACAACAAAGCGCCTCGGATACATCTCGTCTTTTATTATGATATTTTTCTTTCATACACGCCCATTTTTGACGGTCAAAAAACATTAAAGACAAAGTCGCGACGTAAGCCCGACTTTGTGATGGACGGCTGGGAACGTAAATGTTTTCGAGACGAACAGCTGCGTCGCGACGTCTCCTGTGTGTTATCATCCGTACAAAGCGGCGTGGCGTCGCTACGATTAGTACTTCGAATGGCGAAACAAAACACGAGTTGCAGAGTGCGGCGGGACTGCAGGAATGATTGTTTTTAACATTTGCCTACAAACTGGGAGGAAAAATGATTGAAACCGTAATAAGAATCCATTATATGGCAATTTTCTAAGGTTATTAGCAAAGGTGGGGAACGTGAAGAAATTATGACACTTGTTAATTATAAGGGCGCCAGCAACTTGTAGTAGACAAAAAACGGTGTGCTGAAATATAACACGGCATACGCTATCATCATACAGTTTCATTTCACAGCATTTACACTTAGCATCGGTAAGCCATTCGCTCGCCCTCCCTTTTCTGAGAGAATAGAAGGATGGGGCGAGGCTAGTTAGCTAAATCAGCGATCGCCAGCCGTTGGTCAGAGAGAAAATTTTGATGGTCCGCGGAGTTTTTGCAGGGAAGTCATTGGACCCAAGAATCCGTAAAGTTGTTTCAAACATGTAGCAAAACACATCGCACTAATTTATTTGTTATCTAATTTATGTGTCAGTTCGAGTCCATTCGTGAGCTCGAATGCCTGAAGATGCCGAAAGGCGAAACCCGGGTCGTTAGTGACAAAATACATGGAAGTGTACAAAATCTCAATAATCCAAATTTGATATTGAAATTCCATCAAGCACCCTCAGTCGATGTCTTAAATTATTTGTTATAATTAAACAATTGTTAGTTATAACTGTTTCATAATAAACGAAACAACTTTTTTGATCGTGATTTTATGTCTGTTTCCTCCTAGTTGAGGGAACAAAAAGGAAAGATACGATTAACGTTCGCAACGCCACTGGATACTGCTGTTTAAAATTAACGAACGAGAAAGCATTGGCGGGTGGAGGAGGGCAAGTAAGTGTTAACATGTACCGAAATTAGTGAAGGCAATGGTCTAGCTTTGAATTAATGATAACAAATTATTCATTCTGTGGTTGTTTCTATTTTAAATTTTGCTTTCTATTATTTAAAATCCGTGTCTGTCGATCAATGTTAATCGCAATTGTGTGCAAGTGCGGTGGCTATCTATGAAAGCATTCAATACTTAAATACATTATACTCTGGCTCTAAGTGCACGCTTAACTTCCCGGTCAAGAACCTCGAGAGCGAACAATTCGCGACGCGGCCACGATTGAGATTGACACTGATCGTCATTGGATAATGTTGCATTACTCAACGACATAATCCAATGAGAGCTAGGGGGGACATGTCACGGATTAGTACGTCGAATCACTAACTGTTCGACATGTCGAAATTGTTCAATGGCTTTACCGAATAGTAAGGTCACCTTGGCGGTGTTCACTACAAAATTGTGCCACCTATGTATTGGAATTTTTACTCGACGATAAGTCAGATTTTGAAAATTTTGTTGATTAAAAATAATAATATTTGGCATTACGGTTAATGCGCACGATATTTTTCAATCATATCGATGGTGTTTTGGTCAATTGATGTAACCCTCAAAAAATATGAAAATGAGTTAATGATTTGATCTCATTTTAAAGACGACAGAGAAAGTCTCGGCCAAATGATGTAAATTAGAAAAATAAATTTACCAGTTTTTGGAAAGTAAACATCATTTTACATTGGTTTTAGGTATAAAAATTCTGACCCGGCCACTTGATGTAGCCACTAGTACACACTCCCTACGTATAATCCACTATCTGCAAACATGAGAATTTACAGAAGTGCATTTTAAAGATTCATAACGCAACTCACCATATAATGTTTTCGATAAAAACAGTTTTTACTCTCTCAACAATTTCAATTTTGGGTGTTACACCAATTGGTCAAAAACACCGTCGATATGACATCAACTCGATGAGAATTTTTAATGGCACAGAGGACAAACACTCTCAAGAACTCAAATATTACATTGAAAAAATTAAAGCTCTTACCGCAATGTAAGTATAATACCCTGGCGTAGACAAATATCATCGGTAACGTTGAATTACAATGAAACCTTTCTCTGTGAAAAAATATAATGATGAAAATACCATGTCTATTAAATTACACGATATTTAGAATTATGTCTATTTCCGCTAAGAAATGATCGGGTATATTAAGCTGAACAATCACTTTTAAGGTGTTAACTGTCAATTCTTGGTGGAAAGACATTATATTTTAATAAATAAAGCACAATTCATTTGTACTACTTCCACATATCTATAATGATCAGGACCGGTTTCGCTCATCACGAGCATTATCAACTGATGAAGCTGATGATCAGTTGATAATGCTCGTGATGAGCGAAACCGGTCCTGATCATTATAAATATGTGGAAGTAGTACAAATGAATTGTTTTATTTAAAAAAAAAAAAAAAGCTGAACAATTTATCGAGACGCTGTACGCCAAGTACTCGAGAGCTGCATTCTGCATCATAATTGAATATTCGCGTTGGTTTTTTACGTTTATTAAGCCAAAGATTAACGGTTAAATCAATAACAACAACAAAAAAAATGTTTTATAATAGCCGACTTAATACTTATGCTTTAAAACATGAAACAGTTTGTGTGACGTTCTTATTTTAAAGCACACAAACTACCCGATCGCGCGTGGAAGCTCCTGTGTATAAAACCGGCTAATGAGATGTATATTTTCACAGAATAACATCCCAAGTCCACCAAGTCCAGTCAATACTCTCATATCTAAAAATAAAATTGTGGGTAAATAATATACAATGATATTTGGTGTAGGCAAATTTTGTTTGCTTTTAAATAGATGGAAAAAACCAAGCTCAACCAACACCCATGAGTTAATATTTAAAACAAAATTTCGCAATTAAAAGTTATTTCAGTCTTTCATACTATATTTTAAATCTATTGCAGTAAATATGCCATAGGTAGAAGTCGGGATATTCCTCAATAATACTGTCTGCCTTTTGTTCGCTCGGTAGCCCGGCCACGCTGATTTTTCAATCAATTTATAGATTTGCATTTATGGACGCATGCATTTTTTCAACCCTCATCACCCACACCTTATGCGATCTTGAGAAAGCGGCGTAAAGAGAACGATATCTTAAGTACTTTTTAATCTCCGTCTTTTTTTCGAGAGAGGTTTCATAACTGAATTAAAATTACTTATATATTTTCGATGAATTCGGCGGTAACTTTGTGGAAATTCATTTTTAATATAAAATTACAATGATAACTTTGCTATTCCACTGGTTGTGGAATACAGTGGTCCACAGTTAAAAAAGGACCGAATATATTCGAATATCGAATATTCGAGTTGGAATCCCTACTCCATACGTTTCACATTGGAAGTGTAAAAATATGTTAAGAAACAAAAAAAAAAATGTATATACATAGGTACAATGTAAGAAAATCTCTCCTAAAGAATCCCTTCCTACTCGGATTCGGTGTGTATTTTCGAAGAATAAATGTCAGGTTATCTCCTACCTAAAATCAAGCAAGCAAAAAAACTTTCCACCTAGCAGCCAGGCTCGAAAGGTGAAACTTTTAAAGCGTCATTTGCATTTTGTTTCACTCCATAACAAGTAAACTTTGGACGGCAAGACGACGGTAGATCGCTTAACTTTGAGAAAATTTCTTTAACCGAGTTAAAATTCACGAATCTCATAAAAACGAGTCGACATGCCGGTGGCAGGTATTAAATTATGAGTGATATGACTAAAAGATGTCATGGAAATAATATGTATATTTTTTTACTATCGGAAATAATTTTTTAGCATATCTTAGATGAATTCGGCGGTCACTATGAGGAAAGTCATTTTGAATATAAAATTAAATTTGATAACATCTTAGTTAACGAGTTAACAGGTATGACACATGCTATATTTATTTGATAAGCATCGTTCGGCTGAATGTATAGTAAAAAATAACACAGACATAAAATACAGTATCAGTTGAAAGTCCTTACTACAATAATTAAGCAAAACCAAAGGGTTGATAAAATAAAAGTTGTGAAATAATATCGACTGTGGAAAGGAAAAAAGGACGTAACCCACACACATATTGTGTATAGTCCAAACAAAACGTGAATTAAATTGATTGCATTGGGAATATCGAAAAAAAAATATTTTGAAAAGACGGAGAGATAAACCCTTCTGCCTTTCTATAGTCGATATATTATATATTCATATTTAAATATAGTGTATTAACACGTTTTGTGTGAGTTATACACAGTATTGTTTAGTGTGGGTAACGTCCTTTTTCCTTTCCACGGTCGATATGTATTATGAAAAGTAAAAGCACACTAACAGCACAAGATATTTTGTGAAACATGAAACTTAAACCGTGGTTGAAATCGTAGTATATTTTATTTATAATATTATCGGGACCGATTTCGCTGATAACAATAATGTTTAACTGTCTGAAAAAGATATTGGCTGAGTTGAAAATACTCGCGGTGACCGAAAACGGTCCTGTCATGTGATAAAATTGTTCAATTAGTACAAAAATACTATGTTTTATTTCAATAAATACAATGCCTGTCCGCCGAGAACACCATAAAAGTGGCCACAAAATGTTATTGGTTGGTTCTAGCATTTTTTTTAAAAAGTTGCTCGTTCATGTCCCAGTGTACAGAATGTTCCATTTCAGCGTTCTCTTTTTTTATGGAGATATCTTTTTACTTTTGACAGCAATACATAACTGTTTTTCACTTTATCTTATAAAAAATGAAGATTCATAATGAAGTGTTTAATACACTGTGCAGCAGACTTGGTTTCTGATACACATGGCCGAATATTTGTTTCTAAGCACCAACTATACGTGCGAAAAACATTAATGCAAGTGAATAATTCTATCTCCACAATATTGAAGATGATTTAAAGCTAAGTCAACATACGATAATATTTGACATATACTAAATATTTAGTGCTTAAAAAATCTTATCGAGTTAGTTTATTTTCAATTTTGTCTTTCAACAAACTATCTGTCAGTACTTTTCTGGCTAGAGAAGATCATCTGAGGCATATTGGTTATACATACCTAACCAAAATGTATTATATATTATTTAAAATGACTCTTATATATATATATATATATATACACTTTTAAGGTGTTAACTGTCAATTCTTGGTGGAAAGACATTATATTTAAAAAAATAAAACAATTCATTTGTACTACTTCCACATATTTATAATAATCAGGACTGGTTTCGCGCATCACGAGCATTATCAACTGATCATCAGCTGATAATGATCGTGATGAGCGAAACCGGTCCTGATCATTATAAATATGTGAAAATAGTACAAATGAATTGTGTTTTATTTTTTTAAATATATATATATATATATATATTTCAACGTAACGCATTTAACGAGAAATGGTTGTAAGCAAGCCGCTCAACTCTTTATTCTGATAAGATAATCCTCAGAAGTAATGTGTTTCCAAATAAAGATGAACTTTTATATCGATGATATATCGCACCGTCAGTAAAATACAGTCGTAAGTGGTTGAGTTTTCCATTATGCAGGAAAAACACCAAGAGTACAGCAGACTCTTCGATAACACGGTAGAAAGGAGGCGAGTTATATGGAATCCGGCTATCCGAGCTACCATACTCATACAAAATCAGAGGATACGCGGACGGAACTTTTAATGAAACATGAGTTGTCGGCAATAGTGTTATCAGGGTTGTAGTGTATCAAAAAAAGACTGGATGCCTAAAACTTTTGATTATTTCTATGGGAAAACATAATTTTTTTACCAGTAGTTTTAGTTTTCTATCAATTTCAACGTTTTTTAAAACGAGAAAAAATTAATAAAGGGCCTTTTTCTCTGACACTGTTTGAGATCGAAATATGAACATATTTTATAAAAATAGAGAAAAAATTCCGAATCTAACAATAGCGGAAAAATTACAGTTTTAGACATTTGACACGATTAGAATGCGATTATGTTGCTGGTTTTTCATCAATACGGAAGAAATTGATGCCGTTTTTAGCTGATAAGAAAGCCATTAGGTTTATTTAGGTTATGGAGCGTTTTTACAAAGTTAGCAAACAAAACTCGTAAAAATATTAAGAAGCGCAAAAATGTTGGAATCATTTAGGATGAAAAGAATTATTATATATAAATACATTATTATGCATGTAAATTAAAGCATCATGAAAGTCTGACACATTTCCCACGCCTCGTGAGAAATAGGAGTGCCACTTGGCGACACGCAAGTCACTGCTTCGTTATCGCTGGCTTAGATTCTATAAACAACACATTGATTTTATTCAAGTTGATTAAAACGTATAGCGAAAAAGTAGGTCAGGTTGAAAGAGATGTAGTATTACAGTACATAAACCAACCATCGATTAGAATAGTCAATAATATTACATAATAACATACTATCTATGGACTTTGTGAGTTTTGTTTAATTCGTTATTTACAGCTGTGATTAAGCGAGAGATTAGAATGCTGTCTTTATTGAAGACAAATTTATTTAACAATGTGAGAGGATTTCTATACAAGAAACTGTTAAATATATTCTGTATGAGAGACTGAGATTTGACGACAAAGAAAAAAACAGATAGAAAAGTTTCATTCTACAAGATGTTCGATATGAAAATGGAGACTTCTAGTCGTTAGGAGTGTTATTATTTTCTTACTTAATGTGCATTGATGCAATTAAAACAAATTCTTTGGATCTTCGAGTAAGCACAATTTTTTTTTTCAAAGATTCTTAAGTGTTATTCTATCAGGCATCGATCAGTAAATTTGCGTCAGAACTGTCAACAAATAATTCAAATACGTATTCAAAGTTGTCTTTCATGGCTGAATTTAGACGATACTAAAAAATTCTCCACGCCCCTTCATTCTTGTCCGATGGTTTAAGAAATGAATCATTTTTTTGTACGATTTAGTATATATAAAACAAAAAAATATCGGTTAATATTATTAAATCTGCTGTCCGTTTTCCTCACGGGGAAATCCATTTAGTTTGTTGAATCTGCCGTCACCTTGACAACACGATTCAAAACGCACAATAACAAAACTCGCTCACTAGTTAATTTTAAACGTGTCTTCACAACCAAACTACTTGTTGGCCAACCATTGTCCCGCATCTCCATTTGATGGTTCGATGTACCCCGCAGCCTATTATTATAACGAGATAAATTTCGACTCGGAAGCCCGGATGCATTCGAAGTTAAGAATTTTTACCCTTTACAAACAAAATATACGGAAAGGAATCGTCATCAAGATAAATAAATTAACAAACGAATCGACACACATCAAAAAAAATTCTAATTGTCTTAATTATTTCAGGTGATTCATGAAAACGTGAAGGCATAATGATATTTATTCTGACCACTTTCATGGGAACACATTTTTTTGGTACAAATTCGCCAATTAATCAAAGGATTGGAACCGGTTTTGCGTATTGCGAAAATTTTCATCAAACTTGAACTTCATCAGTTGAACATTGAAAATGCTTGCGATGAACGAAACCGGTTTTCATCATTTGATAAAATTATCGAATTAAAACAATACATTGGTACATATTATCAATTGTATAAATGGTCTATAGAATATTATATAATAACTATAAAATTACTACAGAAGATATTCTTCTTTTTACAATCGAACACTCGAAAGAAAATGTAATATACAATATTATTTATATAATTAGTGGGAACGCCCGTCATATATAACGGTATTGAAATTGGAATACTGAATGTATAAAGTAGCCGTTCTTTAATTTCCACACTGACGGACTGATTTTTGTTTGTTTGCCTCGGATTGCGTCGGAATTGAGGAATATTGTTTATATACAATGCGGACGCTTAGGTCATGAGAAAAATTCATACCTACATGTGTATGTGATAATAATAAAACGTCTACATCTACGCCTACAGACCGTTCTGGGCTATTATATATAAGATACGTGTTAGTTAAAATTATATATAGAACATTTATCGCACGACAAACCGAAGCCTCGAAAAGTGCTATCCCTTTGTTATGATACCAAAATAGTCTACCGTCCAAAACAGTCACTCTACCTCTCAATCTCTGTTTAAAGTATGTTGATATGCTATTAGGAATAGGGATGTAAGTAGGATTCAATAGCGCGGAGGGTAGGTTTTAAGTATATAGTGCTCGACAAATACCGTAAAGTTGAGAAGAAAGCCCACAAAACAATAGTATTAAAACGGTAGTGTAATAAGTGGAAAGCATTAAAGCAGGGAAGACATTGAGGAGGGGGAGAGGGAGTATTCGTCCCGCACAGAATTTGAAGAAAAATACATGTATCCCTTTCTGCACTGACTTGCACGTATGGACTAAATAAAAATTGCAGGCTGGCTAGTTTTAAATACATATTCTTGTAATTTAATAAACGGTGTGAATTTTCGCATGATATTTAAATTATATCTTGTAATAAAGTAATAGGTACTGCAGCCGAGTGGTCAACGCTTTTGGGCGTTCGTGTTATTCGGTTGCGGTGGCGACGGCTTCGAATACCGGAAAAGACACGTTCAAATCTATTGATCGATTTGTCTTCAAGGACATGAATGTATGTGATTCTACATTATTTCATTACTCCCACCCAACCGATCATCAAAACGGTACGCAAACAATGCGATTAGGTAACTCCGAATGAGTAAGTGAACGGTTAAAAACACCAAGTGCTCTTAAAAAAAAAACTTCTGCAAAGATGCGCCATAATGAGTATACATACTCCATATTGGGTGAGCATATGATTGAATAAACAAAAATATCCCACGACGTCTGTAGCGTGGACGTATACAGTATGACAACCACAGGTTCCTTACCGCTGCAATAGTTCTTCATCCTGTTTCCTTACGCACATGGTGGAGTATCAAATTACCAACAAGCGCACCAAGCAAACTACTAAGAATAAAGAAAATTACGCTGTAAAGCAGGCGTGTCCAAGCCTGACCAATATAACCTGACGCCCACATAATTTATGAGCAATCTTTTTTTTCCTAAAAGGAAACAGACAAAGAGTAACATTTCCGACGACCAACTGGAGAATTAAAAAATAAATGAAACCAATTCTATCGAAACAGACATAAAATAGCCCATTAATTTTGTGTTGCTGTCTTTAAATTTCATAATAAAAATAAAATATGCAAAAATACGAAGCTTTATTATCTATATTCATTATCTGTATTAAATATTTTATGCGTGGCCCAAAAAAATACTCTTCAACCAATGTGGCCCAAGACTCACATGAAAATCAAAACGTCGGACACTCGTGCTGTAGGACAGGGCTATACAAAACGAGGCCTGCGGTTCGTTTTTGTGCAACCCGCAAATCTTTACGCGTGAAAATAAATCAAATAAATATTTTTTTTTATCGAATTAGATGTTTTAGTTCTGATGATCTTGATATTGGTAATTTTATAGATGTTATACACAAAGTATAATTTCACCATGGTTTTTACCAAAAAAAATGTGTGATTCAATTGCAAAATGTTAATAATTTTTATTGTCTTGACGAAAGCACTGATCAAACAGACATGAGTCAAATTCTATTTTAATTCGAACTATTCAGGAGGACTTTTCAATAGTAAATAAATAAATGCTCAGTTTTATATATTTACATGGGGCCTACTAAAAGTACTGATATTTTTGAAGAAGTTTTAGCTCCGTTATTAACAACGATCAATTCGATAAATATTCCTATGACGGAGATTGGAATCGGCTTTTGTGAACTATTGAAACAAAATAATATTAACTATTTCACAATGCATTAGACCATTCACCAAGAGGCACTCTGTGGGAAATCTCTGCGTCAAGTCAATGCTGTGAAAGTATTTGTAAAAAAAGACTTTTCTTTCTTACTAAATTTTGATCAACTCGGGGTAAGACTCTACAAGGAATTTTATTTAAGTAAAATCTAAATGCGGCTCTAGGACTACTCGAGGTTGGACAGCTCTGCTCTAAAGAGACGAGTAGATATGCAACAAATATTGGTCGTTGAACTACAATATATGAGTGCAATCTATAAAATGGCATGCGTATGCAATATGCATCATTTCGACCCAATAATGTTCAGGTGACTTTTAAATCCCTAAGATAAATGCAAAATAAATTTTAGAACACGGTTAAACATTGATAACTTGAAGGTGATTTCGCTCATTCGTTCATTTATAAACATTGCGGAATATTTAATATCTAATATATTGCGGCACCTATCATAATAATATATGATGATGTCATTCATCTGAGAATTAACCGTAAATAATATATAATATCGCGAGATAAATCGTCAAAGAGTAAATAAGTTATTCATACGATACCTTGATTTTAATATAAATACAATCTTACATAAATGAGAGACACTCTCTAAATTTATTTGAACACTAGTAAACGTACCCGTCATAGATGACGTTATTGAAATTGAAATACTGAATGTCTAAAAGAGCTAGTACATCGGAACTGAATATGCATTGCATATTTTATTTTATTTTATTATCACCTCGAACGGAAAATGTCATACCTACATGAGATATGTGATAATAATAAAACGCCTACAGAGTGATCTGGGCTATTATATACAAGACTAGATGTACCCCACTAGAATGATTTGGAATCTTAAAGGAGTACTCCTAAACATCGATTAAAACATCGATCGCCAATCTTTCGAATTTCACAAAACACTATCAATTTTTTGTTAAATTGTGAAATGGTTATATAATGCTTGTTTAATTATACTAAATTAATACGTGTGATGTTAAAGTGTTGCTGCAACAACTCCGCGGATCATTAAAATATTCTCACGTACCACTGGTTGGCGACCGCTTCTTTGAAAGTCAATATTGAACGAGGATTGGTGGTGAGTCAGTCGCTCAACCACACTTTCAATTTCAAAAGTAATTTAAGACATCGACTGAGGGTGATTGATGGAATTTCAATATTAAATTTGGATTATTGAGATTTTGTTAACTTCCATGTATTTTGTCACTAACGGCCCGGGTTTCGCCTTTCGGCATCTTCAGGCATTCGTGTGCTCGAATGCCTGAAGATGCCGAAAGGCGAAACTCGGGCCGTTAGTGACAAAATACATGGAAGTTAACAAAATCTCAATAATCCAAATTCAAAAGTAATTGTTTAATTCGGGAATAGCACGGAAACCCTAGAGCGTTACCGATCGGCAACGGCTATTGGCAAGTACTGAAAATCACGTATTTTGGCAGCTCCTAACCCCCCTCGCCATAATTGTATAATAGGGACGCTTTTGCACGAGATTCAACAGCCACTTACGTTCAATTTTAATCAAAACGACGAAGGTTCATAATTGTAAAATTTATCTAAACCGATCCACAAATATATTTCCAGATACCGATAGATATTAGAGAACCATCTAAATCAAATAATTATTATGCAAAATATCACTTTATTGTATTTACACTACCATGGTTTGAAACCATAACACTGTATTTACACTGTGAAAGGAACAACAAACACCAAACTGAATTTTTTATCATTTACAAAAAAACAATGTCACAGCAGTATGCACATATTTTTTGTTCTCACAACAAGATGGCGTTCCACTTGGATGTGCAACATAAAAAACTTTAAAAATTACTATAGATTTAGAATGAAACCAAATAATCTGTGGCCCGTGTATCAGGGGCAAAGAAAATAAAAAGAGATACACTCGTGTCAAACTGTGTTGGAAAGCGCGCGTCCGCCGGCTCGGGAAGATGCCGGCACGGCACTGAAAAACCGCTCCGAACACTGGAAGCACGAAATGCACGACATCTCTCAATCGAGGGGGCAGACAAAGACAGGGCAGGGGGGAGGGGGCGTCTCCGGCTCGAGTCTATATTTACCGCGTCGAGTGGCAGTGTCTGTCCGTAATCTATACTCCGGACGTCAGTGTCGTATCTAGGTATTGACTGACGTGACCCCCGGATGAAAACAAAGAGATTCTTGGAAATGAAGACTTTTCACGAGATCTTACTTTAGAAAGAAAAATGTTCGATATTTCTACGAGGAAACACAATTGCTCGACACTCAAAAAAAAAGACTAAAACGTTAATTATCAGTCATCAGAAAACGCATAACGCAGTCAATGAGTGCTTACATGACTTGGCATTTAATATTTCCTTAACAGCTAGCTGTTTTGGGTATTTAAAATATGTTACAGAACGATTGGGTCGATGGTCGAGAATGGGATGCCTTCATTCACGCACACAGCTCTTTAATAAGAATTTAAAAATAAAGCAAGCGCATTTAGTGTACCACATTAATAATATTATTATGCATATATGATATTATGCACATATGAATCATTTTAAGAGTACATTGAGAAGCCAAATCACCGATGATCATATTACCAAAAATTGAAAATTATAAGTCGCACATTTGGAATTCCTACAGAAACCATCCAATGTTTAAATTAATTTAAACGAGTTTTGCATCGTGTGTACTATATATATTACATATTTTTTCAATTCTATACTAATACAAATTCGACTATCAAAATACGCTTACATACCTAAATAATATATATATAATAAATATATATATTGCACGACAAACAGCGATATGTCAAACACCATTTTTTTGCTAGTTTAATTAGACCTTTAAATAGCATAATTATATGTGTCACTGCTGTTTTTTTATTCATATTAATAGTTTTCAATATCACTGAGAACGATAAAAAATAAAATCAATTGCCATTGAACATTGTCTAGATGCGGCTCTGAATTCTATTGCATATTTTCTGCGCGAAATCACAACCAAGGAATGTCAGATGTGAGATGAATGTTGATAAAAAAAAATATTTCGCGCACGTGGCTATCATACTCTTGCGTCTGCCTTTTTGTTTGACACATGTATATTATAATGTAAGAAAATTAATTATACAAAGCTATAATTCTTCTGCACAGATGTCTGTTTTGAATGTGTCGCGCACATGGGTACAGCTGCAAGAAGTGTAAAATAATGTATTATATCGCTAGACAAACAGCAATATGTTATACGCCAAATACTTTTATCAGTGGGTTACGACATCTTGCTGTTTGTCGAATGATATTATAGATTGCTTCACTACTGAGACATATTTACAGACACAACATTTCCGTTTTGGTATATTATTTCAAACTTAGTTAGCAACCGAATCTTGGGCAATTGGTCGTAGTGATTATTTGAATAATCAAACATTATTGCACTGTGGGATACGATCAATATAAAAAGGCTGTAAACTAGTATTGGATAATGGCGAGTACAATGAAGAAGGTTTTAAAAATGACAGGCTTCAACGGTAGATGGACGGAATATGAAAAGTACCATCTTCGCTCGATAATTAATAATATGTCGTAACCCACCAATTGCTATTAGTGGATTACGACATAATGATGACGCCCCAACTTAGCCCCAAGAAGAAATAAGCAAGGATCAAATATAATGGAAACGACTCGCTATCATGTATCACAATCAATGCAATACAGTAAGACCCCCATTTAAGAGGGACCGCATTATTGGGAGTAGCGTAATTGGGAGAGTGAATCTCATACAAAACTAAGGCTTACGTTTTTTTTCGCGAAAAATGCAAAACTGCCAAAACTAAGAATAAATGAAAAAAATATTTGGACGAAATATTTAGTTACTGTGTGTACAGCAATAACAATGGGATGCGACCGAGCAATTGGGGGATTTGCGGCGAATATTTCTATTCGGCGCGTAATTGGGGGTCGCGTAATTGAGGGTTCCATTGCATATTTATGGTCACCGTACTTGAGTAATAGAATTGTCAAAACTTAGTAAAATGAGATTCTTGGATATCAATTGTTTGTAATGAATAATTCAGTGGGTGTCTTTATTGAACCAGTTTGGCAAAAAGCAGCAATTTACTTTATCGGTAAGTATATCAATACCGGATTTATAGACGGGCAATTGATATTGTGTATTAATCCCTAAAACATATATATTTTGTTATTACTATTATCTATGCAATATAAAATTTCGAGACTAGAGGCCTATCCTTGAAGCTAAAATTTTCATTTGCTGTTTCCTCAGAACTGTAAATTTGTTACCTACCAATTTCTGCCAGTATCATGACGAAAAAATCCAAAAAATAAATCAATTCCTTTTACAGATTAGTATAAGAAAGCGAAAAGAAAATCAACAGTGAACAGTCACTGGGTTAGTTTATAATCAGACTTGGGATCGGAGTTTATATATTTTGTTGTTTAAAGTAAAAACCATGAAATAACAAGTCGATAAATGTAGCGTCATCCCGTGCCAGTAGCGTTCAAAAATCAATGCCAAATCGGCGATTCGACCGGAAAAGGTTCAGTCGATTAAAGGGCCGCTGTCAAAAGGTGACGACGCTAAAAGACACCGTACCTAATTGCCTGCCTTCCAAAATTAACGGAAGGAAAAGTTTATCACAGGTCCAATGGTTAAATTTAGCTGCACGGTTAACACGCCAAACGTTTGCAGTTTGAAAGATTCCAATGTCTTTAAAGCCCTTGTAAGAGTTGCCATGAATTTTCGACTTTATAGCTCTCAAACCATCTAATCTCAGTTTGACCTTTAGGAAACCTCTAATTCCACGGCAAAACTAAATGCCATCATCGGCAAAAATGTTATTTCTTTTCGTTTTAGTTTTTGAAGTAAATTAGACATGAGCATTACGAAGGAATGCGAGTTAGCCTTTTTTATTAATTTATTTTTATATCAATTTGAGAGATGTGAGATTTATTTTATCATTTTTCGAATTAGGTAATCGTATGCACTGTGTGCAGTTATGTTTAGCTTGTATAAATAATATTGGAGATATTATAATATAAAAACAATATACTAAACTAAAGAATTTCAGACCATTATCATTGTATTTATTAATATTAATTTATTGGCCGGTTTAGAATTGGAAATTTTATTCATATCTAACAAATATAACCGATGTTAATGGACATTTATGACTTAATATATAATATGAGGAAGAAAAATATCCATTTGCTACAATACACGGTGGACACCAACCGTCTTATTTCTATGCTCTCACTTTATATGATGTGAAAAAGATGGTTAAATGATATGTTTAAAGATACTATTTCTTTGAGAACCACCTTTATAAAACTAAAAATAACGATATTAACCCTTACAGCGCGAGTCGTTTTCGCACGAATTTATTTTCAGTCAATTGATCTGTTAAAATGCTCACTATGGCTAAAAATAGATTAATTTCAACAGTAAAAAACGGAGAATCATGTGAAATATGTATTAAATCTCAAATACATCAAGAATTAAACTAAACTCTAGTATTCTCACTATAATAAATCGACGAAAATGAAGAAGCTGACAGATATTTAATCTACGACTTTGCAAGCAAAATGCCGCCAGTCTTTATATACACGGCCAACACGCACACAAGAAGCGCGTAGCCGCATAAGTATGTGTAATAAACGGGGCTGACGATTAGTGCTGCGTATCGGCAGATCTAAGCTGAAATTCGAAAGACGTAATATCGAGAGCTCTTTTCAAAAATATATTCCCTTGTGTTCTACTTGACATTTTAATGAGCTGTTGCCTAATTTCTCTACTTATTTTTTAAAGCATATATCCACGAGTGTTCCCTTCTACTTTGGCCGGAAATACGAGATAAAATCTTAGGCATGTAAGCATGTCCAGCGCGTTCATGGGGTTAATGTCATGAAATACATGTAGATTCGATTGCAAAATATAAGTAAATTCCATAATGACAACGACCTTAATATTTATATGATGTCAAGAGTAAGAATAAGTGTTTTGTGAAACTAACAGTTGTTTCAAATAATTTGAAAACGAAATATCGATTAAGTGACTGTTGAATATGAAAGCATTTGAAAATTAGACGTTATATATGTTGATTGAGAAACAAATCGCCGTAAACGTCGCTTTGTTTTCTCGTATTGCACTTATAGCGACAACTTTCGATCTTCAGAGTTGATCGCCCACACTCCATCCAAATACACGGATCGATATTCAGGCGCTGTTGATCAACACACAAACATCCACATTCAATATCGACTATCTCCTACACCTACATCGTACATTTTTTTCTGTGTGCACGGAATGTGTCAAGGCGATTGCCGGCCATTAAAAATCGTGACTCCTTCGTTATACCTACGGAAATGCCCTAATATCTATTTTCGATTGTTAGTCCGCTAGATAACTGCGCTAATACGCCATCGACTTTTTATGTTATTGCAGAACTTAAATAGGACATTCATCATTAGATATGATATAAATATACCAGACAAAATGTAAGATTCGTTTTGCAATCCAAAATGAAAGTGTTTGATGAATTTTAACGTTTTTGGAGGACTTTCAACTCGACTAGAAATTGCGATCCTATGATGCCGAATCTTGGGACCCCTCCTGTGCAGGTACCCAAACCGTTATTTTTTTCCATTTCGGTTCGGTAAAAAAATATGTATCCGTTCAGTTACGGTTTTTGGTTCAGCTCGTATTTAAACATTAGCAAGTAAATGTAAATGCACCCACACCACCCAAACCTCTCTTTATACGGCTTTTCGCTATAACTTAAGGTGATCACATATATAATTAAAATGTCAAAAGGAGAATATTTCCTAGCGTGTGCGGCTTGCCGTCGGTGCACTGTGGAATAGAGGGCGGATTTTGATGGAGCTAAAATGCAGACAAAACACATTTTTTTATTCATACTTGACTTTCTCTATGTTTGCCAACTTTTCACCGGACCCTGCTTTTAGGAACAAAGGTAAAATAACAGTAAAGAAAGAGTTTAGTAGTTATTTTATAGGTATGAATGTCTCTTGCTTTTTCGTTTTCCGTGTCTGAATCGCGAAAATTTGATAACCAATCAATAATATAATGTGTCCATTGTTATTTTCATCATATTAAATCAACTTTATTTGAGATAGACTATAATAAATCATATCAAATTTGGATTATTGTTCGATTATTGATAAGTTCGAGTCCATTCGTGTGCTCGAATGCCTGAAGATGCCGAAAGGCGAAACCCGGGTCGTTAGTGACAAAATACATGGAAGTGTACAAAATCTCAATAATTCAAATTTGATATTGAAATTCCATCAAGCACCCTCAGTCGATGACTTAAATTCTTAAATTATATAAATCATATCATTTATCTTAACTTAATATCGGTTCTGTTTTCGTTCCGGCAAAAATAATGATTTTTTCCGGTTTTCGGTTCGGCTCCGGTTCTTGAACCTGCTCCTTTGTTTCTCTGCTCATTTCGATTATTTCACATTACCGATAATCGCGACAGATAATTTGGCTAATTCAAGAATGAAGCAAAGGTCTTGCACTTTTCATGAATAAGCCAATATTTTGCCTACCTTATTCAATTTAAACTAACCAGTTAATGTCATAACCACATCATGTGCCCTGCGCCATCACTCGATTAATCAGAAATCTACACAGGATGTTTATTATATTGAAACAAAAACAAAATTGTGATAACAAATAAATTGCTGCATACAAACAATACCTCGTCATATCGAATTGAATGTTTATAAAAGATAGTATCTCTTCGGCGAAGACGAAAGCTGATAAATGAAAGTGGCTAGCTGTTTTATCGTGCAGACGCCATTATTCAAGTTATTTTACATTGACGTATCTGGGTTAGCAACATTTGGTAATGTGTACTGCATAATGCCGCCTATCGAGGCATTTGTTCTCACAAATGTCACGAAGATACAACAAACACTGTACGTGTTTCGTAAAACTCATAACGACGACCAAATAGGATATATAGAAAACATATGCACATATCATATATATGGCTTAAATTGCAAACTATGTAACTCTCACAATTCGACGGTGTTTTGGCCAATTGATGTAACAATCAAAATTGAAATTGTTCAGTAGAGTAAAAACTGTTTTTATTGAAAACATTATATGATGAGTTGTGTTATGAATCTTTGAAATGTACTCCTGTAAATTCTCATGTGTGCAGATACGGGATTATGCGTAGGGATTGTCGATATAATAGTGGTTTACACCAAGTGGGGGGGGGGGTCAGAATTTTTAAACATTTAACCAATGAAAAATTATATTTCCCTTCCAAAAAATGCTCATTTTGGTATTTTTTGAGGATTTCATCAATTGGAGAATGCACCGTCGATATGATAATGCTGTCGACGAGCAAAAGCGGTAGCGGTCCTGATCATTATAAAAATGTGAAAATAGTACAAAACAAATTTTATTTTTAAAATATAGTGCCTTGCCAACAAGAATTGACATGTAACACCTTAAAAATATAAAATATCACGAATGACTTGTTTAATTCCGCTTTTAGTAGTGTTTATTGAATTAAATTTACACAACACCCACTCCTATTTTTTTCATTTATTATTAAACGGAATGCAATGTATTTCATAAGATTAATCAGCATTAATCATCGATAATTTATAACGTTGCAGAATCATAGAGTAAAAAATAGCATTGCAAGTTGAGGTTCTTCTAGGCTCAAATAGCAGTGTAAAATGAAAGAAGTATCTGAATTTAATACTGAAATGTGTTCTTATTTTGACATCGCACAACATTATAATATATTTTGAAAATCCGAATCTGTAGTTGTTTCATTAAAAAGAGTGATGCATATTTGTGTTTGAGAGCTTAAATTTGTTTTTTGTAATACCGGAGGGTCAAGGGTTTAATAAATTATCAATGAAATAGAAGATTTTTAACAATAATTATAAATGAATAAAAGAAATTCAACCTAACTTAGCTATGTTTTTTTTTGGGCTTTGTTCTGATCACCACATTAAATATAGGATACAAATGTAGCACGAATAATTCAACAGGGAATCAAAACAATACGGATGAACAACTAAGAGTGCATTTCAAAGAAGACACTTCATTAATGCATTACATTGAAGAGATGCATAGTAGACAGTATTAACAAATGCATAGAACTGCGTGCAGCGTTCAATTAAAAACATAAAAGCATGTGTTCATTTCATTATAAATTGGTGTTATCCGACGCATACATTGTTTAGAAAAGTTGACCCTTTTCAACTGGCCGTAAAATTTAATTAAACAAATTATTTACAAAAATATAAACACCGTTTCTTGGTATTATTTAATATAATAGATACACCACGTTTGAGATAATATTACATGGTTGGCGTTACTTGTAAAATAAAAGAGAAAAAAGATTTGTAGAAGAGTCAACCAATTTAAAACTAATACTATTTAAAAAAAATATATGTTGAATTTGATATTGACCTGGCCGTGACTTGAACCTAGAAATCGCAAGAGTAAAGCTCTTACCGTTAGACCATGGAGACCGACGTGCTACTTCCGATTGAATTTTAATTATTCAATGTGCAAAAAATGAACGGACTTTTATCGTTTTAGCGAAGTGTATTGGGGAATACTCACTGTATTGCTAATTACTTATTCGCGAGGGTTGGGGAAGGGCGAGGGGTGAGCGACTCATTCTATTTTCCCTGCCCAGCCGACAAACGCGATTTATCCTCTCCCGCCACAAAATTTTAAAGATTTTTTAAATGTTATTTTCGATCAATTCGACGGTAATTTTGTGGAACTTCACCAAAGTTATCAACATTAATTTTATATTAGAATTCATTAGGCAGTGATAACATAAAGGTAGAATATTACAGCGATAACATGAAAATCGAATATAATATAATTCGAGCATTCATTTATATGCTGAATATCGGGTGATGCGTATATATATGGGTTGGGTGTCGAATAGGTTAAAATAGAAATTAATGAGATAAATTGATTGTTGAATTTTGATGACAAGTGCCTCAATTTCCAAAATCAGTTAGTACCAATAGTTCGTTATAACTGGAAGACTGCCACGTCCGTGCTATTAATTTAAAAATAATATATAATCAAAACCATAAAAATATATTTGATCTCAATTATCATAAGCAAGGAAATCGTTCAGACAACATTCAGAGAATGGCTAATGGTAGTGTTCGTTTTTTTTCGAATAATAACCTGTGTAAATTACCATTTGTTGCTTACATTTCACCTTTTCTCAAAGAGCACCAACGTGAACCTTGGTTAATGTCAGGTAACGTTGTTTCTATTCTTATGCAGAAAAACGTATAGTTACATATCGAGGGCATACTGACAGAAGGCATTAAGTCATAAAAACAAGTTCTGAGACAATTGCATAAAAGTTTTTTTTGCAAATTACTTTCCCGAGTACAATTATTTCTTTTATAAAAAGATTTTTTATACATTAAAAAGAATAATCTTTTTGGCAGACAAATTAATGCTTTTTGCCAGAATAAATAAAAACAACAATATGACTTGATACTCTTTTCTCAAAGCCATTATATCCTATGAGTTTATGCGTTCTACCAGCGCGTAGAGTGTTAAATTGCATAGCATACATTTTGACATTTATTAAAACAGAAAATCATTTAATACTGACTTAATGCGTTTTGTCAGTATAACCTCGATATGCATATTATGTGGAACAAAGCAATACCGTTGTCAGTATTTGGGGTTGTCAGAAATTATGATATAATCCAAGATGACGTCAAAATACATCGCATTGTAAAAATGTCATCGATAAAATTTCGAGTAAAATACCTACGGATTAGAATACGTAGAAAAACAAGTAACAAGTTATCGGTGTATCTGTAATCTTTAATCGCATTAAAAAAATACTTATAAACGTATTTTATCATTAAAAATACATCAAAAGCCATTTCTGTATGAAAAATAGAGCTTAAAACGTAGAAAATGTCGTTTCGTATTTTAAATTAGCATAAAGTAAAATTGATGTACGATAATGTGCAATCACACAAATAATTCTTAGGTAGATTAAAAATCGTAGTTTCGGAGACATTAAAATAATATATAAATTACATATTAAATAAAAAAAGATCACATTTTTTGTATTAGCAACAAACTACGAAAAGTCACTAGAAACCTGAGGCGGAGTACATTATAGACACTCTTGACGGTCAGTTAGGTATGAATAAAAAAAAACCGGAATTACTAACAATAGGAAAACGCTCAGAATTCAGATAGTAATATTGCATTGTGGTCGCTTCGAATTTTAGTAAAGAAAACTCAATTATATAAAAACTATGAAAAATCTGCTTACCATTAGAGACTTCTTCTTTCTCTGGTAGCTCCACTTCTTGCTTCTCTTCAACGGGAAGTGGAGAAAGAGCGGGAGACAAAAGCGCCGGTGAAACAACTGGCGTCGGAGTACCAACAGGCGAAGGGGTACTCCTCTCTCTAACGGGAGACTTCACTGGGGAACATTTATCAATATCATTTTCCACAGACACTGGAGAAGTCGGACACGATTCTTTAAGCACAGGCGATGGAGTACCCCTCAACGGTTCACTGGAAGATGATTTTGGGGGAGTCACTGGTGTCGCCACAATAGGCGGGCTCGAAATTGTGCTTGCCTCGTCACTCTCCACCAGTGGAGGACTCAAAACTGCTTTGAGAGGTGGAGAAATTGGCGTTGGAGAAACCGGGGGTGACCTAAAAGGACTCTTAATTCCACCGGTAGGTTTGGATACAGGTTCTGCATTTACAGGTGTTGCTCTGACAGTTCTCGCTTTTGAAAAATGTGATGTCCAATTTCGCTGTTTTTCAATAAGTTCTCTACTGTTGAATTTCCGTTCAGGTTTCTCAGGTTTTTCAGGTTTCTTCGGTGGGACGAGAGGTTTAGTTTTTGGATCTTTGATTCCACCATTGGGCGTGATTCTGCACTCCCGCACGGTCGTAGTCCTGGTTTCGCTTGTCTCTATATTTCCATTTAGGTTCGGATTTATAATTATGTGATTATTGTCGTTGTTGCAATTCGGCGGGGACGGGGATCTGGACAGTCTACCGGCCCTGGAACCCGCAGAGCTGGACCGCGATCTATCCGGCAGACCTCCACTGATAGAAGAGGGCGATTTGTCCGCTCGCCTAGGAGGTCGGTTATCTTCACCGAGCTTTTCGAAGAGGGCCCGGGCATTGTTGAACCTGGCGAGGTGGCTTTCGGTGCGAACCACCGTCACTTGTGGACCTCCGGGTACGGGGACGACTGGGCTGTCCGCCACGACTCCAGAATGAGTCTCTCTGGCCGGCGCCATGCCTTGAAAGATGTTCGCGATCTGTGATACTTTCGAGCTTGCCGACGTTCGTCTTCTCTCCTCCATGTCTTTAGACACAGCCCTTAACCGGACCTGAAACAAAAAAAGATGATAATAAAAATACAAAATATTTTGCCAATGTATACAAATATTTTTTGATTCTATGTACGGCAAATGATTTATGCGGATGTATGTGGGGTTTGGTGTACCTTGTTTCGCCGCCATGGCGACGGCTGCGAAAAATTGCAGCCTATTGTGAACAATTTTCAATACACAATAACAAATATTAATACAAAGATAAATATGCAAGCACGAAGGCAGCTGCGTTATCCAAGATTATATACTGACGCTAATTTCAAATAGTTTGCAGAAATTGTCAGAAAACAGACAGACTAGCGTACGGTGACCATGCATTTAAGAAATTGTCAACGAAAACAAGCCATGGTTTTGGTTTCTCACCAAGCGGTATGTTTTGGTATGGGATATATGTTCACGAGCATCATTTTCAAAGAGAGAGGATATCTTATCCATAAGGACGGATAAAATAATTTCAAGATTGTAGGGAGGGAATCATCTTTTAATTGCGCTTAACTCCATTACTATAACAGGATAGGTAAGTGAAAGAGGCATTCGAATATGAAACATTAAATTTACTACTTTTAAGGTGTTAACTGTCAATTCTTGGTGGAAAGACATTATATTTTAAAAAATAAAACACAATTCCTTTGTACTACTCCACATATTTATTAAAAAAAAAAAAAATTACCTATAACATATTAGAATAAATTAATTGTACTAGCGTGACATAGAAGCGATTGATTCAAATCTCCTATCATAGTTATTCATAGCGGTTTATTTCAATAAACAAATTTGATAAGAGTTTAGGACACTGGCAGTCAACCTGGTCCGTACCGGCAACTACTGGGCGGTTTACGTTTCCATGGTGGGTGGTGGGAAATTGAGTTTCTTTTATGTCTCTTTTCATCAAAACCATCTGTTAAGCTCGACTTGCAGCTAAGTTTACTTGAAGATATTTTGAAGACAGTTCGCTAACCCGAAGGCCGAGGGTAAGGGTGCATAGGAATGGGGGTATTTTTGTTCTTCTCTCTACGACTAATTCAAGACATGTTTTTCGTTATTTAAACGAAAATTTTCCTTTTTATTCAAATGTCTATCGCCTGACAATAAAAATATTTTTTATTAAAGAAATATCAAAAAACATGCATTAAAAATCATTTTAAGTGTAGAGTAAAAACGATGAATATAGAATTATTTAATACTGTTCTTATTTGCCATGACTATAAAATATAAAGATAGGTGCGAAAACATGATGCATGCGAGAATGATAGATCGGGGTGCTATTTCTATTGTATAACAAAAAACATCTGTTATTATTGTTGCGATTCTTAAATAATAGATTATTGAAGTGCATGAGATTGAGGAGACAAATATTATAATACCAAGACGACAATATGCATTCGGATCTCGAAATAAATTAAAATCTGGTCACCTTACACGATTCGGCTGGAGATAAGAATGGATAAGATATGGAGTTGTAAAGATAAGACGACGACGCCAATTGTAGCATGGCTGTTATCAGAAGGTAAGTAATTCAGAGGTACGGAATGGGATTGCAAAAAAATGCCAACTCCAGCGTTTAGAAAAGACTCTTCGGCTCTAAATTGAAATAAAATCATTATGCAGAGCGGATTCGGTTATTACTACGCGAGCATTAATATAAATGAAACATTAAAAATATTTCCGGATGACATACGATCAGTATAGTCTACATATTTTTTTGTATTGTTAACATGTCCGTTACCTTTTTTGAGAGGGTGAGAATATAATAATGAGGTTACTAAAAGGCAATTTGTGAGTTAATCGCTATGGTTATTAGAAGATAAAAGGAAATCATTTAATAATAGTGGCATGTTTGTTTATATTGTGATGACTGTTCCGCCAAGTACATTGGTCAGAAAGCTATAAATGTAAATTAACATGCTATTAATAAAAATAATAATGTGGAACGACTTCAACACGGAAAAGTGATGACAATTAACAGCAGTCAACAATCGGTAGATTTTTAAAATTTAATATTAGTTTCCCTTTTATTATTGCGACTAGTTTGACCTTCACTTTTTTCATTCAGTCCGGTTCGGGCCGGTCCGGTCAGCGGTAAAACAGTAATATGGCATCAAGTAATCTGTGACTCAATAATTGAAAAATGAATTACGGTCTTTGAAAAAAGCTTCCATAAAAAATATGACTGTAATTCAAAACTAAGACAAATAAAAGTGATTGTTAGTAAAATATATTACAATACAGTTGTAAACTTTGAGATGTAATAGAAGATCTAACGAAGAAAGTGGTTCGTTTAATTTTTCATAGAACTAAAAAGAATTCATAAAATAGACAAATCATTTGTATGATGGGAATTTAAAAAATCATCGCCAATGACTGTATACGGACTTATCAATTCTAGCAAAAGATAACGAGATAATGAAAAACGATTGGTTTTCTATATTATCATTCGATAGGTATTCTATTTAATCGTTTCTGAAGTTATTATTAATCATCAATGAGTGAAATAATAAGTCGGTGATTAAAAATGATGGAAGAAAATTCCTGAAAATATTGTGCCAAAGTGACATCTAGGAAGTGTTGTTGGTGTACTTGTCTAAAGTGCTAAATATTGTGAAAACTCTATTGTGTTATATATGTTTTAATAATAATTTATTTCGATGGTTTACATAGACGCACTGCTTTACTAAAAATGCTACCTATGTAACAAGACTAACAACGAGTCACCTGAGTACAATTGATTAATTTATACACGGAATTTCCACTAAAATATAGTACCTTATACACATAATTATTATTTTGTTTTCCGTGTATGACAGCTTTATTGCCAAACGTTGAATGAGTAAAATTTTAATTTAATTGCAACAAATTGTATTCGCTACATATATATTATGTTAATATCGAATGTATATTGACAGAAGGTGTTACGTCACAAAAAAAAATCTGAGATAATAGCATTTATTTTTTTTCAAAATACTCTCTCTGTACTTGGTACAAACTGTTTGTCTTTAAAAAAGATTTTTTGTACATTATAAAGAATAATCCTTTTGGCATACAAATAATAAGACTTGGTATCGATGACTTATAGTCATATCATGCTTTCTGTCAGAATAAAAAAATAGCAATATGTCTTAATACTGTTTTTTTTCAAAGCCATTATATATTATATCCTATGACTTCATGCGTTCTACCAGTGCATAGAGCGTTAGATTGCATACATTTTGACATTTAAAAATGAGAAATGTGTTCAGTCTTTATATAATAGTACATTTGCATTAGATGTAACAACAATTCAATTTTTTATCACCGTTGATCTGTTAAGTGTGTAAAATCATTTTCTTAGTATTTGTAATAATTTGAAACAATAGCGTGCAATTTTACTACGTCACTAGATAACGTATTGTGAATATATTGTCACTTGGATTCTGCAAACGTCTGTCATATTCAATATAATAAGTAAGATACCAACATGAGCAGCGATCAAAAAAACAACACGATAATTAATTGTGACGCATCTTTGATGAATAGTGTTGAAATTGTGACAAAGCATTCCAAAATATATGACACAAATAGCTGCTATTGACATTTTAGCTAAAGCTGTAATATATTGATTTAATTGGCATTTATTTTATAGAACTCCATAAAGTGAAAATATTAAATTTAGTTCGAATCAGTTGCAGAAATCAATTGTTATCATAATTTATAATTGATAATATTTTTCTTCGTGACGCGTGTTTCGCCTCATTCAGAAGCATCGTCAGATTAAATTCAATACACAAGCTTATTATCAATAGCGTACGCTTTTCCCAATACTAATCACATAAATATTTTCAACGGATTGATTGCGCGGGTTGCATTCCGGAAAGTAGTGTTCATAGTTCGTTTTTTTTTACAAATATATATAGTCCTCCCACCAAAAATTGCCAGTTTTTAAGGACAGATGTGAACATTAAGTGTGCTAAAAATAATAACAGCTGTTCTTGGTAAGCATGGCGAAATTGACAGTTAACCGAGTGATAGTGTTCTTGATTAGTGTGTGGTGTATATGCTTCGAGGATGTGCAGGCTGCTTGCCAAAAAGCCGGTGGCTGCATCACAGACATAACTCAAGACGCATGCAAGCCAGGATATTATTTGGTCGGGAACCAGACAGTGGACGATTGCTGTCCACGATGCGTACAGAGATCAGGTAAATGGGTTTATATTATTTTCATAATTTAATTTATTAAATAATGCCAATTTGGGATTGCAACACCGGACGAATATATCGATACCCAGCAGTGGCTGACTGGTTCTAAAAATATTGGTTGCCAGGAGTCAATGGGGGCCCTTCCAAAAATGAAAAGGGGCCCCTACCCTATATACTAATTCCTATGTACTATAGTAATAATTAATTAATTATTACAAAAATTCACATGTCACAAACAGCTAAAACAGACATAGAGAATAAATTTGTAATAAAGATGAGTTATTAGTTCATTGTTTATATCGTAAAAAAACATATCTATTGGTATCGATGAAATATCCAAAGTGCTTTACGTTGTATATTTTTAAACACGTAAAATGAAATAGTTAAAAAGTTATCTGATTTTACTGAGGGCCTCTAACATACAGCGGGACCCACTTGCCATTGGGCAACCTAGCTTGTGTGGTCAGTCCGCCACTGGATACCGGTATCGACCTGTGACGTCAACGATGCCTAGGAAAGCAAGTGGCCGCCTGGCTGCTCATAAACACAGCGCTTCATGAACTTTTTATGTTTGGTCAAAAATCAATTAAATCATATTTTCTTTTCTTTTCGATTTTGCTTACTTTTTTTCAATATGTACCGGTATTTCGAATTTTTAAACATTTTATTTCGGTAGTGTAAGAGGACGATAAACTTTTCGTGAAAATGAACTTCATCGCTCCTCAGACTCAAAAATCATTTTTTATAATTGATTATTTTTATCTACTATATGAGCGGAAGGATTGCGTTTAGTTTTTTAATTGAACATTCAAACGTGGACTAAAACATCTCTACGAGCCTAAGTCACAGCAGTGACAATTCGTTTCTAAAAAAAAAGGTTTACTTTTTAACATCATTAAAATTTCCGAATATCCTTTTTTTTCTTTCGTTATCACATCAAATAGAAAAATAATAAAATAAATATGGCAATATCAACAAGTTTAAAGTAACGTATTTTAATAATCTTCCGATCATTATTTTTTTATTTACTTCTACCGGCAAAAATATTAAATTTATTTCATTATGCTATTTAGATTTAATATAATATCTCGCTCGGTTAGGATAACATCACCAAACTGAGAGGCGCAAACGTGGGAAAATTGCCATAACACGATGGATACATTAAAATTCTGAATAAAAATATTTTTTACTAATAAACAACTACCACGCCATCCATAATGAAATTATTACACTATTCGTGAGATAGAATGTTTAAACGAGCGCTCACAGATGGCGGTAATAATAACATTGACTTAATTAGATATTTATATGACACGGGGATCGGAAAATCGAGTTGTAACGTAGGCATGAATTTACAGGTACACAATAAAAACATTCATAATTTTCAAATTAAATCTTATCGGCGCTATAAATTATCAGCAAAGAATTTTATTCGAGAATTATTTCCTTCATTTTAATTTTGAAAATATCAAAGTACTTAAATAATTATACAGTTTAGTTAAAGCTATTTTGGCTTCACGCCACCATCAGAGCTATAACAGAATATAGATATCTTCACCATATTATGATGGGAGTTTTACCAAGGAAATGCAAATTTAATCAGTTAATTTTAATTGTATACACTTTGTCGTTAACAATCCTTCAAAGCTTCAAGAATTCCAATCGTCTTGACTGACTTTTTCGTTGATTATTGTTTGAAATCTTTGAAATTATTAAATTGTAAAATAATATTTATCTAATAAGGATGGGTAAAAATGCAAATTTTTACCACATCGAATACAAAAATACGATTTCTTCTCGACTCCTTTTCAAATTTGATTGCAATAACAATGTAACAATACATCGGCAATACCTCTCACATAGGAGATAAGTTCTAAAATATTTTTCAGATTTACTGTGCACTCCCTCCCACCTGCCGTATAAAATTTAAAACTTTCCTTAGGTTTTAAAATAAAAGAATATTATACTAACTATTGAATGACGACTGTCAATTTTTCATATATTTTATTGTTTTGAATAAATGATTTCAGGATTAGAAGGAATCTGCACATCAAGCCGACCATGTGCCCCCGGATTGATATGTAAAGAGAGAGTATGCGAACTTGACCTTAGTAAGTTTATTTGCAAAAATTTAACCGATAAAATAACTTAAGACTGATTCAAATCAACTATTACAAAGCCCTCTGATTAAGACTGCACTATAGGCACCTTAGTTTCGAGTATGTATGTTTACGCAAGCGCAATACATTGATAGGAACATCTTTGCAAATGTCTCAAAGAATTTTTATATTCTAGGGATCGAAATTAATCGTTTTCGACTACATAAAAGACAAATTATTTGAGATATTTCCAGTAGTGAGTTCATTATTGGTGAATCAGACAATTAGACTACCGGTTTACCGATATTAAAACCCCAACTAAGGAAAACGGTTACATAATTAATATTTATCTTGATTTGTGTCTGTAACGCACAATTCAGATGGAGAGTATGTGTCTGTATGTACGTACGAGTGTTGAGCGAATTTTAGCAGGCGGCATTGCAATCTGGTTGTTTATATATTTTTACCATTCCTGCTCCCAATGTGCACATGGACTCCTAATGGAAGTATCTCAACAGAATTTTTACGCTTGTTACTCAATTGCTCAACCTTTCTTTTCGAAGAGAGTAAGGATAGAAAGACAGGGCTAGAACATGACAGGTGATTAGCTAATCGCTCTCACTACATCCTGTTTTTAGGATCGTATGTGTGGGAGGTGAATTCTAGACATCACAAACATCCATGCCTGCGAACATAAATCCCTAAATCGATTGGAAAATGACTTGAAACTGAGGCATCGACGGTGACCACTATACCACAAACTCGACTGTTATATTACTGGTATTATAATATTAGTCAACTCTGTGGCCGAGTGGTAAAAAAATTTTCGGACTTTTTCCGCTAGGTTGCAGAGTTCACGGAACCGAATTCCGGAATGAAAATTTTCATACAATGATTTTTCAACCGATTTATCGATTTGTATCCTAATTCCTAATGCATGAAAGGACATATTAATATTTAAATTATCGAAATGAATTAAATAACCATTCGATGCTATGAAAAATATACTAACCTTTATCGTAGATAATATGATAAATGCCAGATGTTCACAGTATATGGTTTTCAATTCAAACTCAGCTAAGCAAATGTAATCCGTAAAAGGAAATATTGAACATACTATATGCCGTCTGAAAAGATCCTCGTCAGTCTTGCGTGATCCCCGATTACTGGTGATATGGAAACGGATAACATTATGATTAATTTCCACCGATTGAGTTAGTATTTGTAAATTTAGTATTCATCTGTGGTTTCGATTTTTCACGAAAGGTCAATATAAAATTAGAATGAAATATTAATTTATAAATATCATCCATGCTATGTTTAAAATGAAATAAATAATTACACAAAAATATCAAAATTTTTCATGATCCGTAGGGGGCTCCCAATCTTTTTTGTTCCATTCTCCCTTTCACGAGTGTTAAGAATATTATTTCCTCCTGGCCAAGATAGTCTAACTCAAAATGTGTGGGGAACGGATCAATATGACACAGAAGAATATACACGAGCAGAAGCCGTACTACCTCATACACGGACAGACGACAATAATATCTCACTGGCCGTCGACCGCACGGTTCAACCCGAGCTTCTGGATAAGTCGACGGCCGATCTATTCTTAAATTAAATCTCTCTAATTATACAAGTTAGGAGAGTGATTTCTAAATATACATAAAATATTTAAGTGTAATATTAAAAACCTCTAATATATGGCAGCAATTCTCCCACAGTTGAGAACCCTTGATCTATCCCATCAGTTATCTAATAAAATAATTTGTTTAATTTTATGTGATTTGGAAAATAAAATATAACATCGAACGTACAAAAAAAAAACCAGAGTAGGCACAAGAGATTACGAAACACAGACACAACAATAATCGTCAATTTCTTAGCGTATAATTAAATACTTCACTTAATTCAATTGAGTACCTCTAGTTAAAATGTTTTAGTAAATCATCAAATTCAAGTTAATACATTATAGAATGAATATTAATTACATCACTTTGTATCATAGGCTCATGTCTGTATTCAATGCATCTACCGAAAGACAAACAACCAATCTACCCTCCGACGTGCAACCCTGATGGTACATATGCTTCTGTTCAATGTAAAGGAGACGACCTAGTAGGAAGGTATGAATCACAATTTATTAAGTTACTCCAATATAAAAGACTTTTTTACAAATACCACGTTTTGTTTTGCTATGATCGATCCATGATTCGTTCTTTTGTCAAATATAAATTTCGGTAGTGGTATTTTAATGAAAACAAAGTATGAATATTTTCATAAGGGTTCAGTGGCATAATTATTTATTTATAAGAATTGACAACAGTTTATTTGTATCCTTTATAATTAGGAAAAATGAGTGATTCTATCGTGAAAATTTTCTAGAAGAACAATTTTTTTGTAAAAATTAGGATAAATGTTTTTTTCCAATCGCAATAGAAGTTCTTACAAAGAAGTTTCTTAAAATGTACTGCATACACCTTTCAAATATTGTAATAATTATTGCAATATCAGAGTTACATAAATATATTATTATGTATCGATACGTAGTACGTTTCTGCAAAAATTCTTAAAATATTAAAAAAAAATATAAGTATATCATAATTCCTATGAAGCGTCCAGCATGCCTATTATTTGTAATACATAATGTGTACTTTTAAAATCCTAATTGTTTTATCAACTTTTTGCGATAATGTTATCTAGAATCTAGAAAACATTAACATATAGTTGCTACACTTTTCAGGTGCTTTTGTTCATCAGCTGCTGGAAAAAGAATTTTCGGCATATCTTGGGCAGACGAAGCACAGGATATGACGTGTGGTAAGAATTTTATTGCCTCATTTTAAATAACTACTGATATTAAACAAGTGGAATAACTAAAATATAGACATGAGGTACGAACCTGCGGTCTTTTAAGGGCTCAAGTGCGGCCTTATGACTGAATTCAAATTTTCTAAATTTGTAAATAAGTTTCGTTGTTTTTCTTCATTCACAGAATAATAATCATGCATACATTTGCGTGTATTTTTCTTAATTGCCGCCTTATTCAATTTAAGATAAATTAATGTTGTCTTTCGAAGGGAAAGGATTGGCCGCCCCTGATATAGTCAATACATCAAACAAAAAACCGCCGAAACAAAGGAAAACAAAGAAATAATTTATGATATCGATTGAGGGTACTTGGTGAAACATCAATATTAAATTTGAATTGTTCAAATTGTTTACAGTTTTATAAGTTTTGTCACCAACGACCAGCTTTTCTCCTTTCCGTATCTACAGGTATTAAAATGATTAATTGAGAGTAATTTAATAGAAAGTTGACTAAGACAAGGAGGTAATTATTTCAATTCATAGATACAATGGGAAATATATTATAACTAGTGGGACGCCGGTCATATCTGCCGGAAATACTGCATATCTTTAACTTTAATATAAAATTAAATTAAAAATGAACTTCCACAAAGTTACCGCCGAATCCATAGAAAATCTTTAACTTTCGTTAATATATTGTGATGATTCATTCCGAACTGCCTGATTTCGAGCTTCTTCGGCTCTTCGATGGGCTTCCACGTCAGCGGCACGTCGGGATTTTGTAGCTTCCAGAGTTCTTTGTGATCGCTGTTGTCTGTGTGCCTCGGCATCAGTATCACGCCGGGATTTTGCTGCTTCCGAAGTTTACCTTGCTCTCCATCTCTGCTGTCGCTCACGAGTCACAACGTAATCGAAAACACCACTGTTCTTTAGTTTATCGACTGATTGTTATTGTTGTTTGTTTGCCTTGGCATTTGCTTCACGTCGGAACTGTGTGTATTGTTGGGTGTGTGTGCATTCCATAACACACCTACATTTGATATGTGATAATAATAAAACGCCTACAGACCGGTCTGGTCTATTATATTATAAATAGTTACTACTACTAATGGAAATCAAATCCATCTACTAATTTGAAAGTTAACGTAAAAATATTCATGACGCAACCAAATTTTGAAACCGGTGAAGATTGTCAATTTTGATATTACTTGGTCAAACAGGTAAAACGACATTATGGTGATAATTTCACTTCCAGCTTGCAGTCGTCGGAGATCAGACCTGGAAGTGGCCGGTCGCACTGACGTGACGCTGCACTGCACCAGGAATGGAAACTACGAACCCATGCAGTGTGACAGCGGTCTTTGCTGGTGCGCCAACTACAAAACCGGAGAAGCTGAATCGGTTGTCTTATCCCAAGAGTTGGCTTCACAATTGCCCTGCTGTGAGTTTTTTTTCTCATAAATAGAACTTTGGTAATTTTTTTTATTACCTGACTTTTATATTGTAAAATAAGAATGAGAATGGAGACGTATACTGCCAAGTAATAACTCAAGCCAATAATCAATTTTATAACTTATATCATTTATATCAAATTTCTGCTCCCAATTTTGTAAAATAAGTTCAAGCATAGTTCTGACGATTGCGTTCAGCCAAAATAGCTATCAACTAACTAATAAAATTTTGTAAAACTGAGATTGATATTTTATCAAATTATAATAAAGTTCTACCAAGTAAATGCCAATTCAATAAATATTTAATGGAGCATTTCAACATAAGTCGATTTTACGAAAAGTGATTGTGATTTCTTTTCTGAGAGAGCAGGATAGAAAGACAGTGTTAGGAAAGTACCAGAAGTAGAAAGTTGATCGTTGTCTACGTCCCGTTTTAACCTATGTAGCTATTTTTGGAATAAAATCCTACTATACCTACACTCTACGAAAAAGAGAGGTTGAGCAACTGAGTAACAAGCAGTCATCGTAGAAAAACTTCCGTTGTGATTAACTCCATTAGAAGTCCATATACTCTACATTTGGAGCGAGCGTGGTTCAAAATTACATATATTCAGTATGTCTTTCGATTAGACGATGATGACACGTTCGGGAGCCAGTACCTCCGCAAGTGTGAGAGCATGGACTACGCGACGGCAGCGCTGAAGATCGAACTGGCGATTCACGGAACCACCATGGTGACGATGGCTTCGGTAAATTGCGACTACGATGGAACGTATGGAGTGTACCAGATCGAAAACGGAATGTAAGAAAACTATGAATATTTCTTAATTAATATAAAATAGTCGTAAAGATCGTCAGCATAAATTTGCGAATCGTGGAATCTGCAACTTGTAATCGATAACAATAATACGCAGAGCTTCCGGGTTATTAATCCCTTATAAAAACATAGGTGTTTTACCTAAAATATCTTGATCATTTTTGAAAGCTATGTAATGAATAAACTATGTATAATATATTGCACATAGTTTACAACATAAGAGACAGTATTCACTAAGCAAGTAGACATTTTCATCAGTTGAAAAAAATCATTCACTAAAGATAAATATTTTTTCAGTATTTAGGAATATGTGCTTCCAATGTTGAATGTTGACGTGATTAAACCGTAGGACGGATGATGATGATGGCGAGGTCGGTAATGCAGTTCGGAGTGGATGTTACACGGTCGGAGAGTGGCGAAAGACTGATGATCCCTTTTCTATATTCTTCACTCGTTGTACTGCGTTTTCCAAATATCACATGTGATGATTCTCACGCTTGCAGACAGTCTCTTTTTACAATCACGTATTAACTTATCTTTGCACTCGGTAATATCACATTTCGTAACTGCTGTTTTGTGAAATGATGACTTGACAAAAGTGTCTCTTATGGAAACTTTTTCTCTTTACAAACAATTATAATTTTCGCTGACCGATGACAAAACATTCTCTTGGATATCACATTTCGCAAATCCGCGGCGTCATGTATCCCTAAAAGTGTATTGGATAATCTCTTTCCAAACAGGTTTTTTGAGTGTAGAGGCGTGATAGCTTCAGGATTCTTCTAGTCATTTTCGCCTCTAATTTTTATAACCGGGTTGTACAATTGTACAATGTACAAATTTCTATCATGGCTGACAAAAACAGCGTAAACTCTAGAGGTGAAACAATTATAAATAAAATTTAAAATGATTTTCAGTGCATATTGTTCATGGAAGGATGGAAAACGTCTCGGAAGTTGGCAGACAGAGGCCGGATCCAGTCTTAGCCTTGTTAACTGCAGTAAGTATTCTATGAATTATCACAAATATTTCATACACATTTTGTGAAATCCCAATATGTCGACGAGTCCCAGACACAGAACTTTTTCGATATCAATTGATGATGTCTAATGTCTGATGCCTTTTTGTGATATTTTTATTATAATCTTTCGTCCTTCGAGCGTATCAATATTCTACAAAAAGATTCATTCAGTCTTGTCTCAAAACTTTTCGAAAGTCGTACCTATAAGGTTTTTTTGTTATAAAATGTTTGTATCAGATATACAAACGGTATGTAATGTATATTTGAATCGGGAAAGGAATTTCTCAGACCAGTAACGTAACTGGAAAATAGAAAACCAACTTTCTTATTTATTTTAAAGACAACTCAGCTACGCCAAACAATCTTTTGTATTCTATTTCTATGGGGTTATAGGGAAAACAGCAATTTATTTCATTCTACATGAATTCATTGCTTCTTCTTTAACCTGTTATAATGGAATTCAAAAAATAATCTTATTTATTTGCTTTCGTTATGCTATGCCTTTTCGTACCCTTCGTTCAAAAATCTTCAGTTCCAGACTGTATTCTTCATTTTCAGACTGCGGTCGGGACACTATCTACTACTCGGAAGTGGGAAAAACCATGTCGTTAACGTGCTCGGGAAACGGAAACTACTTGGCCAAGCAGCAGTTGGAGGGACAACTCTATTGCGTGGACGATGACGGCTTCGCCACAACTGAACTGAAGCCACTCGGCGAACCGCTCATATGTGGAGACTGGTAATTGAAAACCCTGAACGACGAACATTGATAGTGCTCCGTTGACTCTGTGTAATGTTTATCGATGCTTATTGTCAAATTATTAAAAAAAAAATGAAGTAATCGAGGTCTTTTAATATTCCGCTTTTCTTACAACATCCACACAACTATCTTTCAATATCCTTTAGATCTTTTTCTATAACCTATTAGGCAAGCAAGAAGTTGTGCCTATCTCCCACAGTTTATAGGTGTCAGTAGGAGAACTCAAACGAAAACTCATCATACTCACTTTGCAGCCACGATTGACAACACCAGGTAAATGGAGAGCTAAGAAAATGTCAAAGCTATATTGCTTTATGCACACCAAGCGTCTGCTGCGGTAAATCGTTGTGTTCCTCGCTTAATCACATGTTAAATGAAGGGAGTAAGCGAGATATAAGAGCATGCTGGCGTTTGCTATTTTACCCTATTTTCTCCTACTCAATTTCTCCATTACACGCCGATGATGCATACGTACTGTAACCAACGACTGAAAGTCTGAACTATAAGCAGAATAAAATTGATTTTACGTAATCCATTTCAGCAAACATTTTCCATGGAAAAATCAATTATGCATTAGAAAGAATCTAAGTCATCTCGATTTATATTTCTGAAATGTAGTTACGAAGTTAAGTGGTGGAACGCGGTTAAAAAGGTTCACTTAAAACTAATACTTGACGGCGGATCGGTGATGGACTTTTAAAATAAGTAGAAAATCTTGGTTTACATTATATTGTAATCAAAATACATTTAAATTTCGCAGCGGCACTTCCCGCTTGTTCGTTGTCGATGCGCGAGCGAGGTGCGGGTGCTTAGATTTTGACAAAGTGTTGTACACTTTTGGATCGATTTTTGCTGTGGACGCCTCATATCGTTTTAATATAATGCAATTTGTACACCTGGCGCAGTGCACGGACGTTTCAGTTGCCTACGCCGAATCAGCGCCGCGAAAGAAGCCGTGGCGGAACGTTACCGAAAATATAACGGCCGGAAGGTAACGGCGCGAAGGCGGGTAACAGATCGTTACGCCTGCCCGCCCTCTACGACGGTCATGTTCTGTTTGCATTTCAGATTCCAATGACCGCCGAAAAAGACAGGTGCGAAAATGCAGCATTCAATATAAAATAGTTTAACTCCAGAGATTACATAAAATTATTTATACTGGTGATTAAAACGCCAATTCGTAATTCACATAAGCATATTCAAAACCGATACGTGGCGTCTGAAAATATGTTAGGTGTATGAACGCTTGTTTCGTTAAATATTTAATATTCCTATTAACAAACTTTTTGGAACCAGTACAAAATAAATACAGGTGAAAATCTCTATTGATTCGGCAGTTTCTTTGTGGAAATTCATTTTAAATATCAATTAAACTTGATGACTTTGTTATTAGTTGTGACACTTGTTTCGCCTCTTTGACAAGCATCTTAGATAAGAATAAATTTCTACGTTATAGCTGAAAGTCTTACTATAAAATTAATCTGAAGATGATTCTCAAAGACGCGCAACACGTGTTACAATCAATATTGAGTTTCAAACTTACGATATTATTGTAAGAATGCAAACATTTTTCCAAATTATAATTTTAACGCTATTGAAAATTATTAAAAAATTATCAGATTAAAAATACCTTTAATATGTTTCCTGCCTTGTGAATAAAATAAAAAGATTATATATAATATAATTATTATATGTTAAAAGATGAAGTGCGTTGACAAATCAAATTGTTGGCAATTCCTGCTGCAAATGGTACACTATTGTGTAATATGTTAAACGCTCAGTCAGTCCTGATCATTATAAACATGTGGAAGTAGTACAAACAAATTGTGTTTTATCTTTTTAAATATAATGCCTTTTCACCAAAAATTGACAGTTAACACCTTAAAAGTATTCAGTATTCGTAAAGAGTTTTTCTTCCAAGCTTTCAGCTGAAAGAGTTTCTATTTATAAAGATCCGAGTTAGAATACGAAAGGGAAGGGGAATACAAATTATCCAAGAATCTGTGACTTCTTCATGACGCGGTCTCTACATAGTTTAAGTACCACGTTTTGATACGTAGGAGAAATATATTGACCAATTACGATGACACCCGAATGAAACAATTGAAGGGTGCATTACAAAAATAACAAATTTCATTTGTTTTAATATTGGAAATGTGTAATAATATCGTGACTCATTCTGTCAAGTTGATGAAAACCTTTTCGCCACCATGTATTTAAATAAAATAGAAACATGAATATACTTGTAAGCCGCAAACGAAATTACTATGGGTGGTAGTAGAAGAGGAAGAAATGTTTCTCGTGAAATTCGTCAGGCGCACACTTTTGAGGACATTAAGGGAAGGGCGAGCAGGGCTGCGTTGTCGGTGGCTTGCTCCCGTGACCTTTTACACTGTGGAATAGCAGTAAGTGCTTACTCACAGCGCCCAAAAAGAAATATACAGGCAACACCAATGTCAAATCGCAATCAACTAAGAAAAAATATGATCTCGCTAATTATCGTATGGTAAGTTCTACTGGCCAAAAAAGTTCACTTACCACAGACTTATTATACCAACACCATAAAGATAATGAAAACCGTGTCTACTCGATATGGAGCAACAATTGAACTATGTAATAACACTTTTAACGTGTTAACTGTAAATTCTAGGTGGAAAGGCGTTACATTTTAAAAATAAAACATTATCTGCGTTGTACTACTTTCACATGTTTATAATTATTATTACTGGTTTCGCTCATCTCAAACATTATCAACTGAATATATCTTCAGCTTAATCCGTAACTTCGATTCAGAAAAAACATTTAAAGTGAACGAATTCTATGCTAGCCAACTTTGATTGATTTAAATTCACGTTTTTAGATTTTGAATTGGTCACTTATTACAGACTTATTCTACCATCACCATAATGAAGACCGTGTCTTCTGTTTCGCTCGTCACGAGCATTATCAACTGATGAAATAAAACTCTTAGCAAGGTTATTTATATGATATAAAGTGTTAATAATTACAAGATATATCAAACAATTGGTTTAACAACTACGATGAGAATTTACACACAATCAAACAAATTATTCATAATCAAGGACTTCGTACGAATTAATAAGCAGTAATCTGCAATAAAAAATGAAACCACATTAAAAGTCAATTATGTGAAAAAAATGTAATACGTTAAAAAATAATTCATTAAAAGAAATAGCAAATGGGAAAATTGTACAATAAAGTGGTTCGAAACTGACGTATGCAAACATAGACGATGTCAGATACTCTTGAAGATATTAGGCGTGGTGATTTTTTCATCGCTATTCCTGTAACAATTCTAATGTTTTTCCAATATAATAAAGAACAATGTTTCAAGATCTTTAGTGTACTTTATGTATGACCAAAAAACCGGAGAGCCGCAATTTTACCGAACAAATTACAACAAAAAAAAACCTTGACAGTAATCGACTACTTAAGATTGTTTTCATTAGATTAATTCCGCCGCCAGATATACGATAACTAACCTTGCTGAGACATGTGAAAATGTTCAGAGATTAAGAAGGCCTGCAATGTATGGCTGGGGGCTGGGGATTACCGGTCACGTAGACTCGTAAAAATATGATGACGGTTTTACGGTTACGCTTTTTAGTCGGCCGGGTTCGGGTGTAGTGTTTGGCCGCGGAACGCTGCGATTGAACTTTGGCCGAGAGATAAAGGCACCGAACGGCTATGCGTGAATTACTTAAACATATTTTTTATGTCGGTGTCATAAAATGATGGTAATGCCTGAGACTGAATGTGTATTATATTCTTATAATATGTAAGAAATTTTTTACAAGATGCACAACTATACATAATATCTTGACACCGCCCAAAATTATTATTGTGCGGACTTAGGCCTTCAAAAGAAGTCCAAAATCGCCTGTAACCATCCCTAACATTGCAATAATCATAATACGTGATATTTTTGACAAAACAATGAGTAAATTCAGTCATTAATCGCAGTAATTATCAAATGTTCCAATGCCGTTATCCACCTTTAATTTAAATACGAAAAAGCCATTTTAAAGCTGTCGCGAAGCAATAATAATATCGCTTGGGATCGAGTGAATTTGCCAAATAATAATGACGGTTTTCATACCTGGTCACTTTTTCTTATGGGGGAAGTTATCAAATAAAGTCTGCAATAATCTGTGAGATTAACCGACTACCTCTTCGGGGAGTATTGATCTATATACGAGATCAATTCGATGAGAATCAATAAAGATACTTGAGATCACCTCGAGGAGAAAATACATCAAAAACACCCATACCCGAAGATTCAAATATTAGATTAAAAAAAATTAAAATTTGATACTGACTTGAGCCAAGACCTATCTGACCACAGAGACCGAATATAGTATGAATGAGATGGACGTTTGTCTACAAATAGATTTACTCAGTTTATTTATACTTGAATGAGTCATATACTAATATAAAATTGTTGGCATTCGAAAAGTTGCGTGATTTTGTTGATTATTTACCTGCAAGGGTTGTCTGAGAGCTGACGTGTGTCAGTGGGCGGCGGCGTCCTCGCTGCGTTGGCACGCGCAGCGCCCGCCGCTACACCTGCCATCTGAAACCACAACAAAATAAAACAATTCAATAATTTGTCGCAAATATGTATAGAGCAACACTTTAATATCAGAAACTATCTAGTCATCAACCACGTTTACAACGTCAAAAACGATGTTGAATATTTGACGCACATTAGTTCGAACAGTATTTTTTAATCCATATCCGCTCACTACTCTGAGCATATGGTCATCACACGGTTCCTCCAAGATTTTCTGTCCCCCGCCACCCTTTTTGTTTTTCGCAGGTCATCCCAGCGTTCGTAACTCCGCCGAATACATCCTATGGATGGTCATCAGCGGCCTTCCAGGGTGACGGAATCCATTCGGTTGGTAGAAGAGAGAGGCAGGATTCAGGCCACCCTGGGGCATCCGCAGCACATGTCCAAGCCAGGTCCATCGTCGCTGACGTTGGACGTAATAAGAGGCTGATCCGTCCGCTCTCTTACCTCCGAGCACCTGACAAAATCAAGACACCGAACCCCTACTTTGTACCGCAAACATCTGTTTTCAAAACACAGCATACGGTTACCCTATGTTTTGGTGAAGTGCCATGACTCGCAACCGTAAAGCAGCACCGTCAAAATGCACGCGTTGAATAGATGGCAGTTGGTTCTAACTGAGTACAACCGTGAGTCACTTTGACAACAGTCTATACTTAATAAATATTTTTATCTGTATTAGCATCTGTTGGATTCATATATTTTAGATACTTTGAGTTATTAAAGTAAATCCCAGCTTGTGATGTGCGAAAGTAATAACATTCAAAAATTACCGTATCTAGGCCACAAAAATGTGTCACAGCTTCGTTCCGAATTCATTTTACACCAAAATTGGTTTGGTTGAAACTAATTTCAGTTACGAAAAATCCCCAAGACAAAAGTGCATACGGTACGATTCGTGCCCAGGAAAGCAGAATCGGCCTAGAACGTTTCTAGTTACTACTGAATTCGGCCACGCTATTCAGACATCTTTTTACGTTTCGACAAATTAGCATTCCTGGATCACCAAAACAACTAGATTTTTTTAACGAATCAAGTCGTAGGTGGACATTTTAATTGCTGTGTTCCAATTTATAATGCTCTCAGTTTTGAAGGAATATTTGGCGTCCACGATCATGCAAATAGCTGTGACAATTTTTGACCTATTGATTATCTAGGCCTATTGCTTCATTTATTCTCTTTTAAGAAAAAAAATGAAATAAGTATTTGAATGAATGTGTTTTCTTAAATTCGTTATTTTTCTATTTCGTGTACATAATTGAGAAGATACGGAAAAACAACGATATTCTGAACTGTCTAAAAAGCGATGATGTATATGTGTAGATTTGAATGAACATCAGAGAACCTTAAGATTGGCATATTGACTGGATAGGAATGATTAGGATGAAATGAGACAAAATTCAATTTACTATATTTAATCGATGACTAAATTTAATAAAGCAATATTAAATTATGTTGATTGAATTGACAATTACTTAGTAGTAGACCACAATTATAATACCGTAAAAAGTATTAATCTTACATTAAAATAAAGCACAAATATTTTGATAGTTCGGTGAGGCCGAAATAGCTATCAACAATTTCAACTTTATTATATAATTCTTGTGGAACTAAATAATTTCTTACCGTATAAAAACAAATATAGACCATACGATATGAAAGTCCTTTAAAGATACGTTGTTAGGACGGGAATACTAATTTTAAAGGGGTTATAAATAATTGCATTTTGTATTAGATAGTATTCACTTGGTACACTTGAATTTGGACATTTCGTTAAATGTATTATTTAATCGGTTTCAATCGGAAATATAAACATAATTTAAGATATAATTTAAGACATCGACTGAGGGTGCTTGATGGAATTTCAATATCAAATTTGGATTATTGAGATTTTGTACACTTCCATGTATTTTGTCACCAACGACCCGGGTTTCGCCTTTCGGCATCTTCAGGCATTCGAGCACACGAATGGATTCGAACTGGCAGTCAGTTCGAGTCCATTCGTGTGCTCGAATGCCTGAAGATGCCGAAAGGCGAAACCCGGGTCGTTAGTGACAAAATACATGGAAGTGTACAAAATCTCAATAATCCAAATTTGGAAATATAAATGTTATAAAGAGTTATTAAATATCAATGAATTCGTATGTTTAACCGAAAGATAGAACTTAAGTCGAATAGGTAGGTTTTTTTCTCATTTCGCGAGAATCGTTAATACATTTCAAAAATCTTTATAGAATCGGTACATACAATACATTGCAAATTTCATAACGATCACTTTCTTAAAAATACTTTGTTCTACGATTTTATCTCAGACTTCAAATCTCGATAACCTACAATAAATCTCTAGTCGTGGAGTAAAGCGTATCTGAAAAACAGGTGTCAACTTTTGCTAGACTGGCTTGAAAACTTTACTATTTCCATTTAAATAAAAGTCCAACAGTGTAAAAAATACTCTCGAGTGCAATCATTACGAGAAAAATAAATTATTTAGACGTTTCATATTTTTTAAGCGATTAACGGTTTTCGCGAAATGAGAAAAAAAACCTACTAATTCCTTTTAAAAATGGAATTTCTTGTTAATAATAACACAAAACATGACGATTTCGAAGTAATAAAGTATTTATGCCAGATCAGGGTTACAATTTAAGTTAGCACCACATCAATAATCGCCATTCGGCATCTGGTCTAATGATTATCGCTCTATCTTTATCATATGGGTATGGGTTCAACTCTCGGCGAGGTCAGTATTAAATTTAAGTTTGAGATCTTGCACATGCGTGTTTGTGATGTCATTTCTCTTCAAGTTGATCTAGTGATTAATATGTAATCCCAAATATTGTTTTCTTTATTTATTGCAAAATGAGGGAACGGATTTGTGCATTGTAATTATTATGTCGTGGTAAAAGTGGCACTATAAGTACATATGATTTATAACCATAGACATAGCAATAAATAACGAACGGTCAATGAATGGCCTTTGATGTTGACACGACATTACAAGAAAGAAACTTTGTCAAAAAAATCATGCAACACGTAATATTCAGGTCGCGCCGACCAAAACCAGCTCCCAATTATAAATTATTTTTTATGATCGATGTCATTATTCCAAAAATGGCTACGGCCAGGTAATAACGAGTGGGTTGCAACTTAGATGCTACATTACGTTGACCAGTGTTCGTTTTTTTCTACGAATATGACTCACAAAATTGTATCATTGATTTTAGCAATAACTTCGGTAAAAATTATTCGAGATAGCTCAGGATCCTTCTACAACGTTTGATATTTGATTCGTCAATGTTGTTTCTTTTATAACTCTATTACGATAATGTATTTAATTAAAATTTTAAAACACAATGAATGATAATACTAGCGAAACTAAATAGTCCTGATAATTATTTTTTTTGATAAAATATGTCGACGGTGTTTTGGCCAATTGATGAAACCCTCAAAATTGAAATTGTTCAGGAGAGAGTAAAAACTGTTGTTATCGAAAACATTATATGTTTAGTTGCGTTATGAATCTTTGAAATGCACCCTGTAAACTCTCATGTTTGCAGATACTGGATTTAACGTAGGGAGCGTCGATATAATAGTGGCCTACATCAAGTAGCCGGGTCAGAATTCTTAAACCTAAAACCAACGTAAAATGAAGTTTTCCTTCCAAAAAGTGGTCAATTTATTTTTCTAATTTACATCATTTGGCCGAGATCTGCTCTGTCGTCTTTAAAATGAGATCCAATCATTAACTCATTTTCGTATTTTTTTAGAATAACGTCATTTGGTCAAAACACAGTCGATATAGTTAAGATATATAGAGTATATATATATATATAAGATCTGAAATATGTTTTTGCTGTATTGTTGTTTGGGTAATTTCGAAAATTGTACCCGAAATTTAGAAAGATATGGCATATTATAATCAAATGCTGTTTGTTGAATTTGTACATTATAATATTCAACTGACTACTTCTCGATGTGTTCAATCATTCAATCAATCAAGACAGTGCTAAGTTTTTAAGTTTAAACGACAGTTGACTTTAAGAATTATAAATATGTTATAATCCATATCGTTTTAGGCGTAATCTCTGCGCATTGTAAATATAATACATTCAAGTCATTCAAATAATACCGAAAATTAATAGACAATCGATTAATAAAGTGTCAAAATATGTCATTAATGATGAACAAAAAATATTTAATTCTAATTAATGAATAGCTAATTTTTTCTAGGGAGTGATCAAGGCGTTTGGCATTTGGAAAATTATATAATAATCAAAAAATCTATTGTGTAGGCGAGGCGATGGATTTATTGACGCGGAAGTGTGCGGTACCATTCCCACACTCCTCTTTTTCGTATCGTATAGAGATGTCTCACAACTAATTATTATAATTTAGATGTTATGTGTAGTAATTAGTGATTGGCTAGCTCCTAATTATGTGGAAACATGACAGAATTGATTACTCTACTTTCACCATAGCTTATATGAATGCAATTATTATCAACCAGGATAACAATCTGAATTTCCGCTAAGAAAATTAAAAAATTAGGAATTCGACTATTTAAATATTAGGAGCAGTTTCTTTGAGCGAGTAAGCAATATTAGGTTAAAATCCTGAATTGATAAGTGCAGCCGTTCCTAATCAGTATGTAATTTGTTGAAGGTATAACACTATTCATATTATATTGTTTGAATTGTAGAATTCCATTATTTTAAGTAAACATATGAAAGTTATTAGGTCTATAAAAATTATACGTATTAGTTGATAGTTACTTCGGCGTTATATAACCCTCTTAGAGCTGAATACTTTGACTTTATTATTCATACTTTCATTATTTCATGAATGTTGAAATTCCTTCCCACCATCCAATCCCATAAGTCGGCCGTAATGGGAGCAATTAGCTAACTAAAAGTTGTATCCCAGCCCCACCCCTCAATACATTTCAACTCGGTAAAAAGAGGTTGAGCGACTGAATAACAACCAGTTCTCAAAAGCTCCATTAGAAGTCCATGCGGTTCACATTAAGAACGGACGTAGTTAAAAGACGTTTTCATTAATTTAAGACATCGACTGAGTGTGCTTGATGGAATTTCAATATCAAATTCGAATTGTTGAGATTTTGTACATTTCCATGTATTTTGTCACTAACGACCCGGGTTTCACCTTTCGGCATCTTCAGGCATTCGAGCACACGAATGGACTCGACTGATTGTCAATTCAAGTCCATTCGTGTGCTCGAATGCCTGAAGATACCGAAAGGCGAAACCCGGGTCGTTAGTAACAAAATACATGGAAATGTACAAAATCTCAACACTTCAAATTTGATGTTTTCATTACGTAATATATTATAGCCAGTGGTTTAATGTTGAAGGAAAATAGAGTCGGGTAGATAGATGTGCATAAACTCCTAGGGGAGGAGAGATTTTCCACAAAACACATTTTTCAATATTTCATTTACTTTAGTCAATAATTATTTGTAAAAAAATTCTCCATGTTCGCTTCCAATGCGGAGCTTATGGTCTGCTAATGGAGGTATCTCAACAGATTTCTTTCTATGAGAACTGCTTGTTACGTTGCTCAACCTCTCTTTTTTCGAAGAGAGTAGGGATATAAGGATAGGGTTAGGACAGGACAAGTGGTTAGCTAATCGCTCTCGATACGCCCGATTGATCGATTGAAAAATCAATTTATGAAAACCGTCCGCACCGGGAATTGAACCCAAGATTTGTAAAAAAATACTAACGCAAAACCTGAACTCGAACTGTCATCCGTGTATTTAAGAGCATGCAGATGCAAAAAGGTGAAGCCCAGGACGCCAGTCACAAAATGTACGGAAATGTACACAATTTTAACTTGCAACATAGATTTTCTGCATCAAAGACTTATTAGGATAAATGGACGTGATTGTGACAACATTAATCCTCAAATCAATATGCAAAGAAAAAAAAACTACAATATTCCGAAAACGCTATAAAAAAATCTTTCATCGCCAATTTCAATACATTAAGAAAAACACCAGACATCCATGATAATTAATCAGAAATATATATTCATCAAAGACAATAAGCTGCAATAAAGAATAACCTCTGGTAATCCATTGAATTTTACACTCGCAAGTCAAAAGGGCGAACTTCTCCATTTGTGAAATTTAATACGAAAATGGGAGAAATGGAAGAAAAAGCATTAATAAGCATTCCTGGATACCCAATAGACGTCACAAGTCACCTGCCGCCACACGCGCGCGCGCAGTGCAATTTTAAAACAAAAGGAGCAAATTTCGCATCACAACGATCTGAGTTCGGTTACCGCACTACACTGCAGTGGATATAACAATCTCCAACGTTTTGACGCTTATGTTTTTTAAAACCATGTCGGCTTTAAATGCAGATCATATCGTGTGTCAAAAAAAAATGAAAAACTTTGATGGGAAATCGAAAAAGAAAAGTTTTGGTGAAATATATATATTTTTTCCTTTTATTTTATATGTAAAAATATTTTTGGTAATTATTCCTTAACACGCCGAATACACAGAAATAAGCACATTATAAATTATTTCTTTAAAACAACACTCATTATTGTTCTAAAAATCTGGGAAATTATGATGTGATCTTTCGTCGATGTTGTAAAACAGTTCATTAAAAATTATTACGAAGAGTATTCAAATAGTTGCCCAAATATTTTAATATCGAATGGTTAAATTAAGGGCTGAATAAATTCGGATATTTGAGTTGGCATCCCTAATATAGACTCATAATGGAAAACCTCAACCGGTTTGTATTTCGCTATTCGCTTCAGTCTGTTATTCAGTCGCACAACCTCTCGTTTTCAGAGGGTAAGGTTAGAAAGATAGTATTAGACATGAACTAGAAGTTAGCTAATCGCTAAAATTATGTTACGTATTTAGAATCAAATGAATGGGAGTAAACTCAAATGATCAAAAATTGAATTGTGTTTTATTTTTTAAAATATAATGTCTTTCCACCAAGAATTGACAGTTAACACCTTAAAAGTGATCAAATGATCAGTTTAAAATACTCGCGAAACAGCTGAGCGAAAAGGGGTTAAGATTATTTCATATAACTATAGAAATAACACAAAAAATGTTTTATTTTTTTAATAAAATTATTAGCACTGGATTTCATTGTATGGTTTAGTTATTAAATTATACATTGGATAATCATTTTTTTCTTAAATGTTTTTTATTTTCTTATGTCAAGTTGACAATCACTGCTTTATACAATGGAAGATTAAAAAAAACAAGTCACAAGGAGCGTACAAAGGCGTGGGGTTAATTTAGCGCATACATTATACATACCGTGTATATTATTATATACACATTTGTATTTATTCTTTATACTTATTTTTTTTATACGAAAACTGTAATGAATCAATTCAAAAAAAAATACAGACAAACAAGTGCCCTTAGTTGCAAGACAATGCGAGAAATAAATCTTCTGTTATTTTCCGAGAAATCCGATTTCAGGTAAAGGAATTGCCTTGCCAGTAAAGTTTGTTCAGTAAAAATGAGTAAACGGAAGAAACAGAAATAAAAATGTTAGGAACTACTGTTTGTCTACATCGTATCCCAAGAGGTGTGACGTCACGGGAATAGCTTGTATGTATAAATACGTATCCAATAGCATGGAAAAGCAATTTGGTACAGTAGTAAAAAGGCAGTCAAAAATGTTCCGAATTTTCAATACTATGTACGAGTATGATTCCACTACAGTGACCACACATTGGAATAATATCCACACAGATATTGTTTATATAGTATTTAAATTTGAAATAATAAGATTGTTCAAAACTGAAGATTGATATCTTTGTCATGAAACCTACTGAAAACGTAAAATCCTTGCTTCATAATGTAAATTTTTCCCCAACCTATACCCATACCTAAGCTACCCTTACAAAATTTGAGCGGAGTTCTCCTAGCGAGCTGCTAGATTTCCTGGTTAATTTCGATGCTAGGGTGGGTTCAAGAAGTATTTTTATTGTCAAAATGTTTCTAGGCTTTTATAAAGTGACATACCGATATATTTTAAAGACGACATAGCAGGTCTCGGCCAAATGATGTATTTATTACAATAAATTGACCACTTTTTGGAAGGGAAACATCATTTTATGTTGGTTGTAGGTTGAAAAAATCTGACCCGGCAACTTGATGTAAGCCACTATTATTTCGACAATCCCTACGTATAGTCCCGTATCTTCAAACATGAGAATTTATAGGAGTTCATTTCAAAGATTCAAAACGCAACTCACCATAATTCGATAAAAACAGTTTTTACTCTCTGTTGAACAATTTCAATTGTGAGGGTTACATCATTTGGCCAAAACACCGCCGATAATATAAGCTTCACCAGAAAAAATCGATTTTGCTCAACTTTTAAAATGTCACATATTCACTCGCTTAGAAGCATCGTAAGTGTTAATTAATGTACATTGTATTTATCGAGTTCATTTATATATTTTTTCCATGTCCGCTCCCAATGTGGAGCATATGGTCTCCTAACGGAGGTATCTTAACAGAATTTTTCTACGAGAACTGCTTGTTACTCAGTTGCTCAATCTCTCTTTTTCGAAGAGAGTAGGGATAGAAGGATAGGACTAGTGGTAAGCTAATCGCTCTCGCTACTCCCCGTGAGGATGGGATGGGTGGAAGGGAGGACTCAGACTAGGAACAGAAATCCATAAATCCAGTAACCGTAGCCAGCGACGCTACCAACTGCGCCACGGACGCCGACTATATTATTATAAGACCAAAATCCAATGTTTCATTAATTTGTGTAAAAACACTTTTACGTATCTAATTGTTATTCTTGAATGTGGATTTATAAGATTATAGATAGATGAACTTGGGATTCCAACATAAAAGGGTTTCCCAACCCAGGCGTAAGTTAAATGAGATTCCGCAATCGATTCTTTTACGAAAATTTACATGTGCACTCATTTTATTCGGTGCCTTAAATGCTATTGAAAAACTTTCTGTTTTGTTTGGGCATAACCTGATAATCTGCATAATATATTGAATTTACAAGAGGGCTATTGTCGGCATCCGTGGCGCAGTTGGTAGCGTCGTTGGCTACGGTTACGGATGTCTCGGGTTCAAAGCCCGGTGCGGAAGGTTTTCATAAATTGTGTTTGTGATGTCTAAAAACTCCCTCCCACTCATCCGATTCTCACGAGGCGTAGCGAGAGCGATTAGCTAACCATTAGTTCTGTCCTAGGCATATCTTTCCATCTCTACTCTCTTCGAAAAAGGAGAGGTTGAGTAACTGAGTAACAAGCAGTTTTCTTAGAAAAAATATGTTGACATACCTCCACTAGGGATCGAACATGGAAAAAAATCAAAACAATTATTAAACTATGAAAAAAAAAATGAAAATCAATAGTACATTTCCGAGATTTTCGATTATTCCATAAATTATGTAAATAAAATCAGTTTTCAGGAGTTGTTCAAACATGATTACAAAATCTATATTTGTTGGTATGTATGCACGTAAACATCGCTTCAAAAATCAGGTTTTCCCCAAACACATTATGTTTTCTTTCTTGACTATTTCCCCCATTGGTACGCGGCTACGACGATAAAACAAGTAAGGAAAGTTATGCAAGTAGGGAGCACATTTGCGAAACGAGTTCGCTTAAAATGCACCTTAATTTTTCGTACCTACCTGAAACGACGAGTTCCCGGTCTGTGGCTAACGTTTCCCCACCTCGGGTGCTTCCGCGCCCCAACCCCCTTAGCATACAAAGCATTGTGTGGCCACCCTAGTCAGCCAAGTCAAACCATTTAAGAAGTTAGAAAAAAAACACTATATCACTCTAAGACTGGACACCGCTGGATTTTACATATAACTCTTGATTTTGTTACGTTTTTTTTAAAGCACAAATAACTAGATAAATCTCGTACAGCTCTGCATCGGTGAAATCAGCGGAAGCATTTACAAAACGGGTGATGTTGGGCAACCATCGTGTACACATAATGATTGAATATGAAAATGGATTAAAGTTTTTTTAAATGTTAGCTGATACTATGTATGTGTTGTCATCAAGTGTTTTTTTTTTAATATAAAGCCTACTATAAACTAGCCCTGATCCTAAAACGAGTCTGGCCTTTTATTTTAAGCTGTATCCGCTCTCAATGTGGACTATATGGTTTTCTAATGTAGTATTTCAACAGAAATTGCATAGCGAGGGCCGGTTGTCGGTAACGATACCTCTCTTTTCGGATAAAGTAGAGAAATAACTAAATTAGTGAAGTACTAGTAGTGAACCAATCGCTCTATCTTCGTCACATTTTCAGGATCAAGGTTGAGTCGAAAGTGATGAAAACATCACAGATACCCATGCCTCTGCATATTAAGAATTAGTACTGTGCTATCGAAGTGGACGCCCAAAGCCCAGGAATATTAACCACTAAACTACGGAACTGGCAAACAATGTCACAAAATATTAGTGCATATAATAATTCAGGAGTTGTGAGGATATTCCAATTTAGATATTTTAACTGAAAAGTGTTACTGCCTGTTGAAATTTATTCATGAATGCGTTTTAAATTCTACTTCTGGCTCTCTCATTTTAATGGCGTATAATTACGCTTATTAATATAAATTTGCATAAACGGTTACGAGAGCCGCATGTTTATCATTTCTGCCGAGTCAAGCCGAGCGAGGGTATGTGGTCCTGCGAGAGAACACAGAAGAATGGGCAAATTATCACAGGTTAGGTACTCCGCAAAGAATTGCTGGAAAGTTGACCGAATAAAAGCCAGAGGAAAATCCATAAATATAGAGAGACCAAAAGTTTTAACAGTACACTTTTCCGATCTCCTACTCCCTGGTATGGACTTGAAAACCCGTCTAACCAAAACCGAGATCCCGGTTTTTGAAATGAAAAAAAATGCGGTTTATGGATTTGCGTACGAAGGCATGTAACCACTAGTAATGTCCAAACCCTATCCTTATATTCTTACTCTCTTCGAAAAACTGTTGAGGTAAGCTAGATTAGTATACCATGTGCTCCTCTTTGGGAGCGGACATGGCTTAGTAAAAAAAGATAATAATATAAATATTTCCAGATTAATATTCTATTAAATATCTTAGTATTGACTTTTGATAAAATTAAAACATCTAGTTCTATCTTTACTCTCTCCCAAAAAGAGACGTCGAGCGACTGAGTAACAAGCAATTTTCGTGGAACTTTTATTGAAAGGCAAAATTTTGTTAAATTGTTTACATTTGGAGCGAATATGGTTACGTTTTCATGACACGGACATTTGAAGAACTGAAAAAATTGAATTAAATTTACAATGAATAGCAAAAAACTGATGAGCATCCTTAGGATGTACCCGACGAAGCTACGAGACGCTGGGCAGGCGAGGGACAAAAAAAACTTGAAGGCAATTGCAAAAAACGGCAGAAAAAATAATTAGATAAATTCAAATAGCATGATAAATATTTCATTTTATTTTATATTAAATCGGATATCTTGAACAAGTAAGCGGAAATATAATACCACAAAGCTACAGTAAATGACTGTCTTATCCTGGATCGCAAAAAAAAAACCTGCAAGTGGAACGAACAGTAAAATAAGCTCGTATATAAAAATGATTTATTGGAATTCGGGAACTGAAAATATAGAATAAAATTTTCAATGTATAGCAAAAAAAAAACCTTGCACGGATTAACTTGAGATGCAATAGCCCTGAAGGATATGTAACATAAATTAATATGGCAGACTGCAAGAAACCTTTGATATTCGTCAGATTAATTACATAATAATGATTGCTACTGCATTTGATAGCCGATATCCGTAACGGACCAGTCAGCCGAGTTAGATATTTGATATATTGCACTGATTATTAATTGTCGATACAAGAAAAGCTGCAACGCAATATGACAACAAAATGTTGTGAACATTTTTCAAGGCACACGCCGTAGGGATTGCAATCGAATATGCCAGTTTAGTTTCGATATTCAGATATTAGAATATTTGGTAAATTATTAGAATATTCTATTATTCTCAGATAAAAATAACAAAACATTCAGTTCTAAAATTTTTATTAATAAGTTGTTGGCCATTTCGGCCTCACGCCTTCGTCAGAACTATATTGGAACTTTATTTAAGATTAGGTGATAATTTATAATTTGTCAAAAGCGTTTCATTATAATTTTAATGTTTCGATTGATTTTCACTATTGAAACGAAGTATTTCTGATAGGGAGATATAGAAAAGTTATGTCTTGAAATAGCTCTCCGGCATACATTTACCACATTTACGAATAAATTACATTACTTCGAAATTCATAAGACTTTCTCGCCGAGTTCAAATCAATCCAGAATTTTTGACATTTCTCTAAGGAAATTACTTTCCTTGTAAATTTTCGTTTATTTCCGTTGGTAATCATGGTTTTAAATAAATATAAATATTAAATAATGATAGACTGATAAAAAAATAAGTGTTGATAAAGTGTTTGCACATTGTATCGATATTACGAAAATTTGTCAGTTAAAAAAACTTTTGAAAATATGTAGATAAATTGGTTTTTGATTCGGCCCTGTTTGAAAGTATGCGAAGTGACACAACCGTACGTATGTAGAGGGGAACCGGTAACGTCTTATTTTTTCTCTCTTTTGCTCACATCAAAGCAGAACGAGAGAGAAAGAGAAGAATTCATGATATCCGTTACCGCGATATTCCTTTTGAGGGCCGAGTACTGGCGACATAGGGGGCTGAGCACTAGACTTAGAGGGCCGAGCACTGGGAGAAATGGCATTTTTTGTAAACTTCTATTATTTTATGCTTGCTACAATATTAATTATTCTATTTTAAGTTGGTTACATTGATTAATCCCTGTTTAATGGAATGGAATAACAGCGAAAAAATATATATTTATCATTCATTGACTCAAAATCCCGTTCGAAAGTACACCTGTCGTTTAACTGACCGAGGACCGGCGAAACGACTCTAGTATTTGTTAACAATTAATACGTCCAGAAATATGAAAAAATAAAATATCCATGATGAAATTCATACTTTATATTATTTGAATACATCCAAATATTCGATTGTAAGGTTATAATATTCGATAATTGAATATTTGCTTTCAACGTTTTTTTTGAATCTCTACCCACTATTCTTGGTGGAAAGGCATTATTTTTTAAAAATGAAGCACAATTTGTTTGTACTACTTCCACATGTTTATAATGATCTCTAACCATCAGGTTTTGGATGGGAAACTTGATCGGTCGAAGAATTTTATTAGCATAATGTAGGATTTATAATTACATTAGTTATAGTTGCAAACAAATATTTGATATTACACCTAGTCGGCAGGAATATTACACCAAGGCGACAGATATTTTTGAACCGATGAGAATATTTAAGTCACTCGAGATCATCTCGAAGAGAAAAGACATCACGATCAGATCTCAAATATTACAATTATCGGAATGTAATTGCTTAAAAAAATGGTTGACAAATATATATGACGAAATATAATGATCGACAAAGAGAAGTGAATTCAGAACTGTCGGTAAAATAAAAATTGATTTCTTAGATAATCTAGTTCATTTTAACATTCACGAAGGATTGCCAGTAAACCTTCCTTAATTTATATTATAACGTTTGTACCTTTTACCTATATAATATTACAAATTTAATCTACAATAATTCAATATTGCCTGCAACGATAACTAAATCATTTATATTTGTAGTACCATCAATTTGGGTAAGTTTGCCCATCGGTCTAAGGTTGGCCCACTACATGGAAAAAGGTGTTGTTATATTACCATGATGCTACTAACGCCATACGAATATTTTTTAGTTAAGCAACGCTAATTCAGTAGCCCTTGGTAGTAAAAATATGAATGAATGTGCAACATATTTTGTTTTATTGTTGAATATGCGAGGCCTTTGTGAGGGGAGTATTGAAAGGCAGCTAAATTTTCTGATACTCGTAAAAGAACATTTAGCTGCTTTTAGATTAAAAAAAGATACTTCGACATTCGCAAATCACTTGCTATTGGAGAACCATACGTTGAATTCGGATGATGGGGTTAAATTGTTGCATCAAAACATGGGGGATCATAAATTATTTTATCAAGAAATTTTGGAAATCAATAGAGCCCAGTTAAATTCCTTGCCAATTCTGAACGAACAGCTGAACCTTCCAAACTCCCCGTTGCTGTATCCTATACGTTGAATCACATAACAGATGCCACTAAATGTGAAATGATTGTATATATTTATCCTTTCGTCGAATTGCATCCCGTCAAAACCCACAATGCTATTATAATTGTAAAATCACTGGTAATTCTAATATTAGTTGGAAAGCGGCAATTCGCCACCCTGTTAATGCGTTGTTTAGAAAATAAGGATTAAGGCGATTCTCGAAATTTTAACTGAGTTATCAGTGTGGATCCTAGACTTATAATATTTCATCTCTTAAATAATATTTGTCGTATTTGTATATTCTATATAAACGTTAGACACTGTTTACTGTCTGTCAGCTCGAGTTCATTCGTGCGCTCGAATGCCTGATGATACCGAAAGGCGAAACCCGGGTCGTTAGTGACAAAATACATGGAAGTGTACAAAATCTCAATAACTCAAATTTGATATTGAAGTTCTATCAAGCACCCTCAGTCGATGTCTTAAATTATTTATAGATTAATTAGATAATCTAGTTTATTTCAATTTATAATTTCTTTCCACCAAGGAATGTCGTTAAACCTTAATTAATTTATAAAATAACGCTGTACTTGTATAATATGACAAATCAACAATAATTCAATATTGCCTGCAACGATAACTAAATCATTTATATTTGTAGTATGTATTCAATATTTAAATACGTAAGTTTTAATCTGGTATTATATGCATTGAACATTGTCAACTATTAAACCCTCATGGAAGCATAAATAGTAATAAGCCAGGCGCGGAAACTACATCAAAGTATTTATAGGTAGATAGTTAATGGTAATCGGTTTATCGGGAAAATAAAAAAAAATAAGAGCTTTTACGTAATCCCAAATAATGAAAACAGTATTGAAATTGAAATGTAATACCAATAATCGCATTAAGGCAGTATTTATGTACACTGAACCTGAATTAATAGTACAAATCAAAACACTCGCGATTAAATAAATGTATACTGCAGTGCTATTCAAATCGCTTCTATTTCCAGAACATGGAACCATAGAGGAAAGGCTTTTATTAATTTGTTATTTTTTACTTTTCATCGTACTGTACAAATAAAAAGTAAGTAGAAATGTTATTGAATAGAAAAGATACAAGTAAATCAACGGCTTTTATAAACTTTATTGTGACAACTGTCAAACCGAATACAGTGGTAAAGAGCTACAAATTTTAGTAGTACATTCTTTTCAACCGTGCATATGAAGAGTTAATGGCACATCTCAACAGAAGTTGTTGAGATGTTGTGTAAATGAGTAAGTTAAAAGGGTGGGGTTAGAACAGTAACAGTAGTTGGCTAATGAATTCTCCGTGTGGTATATGTCGTATTCATATCATGAGAGAAAGTCATTCAGTCACCATATCATTATTGATTCTATATTTATTATATAAGAAGCCATGGAGGTAAATTTCTATTATCTTTGGAAATGCCCACAAATCGATTGGTTTGGTAAAATATCATAGTTCAGGATTGCGTATTTCATAATCTAATAGAATACAATGATTTCTTTCAGTAATGTTTCATAAAATTATTTATTATTCCGCTATGAGGCCATGCATGCAGTTTATTCAGCTGCAATCAAATCAACTTATTGCAAAATGTCAAAAAAACATAGCATGCTTATATAAAATAAACTAATCGATCGAATCGAGAATGAAATTCTAAAATAACAGTTTTTGAACGGAATATAACGAAGTGTCCAGAGTTAGATTCATTTTTCCACGTGTTCATCCTTATGCACGATGAGCATCCTTAGGATGTACTCGTCGAAGCTGCGAGAAGCTGGGCAGGCGAGGGACAAAAAATCTTGAAGGCAATTGCAAAGAACGGCAGAAAAAATAATTAGACATATTCAAATAGCATAATAAATGTTTCATTTTATTTTATACTAAATCGGATATCTTGAACAAGTAAGCGGCAATATAATAACACAAAGCTACAGTAAATGATGGTCTTATCCTGGATCGCAAAAAAACCTGCAAGTGGAACGAACAGTAAAATAAGCTCGTATATAAAAACGATTTATTGGATTTCGGGAACACTTTTTTCCGACAAAGTAATGGCAATTTAATTTTCACTTTACGAGTTTTTTACGAGATTATTTTCCGTAACGAACCGGGTTTGTTTGTGCAAGCGAGGGGCGAGCGAATACACATCGCATATATACAAATTGGTATAAATCCCACTATTGAACTGAGTATTTGCAGTGACCTTTCACTTCAGTATAACAATAAACATCATTGAGATTTTCGGAAAATATTTGCGAAATCGGATAAAGCTACTAAATTAAAAAATATACATTGATTAACAGGTTAGATTTATTGGCCTCTGTTGTAGTATAGCAGCAAAGGCTTCACCATAACGCTCAGATTTTTGTTTCGTTTCTATTTGTAAAATATTATAATGTGCAACGTGCAATTATCCAATATAAACAATTGACCGTCAAAATTAATGAAATTTATTCTATCACGGTATATAATATGTTGTTATTCGATGTATTTGAATTTACGATATTTATTATAATATATTTTGTCGCACGGAAAAATACCTGTTTTGTTTGCTGTATATAATGGCAACAAATTAAATGATCAGATATAATTTAAGACATCGACTGAGGGTGCTTGATGGAATTTCAATATCAAATTTGAATTATTGAGATTTTGTACACTTCCATGTATTTTGTCACTAACGACCCGGGTTTCGCCTTTCGGCATCTTCAGGCATTCAAGCACACGAATGGTCAGTTCGAGTCCATTCGTGTGCTTGAATGCCTGAAGATGCCGAAAGGCGAAACCCTGGTCGTTAGTGACAAAATACGTGGAAGTGTACAAAATCTCAATAATCCAAATTTAAATGATCAGAATTTAAATCGATTTTTGGTCAGAATAAAAATATGAGCGGCCTGAATAAAAATATTATAGTCAGAATAAAAAATAAGGTTAACTTAGTTAGTTTAGGTTAGAAATACTGACCATAAATTATTTATACTGCCCTCTGTAATTTTGACCGATACATTATGACCATTTAATATAAATCCCAACCAATGCAATATAAATTCCGACCAGAAAAATGCGAGCCATATATAATTGCGTTTTGTTTTATCCCCAAGTTCCCGATTTCAAACAACCATCTTCGCCATACGAGTAGCTATAGTATATATATAGATATGTCGTAGGCCTTGTAACATCCGTATTTATGCTCGAAAATACAATATCGATTAATTTAATTTTACGTAATAAAACACTCGATATACATTTTCATACAAAATCATGTTTACCAAACGAAGATGCGACACCGATAATTTAAATGTCTACCAACCAGATAAAAGTGGACAAAGAAATTAAAAACCTTATTAGTTAGCGTGTTATTTCTGGTAAAAGAAATTTTCATCACGCGATGTCAATAAAATCGACCTGACAATGATATAATAATAGAGATGACGCGAGCTTTTTAGGTCAAGAGTTGAAACGATGAACTAATTTAAGTTTCCCACTGAAAGACGCCAAGCCTACTTCTGTTCGACTTATCTGTACTGTGATATCGATGATAAAATGAAACCGCCGCTATCGAATACGGAACCATGAATCAACTACAAGTAAGAGACTCAGAATTGAACAGTTTAGGTCGTTTAGGACATAAATAAACTTGAATCGTTATACGTTATAGGCACGAATGAATATTTAAGATTTTTCAAATGTCATTCGGAACTTTCCTATTGAAGACAAGCACGCACTCCCAAACTAACCACGAGCACCAAATGAAATCGCTAATATAATACGACCATACAAAACCAGGTTACTGCATTGCTATCTACATATTAGTATGTCAATTAATGTATGTTAATGGGCTTCGTATAGATCTTCTATTTTATATTTATTTAAAGAGGCCTGGCTGTAAGACCGTGGTTCAACCCTCCTCTGTGTCGGAGAAGAATAAGGGAAAAAGGACATTTTATTGAAACAACTAGTACACCCGATTCTCGTATTGCACGGTCTACTAAAACGAACCAATTATTTTTTGTACTGACTTTTCTTGCTTTTACACGGTTATAAAAAACGAAAAGTATTATTAAATACATTATATGTATGTATTTAAAAACACTTTGCGAATATTGGAATCGTCATTTTTGCGATTTGGCCAATTGTAAGATGCTGGTGTTCATGACTCATGCACGACTTGTTATTGTTTTGACACATTTATATTGCTCTTCTATGTTTCGATTTAATTTCCTCATTGGTTTTTAATTTGTAATGTCTATTTACCGAATGTAGTAGAGGTTGGTGCAGTCGTATCATATGAAAATATTTATGAGATTAAGAATTACATTTTTATATGGGCACCTAATTTTGTTTTTTTGCACGGAAGTCTCTGGAACGTATCCCTCGTGCAAAAAGAATCGGGTGTAGTTAGATATTAGCTCTCTCTACAGAATCTCCTTTCAAAATCAAATAGGGGATAGGTGAGAAGGTATGAAAATATCAAAGACATCCATACTTTGGATATAAATTGAAAAATATATTGGAATGACCGTATATATTGTTTATGTTTCAATTCCGGAATTTGTACGCTTGCCTACGGAGCCGAAGGGACAAAAGCTGAAAAGCATTAAACGCCTTATAAAAGATAATTTCATTAAAGGAACTTTACTTTCATAAATGTAAGTTATAAAATATATCAGGTTTCACGAAATATCGTTTTAAAATTTTGATTATTATTAATATCGCATATGTTTTTTTTTTAAATTATTTTTTTATAGTGGACATTTAAAAAAAGGGTGCATTACGTTATATCAGTTTGAACCTAGATTGTTATGCACTACCAATTAGCATCAGAGCTGGACTGCGTCTCGAGAACTTGCTTGTGTCGTCATGGTTACCTAATTACGATGGAATTCTAACAGATAAATGCCAACTAGATTACTACAAAACTATTTAATTGGCTGACATCGGACGGTGGTTGGAAAAGTTTCGAGGGTGAATCTATTTCAGGGTTTGGGCAGTGATAAACCTTGAGGTAAAACTTTGCAGTGTGGGCGGAAGGCGAATTGCCCGAATTTGCAAGAACTTTGACCCTTGCTCGACGGGAATCTGCGGATAGTAAAAACTTGGCGTGAGAGTGCTATCATGACGGAATGACAGCAGGGAATGCAAAAGAAGTTGATTTTTAAATTTCAGCAGAGCATAAATTCCGTCTTACAGTTATTTCGTCGGTTGCTTGCAGTAAAAGTGCAAGAAGAAATTCTTAGGATTTTTACTGAAACATGCTTACATTGTTTTACCAGTCGTTCCATTCGCACTTGCAGTGACTATTTATAAAAAGCTTTACAGTTGTCGCTCACTATATTTAACGGTATACAATTTCAATTGATTACACTTGTATTCCACTGATAGGGTTACGATGTGTCAAAAAATCAGTGGAGTAATGAAGATATCAATTTTATTTTTTAATTTAAAAATTTCGAAATTTTCTTTTCTCCAAAAATTTAGAACTTACCAATCATCGTTTGAAATATTAAACATGAGTAAATGCTGTTTATTACAAATTGATGATAAATCTGTATCTAAAGTTATGGGCGTCGATAATATTTTCATACCTTCTATCCTAGTCAACCATAAAAATAAAACGAAAGGAGATTAAACAACCGGCCCCTGTCAAATTTCTCTCGTTGAAGTGTACCGTTCCCTATAGCGGATATGACACATGATTTATTTTATTTTTCGTCATATTTAATTTTAAAAAAATCGAAAAATAGCTCCTTACTTTTCGACACGCGCATATTTGGCGAATGCGAAATTCTTGAATCTCGAGAATCAAACAAAGTTGAGAAATCAAAACATGTAGACCCGAAGAGTTGACGCGGGGCTAACTAGCGAATATTTCCCAAACAAACAACAGCAAAGCACACATCGCCGCAGAGAAGCGTGGAATATTTCCGGAACGCCGAAATAAAGTTAACTTCCCGCTGTCTACCTTGATAGGCTGGCTAACTTTTCCACGTGCCTATCTTGCGTCGGTAAACTGGGGACGACAACGTCGGGGATGTGCGCGGCCCGAGTATTCGCACCCGAATATTTAGACCCTCCCCGAATAATTAAAGATTAAAGCTTTTGCAGGGGGTCGACGGGGTTCACGGGACGCCGCCAGTTGATGCCGTGTACCGAATCGCAAAGCTGTAACAGATGCTCATTTACTCCAACAGGGGGTTTTAATTGGTATAGTTATGTAAACACACTATTTTAAGGTAACCCTAAATATAGGAGCGATATTATAATTTTTTTTAAACCATGTTCGCTTCCAATGTGGAGAATATGGACTTCTAATGGCGCTTATCTGAACGAAAGTTTTTCCTACGAAAACTTATTATTATTTTCGAAGAGATTATAGATAGAATGATGGATGGGAGGGAATTTTAGACATCACGGATAGGAATCCATAAATCAATTGAAAGATTTATCGTACTGGGATTCAAACCCGTGAGCATCGTGACCGAAATCAATGTCGTCTACCACTCGACCACGCATCCGGTTTTTTTGTTATTTTATTAAATGTAATATATGAATGTTACTCATAGATTATTCAGACATATATTATGTACTCGTTATATTACTTTCATTGTTAAATTTATATTCCTGTGTATTACAAATATGCAGACTTAATGTATCATTGAGGTGACATGATCATCGGTGTGATACAATAAATTTATCGCGTTAAAAAAAAATATTATTCAGACAATAGTAATATAATTATATAAAGTCTACTATAATTTATTTTGGTGAAAAAGTATTTATTTCAGCAGCAATCAATCATGTACCGTATCTCAATATCACGTATATTAAATTAAAATAATTCGCGCATTAAAAACTAAACCGAATCACCGGCGGGGTTACACCACCGTGCGAAATATATTCTTCATAATAACTACGCAGAGATAAAAGATGAAACTAAACTTAAAAGAACATTCAGGGGCGCACTACCGATAGGACGTCGGATTGTCAATGCCAGCCGCTAAACTTATTAAAACAACATTGAATAGTCTACCGAGGTTGGGGTGGATCTCGAATATACCAATGGAAATCGTGCGGCAAATGTAAAACTTGCTAAAAGTTTCGAATTTGGAACATGAAGACGTTTGGAATTAGGGGAAGTAACACCGAACGAATATATCAATACTGGTATATTACAAAAAGTCAACTGATTATTTGGTCAGTAACTAATTCCATAAATGATCAATCAATATTTTCTATGGATTCGGCGGTAACTTTGTGAAAGTTCATTTTTAATATAAAATTAATAATTATGGTTGGTCAGTAAATAAATGCCAAATGGTTAGGTTTAATACTGACAATTTTATAAAAAATACCGACCGTTTATTTTATTAACTGACCACTTGTATACTGACCATTTATAATACTTAATGATCATTTTGATTAATTACTGAAATTTATTAAATTTAGTGACCAAAAATTGAAATCGTTACTTACCAATAAATGCCGGCCTTACAAAAATAGATAAAAATGAGAAAATTACGAGCAATTGGGATCGTCATACCGGTATTTCGATTTTTCATATTAAATACCGATATTTAAAAAATATTTATCATACACATAAACGGTATATTTTCATAAATTATTAACACAAAGTTCTTCCTTTGAATTAAAATATGACATTAAAAATTCAAGCTAATCCATCAATGCTGGAATCTGTCAATCTTGATCGTTCTTCGTATAAATAAATCCGGATGCATAAAGAGCCATCTCAGGTTCAACGCTTGTTGGATGAAATATCATAAAATGTTGCCGTAATATATATTAACACCGAAATACCGGGATCCTGGTTTCGATAACCAGTATTACCATCCCTATTCCGAATAAACGTTAGTGATTCCTTTATCGATGGTTTAAATCAACAAACATGCAAAATGTGCTGAAACACCTGTGTAAAATAGTAAAGTTTTTATTTATTATATTGTGATGAAAACGTAAATCAATCCGTATCCAAACATATGGAAGTTTTTGATGATTTCATCTCTTTCGACCAATAATTTCCAATTCTAGAAACGTAGAGAGCTATGAGCAGCCTTCCCCTAGCCTCACCTTTACCCTGACAGGAAAAAGAGATTGTGCGACTCACTCACTACATATTATTCTCAATTAAAACCTTCCCTTGGAATGCTTCCCCAGTAATCGATGTGTTCCTTATTGGGAGCGGATATTGTTTTAAAAAAGGTTGCTCATTCCTGGCTATAAATTCATGTAAATAATAAATAGTAATAATAATAACTCATAACAGGCTAAAGTGATGGCTAATCTAATTTCCGAAATCGTGTTTCGCTTCGCAGGCGACAAGATAGCGTGAACAAAATCTTCTTCCAGCATATTTCAAGTGCCAAGTCACTCACTGGCTTATGAAAATGACTGCGGCCCAATTCTTGAAGTAGAATATTGATGTCGGATGTGAGAATTTTTCCTTTTCCGACGGCTAAGAATTTACCATATGAATTGTCGGGAAATTATTTCAAATTATACCGGTTTATTTACGTAACGGATTTGATTACTGTATACGGAATTTGCGAACATAAAATTGTAGAATATAATAGAAATATATTGAAAGAAGACAAGTAACAAAGAAATATATGGTATTAATAATAAATTTCAATGATTTGAAAGATTTTCGCCACATATTTTACCTTTTTTTCCATGTCCGCTCCCAATGTGGAGCATATGGTCTCCTAATGGAGTTATCTTAACAGAATTTTTCTACGAAAACTGCTTCTTACGCAGTTGCTCAACCTCTCTTTTTTTGGAAGAGAGTAGGGATAGAAGGATAGGGCTAGGACAGGACTAGTGGTTAGCTGGTTAGGATGGATGAGAGGTACGACTCAGACTACGAACAGAAATCCATAAATTGCTTGAAAGATCAATCTATAAAAACCATCCGCACCGGGAATTGAACCCGAGACATCCGTAACCGTAACCATCGACGCTACCCACTGCGCCACGGACGCCGACTTTTTATTTTTCTTTACTTCTTTAAAAAATGTATATGTGTATAAATATGATTTATTTTGTATGCGTGTGTTTGAAATTGTTTTGCATGCATAAGCCAATTTGCTTGGCATAAGTCCATGAAACCGGAATAAGACATAATCTCACCCAATCGATGTATTTAAATCAAATTAGTATCTTAAAATTTCATAATAGAATTCGTTAAGAGAATACCAATTCACCATAAATAGGAAAATTCTGAACATTAATGTCCGATTTACGGAATTGGTACCTAGACCGGTTACTTTTTGTATATTGTTAACTTTCATGAATACAAACAAACAAACAGCTTACATTACGGAAATGATGGATGATTGAAACAGACAGTAAAAACAGTCACGGTTTGAGACTGTAATGTTTTTGTATGCACATGAAAAATGATACAAAGGGTGATCATAATGGCGTGCCCTCAAAAAGTAAAGGCTAGGTAATGTCTTGCATTATTCTTTTTTTGACAATGCAAACGGATACCTATTAAGTAGTCCCTATATATGAGTAACTAACGTGTCAGTTTATTTACGATGGATTCGGAGGTAGCTTTGTTGAAATAAATTTTTAATAACATAAAACTAAAATCGATAACTTTGTGCAACCACGTGTTTCACCTCTTTGAAAAGCGTCTTCAGGCTAAATTCTGAATCGTAAGATTCGACCGATTGATAAATTAATATCATTAAATTTGAATTATTGAGATTTTGTACACTTCCATGTATTCTATCACTAACGACCCGGGTTTCGCCTTTCGGCATCTTCAGGCATTCGAGCGCACGAATTGACTCGAACTGACTAAATACATGGAAGTGTAAAAAATCTCAATAATTCAAATTTGATATTGAAATTCCATCAACCACCCTCAGTCGATGTCTTAAATTATAAATAATATCATTAAGTTGACAGAAATAAATAGTAAATAATGATATAGTTTAAAAACATGTACACTAGCCGGTTGTTACGATTGATTTAACCACCCTTTCTATATTAGTCACATAAAATAAAAATGGAAATAATTCTCTCAGTTATATTCAAATAGCCATAAGAAAACCTTGAGCGCGATTTGGAAGTGATAATAATTTATAAAAAAAATCCGCGAGGCGCCACTGCGTCGGATGGGCGGCACGTGATGCGCTCAACTTTCCGGAACGGTTATTAATTATTTGATAAATTCAAAAATATAAACCCGAAATAGCTTTCGCCGGTCGTTGGATGTGCTCTACACCAGGGGCACAAGCGTTAAAACAACGATAGTCGCCATTGCTTTTGTTTTATGATGTATTATTTATCTATGGCAGATGATTTTGGGTCGTATTATAGGAGACAATGTTATCTTGATATTTTTACGAACGAATTGGATGGCCATAGACTACCAAGTATTATACGAAACAAACCATCACACGCACAGGGCGTTAGGAAGGGCACTTTAAGGGGGGCCTCACAAGCATTTATTAGCTATTTATTCTGATATTTCTAGCATAAATAAATACATACATATCTATTATTTAAGAATATTATGCAGATTTTTTTCATTAATTATTTTAAATCTGGTGTCTTAAAAATAGCGTGCTTCCGATCTCAGTAAAGTAGCAGAAAAAATATGACAACGTTTGCATGGATTCAGACATTGAAATGGGTTGTATTTGCGATTCATTATTCTTATTGTAACAATTTTACACCCGGTACCGCTGAAAAGATTTTTTTATACGACGATTTTAGTTTGTTATATTATGACAAAAAATTTTAATTCGAGAATAATATATAAATACGTTAAAAAAACACATTGAAAAGTATAAGTTGATAATAGTTATCGTATGTACATTTGAAGCAAGCGCGAATTGAATTGAAGTACGAAAAAACATTCCAAATATAAGAAAGCTTTGAACTAACGGTATAAGTGGCAGATCCTCTACAAAAATTCTTATGGTCCCAATAGTATATGTTTGCTCATTAAATACATATGTTTATGCTTCTAGAAGTACAGGTCCATTAATAATTTTTGTAATGTCATTCTGTCATAAATATATCTAAGCACCGTTGATAATAGTAGTAAAAATGATAACATTATTGAGAGAGTATAATTTTTATTGCTGAAAATTTACTTCAGAATTTAACATAGTTTTTGCTCTCTCCTGAAATATTAGCTTAATGTACTTCATAGATTTACTAGTTGCTAAATATAATTTAAGACATCGACTGAAGGTGCTTGATGGAATTTCAATATCAAATTTGAGTTATTGTCAGTTCGAGTTCATTCGTGCGCTCGAATGCCTGAAGATGCCGAAAGGTAAAACCTAGGTCGTTAGTGACAAAATACATGGAAGTGTACAAAATCTCAATTACTCAAAATTTAGTTGATAAATGTATAAAGACTTCAATTATTAGATATTTTATGGGCATGGTTTTTATTATTATGGATTAGAATACCGAAAATTTCTATCTTTTTCTATTACGCAAATTCAAAGGCCGTTTTCTATTGAACGGAATTTTTTAGCGATCACAAAACAATATTAAAAATAATTTGAATGTATAACAAAATGAAAATACCTTTTACTGTCGGATGCCGTAACGGTTTAATGTAAATATGCATGCAGACGTGATGGCAAACTTCCGGAATAATGTGTGTGGGTATGTTTTTACACGTTTCTGCGTCCTCAATCAATTATGCAGCTAGATTTTATGTATGCAATATGTAGAGATCGACAGGATTATTTTGCGAACTTGATAGTACACATAAATTTGTTATTTTCAGGAATTATTCATGTGTGGGTGTGTGTATGGCTACATTTAGAAATGTATTGTTGTGATTGTTGATTTTGGAATTATGGTTGAGATTACTTAACAGTTATCTCATATATATAAATATACATATAGCGAAGGGGCCCAACACCTGTGATTCCTATATTTTAAGGAAAACTCATATATTTTCGTGGCAATAAAAATACAGATTAATCAAAAGGCTTCAATTTTGATTTTTTATGAACCCGTTTTCGTGGACGAGTCGCCAACGGATCTGAATAGTTTCATAAAATTGTAGATATTTATATGTATGTTATGTCTGAAATTCCCTCCCACCCATCCGATCCTTAAACGGTTAGCTAACCACAAATCTTGTTCCAGTCACATTCTTCAATCCCTACAGTATTAAAAAGGAGATTGAGCAACTGAGGAACAAGTAAAAAAAACAATGTTAAGATAAATTCCATTAGGAGTCCAAATGCTCCACATCGGGAACGGGCATGGTTAAAAAAATACTTAACATAAGAATAAAAATAATTATACATATATTAGTGAAATAGCGACCGTTAAAAATAACAAATAACTTCCCATATACGATGGTTAATCACGTTAAATGTGTTGACTGACAATTCTTGGTGGAGGCATAAGATTGTTAAGGTATTACATTTGAGGCTATTAGTGCGAATAACAATCTTTTTTAATTCGATTATCACATCAATCTACCATTTGCATGACGAGCGTCAGAATAGTTCATAACGAAAAAAAAAATATTCTCGAGTAATTTTCATAACATTAAAATTGGTAATATTACACACATTTAAAATGAAAAAAGCTTTTCACCTTGTGGCATTTAACTAGTTATTGAATATGTTTACAGGAACAGCTGAGAAGCATTAGCTATACAAGATCAGATAAAAAAGACCCAAAACATCCTAGACTTGTATCAAAATACATATTTCAATTGATATATTAACTAAATTTAATTTCACGATAGAAAATATTACGATACAATAAGATAAATTCGAGGCACGAATATAATTAGTAATAATCTCTTAATTTGTTGTAAATATAACAATGATGGAAACCTTCACCAATTATAAATTACATAGCACAGAATTTAGTTTGATAATCTCGTTGACTTCAATCTAAATACCAAAATTCTTGGAAACAGAGGCGTCCCATTCGAGGGTATGCGACGAAAATCAGAATTAAAAAAAAAATAGTAACATATCCTCCCTCGTGTCTATTAAATCAGCCTATCACAAGTGTAAAACATGCGCGCGCATTCTTATATGAATGAGGAGGTGAAAGGATCCACAAAAAATATTATGAATGAAAGCAATTCTGAAAATGTTTGAAATCTATAGCAAAACTCTTCCACTAGATGTCAGAAATTAAAAAGAGTAAAATAAAAAAAATAGAAGGGCGTGAGGCCCAGAGTTCTTGACATTAAAAACAGAAAAAAAATATTTTTTTACACGTGCGATTCAAATAAGAACGAAAAAATATGAACACATCTATAAGCAACCATAGAACAGACGGACAGCCATTGCAACTGGTGTTTAGAAGACCTAAATACACGAATTTTACAAAAAAAGTTTAGATATACCGAATAGTTAGAGGTCAAGTAGTGCTTCTGTCCGTATAAAGGAAAAAGAAAATCTCCCCAGTGCCACTGTAATAAATAGCCGGGGGACAACGCAAAAAAATATTTAGAAAATTCTCCGCTATTTTACGGTTCACGTGATCATCCCGGCCGGCCCGGCCCGCCTCTCCGGAGCCCTGTTACGCCGTACGTAAATATTTCAAACCACAGCACCTCATTAGGTACGCATTTAAAATTATGAGGGTAATTCAGCCTCATATAAACTTTACGAATTAATGCTAAATAAAATAGCAAAACCTAATTGTGAGTCGCAAACAGAAACTATTCAATCTAAATTATATTTCTTTCCACTCACTCTCTGAAGGGGTGGGTTGCAATTTTTTCAGCCGACCATATTTTAAAAATACACCCCTACCCCCACCCCCACCTCAATTAATAATGAATGAAATACTGTCATTCTTTTACATCACTTTAGCGCAGGTCTGGGCAATCTTTTTGGCTGCAAGGTCACATAAGACATTCAAAATAAACGGTGGACCCCGACAATTATTTACTATCATGAAAAAAGAATTTCAACATAAAAGATAAGTGATTTTCCAATATCCAATAGTTTTATGGAACAAATGGGAGGCACAAAATCAAATAATTTTCTCTTATATCCAATATATTGCCCACACATTTAATTCTTTTATCGTACTCATGTATTTATCAAATGAAAATCTAATGTAATTTCTGTGAATAACCCTTTTTATTTAATTATATATATTTATTTTTGCTGTGTGTTGCAGTAAATTTTGGTGTGCCGTGAAGAAAAGATTGCGGAGTACTGACTTTGAACATGTCAAATCACCAACCGCCACACGTTAAAACTGTTATATCCAACATATGCAAAGGATATATTATGTGAGTGCCAAATTATGGAGTTAAACTTAAATGACCATTAACGGGATATTTTTAGCTGTATTAGTTATACTTATTTATTTATACAGGTAGTCCTCCACTTAAGACGATTCGCAATTACGACCAAAAATTTAAAAAAACATTTCTTTATTGCATCACGGATAACCATTGCCAATGGTAGATACATATGATAATACAGATCAGTAACAGCATTTATAAATTTGGATATTTATTTATATAAATATAGTAATTGCACGTTTAATTTTTAAAGTGAATAATATTCCTGAACTTAAACAATATTGTACTCAAAAAGGAATTTTAACGCAATTCCTGCAGGCATAAACTTATTTCATCGACTTGTTTTAGAAGGAAAATAATAAAATCTTATTGACAACGTCACAATATTGTGACTGTCATTTAACAGCTACAATATAAGATTTGAAAAGCGCGCTCTGACGTGTTAAAATGTATCGGTACCATTTTTGGTTACAGTTGATTTATTTCCACAAATGAAATTGACGCCGCTAAAACTGACCCGAACCGAATAATGTTTAATTTCAATATTTTGTGTGGAGTTCGATTCGACGGTCGTAAGTCCAGGACAACCTATACAGAGATTGTTTAAATACTATTGATTGTATATTGTATCCACATATTATATAACTTAATAAATTCAATTTTTTTTTTAATCAGTTGATAATGCTCGTGATGAGCGAAACCGGTTCTGATCATTATAAATATGTGGAAGTAGTACAAATGAATTGTGTTTTATTTTTTTTAAATATAATGTCTTTCCACCAAGAATTGACAGTTAACTAACACCTTAAAAGTGATTAATAAATTCAGTCTCATTATCTTATAAATGAAAATAAAATATATCTCAATCGTGATGTATCCTCATAATTGCCTCAAAAATATAATTTAATATGCAATATATTATTCTTCATTAAGTCTTCATATGCAGCACAATTATTCGCATGGAAATAGACATCGAGTTAACCAACAACCCAGGGTTCAATTATTAAAAGATCCCACGAGGCGAAACGTCAGTAGTAAAATAGCTCCTACTATGTTACCAAGTTCACTATCCATATTCTATCTTCATGAAATAATTGCGCCGACCTTGAATGCCAAAGTCAGTTTGTTCTCAAAGAATCAACGCTGTATTAGTGCACCATTGTGATGAATAGTTTCACAAAAATAAGAAAATATTCAATTACCGATGCTCTTTAAGCAACGACGATGACTTTAAAAATAATTATAAGTCATCATTTTTTTTAGTTCAGTAGTACAAAATAACGTTAGTTTATAAGCGAGGGCAAGTAATCTTCATTTCGTAAGGCCAGATTCAAATAATATATTAGATTTAAATACAAAAATGTATGTACATTATTTTGTATATGAATGACAAATTTGGATTCAGACAAGAGGCCGCACTTCAGGACCTAGAAATCCGCAGGTTCCCTAAGCTTTTTGAAAAATCTACAAGAGTCAATTCAATCTTCGTAAGTATATCTAGGAACCGTGTTTATAACTTGTACTATTATAGAGGTTTAATTTAAGAATAGATCGGCCGCCGATTTGCCAAGCACGGGCGGACCCTGTGGCCGACGAACAGTGAGACAGTAATGTCGTCCATTCGTGTGTAAGGTAATACGGTTTCTGTCCGTATCTATGCTTATGTATTCCCCGCATATATTTAATTGTTTTTTTAATCATTAGGACACTCATGGCTTCTTTGAGGGAGAGGTAGTTTAACTACCCGTTACAATGTCATATATGGCTTGAAGAAGTGAGCTACATGAGATTACCGTACTCCGCTGAGCTACTATCACGTCAATACAATGCGACAAATGCAATACTACATTACGAGAGTAAAAATAACGAAATGAGTCGATCAAAATGTAAATTGATACTTGCAAAACTAAGTGTGCGATAATCAAAGTATACAATTTTAAGCAGCAGCGGAGCCGTTCGCAAACGTCACATCTCACATCTGAATGTAGCGACTATAATTTCAAGTCACAGCGTGTAAAGGTGTGAAAAAAACTTGCAATTCTATCTTGTGGTAGAAAATTGCTTCCTAATATTCCCGAGGCTTTAATTTGAGTATTAAAAAATATAATTGGTGATATAAACTAATATAGCCGTAGATTTTCACCCTCTCAATCGCCGCGGGCAGAGTTCAAGATGCGAAAGTTTAAAATTATTGACGATAGGGGGCAGGCAGCCTTAAAGTTATTTGCAATTTTCACTTCAACACGACCCGCCCCTTAGCCGAGAAATCTTTCCCGGGCAGATATATGGAAAGTTTGAGCATTTTTTTCTCAGAAATGAAACACTAATAATATAGGAAATGGGTGACGACAGTACACCTTCTCGTCGAACCAATATATATATAATTTAAGACATCGACTGAGGGTGCTTGATCGAGTTTCAATATCAAATTTGTAAGTGGTTACATGGAAGTGTACAAAATCTCAATAATCCAAATTTAATATATATATAATTTAATTTAAGACATCGACTGAGGGTGCTTGATGGAATTTCAATATCAAATTTGGATTACTGAGATTTTGTACACTTCCATGTATTTTGTCACTAACGACCCGGGTTTCGCCTTTCGGCATCTTCAGGCATTCGAGCGAACGAATTGACTCGAACTGACTAAATACATGGAAGTGTAAAAAATCTCAATAATTCAAATTTGATATTGAAATTCCATCAACCACCCTCAGTCGATGTCTTAAATTATAAATAATATCATTAAGTTGACAGAAATAAATAGTAAATAATGATATAGTTTAAAAACTGAGCTCAGTTCGAGTCCATCCGTGTGCTCGAATGCCAGAAGATGCCGAAAGGCGAAACCCGGGTCGTTAGGGACAAAATACATGGAAGTGTACAAAATCTCAATAATCCAAATTTAATATATATATGTTTACATATTAGAAACAAAGAGATTCCTTTGTTTGATGGCTCTTAAAAAGATTTAGTATGTTTGTTACTAATTAGCTTAGGAATAAATTCATGTCCAGGAGTTCTTGGCCTGTAGTCGAGTGATCAATGCCATTTTATTCGGTTATAGTGTTCACGGCATCGAATCCCATTACAGACATTTACGTTATAAATTTATTTTACAATGATTTACAGTTTTGTGTTTGAAATCATGGATGAATGCAATGTCGAAGAGCTTCCTCCTACTCATCTAGATAATAACAACTTACAACGTTGTCATAAGCTCCGTTAGGAAACCATATGCTCCACATTGGGAGTGGACATGGTTACATAAAAAGAGCATGTAGAGATGGTCAAAATGAAAAACCTCACAACTTATAGCGATGGATGACAAGATTTTTGCTTGGGAGCATCACCCAGAACATGCTTTCACATTCATGGTGATGGTGATTATATTCACATCATCAAACAATCACCGTTGAACAATAAAGATCGAATAGAATCATTGTCACAGTGTGGCATATACCGCCTCTCTTGTGAAGACTGTCAAGCTTCTTATGTAGGACAGACAGGAAGAAACTTTAATATTAGAATTAAAGAACATATAAGATGTCTCAAAAGTAATATTTTTTCAGAGCTTGCGAGTCATTTAATTGAAAAGGATCATTATTTTAATAAAAATAATAACATAGAAGTACTCCATCGAGTAAATAAAAAAGTTATTAAAATGAATAGCTTAGAGTTTTTAGAAATTAATAAAACGTTAACAGTAATGGAGTATTAGTAAATAACATTTGAAATAGAACAGGTGGCTCACCACTATTAAATTTATTTCCCTTGGGATCCTCACCTCCAAACAGTAGTAATTGTTTTGTAATTAGTAATATTATGGTAATTAGTCTAACAGTGCTTATGTCTTGACCCCATCCCCACATCCAGTAGAATGGAATAAAACCCACCCTACCCTTTATTTTTAATTTAAGAATTAGAATCATTGTTTACCTTGAAATAAATAACCTTGCGATATGGTTGGTCTGAAGATGCCTCTTAAAGAGGCGAAACGCATCACGTTAGTGATAAATCCAGTCGAATAACAAAGTTATCAATTTAAATTTTATATTAAATAATCTCCGGTTTGCTTTGTTATCCTCGCACATATTCTTCAAATACAACTTTCGTGCCTTGATAAATAATTAACGAGGTATTCGGATTGAGTCGTATATGCTGTTGGATTCTATGGACTATAAATAATTCAGCTCCTAATTTTTACGAAGAGTATCTGACCCTGTCCGGGGTGGTTAGCGTACCACTATTCGCAATCCGTCAATACAAATTTGCTTAGCTCGAATCACGTACGAATAGCTGGGTTGTAGCAAAATAAATAAAGAATTAAACGTTACACAATATCACACACCGCAAACAATGCTACTATGTTTACAAATACACTTTTTCACTACATTAATGCGAATGTGTACACTCGTCCCCGCTGAGGGTTGTGGGGGGGTCGTGTAACGTGAGAGAAGATAAAAAAAAAACAACCACCCTTATCGATTTTTCAATACGACGCGGGTTTGTACATAATACAGAGTCACACACCTTACTTCCTCACGAATTATTCGAAAAATATACATACCCACATCCTACTTACATGTAGCGCTATTCAAGGCAGGTGAGGTCACTTTTGCATTAATCATTGGAATAGGTACGAACTTTCCACTAGGGAGTAATTTCAAGAAGAAGAGAGAAGTTAGGGCAAAATTTGATATATGGTTTTCACCCAAGTTGTACAGGGGATGAAGTGTCAACGATATTTATATATTGATGAACCATGTTCGTATCTAAAATGGAACATATTACGGTGAGAAGAATGACTGGCTGTAAGTATGTTAGAATAATAAATAATTACTATAAAACACTGCCCTGGAATATAAATTGTAAATAAACTATTTTTTAAGTCGTTAATGATGCAATTTTAAAATACTTAGAATAGTTTCAGCACTTATAGACACAAATCATATCTATAAATTTTTATTTTATAGTGTTATTTGCGTTTTCTAAAACTTGTATGTAGACACTTAATAGTCCGTACGTATCTGAGAATTTTAGCGTCTTAATGTGTGTCTTAATTTTCTCAGGTCTGGACGTTTAATGACTTTTTTGCACGCACGTTTGACAGTGGCAACACACATTCTTCCGATTCTGTTTAAATTTAATCAAAGAGGCATCGTGGAGGTCTTAAGAAGCGTGATGTGCGCGCAAAAATGCTCAGATGCGTATGGACCATAAAGGAGGGCGACTTGCCCTAAAGCTATTATTAACTGCGCAAGGCAGCTAGCTTATTGGCGGTCTTAGAAATAAAATGAGTAATTATATAACTTCAGTATTTACTACAATTAAATTTGAATAGAAGGTGATAAAAATTCGATTCGGCAAAAATTAACATTTTTTTCCAGCGTCCAGGAAACTTAGCTTACTACTTATTATATTATACAACAGGTGACAGTGATACATGTCAATATTGGCAAAACATCCACACTCTCTTTCTCCGTATCGTGCACAAGTGCGTGTTGTGCTGCAAGTCACAGACAGATAAATCAAGCAATTAACTATGCTTCTGACTAAAATAAATTTTAGCTTGAAATATTATGTTTAATTGAATCTGTTTTGATCATTTATTTTATCGTAACTCAATCCTTGTCGATATGGCTATACCTATTGGAGATGGGGCGGTAGCACGCAGGTTTTAACGGCATTATAAAAAAGCCAACAAACTTTGGTTGTATGTGTGAAAATCAAAGAATCGATTTTACTAACAGATATTAGTTATCAAACTGAACATCTCTAATTAACGAAAAAAATCTTAACTAAGCTGCCAAGGGAAAATCGTAACTCCGGCTTCACTATTTGTTAACTTCGACATCTTATAAATCATGTATTACTATTATTATTATTTAAGATCATGCAAAAAGAATAAGAAAAAAATACAAATTTTCTAAATTTAAACTTGTACATTGAATATGTGCGTATTTTTAACCGTTAACGTGATTCAGAGGTAATGTTCCAAGGCTTAGCCGATTCGTTAACAAGGAGTTAAAAATACCCAAATGGTACTGTATATTATTGATTTTTGAATTTGTGTCCATACGCATGGCTGTGATGTTTTCATCAATGAGATGTAAATAGTGACACACTATCAACATTGTCCTCTTCTTACCTCAACCATATCTCTGAAAATGGAGGTTAAGCAATCAACTTACAACTAGTCCTCTTAAGCCAATTTATATTTTACATGCTACGTAAGAAGTCTATTGGGAGCGGGCATGATTGAAATAAACCCTCGATTCAAAATATAAAAGTATGAAAAATATGACATACGAAATCCGCTTGTTTTGGCTTTTTCGATTAGACTGAATGACGATAATTATTTGTCAGCCCGTTGGACGACGACAACGAGTGAGCGGCTGTATACATATACAAGACGGGTGGTGGAAAAACCCTAAAGAGTCAGTCGAATTAAAACGTTACAAAGCAGACATCTTTTATATTGTTTTCAATGCAATGTATTATCAGGTGTAAAAATGAATACGTAATTTTCATCTGTGCAAACTCTAAGAAACCTGCAGTAATATTTTAATAATTATACAAACGTAAAGCAGAATGACACGCAAGTTTATTTTTATGGTGTAAACTGTCAACTTTTTGTGGAAAAGTATTATATTTATAATAATAATAAAAAAACAATTATACGAAATGATCAGCACCGGTTTTTCTCGTGGTGTCTGTCCATATTATTCTGATAAAAAATAAAATAGAACACAGTAAATTACATAATATCGACACTCCGTACATATAATCCCGTATCTGCCCGCAAACTGTCATTTTACAGGAGAGCGTCTCAAAGGTTCAAAACACAGATGCAAAGTAACAGCTGCATCTATCTTCTTCAAAATTGCGAGAGTGCTATTATTTTAAATCTCGTTTCTTATTTTACATAAAATTTCGTATAAGTGGCTAGATACGTGTTTATACTTTACGAAAAAATGGTGAAGTAGGTACTTTATCCATTTTTTTTTTATGCCTGCCTGTAGAACTGGGTGCAAAGACAACGAAAATGCAAAACACGTATAATCACGTATGTGGCACTTGATTACACGTAGGGAGTGTCAATATTATATGACTGAAAAGATATGCAAAACTATTAGTTGAAAATAACTTAAAGAATATAAAAGAAATGAAATTTATTTATTTGAGAACTTTGATTGCGTTCTCGTGTTAAAGATTGCGCTGGAATTCTATGAACATTAACGTCCACACAAAATGAAAGTATACATATGGCTTCCTATGATAATGTTAATATTAATAATTTAAGCAAACGAAATCAATCAAAACGATCGGCTAGCAAATAGAAATTCAGAAAAACACATAAAAGGCATGTGCATATTTGTGAAGCGTAGATATTCTACCCCTGACATAATAACCCCACGGAAAATCTGATTTAGAAAGGGTTATAAATAATTGCACTTTGTGTTAAATAATATTCACTTGGTACACTTGAGCTTTTATTTCAAAAGTTTGCACTTTGGATTAGATAGTATTAAGTTAGTACATTCAAATTATGATTTCAATAGTTTCCACTTAGTCACGGATTCTTTGTGGAAATGAGTTAAGTTGTATTAGGTTATATTAGGGATGGTTTGGTTTGGTTTGTGTAATGTATCCTAATACGTGGAGCAAAGAAAATATAGGTGACCTAATATAGGGTAGAAGAATAAGTGACATTTCATAACAGCTTCATGCCACTATCGATTTCAAAGTGTGAGTATTTATATTGAGTGAAAACTATTTTATCTACGTGAAAATATTTTTTCGTAAGTGTAATATATTTATTTCTTCAATGATAAAATATATTTTATTATGTGGGATCACTTTGTTTCTAGTGAAAGAATTTGTTTTTTGTGGAATGTATTTGTTGTAGGTGAAAACTATTTTTATGAAAGTGAATGTGATCTAAACAAAAGTGCATTTAATTGTAAGCTTTTAGAAACTGACGTAAAAAAACTTCTTAATTATTATTTAGCCGCACTGCCCAAATAATATATTATAATGAATATTTTCTTATTAACGCCATTTCAGTGACTTTTCATATGACGCCAATTCATAAATTAAAGAAAACCCAACCCAATTGTGATCGTGGGCGCTTTCGAAATTGAAAAAAGTAGTGGCTGACGAAAGTCGGAATTAAAAAGCTGAATTCATCAAATTAACGTATAATGTATTACATTCATTATATAATTACTAAATAGGTCTACTACGATACGGACCCTATCCTTCTATTTCTACTCTCTTAAAAAAAAGAGATGTTGAGCAACTGAGGAACAAGAAGTTTTCGTAGAAAACTTCTGTTGAGATACCTCCATTAGTAGGCCAAATGTTCCACATTGGGAACGGACATGGTAAAAAAATGGTGTAAATCTTAACACTATCAATGTATTTAGTCTTGAGGGAGAAATAAGAAAAATTCTTTTGGTTTTCAATTGTGTTTTTTCAACACTCATTGCTTTCTGATGCCTCCAATAGTTGGGATGTTGGGAACCCTGCTGTATACTACAGTATTACACCGTAAAGATCACGGATAAAAAATATTTGCTTCTTTTTTTGATATTATTTATGGCAGGCGAGTGTTTTTGATTTGCTTTTAAAAAGAAAATAAATACGTGTAATATACCTGAATATCAAATTATGAAAGTATCCAAACTTCCACTAAATCATGGCGAGGCATCCCTACGCTATGTTAATAAAAAATAACCCTTAAGCACGGCGGATAATATTTCACGACAAAACAATTTTTTTGTTTATTCCAGCAGAGGTCAGGAGGGAATAATTCTGGCTGGCCAGGAAGCGTGAGTCGATAAAGCAAACATTTCGTACTTACATTTTCCCTTACATATTTTTATTTACTTCTCTTTACAGGGCTGAAAAATGTACCTTGTCTATAGTATTTTCTTATTTCAGAGATGTCGGCTTTTGTACTCCAGTGGTAACAGATGTACCTTAGCGATCAGATGGGTGTGGTATCAAGCCCCGGCAAGATCAATATCAAATTAAGACTTTTTTAATCTGATAAAGAAAATATGTACATTATATTATATTTTAAAAAATAAAACACAATTCATTTGTACTACTTCCACATGTTTATATTTATATTGTGTTTCATTTTTTTAAATTCAATGTCTTTCCACCAAGAATTGACAGTTAACACCTTAAAAGTGATTATATTATTATACTGAAAGGAGTTATTTGCATTTTCTTTCGCTAATTTCGGTATTGAACTAAAACTGCTAAAATACCAGCAGTGCAATCTCTCGTTGCAGGGTGTAACAATATTGCTTGTGCCAAGTCCCTAGTACTATTTAACAACATCTTAAGTAATGCTGGTCAGTGAAAAACAGATGGCGTGGGGTCGGAGGGAGAGAACAACGTTGACGACTACACCGTCCAATGCCTCGAAGGCGAAAGAAATAACCCATTGGGCCAGTGGTGTACAAATTATCTGTAGATAACGGGGGTGGTTTCGTTACTTGAACGAGATTTCAATACAGTGCGGAAGAGGGCCAAAAGAATTGTATAACTCCGAAAAGAGTAATATGAAAGCCATTTAAATTATTTATTTTGTTACGCAATGAAGAGCATATAAACGCCTAAATGAGGTATCTCAACATAAGTTTTTTATACGAAAACTGCTTGTTACTCAGTCGCTCAACTTGTCTTTTTCCAAAAGAGTAGGGATAGAAGGATAGGGCTACGACAGGACTAGAGTTAGAGTATCGCTTTCGCTACGCCCCGGTTTTATGATCGGATGAGTGGGCGGTAGGTTATTCTAGACATTTTAAAAAATAAAACACAATTTGTTTGTACTACTTCCACATATTTATAATGATCAGGACCGGTTTCGCTCATCACGAGCATTATCAACTGATAAAAATACAAACATAACAGGCGTATTTATATAAATTGAGTGAAAAAATGAAGGTATATAAAACTGATGGTTCATGAACTGAGACAAGAAAATATTGATTAACAAACAAATTATACATAAATCAAATGAAAGAGTCTACAATTAAAATGTTATGGACCTCTTGCAAATCATTAAATACTAATCTACAATCACAAATATAGCTACATTAAAAGTCCATTTAGCTGAACAAAATTACTATCGACGATAATAATATAAAATGATGACTCAGGGAAATTATAAGTAAAAATTAATGAACCATTTAAAAATAATCAAATATTAAGTATGTAATAATAAACAGCCATCTTAAGTGAGGAAAGCAGAGCAGCTATGAGTATCCAATAAATTTTAATATCTGAAAAACAAAAATTACAGAGACAGAATCAATTCTTAAAAGTTAAAAATGAAAGTTAAAAATAACCTTACCGGTATAATACATTTTTTCACTCAATTTCCTTCATTTTTTCACTCAATTTTATATAAATACGCCTGTTATGTTTGTATTTTTATCAGTTGATAATGCTCGTGATGATCGAAACCGGTCCTGATCATTATAAATATGTGGAAGTAGTACAAACAAATTGTGTTTTATTTTTTAAAATATAATGTCTTTCCACCAAGAATTGACAGTTAACACCTTAAAAGTAAATATTCTAGACATCACAAATTTCCATGTCTACGATCATAAATCTATAAATCGATTGAAAAATCTGTTTATGAATTTATGTCCCAACCGGGATTTGAGCCCGAGAGATAACCGTAACCGCAGCCGACGACGTTAACCACCACGGACCGACCATTCATTACGAAATATTATTTATATGTAATTATAATAATAATGAAAATATGCTGCCATGGCCGCCATGCTGCATACAATATAAGAATTATTTTATATTAAATGATAACTAAAATGATTCGATTGACTATGTTGCTAGTCATGATACGTGTTTCGCGTCTTTGATAAGCATCTTCAGACTTTTATTTATAACGTAGATAATGATTATCATCCATTGTAAATGAGACGTGAAGAGTAGGATTTTTCTAATGGGCGTAGGGAGGGGTTAGACACAAACAACAATAATTATTTAAGTTGTGGTTTAGGACATATTGGGTTAAGTCACTAGAGAAAAAATAAATAAAACAGTTAAAAAAGGTGAATGTGGAACAAATTATTCTCCCTTTTTTTATTATTCTTGTTTTATGGTAATGCAGTACACTGGCTGACACGCCGATAAATAGGATATTTTAATTGTAACAGCAAATACTCGTTATCTATCAAGAGTATAAAGCGAATAGACAAAACAAGGAAACTATATTAATGTCATAAATAATACGTTACACGTGACGAATGCGGTGTGGGCAATCGTCCTTATTGAAATACTTCAATCGTGGTTGGCAGCATGGCAAATAGAACTCTTCCATGGTAGAGACATAATAGTCTGGGTGAGACGATCAAGCATAACCAACCTGAAAAATAAAGAAAAGTGACATTACATAATAAAGACGATAATTAATATTTCACACAAATTCGCAGTGTTACAAGTTAGCTGAGTGAGGTTCTTATTGGCTGGCGATGCTCTGAAGCGTACAAAACACGTGTCACATTTCGCAATAATTAGTAACATCAGAAAGTGCGCATTTATCATGACAGTAAATATATATAACATGTTTTATAATGATACAGTAAAAAGTTATCACTAATAAAAAAATAATCGAGATACATTTCCTTTCCTTTTGATTGGCGATACTATCTCTAGACCTGGGCCTTTTGTGCTAAGCGAATAAGCATTATCAACTTAAGAAAGCCGTTATATCTCACCATTGTCATCTTCAAAAAGTTTATAATTTACTACACCGTCCCCCTCGTTCTGGAAAAACGAGTGTTTACTCAAAAAAATCGTTATGAGTTATGTTTACTAAAATTTTCCTTGATTCGTCTGGCACAACACGCATATTCATTGGAAAATAACTAGCCAAAAAGATTCAGAAAAATAAATTTGAATCATACAACTTGATTACTTTAAACGTGTTATATCGTATATGTATATCCTTCTTAAACAGTTGATGATTTATCTTAAAAATTGACATTTTTAATACATTTTATCAATAAGTACGATTTGGTAACTAGCTTTATATTTCATTGACTATAAACCCGAGAGAGAAAAATGAATAACCAGAGTTTGGTAACTGTAAGTTCTTGGTGGTACGACATTATATTCATATAAAATTTGAATTATTGAGATTTTGTACACTTCCATGTATTTTGTCACTAACGACCCGGGATACGCCTTTCGGCATCTTCAGGTATTCGAGCGCATGACTGGACTTGAATTGACAGACAGTAAACAGTGTCTAACGTTTATATAGAATATGTATCACTGTTTACTGTCTGTCAATTCGAATCCATTCGTGCGCTCGAATACCTGAAGATGCCGAAAGGCGTATCCCGGGTCGTTAGTGAAAAATACATGGACGTGTACAAAATCTCAATAATTCAAATTTGATATTGAAACTCCATCAAGCACCCTCAGTTGATGCCTTAAATTATATTCATATAAATAAAACATATTTTTAATGGACTAATCCCAAGCAGCCTGCATCCTGCCTGTCTCTTCTACCAACCAGATGGATTCCGTCACCCTAGAAGGCCGCTGATGACCATCCATAAGATATATTCGGCGGAGCTACGGGACGCTGGGATGACCTGGGAGGAAACGAAGAGACTGGCGGGAGACGCTTGGAGGAACCGTGTGATGACCATATGCTTCGAATAGGGAGCGGATATGGTTTAAAAAATCCCAACAATGTTTTATAACGGTCAGGAACGTTTTCACTCATCGCGAGCATAATTTTTTTAAGCGTTTTAATCAGTTGAAAATGCTAGCGATGAGCGACACCGGTCCTGATCATTCTATAGTATTGTGAAATTAGTACAAAAAAAATATTTTTAAAAATTACTAGACAATGTTGCATTAATATCTAATATAGTATTATATATTTATTTTTACGCTATTTGAGAAATAAATTGTTGTATTCAGAGCAATTCAAGATCAAAATACAACTATTCAAAATAACCACATTATATTTCTTGCTTGATGTTCGTTAAAATACAATATTACCGATTTCTTTAGAAATAAATATAGCCAAGACATTTTCGACATTGCAATAACACACTCGCTGCAAAATTAATTAATTATATTACGTATATGACACTAAGGGAAACGTGGCGTTTATAAGTGCACAGCCCCGTGATAAATCACAAACGCGATAGAAAAAAAAAATGCGCGGTGACAAGCGTAGATACGTCCCGTCATAAAAGTGAAGTTGTATTCGCCGCAAATCGCTTGCGAAAATTGAAAATTACCGGTGTCGAGCACGCGAAGCATCGCATAATATGATGCAAGCCGAGGTCGCAATTGGAGATTCGAGCGTATGACGCGGTAGACTCGGAAGGTATGACCGTCAAATTGAATGATCCGGTAAAAACATGTTGGAACTATGTATCTACGAGGACAAACGTTAGAACTAGATATGCATGATATTCGAAACTCAAAATACGTTTTCGTAAAAAAAAAAAACATAGTTTTGAGACGTTCGATTTATAAAGAAATCGGCGTAATTGAATCAACTACAGGTAGTCCTTGATTTACGACGATTCGCACTTACGACTAAAAAGTAAAAAAAAAAAATTAATGCATCACGGAGTACTATTTCCAACGGTTTATGCATACGTGAAGAAAAATCAGTAACAGCATTTTCAAATTTGGATATTCATTTATATAAAGATATATATATGTACCATCGGCGTGCGGTGGGTTTATCTCGTTTTCTTTCCCATAACCTTACTTGCGTATTAACATGTAAAAGGGATACAAGAGCATGCACCCGCATGCTCTTGTATCTCGCTCACACCCTTCAATTTAAATGTGAGCAAGAAAGAGAAAAATTCACAGCACGCACCTGGTGAATTTCTGAAGTGAAATAATAAATCGTACCCATAATGTCCGGTAAACCATATCTAAATAAATAAACTTAAGTTATATTCTGACCTGAACATAACAATATTTAATTTTAATAACATATTTTGTATGGAATTCGACTTACGACCAAAGTTTAGGATCGTATTTCGGTCGTAAGTCGAGGACAACCTGTATTTCTTTTTGTTTTAATAGGGTATAAAAGGTTTTTTTCTCATTTTGCGAAAATCGTTAACCGTTTACCGCCGCCCAAATCTTACGAAAAGTCGAAAAAAAATCTTTTTAATACTTGCACTTTCAGAATATTTGTTTGTACTATTGCACTTTTATTTATATGAAAATAGTAAATTTTTCAAGCCTGTCTAGAAAATATTCGTCACCTGTTTTTCAGGTAGGCTTTACGCCTTGACTGCTTTGCAGTTTGTTGTAGGTTACCGGGATTTGATGTCTGAAACAAAATCGTAGCAAAAGGTTTATTTTATCGATATAGAGATCGATGTGAATTTTGCAATTCATTGAATATAACGATTGTATAAAGAGTTTTGAAATGTATCAAAAACTTCTTTTTCTCTCACTTTTTCTGACTGATATTTAAAATAGAATCGCCAAATGGTAAAAACTTAGTATTCCCTCTTAAATCTTTGATTAGTGAAGTATTTTTTGTACATGTAATACGCCCATACACAGTAAAGGGTTAACGACTATAGACATATCATTGTTTACTTGCTAGTGCTTCAACAAATAGAGTGTTTTGGGAAATGTTTTCTGAGTAATATTTAATTAATATTATCTTTAAATTCGCCGATTGATAAAAAAAGTTACTAGAAAGTAATAAAAAAATACCAAATTTGTCAACTGATAATCCCAGGTGAAACAAAAATACGTCAATAGTAAATACATATCACAAAAAGACTCCGAGTGGATTTATTCCATTTCATACCTTAAGTAAATTGTTCTATAAACTTCCACAGATCTAATTCTAACAGAACATCTGTCCATAGTATCATACACCATTTGGGTATACATCTTACAATTATATAACATAATACACAATGAATAACATCTGCCGTTTGTTGAGAATGCCAAAAATATCCCAAAACAATATCTCAACAGTAGACCGGGGAAGCAATGCGTACATGTATTCTTGTTTTTGTATGTTTTTTTTCCATTCGATATAAAAACATCACATGTATTTTCACATTCGCGAAATGTTCGAAAGTGGACAATTCCAGAGCGAGTGTAATAATTATTTCGAAACGCATCGGCAAACAAACGGACTTGAGCTTTGTACATTTATAAAAATAATGATAATGATATTTGAAGATCCATGAAGGATTCCTGGATAATCAATCATCCAGGACAATTGCAAATTTCTGTTTTCAGTAGGTCGCATAATTTATTTTGTGACCGCCACGTATTTTATCTCTTTGAGGTTATGACCAGTTTAGATTTTTCTAAAATACTACTTTACGCTCTATCTTTTGAGTCGAAGAACATTTTAATTCAATGTAACTATAGCCCGTATTTAACTTTTTGCGACTTCTATATCAAATTATTTCGGTTGCCATTACTTCTTTAAAGTTTGCGTAGTTATAGTTATGCCTACTAGCTGGTATTATTTGTGAACAATAAAAACGACACTTCTCAGAAAGAGTATGAGTTTGTTCATTTTACGCAACTCGCTCATCGATGTCACATTAAATAATTATTAGTTTATAAATAAAATTCAATACAATACGTTTTCGTGCAAAAATCGTTAATTTCGAATCGATAATTTGTTACATAAATTTAAAAAGTGTTGAGTGACTTCTTTGAGAAGTATGTTCAGATTAAAATTGATCATAAAAATATCCTGAGTGTATAAAGCGGATGTGACATTATATCTTATAAACTGTGAAAAATATTAGATAGTATATGATAGTCGTAGTTATATAAAATTAAATATCGTAAAAAATGGAATTTAATCTCATTTTCGGTATTACTATCTTTGCATTCTATGCGCATATACATTTAACGCAATGAATAACTAATACTAAGGTTTGACGGTTACGTAATAATTTTTTCAATATGACAGTTTGCAAAATAAAATTACGACGATTCGCTATGAAAAGACTTTCTTTTTCAGCGATGCGGAAATCAACAACACGCTACTACTACCATTACAGTATCGCACAAAGTGACAGATTGCTAGAATTCTGCGCGAGGTGGGGGTGTATGCACACATCGCCAACAGGCCGTGTATCATAGAATCATCCCTTAGGTAACATGCGACATGAATCAGTAATGGTAAACACAAACAAACGGTTGGCGGGTAATTCAAGCTTGTCAATTCTTGGTCTGGATACAAAACAAGGGGCGTCAAGCGACTGGGAAATCATCGAAGTACGCACTAGATGTCATTATCAATACACCTAATAGCCGGACATTTTTAAATAAGCAGCGGATAAATACTTGATGTCAATCTTTTTACGGTTAATTCAGTGACTCTTAAACATAAAGTTATAGATTTATACCGACAACATATCTGGAAAAATTACATTACGAACAATTCCTGATGATAATTGAACACTTTTTACTGGGCCCCTACGATCAGTATTCGTAAGGGGTTTTCTTAATTGTTTTCTCCATGCAAAGAGGAAAGCAATAATTTAAAGAATCAAAAAAAATCAGGAAAATGAGAACCCGCTTAGCAGGCTCGACTTGTATAAATTTTGAAAATAGTTTACTCAGGTAAATATACTATAGTCGGTATAACCCTATAGCATAGTAGAATAGTAGAAATAGTATAGAATAATAATTTATACGTTAGTAAATACACGTAGAATCGGTTTCCTTAAAGAGTCGGCGATTTTGACAGCAATAGCGTTGATAAAATTGCATCATTTTCGTTCCAGGCATTTAGATACTTTTCAATCGATCGAAATAAGTTAAGGACAATCTGATTTTAAAATAGTTTCAATAGGAAACAACCAGAAGGTTTATTAAGTCAACCTGATGAGCGAATAAGCTTTTCGCTTTTGTTATTTCTTAACATCCATAAAAGATTTCCTGCTTGGTTAAATTAAATGAAGAATAATTACATTATTAAACAATTTTTATAATAAATACTACCAAATTGGGGTGCATCATGGAAGACCAGTTGAATATTTAATGAAGGTATCTTATTTTACACCCTTCCTGGCTGGCAACGAGATGAGCAATTCCATCAAAGTTAATTAATAAATTCGAGGTAAATTAATAATTCAAAATTGAATATTCAGAGATTGAAAACCAAAGGTTAACGCCATCTGAAAACGCAGGGGTTACGTTGCCCTCTAAAATTTGTTTGCTAATTGGATGTTTTTTTAGAATCTGTTCCTCAGGGGAGTCGTGCACTCGAGAGGGTTCGCTACAGAAATAACATTCAGGATGATCCCGCGTCATAATAAAACTTTGAAACTAAATGCAAAGAGTATATTCATTTTGTGATGCTCATTTCCACCGTCGTAATTTTCCATCCGTAGAAAGGATATTTCACTGGTGATATACTTAAACGTTATTTTTTTTTCATGTCCGCTCCCAATATGGAGCATATGGTCTCCTAATGGAGGTATCTTAACAGAATTTTCTACGAGAACTGCTTGTTACTCAGTTGGTCAACCTCTCTTTTTTCGAAGAGAGTAGGGATAGAAGGATAGGGCTACGACAGGACTAGTGGTTAGCTAATCGCTCTCGCTTCTCCCCGTGAGGATGGGATGGGTGGAAGGGAGAACTCAGACTACGAACAGAAATCCATAAATCGATTGAAAGGTCAATCTATGAAAATGGGAATTGAACCCGAGACATCCGTAACCGTAGCCAGCGACGCTACCAACTGCGCCACGGACGCCTTATACTAACTTAAAACACATTCACTCCGGGGTAAATATGACCAAAATACGCGCAGTGGCGGCGCCGTAAAGAAATGAGTACATCATTAATGCATGGCTTGTAAACAATTAGTGTTAAGACAAAAAAAAAATAGCAATATATTTTAAAAGTTATGAGCGATTAATGTCATCTAGGAAGGCCGCGGAATATGCGTTGCCCACCAACCCACAAAAATCTCCGCGAAGCAGATTCCACGTTCCCCGGTGCTAACGAATTAAAACTCGTATATCGAAGTGTATGCACAAAGCAAGTACTAATTACGAGATTAAAACAATATACTAAATGGAATACGAATATGCGTTGATTTTGATTGCAAATAAATCCACATTCTAGACTGGCAATGATGTAATATTTTTATTTACATATATTTTCTATTTATTTATTTATTACTACATACATAAATTAATACAAGTTAATATTATTTGATCTAATTTTATTCGTGGTAGAAATAATAACCAAATAATAATATATTTTTTACATATGTACATAATATATTGATTTATTAAACACATTTTTTTACTATCATCAGTTGTTAGCATAACATGGTTGATGAATTCTCTATCAATCGGTGGACCAAAGTCCATCCTCAGATTCAATAAAAAATATGTGGACTATTTGTCACAAATAAAGGAAAAACTAAATTCAACGAGCCCAAGGTTGTGAGCGAGTATAGTATCAGAATTATTTAGTGTTTCCGTTTACGGCAATTTAAAATTCGCCCAGCTTAAAAACAGCGAACCAAAAACGATAACATTGATTATAAAAAAAAAATGTAAATGGTTAACTGGTTACTAACAGAAACCTTATTAATTTCAGAAACATTTAATGGTAGGTTTATTGAACATGCATGTAAGTAATCTTATCACAAAAATGTATCAAGCAATATTACATTATTTAATAATAATTATTATTCCGCCTCATAGGTTTACAATTGTTTTTCTTTATGTAAATATAAATCGTGATTTGACTAATACTATACCGAGTTGTGTAATTTTAATTTTCACTATTCTACAGTACATACCGACACTCCCTACGTATAATCACGTAAGTGGATCATACATCTTTTGCATTTTCGTTGTCACTCAGTTCTATAGGTAGGCATAAAAAAACATTGTGAAAAGTACCTACTTCACCATTTTTTCGTCAAGTATCAACACGTAACTAGCCACTTATACGAAAGTCTTTACCTAAAATTTACCAATTTCGTGCATGTAATATTTCAAAAACTGTAAACTTTTCAGCAAAACTTTGTATGAAAATAGCACTGCCCCAATTTTGAAGAAGATAGTTACGGGCGTTACTTTGCAACTGCGTTTGAACTAAAGCATTGAGACAATACTGGAAGTGTGCAGAAGAAAATAAATATTGTTAGTAAAATATCGAAAATATTTTCTAAAATTTCTTGTGAGTATTTATTCAATTTTCGCGCCATCACTTCACTATAGATGTACCAATTTAACTTGGCCGCTAGTGAGGGCGCAACCGTTGCGTTAGGAATGTTGCCATACTCAACCAGAACTGAAATTTCAATACATTCCAAAACTGATATTTTAGCGACGGTTATTAAAAGTAGACAATTGGGGAAATTTATTCTAGACTGACAATTCTAATTACAAATTCGGCGGCGGCCAAGTAATGTTGGTAATACTATTAAGTAATCGCAAGCGTATTTTAATCCCTTATCTAATTGTCACGTGAACAACTCCGTCGTAAAATTAAGACATCCGGTGTCCTCGATATATATATCGCACCGCCTATGAATCAACTGCAAAAAGCGTTAAAATGAAACTGAAACACTCGACATTTGAGTAATTTATTTGCTAAAATGAATACAAGCGAAATAACACCATGCAGCGTGTTTAACCCGAAATGACATTGCATCATGATAATATTCATAATGAATTTGAAACGATGAAGACACAATATAAGGCGGAAACAGGATGGGCGAGGCTGTCGTGCCATGCGCCACTCGAGCTTTCCCTTCCTCCCAAGAACCTACCTACCACGATCGTGTGGAAACTTTCCGTTACCTACTATATACACATTTCCGCTCCCCCGTATTGACTAGTGATAGTCAACGGCACTCGTACAGCCTGCGAGCCTCGCCTATACATTTTGCAGTGTGTAAAATAATACAGTTTCATCATATTGTTTACCTAAATAGTAAATTCATATATCGACTGCTTACTTAGCTTAGCAAACCGGCGGACTCCACTTTGGCAAATTTTTCAGGATATATAAAAAACTTAATAATTTAAATACAATTCGATACGTACTTATATTTGTAAGTAAAAGATATTCCGTCTGATCGTTACTACATTGTGAACTTTTTCTATGTACTGGAAAATTTTCCCCAGTGGAGTTACGCCGGTTTGCAGATTAAACAGTCGATATTCTGGTTATTTTTATCTAACATCTTTTTCAGATTTGGTGGTAGAAGAGAGTTCATGAAGTTCGAGTATTAGATATATGCTCATGTTGTTGGAAAATAAACTGCATCTTATGGAAGTATTTTACAAATTTAACAAATATAGAGGTAGTCGGATAGAAGGAAACTTTAATGAGAAACTCATTTATATTTACAATATTGCTAAAAAAAATATTTTAAATAAATTTGATATTTTTGTAATCTCGCGAAGACTGTGTGACAAACAGTGTAACAGTCTGCATGAAAAGTGTTGTTCAAAAATATTAATGTCGTTGGCAACGCTTACGGATGTCTCGGGATCAAGTCCCGGTACGGAAAGTACAGATTTGTAAATTTCTGTTCGTAGGCATGAATATTTGTGTAAATCTAAAATTCCCTTCCACCCATCCGATCTTAAAAACGGGGCGTAGCGAGAGCGATCAACTAACCACTATCCCTATCCTTATATCCCTACTCTCTTCGAAAAAGGTAGGTTAAGAAACTGAGTAACAAGCAGCGATACATTTTGTTTACGTATATGTACTCGTGTTTATTATCACTGCCTACCACTGCATTGCATACGTAAAGTGGTTGCCATTTCTCAGGCTAGCATCTCGAGCAGATAAAGAGGACCCAGTCACGTACATACTGCCCTCCTAAATAAGAAAGTGACATATACAAACAATACAATAATGAATTGTTCACAAAACGGAGGAAAACTTTCAAAAACTCCGCAGAAACCACAAAGCAGATTCTTTGCGTGGAGGGTAAGGGAGACACAAGAACTTTTAAGCGGCATAATACCCAAAAGCGTGACAGTTTCTTTTTGAGTGAAGGAAAACGTATTTTTCATCATGTCGACACAACAAAAAGTTTCTTTAATACAAAGTAACAAGGTGATTCCATAATGTTTTATCGTATTCAATATAAGAGATAATGCGTGGGAAAACATGGAGAATTGCAATCCTGAAAAACTTATTACATAATGGTACTTAATATAAAATTAAAATTGATAACTTAGTTATTCCACTTGGTTTATCAGTAAATAGTGTAACAGTGTTTATATCTTAACCCCCTCTCCGCACTCCAGTAGAATAGAATAAAACCCACCCCCACTCTTTATTTAATGTAAGCATTAGAATGATTGTTTACCTTAGAAATGAATAAGCTTTCGATATAGTTAGTCTGAAGATGCTTCTTAAAGAGGCGAAACGCGATTTTAATTTTATATTAAAAATGAACTTCCACAAAGTTACCGCTGAATCCATAGAAAATATAATGGTACTTATTCATATATTTTTAAAATAAAACACAATTTATTTATACTATTTCCACATGTTTATAATGGGCAGTACTGGTTTCGTTGCTCACGAGCATTCATCAAACGGTTAAAAATCATAACAGGGCTATTTATATAAAATTGAATGTGAACAATTACAAGTTACATAAAGCAAATTTGGATTATTAAGATTTTGTACACTTCCATGTATTTTGTCACTAACGACCCGGGTTTCGCCTTTCGGAATCTTCAGGCATTCGAGCACACGGATGGACTCGAACTGACTCGGTTTGAGTCCATTCGTGTGCTCGAATGCCTGAAGATGCCGAAAGGCGAAACCCGGGTCGTTAGTGACAAAATACATGGAAGTGTACAAAATCTCAATAATCCAAATTTGATATTGAAATTCCATCAAGCACCCTCAGTCGATGTCTTAAATTACATAAAGCAGTTGGTTCAAGAACTATGACAAGAATTTACAGGTAATCAAACAAATTATATATAAACGAAATTAAATAGTCTACAATTAAATTGTTAAGGACCTCTTACAAATCAATAAATACTAATCTGAAATAAAAAAATTAAGTCACATTACAAATCCAGTATCTGAACAAAATATAATGAATTTTAAATAATTCGTAAATATTCATACAAATGTAAGTCTCGATATACGGAGTTTTTAAGGAACCAATCTAATGTGTAAATCGGAGGTTAGGTGTATTTTTCCATCTCGTCTGCTCTCAATGTGAATTACATATAATCTATGAATCGGTTGAAAATCAATTTATGTAAGTGCATGCTTGAAATTCGTGCCCGTGCATCCAAAAGTGCTGCCAGCGCGATTACAGTACCAGCTGTACTACAAACATAAAATAAACAATAACATAAAAACACACAGATCACCCATAGCGGAATTTTCCCGTCACGTGGATCGTGGTAGATCGGCAGGAAAATATTGCCAGTTCAGCGTGTCTCATTTCATCCCATATAGTACGTGGGTACCCGACTACCGAGCGAAGCGCAGCCCCTCAGGAAAGGGCGTCGCACCCTGCGCCGCGACGCCGTCAGCGGTCCCCGAGACGACGAATAAACGCAGCGGCGCGCAACGTTGGTACAATTTATAATTAAGTTAAGACTCATGCTAATGAATTTATTCGTTGTCAGGTGGAAAATGTTCGAAAGGGGAATGACTAGGGCGATATTGGAATGTTTATATAACAAAAGGAGTATTTCAATAGTAGATGCTTCAACGAGGAGCTGTGGGTTGAAATCTCAACTTTATTTTTTGAAACAGAAAGGATGAAATATCGTGAAACAGTTACATTGCTTTCGTTATTTATTATCTAAAAATAGTTCACTGAGCGGTCGAACGTTTATTTTCATAACATTACGTATGACAAGGCATATAAAACAATCGGTGTATGACAATGAAAAGATTTTGATGACTATCATACGAATTATAAAGAACTAAAATGTTAACGACCTAAACATGCAATTGCCATCAGTTGGCTCTCACTGAAATTACCAGACAAATTTGGATTGCACTAGTAAAGTGTTCTTAGTAGAAAACGGCTGCGTACATCACACCATCTTAGTTTGTTTTACACATATACATATATAATAGAAGGCATATCCATTTTACATTCCCCAGAATTAATATTGACTATTCTCGAGAAGAATTGTCATTTATATAAACACTTTTACAGACTATATTAAATCGGATACTGATTATATAATACTAGAAATGGTGAACCGGAAAGTATTATGTAAAAATAATTGTTTTTTTATCGATCGCGTTCGCACCTAAAATGGAACACAAAAAGACAGAAGTATTTATTATTTACACAGTTTGATTTGAGTTTTTCAATCGCTCTATCTTCTCAATGTAGTAGAAGTAAGGTTAGAATATAGAGAACAGGGCTAATCATAAGCCCTTTACGCTACGGTTCATTCTCAAATAATTCGTATAGATAGTAGAAGACAAGTATAAGTAGGAGAGAACAAATGTTGAGTAACATCATCTCTGCACCTGATTATATTCAGTAAATACAGATTATGCTTTCATGGTTTGCGCTTTTTAGAAGATAGTGTGAAAAGATTGCAATTGAAGACGGCAACAGAATTGCGACAATAATTAACTGGAAATTATTAATGAAATCATCTATCTCGATTTATTGAATTGGGATTCATAATTATTACAGAGGGCTAGGTAAAAAAAATATCAAATTTGTCTCACTAACTCACCAACCAAATCACTAACTAAAAGACATCAATTTTTGAGTTGTAACACTATACACTAATTGAAATATGCAAAATCCGAGGTATTTTTTAATGATAATCGAAATAAAAAAAAAATTCATATCTGGCATTTCATCTTACAGCCGAGACGCCTGATGAGATAAGCTCAAATAAGATTTTTTTAAGGTCACTCGAGATCAATTAGAGGAGAATCAACATCACAAACACGCATGTATAAGATCTTAAATTCAATTTTTAAAAAATAATGAATATTGACCTTGCCGGGACATGAACCCAGGTCCACCTGATCGTTAGGGTAATGCTATTACCACTAGACAACAGCGGTTGACATATTCAATCTCAGCATAAATCAATCCAGCAGATGAAAGGAATTTTGGTTTTTTTAATCATAAATATAATTATTACTTTGGTAAGGTTTCGTATCGTTCATTATGACATCTGCACGATTATTTCAACAAATCGAAGACAATCAAATGTATTGTGTCTAGGGAAATGTGAATAATTGCACGTGCGCAATAACAAAAGATACACACTCGTGAGACGAAAGACCAATATAATCATACCTCTTAGCTGAACCACGTGATGGGTGACGTCACCGGATACGCCTGTCTGCCGGACACGGAAATGAAACACACTCATTCAATACACAGTATGGGAATACGTGCGAGAAACGTGAGTATTGACATATCAAATTCAAATGAAAGCGTATTCAGAAAATTGTCCGTGGTTAAACTTGTGAATAACATCAAGTTATGATTATTTCGTTCCTAGAGAGAGAGAGGTGGTGAGATTGTTGGCTTTATTATATTGACATTTAAGGGTGTGTGGATATTACGCGTGGCTTTTTCTAGGCGGGTATTGTGCCGTTAAAAAAGTAGCCGTATCGGCATTTCAAGCATGTAAAAAATCGAAAAAAAACTTGTTTGGGCACGCCCCACGCAGAATACGTCGCATTAACTATAATAATTTAAAATATTTTTAGACTATGTCCATTCATAATATGAAGCATTTGCTAAAAGAATGGTGTTCAATTTATAGATCCAAAAAGCATGAATGTCTGTGATGTTTTTAAAACTACCCATTTACCTCCAATCCAATCCTAAAAAAAGGTCCGCTGAAGGACCGACTTGCTAACTTTGTCCTTTCTTAGCTGCGTCTTTTCTTACTTCCATCCTTCCTCGTCTCTGAAATGACAGTTTGAGCGATGACCTACGAACAATATATTTCGACGTATTCATGTTAATATGAAATCAAAATTTACAACTTCATTATTCCCCACCGATTGCAACCGGTTATCAATTGTAATTTTAGGTGAAGTGTGAAGGTTCTGTGGAGAAACTCCATTGTGAGCCCATTAACATGTACCATATTTTTATAATCCTGTAATTTACAAATGTTACACTTAATAATTAATTTGTAGAGTCCCGCATTTTTTTTTCAAATATGTCAACAAATCTATAAGTCATTTAAATAAATTGTATATTTATTATTAATATGGAAATATAAAACTATTTATTTACAATAAATTACTAGGTAGATACTGTACATAAGAACGAATCAAAAATTGTGAATCGATTTAGAACATTCAGTAGAATATTCAGTAGATTTTACAAAAATAACGTTTAAAAAAATTAAAACAAATTTATTTTTCCTCGCTTTGCTCTTAGCAAAATCGTCAGCAACATCAAAATCTAATTTATTTGCCAGTTGGTGTGCTATTGAAAGAATTTTTCAATCGCAAATTACTCACTGTTGATATTAAATTGTTTTTTTTTATTAATTTCATTCGTGGACCGCCCCCTTCCCGCGTTGCTACCCTAGTGAGTCCATATACTCTACATTGTAAGCGGATATGAGCTTTGTTAATCCACTCATTGTGACACGTTTCCTATGCTTGCCTAAATTTATAACAATACAACTTAAGCCATCACTGTACTCGGCTATCCGGATAATTCAAGATTATAATTCAATCCCAACAACAGTTAATAATAAATGCAAGTGAAAAACTATAGAGCGATAGTGAAATAACATCTTGGCTCATTGGCCAATATTGGTCTGTGGTGTGTGAACAAGCACCGGGCCGGCAGCGAGCGGGTACTTGGTCAATCGGCGTCCAATCGCGGTTATCGATTGGCCCGTTGGGAGTAGGGTAGCGGCACTTTGCAGCAAACTGTTGACCTGTCAGCAATGACGCCCGGCTAATTTTTGCCCATCCGTCCCGCATCAATTTCCGTTCGGCGGAGTGGCGAAGCTAACAACCAATTAGCGCTCACTTCAACAGCGGAGATGCCAATTTGGATTTACGTATGCTGTGCAGTACTATTCGCAAAAAACCTCTGGGAAACCATTCGTGACATCGGACATTGATATCGCATGCAAAAGTTTCCGGTGATTATATTTTTCAACCAAATTCTCTAGCTGATATTTTTAACTTATACGATAGTAATTTGACGAGTCCATACGTAAACAATAAAAAATGTAATGTATTCGTCAGTAGGAAGTTAGAACATTAGTCGGAGATTTTTTTGTAAAATTCTTCGCCACCGGAAAAAACAATGGTCTCGCAAGTGACTCAAAATGTCCGACTTCAAGAATTCGGACTATGTCTACCCTTATCTTCATTTACGCAAACTCAATTGACCGATTACTTTGTGCGTGCTGACTTTTCCATTAGCAACGATGAGCATTTCCTTCGTATTTCACGCAACGGCATATAAGAGTGTTTCGACACGTAACCACTCATGCTTGGCCTCCACCACCCGTCAGTACTTTCTCATAGGATAATTTTAAGCGGGAACATCTAGTGGCGTAGGAAACGTTAAGCAAATCAACAGTCTTTATTTCATGTTTGACCGGTTGTGTCTCAGGAGCAACTGCCCAAGACTTGGTGGCATGTATCATCAAGTGAGTGACTGATTGGTCCGATGGGCGGTTTGATAGACGTGCATCAATATATAACATCTATCATTAATGGGGAATAACATTTTTAATACAAGTACAATCAAATACAAATAAATTTCTGCAATTTTAATTTGATATAGTCGTTAAAGTTATCCACCCGGAAGCGAATAGCGGAAATAAAACGCGCGTCATTAATCATTTCAAGATTTATACCGCTCTATTTTTTTTTTCATAATAAATTAATAAACGAAGACGTGTGTGCGAAAAAAAGTGCCGTAAACATTGGTTATACCCAGGCCAGAATTATTGGGGAGTGTTCCGGATGAACGTGACAGTTTGGCGACCCTATAAAGTGAAATTAAAGGGCCGGTACACCGAGTTTAACAAGTCGGGGCGCCCTTTCCTATCCTCTGGGGGTGGGCGGCTCACGCGTTCCGAAAAGGGTGGAAAAGGGAGTTCACTAAAGCCATCGGCGTGGGCGAGGACAGGATCTGCGTCAGAAATTTACGATTTAAAATTTGGAAATAAATTATCTTCAACTCTTGGTTGGATGTGCAACGTTTGTATTGATAATTCATTTTGTATTCAATGTCTAAAGTGGTTTATGCCGGAAGCCGTAGCTTGGCTATAGCATCGTATTGGAGTTTGTACAAAAACTTTTAAATGGCATAGCAATTCTAAACGCCGTAACATGAAGCATATGGCATTGAATGAACGCCAGTTTTCGCACAATAATATATGTATATTTACATGAAATTATTTACTGACTAAGACAATATTTAGCATAACAGCTAATTGCTTAGGCACCAGATACTTTTTAATCACTCGAGATCAATAGGAGTAGGAAAGACATCGAAAATATACCAATGTTCTGTATACTGCAATAATAGAATAATGAATGAGTGAAGCTCTTTCATCGCGCATTACTTAAGTACAAAGAGCGAATCGCAAGCTTATTTAACAAAGCAAAAAAGGAATAAAAGAAAATTTAAATTACTCATTTTTTAACGAAAAGAATCGTCTTAAATCATAATTTACACTATTCATATTTTTCGACAATAATACAAGATGTCGTCTCGAAAAATAGTTATTGATCTTTCAGAAGAATCATTTAAATTGTTATTTTTCTTCCATCGTAGGAAAACGACTATTGAACATTACAAATAATATAAAAGGATGCACATATTTCATAAAAATTACTGGCTCAATTTTGCATGTCCACTAAATTCACGAATATTGCGAGTTCGGCTATGGCTGTCTATCGCCGATTATGCCCACGGATATCTAAATTGTCGTTACTTTAGCAGCTATCAGACGGAAAATCTTTCCAAGTATCGAAGTCTCCTTGAATACTGAGCGTGCCGCGAAACAATTCTTTTGAAAGTTTCGATAAGGAATTGTCAGTCAACGAAGCTCGTCAGTAAATCCCGCGCTCCAGTTTGACAACTAAACCGATACCGTACCGGCGGGTAGGGGCGGGGTTCGAATGGGCTTAACGGGGGATCAAAACTCGGCTGCTGTTAACCCTTTAGCTACCAACTGAATTAAAACAAGATGGAAAAGAACGAATTTAAATAAAGTAGTATTAATTGATGAATACTTGCCGGGTTGCTTTGTTTTTATAGTGTATTATTTTTTAACAAATGTAAGTGGGCGACAATTTCTGTTCTACCCATTTTAACAGAGGCTGCTTCTGGTGTAGTTTATCAGTAGAAATCGTTTGTAGCGAGAGCCGGTTGAAAAGTACGTGGCATAACAAAAAAATTCAGAGAGAAGAACTATCTGTTGTCCAATCGCCATCTTTTTACCTTTTCTGAATCAGATAGAAATATAACTGACAAAAATGCTTTTAGATATCAATACATAAATGAAAAGTTTACATTTATTACGATATTGTCCATTCAGGGCGGCTATCTAACACATTGACAATATACACCAAATGTTTAGAAACAGCACTCCAATATGAATGAGGTAGCATATGAAATGGAACGCTGCTCTCAGAGAGAAAACCAAGTATTAGTACATTTCATAGTGTGCGTATAAGTTTCCATCAGTTGACCATCTTAAATTTATATTACATATGAAATGGAAGTTTCCTACAACTAAGATTAACAGGATACTCTAATTGTAAAATGAATGTAAATATTACATACAGACAGAGACGTTAAATTTGGTAGGCGAGGGTTAATGAACGATCCACCGCGACTGGGAATAGCTGCATAAGCGATTAATCGTATCACCTTCCTGTAAATCGCATTTCCTGCAAATTGAGTTTTGTTTGCAAATTTGTACGACAGGTTGGTCACCTGCTTAGTAACATAAGTTTTAAGATTTAACGAGTTATAAAATTATAAACATTACTATGTAACATTTTTTTCATTTGAATGGTATAAATTTTCAGTTATTGGTGAAGACATTATATTTATAAAAATCCGGAGACCGGCCTCGACCGTATGATAAAGTTGTGGAATACATACCAAAAATAGCGACGTCGTTCAATGGAAAAATGGGAAAAGAATATGTTCAGCAAATTTCGTAAAACGAAAGACCCTGGTTTCTCCATCGTTCACTTAACATTCACTGAATAATAAAATATCAGTAGGAAAAAATTGTCCAGCTAAAACGAACTACTCATTTACAAATGCTAAAAAAATTCTTTCGCAACTTGTAGGCGTTAAAAAATTCAAATCCGAATGAAGTGATCATAGTCGCAAGTATATAATATTGCACCTTACCTTGAAATATTTGAAAGCCATGTTTGTTAAGACTCCATAAAGAAGTACTAATATTCTATATCTATACTATCAATAAACTGGAGATTAGATTAACGTGAGTAGTATCCAATAGTATCATAAATCAAGAATTCATTTTATGTATATATTAATTATATTATAAGCACCCATTATTATCTTATGATCAAAGTAAATGTCACGAATCAGATCGATAGACCGGGTGTCTGGACCTACGTCAAAAACCACCGTGAGAAAAAATACAAACTCGCTGAGAACAAACAAAAATGTTTTGGTAACTTCACTTCAGGATAAATAATACCTACTCTTATTGCCAAACGACTAAAATAAAACATAATAATTCAACGGTTCAAACTATGCCCTGTGTAAGGATTGCAATACCGGTTTTACCGAAAACAAGATTCCGGTATTTCGACAGATTTCTCAATACCTCAATGCCGGTTTTGAAAAAGCAAAATATGTACCAGTATTTCGGTATTGAAAATTAAACAAAATCGATCTGCTTAATTTATTTTAAATTTGAAAAAATTCATGCCAAACATTTGCAATTTGTGTACAATTATTTAACATTTCGTCCAACAGGCGTCGAATCTGAGATGGCACGTTCTGCAGCCGGACTTATTTATTTGCACGTAGATCAGATCATGATTGGCAGATAGATGCCAGCAACAATAAACCAGATTTGTAATATCATTTTTAAATTATTAAAAGAAACAATAAATTTCAGTTTTTTTTATGAAATTCAGAATTGTATGATAAAGATAATTAATAAGGCAGATTACGGTCTAGTGGTAGGAGCTTTTTGCTTGCGAACATATCGGTTTAGATTCAAGTCCCGGCAATGTCAATATCAAATTTAAATTTGGATCTTGTACATGGGTGTCTTTTCTCGTCGAGTAAATCTCGACTGACTTATTCGTCTTTTTTTTTCTTCATTCAAATTATTTTTTAACATGAAATATCGACGGAGGCAATTAATTTTTTCTTCTGGTATTTTGGCCGTAATTATTATCATGATTTTCTCATTTTTATCTGCTATATTTAATATGAAATACCGGTATTGCGATCCCCTAGCCCTGTGTGCGTTCGGCCTGAACCCTAATGAGAAAATAATTTTGCAAATTGTGAAGAGGCACAAAGATGGCCGCGTAATGATAACGCAATGTTCACGTATGTTATTAAAAAAAACGACGAAAATTGATGATGTCTACGTTTTTAATACGGGGATATGGGACCGTAATCTCGGGCCATTGTTCGAAGACAGGTATTTTTTATGTTTTTTAACAAAAAAATACACATTACGTATTAATGACAGTACATACATGAATATTATTTTCCTGCTGCGTCTGTAAATATCTGTGGATTGCACATCAATTCTGTTTCGCAATCACTGATTCGAATTCCCGAATGGATATTTCAAATTTTCAATTTAACACTAAGCGCAACATGTGATCACCGCAGTGTTGGTATATCAGTTATCATAATTATATTATTATCAACATATTTTATACGAATGCTAAAAACTGGCCAAAATATCCTTCTATAATTTAATAACGATAGGGTCATTTCGATAGTGGCCGGCCAGTTAAGCGACAGGTGTACTTTCAAAAGGGATTTTGAGTCAATGAATGACAAATACATATTTTTTCGCCGTGTTTCCATTAAACACGGATTAAGTTATGTTTTTTTTTTTCATGTCCGCTCCCAATGTGGAGCATATGGTCTCCTAATGGAGGTATCTTGACAGAATTCTTTCTACGAGAACTGCTTGTCACTCAGTTGCTCAACCTCTCTTTTCTTTTTCGATGAGAGTAGGGATAGAAGGATAGGGCTATGACAGGACTAGTGGTTAGCTAATCGCTCTCGTTACGCCCCGTGAGGATGGGATTGGTGGGAGGGAGGACTCAGACTACGTACAGAAATCCATAAATCGATTGAAACATCAATCTATGAAAACCGTCCGCACCGGGAATTGAACCCGAGACATCCGTAACCGTAGCCAGCGACGAAACCAACTGCGCCACGGACGCCGATTAAGTTATGTAGCCAACTAAAAATAAAATAGTTAATATTGTACCAAGCATAAAATAATAGAAGTCTGCAACAAAAAAATGCCAATTCTCCCAGTGGTAGGCCCCCAAAATCCAATGGTCGACCTTTCGTTGCCCAGTGTTCGGCCATCACTATGAAACTTCATAAATATCGCGAATGAATTTACTGAGAGTAGACAGAACAATAAAAAACATAATGATGCAAAGCATGACAATATAAAGTATATTTTGTTAGCGATCCCAATAGAACATGAATTTATCGAAACTTGCGAAGTAAAATGTGTTTTTTTTAATTGCGTATTGCATCATATAGGTCAGTATAGTGCATATATACATAGGCAAGTGGCAAGACTACCTACACGAATCTAAAAAAAAATGTTTTTTTGAATGTATCCGCTATTATTTAAGTTTTAAGCTGAAATGGCCAACCATCGGCTGACTTTAGGAACACTCGCCCTATTACTCGTTAACAGTATTTTGTTATAAATATATAAGTACCTATTTCGGTAACGCGCAGATAGTTCCGATAATGACGTAATGCCGAAACATATACCTATATTGCATAATTATTTTAGAACTAAATACTTTGCTATACATTATCATAATATTATCGAGTTCTAACAAGTGAATGCCAATTCAATCATAAGACAACGTTTGTTTAAAAAAATTTTTTAATATATGAACTGTTTGAATGCATCGCGCATTGGCATCAGCTGTAATGCCATGTATAGTAATTTTCATTTACAAATAAACGTTTAAATTTATTAAATATTGACTCAAAATTTTAAATAGATGAACTATGCTTAGCAGCGCCAATACTCATATTAGCAAGCACAGTTGTAAAATACAGCATATGTAGTTCATTCCATGCCGAATTAAAATAGGCGTTTGCGATCGATCCTGGACAGATTTTTTCAAACTGGCGACTTGTCCCACTGGACTACGCCACCTTGCCAAGTTACACATACAAAACAAGCGTTAGGAAAATAAAATATAGTATTGACAAATACATAACTATAGCACATATAAATAAACACTAATGACCTTTATTTGGTTGTGTTTTTTTATAAACATCTAATATAGAAAGGCGTCACGATAAGAAGGTCGAATCGGTACATTCGAATTGGTTGAATGAAATTACAGACCAGCTTTCAATCATTGTTTTGAAATATTAATATTAGACAACCTTTGGCAATATGTAAATAAATACAATATTTAATATATTGTTCAATATGATATACATCTGTATGGTTGTCATAATTTCATACGCCAGTAAAACATAATTAATGCAAAATTAATTTTTGCGTTATTATAATATACACAGAATCAGAATTAATGCCAAAACTATAAACCTAAAGATACAATTTAAAGCGAGTAATAAAATGAACGTATTGACAAAAAAGACCTAGTAATTTGCTTTACTTCATAACGATTGATTACTCGGAAGAAGGTTGTAACTACGGCATTCAATCCCGGGACCGTTTTCACAATCCCGGGATTTCAGGATTCAGAATTTCTCAAACCAGGACTGGTAAATAAGTGTAATTTCATGAGTAAAACTGTACATTTAAATTTAAATTTGTGTCCATTATTGTATATTTAAAATATTAAAAAAAAAAACAATAATAAAAATAATTTTATATTCTATTTTATTAATTACATTATTATGGTAGCCTTTACCAAATAGAATCCAAAAAGAGAAAATATTGTTCTCCATTCATTTAAGAAGCAGTCCTAATTTCAAATTGAGAAGGAGAGAGACTACAATAAATTTCTATGAATTTTATTATATAAAAACTATACAGGTACGCGTTGTAGTTAGGAAGTTTTAATTTGATATACTAATTATTTTTTCTAATATAAAATTAAATTAAAAATTTATAACTTAGTTATTCCACTTGGTTTATCACTAACGTGACGCGTTTCGCCTCTTTAAGAAGCATCTTCAGACTAACCGTATCGCAAGGCTATTTCTAAGGTAAACGATGATTTTAATTCTTAAAAGAGTGGGGGTGAGTTTTATTACATTCTACTGGACGTGTGGAGGGGGGTAAGCTATAAACACTGTTACAAATCAATTACTGGCATCTGGATGTGAAAAACCCAAAGGGAATAAATTTAATAATGGCGAGCCGCCTGTTCTGTTTAAAATGTTGTTTACTAATTCTCCATTACTGTTAATGGTTTTATTAATTTCTAAAAATTCTAAGCTATTCATTAGAATTCAGAATTCACACGTATGACGAAACAGTTCATCTTAGAGTTCTGTTTCACTCTTTCCCACGTCCGGTATGAAACACATTCAACAATTATGCTCATTGTGGTATCAAGAGCAACCCTTACGGACCGGAAGCCAGCGTGATACTGCGAATTCTATACATAAATATATTTTTATTTTGTTGAAAATTACCGATTTTAGTCGCTGTCAAAAATTCAAAAGAAGACATTTTCTAAGAAGACTGAGAAAAAGAATCCGTTGAAATTTCAGGCTGATGGCAAGTAAGAATTCATCTAAAAAAAATTATTTGTTAAAACAAAGATTTTTTATGTGCTTAGTATTGAAATTAAAAAATAAGGCTGCATCTTACAGCCGAGGAAATAGGGTAATCATAAACTCTGTCAAATAAAATGTGGAAATTTTACAACACAACTACTTATGTTCGTTTATATTATTTAAAAAAAATCTTAGTAACTTAGTAAGTATGCATTGTCTTTTGTATGAAAATACATATTGCAATTTCTCTTGCTCACTATATTTGAAATGTCAAAAATGAATTAGCTTCCGAGGTAAGTAATTTTCTGCAAGTGTAATGTGGTCTAAAAGTAGTCGGATCGAATAAAACTGGTTGTATACCACTGTTCCATAATACGCTAAAATTAACCTCGTCTATATAGATATTATTCGGTCGCAGTTTCTGCATATTAATTAAGTTCAATTGAAGTGAGAGAAGGTGTTATACAAACGAATGAATATACATGTTCAAATTACATTAATGTTAACCTTTAAAGGTCCAAACTTCCATTACACACTTCTAATAATTGCGGCTACCATACCCACTTAGATATCACGATGTATTTATTTCTAAATAAATACAATATTAAGTAATGCTTATTGTGATTATGAGGTATTACGAAAATATTATCAAAGATAAAATTTCATTCAAAAAAGTATACAAGAATATTCGTATCTTTTATATAAATATACTTCCAATATATTGATTAGGAGAACTTCATTATAATATGATAAAATATCAACGTATTCGGTTCTACAAAATTTGATTTGTTAGTTTATAGCTATTTCGGCTTCATGCCGTAGTCAGAACTATAGCTATCAACTAATCAATAGAAATTTGTAGAACTGAATACCTCTCCTAATATCTCTCTAATTATTTGTCAATATTTGCTCTCACGACAAGATATAATGATGCATTTATTTTTAGGTAAATAAAAAATTAAATTATGTTTATTGTGATAGGGCGGTATTACAAATATTATTTAAGGACTCCAGGCCAGGTCAATATAATATGTCGATTCGATACTCCTATTTTTGTTTATGAGTTTGGCGATTAGTTGTTGTACAAGTGGACTTATAAATTTCTATTATTATTCGCAATTGAATTAAGAATATAAAAAACAGTACCTGTCATAAGATTTAGATCGGAGTCTAGGAAACAAACTTAAAATTATCAATCGTAGCACAGAATACTTGTTTTAGACCTGGAACCCAATTCTTGGCACAATTTCGTTCTCTCCAGTGACAGCGTATGCTTTAAATAATTGCTTTAGCTTATGAAGAAGAGGAAGTTTAATGTCAGACATCGAGAATCGGGCTCTTGGAGATGGCTTAACAGCTTTAATAGAAATGTATAAAATATTAATTTAAAAAAAGATCACTAAAATCACACTTCGATCAGCTGTCAATGGCACAATGTGGCACTGGGTACATAGAATAAATGGGCAATGATCACGATGTGGTTTCGAAAAGTTAAAAATAGAATACACAATATTATCATTTTTATTCGACCGCAGAATTGCGTGGTCAGTTATAATACAAGCTAAAAAAATGATATTTTTTCATTCACTACAATTAGTCGTAGGCGAAGAGGATGAAAATAACCATGAGCCTACCTAGCACGAAAACACATTTCCACAAATTTTAAATATAAATAAATCTGTTATTATTTTACGTATATTTACTTATGCGTAGATAAATTTGCTACTCTACTAGTTAAGTGCTACATAATAATCGAAAAGCAACTGTTTAATTTCTACCAATTCATTTGAATAGATATTCTATGTAAAGCATTGTAAATTGTCACAAATAGTTTAAATCAGGGATTCTCAACACTATTGTGGTAGCGGGCGCATTTGAGGTTTAGATAATAGTGGCGAATGCATGCCGGATTTCTAAAAAGCAAAATTTGAGAATCATGTATTTATTTTTTTATGTTATTACCAAACTGAAATTCAATATATTTGACAAGAATATTTTGAAATACGAAGAGTTTACAGCATAAAAAGCTCATACAGTTACATATAATATATACAACATATATAAAAAGATATAAAATAAAATATATTCAAAATAAAAAACCACAATTAGTGCGATCGTTGACATTGTATTTCACAGTAATTTCTCAAAGTTGGTAATGTAAGATGATAAATTCAAATGTAAACAATCATCAAGGTTGGCATTAGTAAGTCAAGATATGATTTTTGATTTTATTATGTTCATGTTGGAAAATAAAGATTAATACAAATGTGTGGATTTAATAGGATTTAATTTTGTAAGATCAATCTTTCAAAATATGGGACTCTTTATGGTAACAAGATTTCATTCGGACCGTGAAATTTTAATATGATGTCATTTTTAAAATCCAAAATCTTAGCAATTTCAGTAATGTCTGATAACAATGTTATTAAAAAAGCTCTGGTAGCAATATTAATAAATCTGATAAAAATATTATTAAAAATACTATTAAGATAAAATTTGGGATTTTAGATACTTTGTAGCGGTTGCATGAAAATAACTCAATGTGCGCATGGAGCACAGGGTTAAGTACCCCTGGTTTAAATCATGGACATATGGGTCACCAAAAGAACCGAATACTGGAAATGTTAATATAAATAAGAATCAACTAAACTGCTAAAAATAACTGATGAGAATCTAAGCTTCTCCGTATTGAATGTTCAATCAGTATTCGAAGGGGCACTCATTTACTTATAGAATAACAAGAGTTAGCGTTCAGCAGTGTTCCATCTACACAATAGTCAAGATTTTTTTCGAACCACTAAATTTTATATGACTATCAGAATATGGCTTTGTTCTACGATGTATAATAATTGAAAAATGTTCTTAAAATAATCGAACAATTGTTATTGCTACAAAAGGAAATTACCTAATACCTATCGACCATCAATTTCCCTAATGAGAATCAAAGTGTTTTGGCATTTAGGAGACTATATATTTTCAACGAATGCTGAATAAGCGAGAAAAAATAGACTATTCGTTCTGACCTTATACAGTTATGGATAATTGGAGGTAATGGCGTGTTATCAAGATTGTGTAATCATATTAATTAACTTTGTTTCTCGGACAGGTGAATGATGTTATCTTTTGGCAAGACAGGTTAAAAAATTTATCGAGTTTTGGTAGCACACAAGAAATTACAAGTATCTACATCGCCGATCAAAGGCGTTAGAGATTGTTGACCTACCCACTACCCACTTGAACTGACTGAACACCACTCTTAATCAGTATGAGAGTAGCGTTTGACTTGCAACTAACCAATACTTTCTGAAAAATGTTTCAGTGAAGAATGGTAAAGTTAAACCATACCTTGGCTCTTTAAGATAACATATATAATTGAAGACATCAGTGGATGAAAGTGTTATGTATCTAACCATTTTAAAAATAGACGCATCAGACATATTAATTAATTTCAATAGTCTGTCATTGTGGCAATATATATATAATATGAAGGGTCTATGCAATGATAATCAAAGCACTTGTAAGGTAATAGGATAAAATAACAAAGTATTTAGTGCTACAATTTTTTTTAAATAGTTCTGACGATGGCGTAAAGCCGAAATAGTTATCAACTACCTGATAAAAATGATTATAATGGAGTTCTACTAAGTAAATGTCAATTATATCAACACGTAAGGTGTCAACTGTCAATTATTGGTGAAATAGCATTATATTCAGATAAGTTTGTATTGATTTGTAAGAGGTTCTTAACATTTTAATTGTCACATTTCTTCAACCAATTGTTTGATAATGCCTTATAATGTCTTTCTGCAAAGAATTGTGAGTTGATACCGTAAAATAGCTTCAGATGTATTTAGACTCAATTTCTATTCTATATAATATAAGAGATATTAACGAAGATTATAAGCTCAAACAGTGAGCTTCACGATACGAGGGCTTGAAGGTAGTTGATAACAAAAACATAATGTGTCATACGTTAGCGCCAAACATTTTTTAATCACACGAGATAAATACAAGGTTATCACAATCACGCGAAACGCCTGAAGTAGAAAAAATATGACAAACATATTTATTAATGTGAAAAATCGACATTTGGTATTGACCTTACCATGAGTTGGACCAGCAGCATTGTGGACACTATATTTAAAAAAAATAAAACACAATTCATTTGTACTACTTCCACATATTTATAATGATCAGGACCGGTTTCGCTCATCACAAACATTATCAACTGAGGACTGAACTCAGTTGATAATGCTCGTGATGAGCGAAACCGGTCCTGATCATTATAAATATGTGGAAGTAGTACAAATGAATTGTGTTTTATTTTTTTAAATATAATGTCTTTCCACCAAGAATTGACAGTTAACTCCGTATAAGTGATTGTGGACACTGGTCAGAGCTCTTGCGGCTAGGCCATCCTGAGATATAAGATAGCGGCGTTTTATAGAACAGTTAATTTGTTAAAACCGGTCCACCGGTAGAAAATATTATGAATTTCCAAAATACAATTAATAGTTTTACATAATCCTCCCACGGTTATTGCTCCCTCGATGAAACCCTACATTACACAAACACGGAACGTCTATCCAATAATGGCAATAAACGGGCAAGCGAAACCCCGAATTTTCCCGTCAAAATGAAAAGAAGGGAAAAGCGAAAGGGCGGATTAAAAAGCCGCCATGCAGCCATGACTTCGGTCGGGTAATAACGTGCATTAGGTAGACGTCTAGGTAGGGTAGGTATCGAAGCGTAATGGTAAATATTCATTCTTCCTTTTGCGAAATAAGGGTGGATATTTATAGTCACACTATGAACGTAAGCGTTTGCGCCAGTTGGTTTGTTTTTCCACATTACATGAATTTTGTCTTTAATTTACCACGTGCAACGCATAATTTCAATGCGGTGAGAACGCAAAAGTTCCAGTGTCGACTCGCGGCTGAATCTTTGCCTCGTCTGATCTGGCAGCGATGGTTTACATTTTCATTTTTTTCTGTTTAATTCACATTTGAAAGGCATTACTTTCTCTTAAATTATATATTTAAACCATAGCCCATTGCAAGTTACTCTTCCAACAAAATTATCTCTCAAATAACGGGTGGCGTAGAGACTGTAAACTCTGTAGAGTGTACGATTTATATCTTTGCACTTTTTACTACAATGATACACTTTGTGTATAATACACAGAGCGTGCCAGTGTATTAGTATGTATGGATCCCGTGATCCTAGTTATAAAGAGGTAACTCTGAGAGACTACAAGAGGATAAAGAATGGTTGAACGCAACTCTGGTATCATGGGTATGAGTAATCATAGAGAAATCAAGTAAAACTATTTTATTTGAACTACCAAATAAAATAACTATTACCTATGCAGTTTTGATTTACCTATCTTAACAGATGGAAAAACTATCACAAAGTCAACAACAGTATTTATAGAATTATTTATTTCCCTTACACACAGATAGTACAAATGAATTGTGTTTTATTTTTTAAAACACAGATAAATATTTGACCAGCTTTTTAATGAGTTAAAAAAATCGTATTCAATTTCCACCCACCTGTGCGAAAATGTTCGCCATCACTGGACTAGCACTAAATGAAACATTTGTTTTTTTTTAATTTAGTCTCGCTAATAAATATCGCTGGCTGTCTCTAATTACATCCACTGGACTGTGTATTTATAAGACATTGTAAAAATGAATTAAAATTTACTTGTATTACCAACAACTTGATATTGTAGCCACTGCAACAACAATGGAGAGACTCGGCGCGATTAATTTAGTTACGATTTCATATAATATATTAATAGGAGAACCGTCATTAGCAATAAAATAGTGAGCGCCAACCAGCACTGCCGGTCCTCTAACGTTGACGGTGAATGAAACGGCCAAGTGAAAACAATACCGGAAACCGGGCCGGAAGTTGCAGGCGGCCATTAAACAAAGGAAATTACGCTAGGTATACACAAGATAAATGAAGATACACATCTCAAAATGGAGGCGAGAAAGCATCTCAAAATGGCGCTGCATTGAATCGTAGGGGTGAAGTGACACACTATTTTTATCATCATGTATTTAACATAAACAATTTTGAGATTAGGGTTTTATTACTTACTTAATTTGTTTTTCGTATTTTTTGAATTTTATCAATGTTGGAAATATGTAAGATTAACACATTCCAGAATTATTCATTAAATTTCAAGGTATCGATTCCTTAAAATGGAAATTGAAGGCGTATGAGAATATATGAATACGTTACGCACTCACCAAATAAATCTATGAACAGAGGAAAAGGGCGTTAAGTTTTAAAAAAAATCTAAAATCGGTACTTTTCAAGAGAGATAAAACAAGATCATCAAGGTATTGGCCATTATAAACATGTGGTAGTAGTACAAATGAATTGTGTTTTATTTTTTAAAATAAAACAAGACATGAGTTAAGAACTTTCTAAAGAATGGGTTGTTTCAGTGTGAAATTAACTCAATTTGAATCTCAATTCTTGTTGGACAGGGATTATATTTACGTAAAAAAAGTCAATTATATATGTACAGTAATTTTCTATGATTTTTTCAACATCTGGATTCTAGAAGCTTACAAGATACGAATTCAATGTTTTTCTATAGATTGAGTTAGCTAACAATTTTTTGCATATAGAACAGTGCAATTATTCACATCGTATACACATGAATAATTTCCGTAGCTTATTTTAATATGATAAGTTTGAATGACATATGTAAAAGGATTAAAATGAAAACACGCGTATTGTACTTCTGTAAAATTCAACTTTTAAGCTCGAGTTCAGCTTCACATTAACAGCAAGATTTCTTATTTTTTTTAATGCTCACTTCGTAAGCGAAAAGCGATCCTGATATTTCATTATTTATTATGGACTAGTGAGTACCCGGCATGCGTTGCAATGCCACTCAAAGAATGAAAGAGTTTGTGTTTTAATTCTGTTTATTGAACTGCTTTTGGATTAGAGGTCTGCACAGGCCGAAATTTCATACCCGGTTCGAGCCCATCATCTTCAGGTCTGGCCGAGTTTCAATATCACACTTGTTATAACACAATATTTTTGTTTTTCGTCTGGTGCGTACACGAATAAATCAGAAGGTTTTTCATAGATGTCGCTGTATGTACGTATTTGATTCTTTTTTTCAATTTTAGATTTTCATTTTTTTTCTTCAGAACTCTTCACGGGTGTGTGCACAACAACTCACCGAAGTTTTATCGAAATCGTATGAATGGTAAAGTAACGCGTAAAGGACAAATAAACATTTATTTTATACAATATTTCCCGGCACGATCACAATAAGTCCTTCCTGAAAGTTTCGCCGCGATCGGGTTGAGTAGTTTAGGAGCCTATAAGATCCGGACAAACCAACAAACAGACATTCATTTATATATATAGATTACAAAATTAATCGCAGACGTGTTAGTATTAAGTATGCTAGGAAATGTTACGTTTTAAACTTCCGGTTTAATCGAGTTTTTTTGTAAAAGGTTTTTTACGATAAGATAAAAAGTAATTATTTAACGTTTAATAAAAACATAAAATTTATAAATGTAATATCATACAAATACAATGTGTCTAAAGTGAAGAATTTTATTGCTAAAATAAAATTCAATTAAAACAGTAAGGAATAGAAACATACAATTCTTGTATTGGCAATCATAATAAAAATAAAATAAATGCAATATTTTATAGTGGCAGATGATACTTAATGATGCCAAACATAATGTTTGTTTTATTGGAATATTAGTCAATTAGTCAGTTTTACAGTATAAGAAAACAATGCTTCGAGCTTGTACAGTACAATTAAAACGTTAGTGCGATTAGTAACAGCGATGCTTTCCTAAGTGTGGGATGCGATCATCCATCATAATTCATCATTATATGATGGAAGAGTGCTCCATTGTTTTACTTACGAACATGCTCAAATAAAATCACGGAGAAATATGGCGTACGGTGTCTGTTGAAGAATTAATTGACGTCAATCAAGAGGTTGGTGTGGTATCAGGAAATCTTATCAACGCCACAAAATTTCACAGACCTGTCAGTCTTCTAAATAATAAGTCAATGCGCCTAGATTCAAGTACAGTGAAATGAAAACAATAAAAAGTAATGAATTAGTCTGTTACATGGTATACATGGGAAATGAGTCACTTATGCGTAAATCTAGCCCTTCGAGTCGATTGCTCTCTCCGATTCGTTTACTCGAGTCGTGTATCACTGCGAAACAAAAACAAATTACTCGCGGTTAAATTTTAAATGGATTATACCCGAGTCATTTGTTTTCTCATTCTACCTAATATTGACTTATGGCAGTGGGAAAGCGAGTGATTCATTCGCCGACACATGTCCGATGAGCACTACGTATATACTTTTAATCCCAAAATCGGAACAAAGGTTATTTCCACTTGTTTTTTTTTAAATAATTTATGACTTTTCCTATCTGTCCGTTGTCGTCAAATCTATACTGCCCGATCAAATACAGTTATACATATTCCGAGCTGGAAGAAAAAAATCTATAAATAATTGAAAATTAATACAGTGATCCCGAGATAGAATGAATTCTTAATGAATTCGACTGAAAAAATCAAACAACTAAAGTAAGCAAACTCTACATTAATAAAATACCATATTGAATGCTATATAGCATGCAGAGCTAAGACTATATTATATTCACCAACAAAAAAACGGCAAAAAGACAAGCGTCTTTCAATTTGTGAGCATTTCTCACGAAGATGCTTCAATCATATACATCGAAAGCAATAATAATTGTATTAAATATGCAACAATAATTATTACTGTAATTCTTTGGATCGCTTTGCTTACACGTAGTCATTACTGTTATTATGCAAAGATGCATCGACTTACAGACACCCACTTCTTAGATAACAATGTGAATGATGCATTCATTAATTTATCAAATAGTCACTTTCTATCTGTGCATTTTTGCCTCGCGGGAGTATTTGCATAACCGTTTGTATGAGATAATTTAAGCCGAAAGAATATCAAGATTAGATCAGGACAAACCTTTATTTCAATAAAGACTGGATACAAATTGGTTGTCTAATAGTAAGGTAGAAACAAACGTAGTTTTCCATAACACTATAACGTTCAAGAGATAAAAATACTTTTTTTAAAAAATAAAACACAATTTATTTGTACTACTTCCACATATTTATAACGATCAGGACCGGTTTCGCTCATCACGAGCATTATCAACTGATGAATGCTCGTGATGAGCGAAACCGGTCCTGATCATTATAAATATGTGGAAGTAGTACAAGAGGAATTGTTATAATTTTAAGACATCGACTGAGGGTGCTTGATGGAATTTCAATATCAAATTTGGATTATTGAGATTTTGTACACTTCCATGTATTTTGTCACTAACGACCCGGGTTTCGCCTTTCGGCATCTTCAGGCATTCGAGCTCACGAGTTGACTCGAACTGACTGAATACATGGAAGTGTACAAAATCTCAATAATCCAAATTTGAAAAGGAATTGTGTTTTATTTTTTAAAATATAATGTCTTTCCACCAAGAATTGACAGTTAACACCTTAAAAGTGAGATAAAAATACATTAAATCCTCACATACTTTTAGAGTGCAGAGCTGCACAATACCGATATTTTAATGATGAAATATTTTTCTTGAAAGAGGAGAAAGAAAAATAAGACAGTTGTTTTTACTGTTTACCTCAAAAAAGGAACAACACATTTCATTGGGCAACTAAAATAATATATCGATACAATATAGACACAAAAACTTAATTCAGAATAAAAATATAACACGATTTGTTGTAGTTACTTATTTTACAATTCTATATAATGATCAAGACTGTTCTCGAAAATGCTCACATGCAGAGCGAAACTGATCCGGACCATATTACAAAAATGTTTAATATGTGGCATTTTTATAAATATCATATTATATTTTTTTAACCGAGAAATGACATTTATCATCATTATAGTGAAAACGGGCATAAATTAAAATAAAAAATATTCCAATTCCCAAAATAATAATGTTAACTGCTTTATTCAACATGCATGAATATTTATTATAGAGATAATAGCAGTCGTTTGCATGGGATTATTAGACAATGATCAACTTCAAAAATCGTATAAACTTAATTATTTATCTTTAGCAGCGGATGACAACGGAAGTGAAACGAAAGCTTTCAAAATCGTATAATATCTATAAGCTATCGGTCTCGCGATTTTCGGATGCTAAATATTTCCTAACGATTAAATTTATCTGGCTACGGCGGGGCGTATCCAAGACAAAATTTCGAGTGTATTTAATTATTTAAAAAAAATCACAATACCTTTAATCTTTGAAATTGCATATATCGATCGACAAGCAGAAATATGTCGAGAGATATGTTATAGATACATAAATAGTTCCTGATTCATTTCATATTCATAACTAAACAACGCCAGTCATCGTTAATAATTACTTCAATGAGACACCCTTTCACACCGGTATAAATACTTTCCTTTGTACTTTAAATACTTGGTGGAGGATATGAAGAAGGGATTAAGTAGTTGTTAGACGATTATACAAATGAAATCAATCTTTTCAACAACTGATAATATTATTGGACCCTAAACCACATTACTAATGATACAACTAATTAGCGAAAGCAACTTTTATTAAGGTAGTAAATTTAGGTACTCGATATCTTGCCTGGTATTGTCCACGATCATAAAAGCGTTCGCATGTCCCGATTTTCAGGATTTGGTTGATTGCTGTTCATGCCATCAACCAAACCCTATAATTATTGCAGAACTAAATACATAAGTACTTTGATGTATTTAATTTTTTTAATAGAGTTCTCCAAAGTAAATGTAAATTCAATCAATAAATAATTATTATTTTCACAAACAAATGAGACGAATTCCAAATCTTACGGAGGATAATACATTTTTTTTTCTGTATTATGAAAAATAGTTAAAGGCTGACCATAGATTATTATCAAAATTTACGCATAGTATCGGATTTAAATTATTTTTAATCGTAATCCAGTGCCCATGGATATTTGAAGTTTTTCTCCTAGAGTTAATTTATATATACATTAATGAGTGCGGTAAATGTTAGTGATATGCGTAACTATCCATGTAAAAAATGAGGTTAACTTATACCCAGGTGAGTAACAACAAATTGAATAGTTGTTTAAACTAAATTGAGTACATCTTCTAATTCTTGGTAAATATAAAAATATAATGAAAAAAACAAAAGGTGTTGATTAACAATATCCTAATCAATTAACGATAAAACTAAAAATGATGATGACATGTCCGACCAAGCAAACACAGCACAGTCAATATTTGAGACATGTGTTTTTAGATTAATGATGTGTGTATTTAAGTCGCTTTAAAAATATCAGATCGATATATCGTAACACAAATAAGAGACATACGATGATACAAAATATTATCTGCTAACTTAATCAAAGAAAATTAATATTATTTATTTTTATTTAAACATCGAGAGATTTTTTGGCGACAACATTCAGAATGAAGTATCCTTTCTTGATATTAAATTTCGTCATTGACAACTTCGGAACGCTGTTTTATGTACATCTTGTTCACTCTAGATCTTCTGTCAGCCTTGAGTCAGATACCAGCTGTTTTCTGGTGATCTACTTCGTCTGATCGTTCAATTTCATTGGTGCATGTCATTTGAATATTTTACCGATCACATTGCAATAGGAATATTTTTCCACGAGTTTGACAAGTATGCCAGGAAGCATCTTCCGATTGCTTAAAATTGTGGCTTAGATCGTAGCCTAATTATGAACAATTGATCATTGACACTTATGTGCATGAAGTAAAATCAAAACGGGAACAAACAAAGAGCCAAATAGTAAATAATAAAGTACAGTAAGATTTAGTTATCGATATTTAATATTAACTAGCGCAGTTTCGTAAGTTTCAATGATTTTTGCATTTATAAAAAACAATTTCTAAAAGTTTTTACTTTGTTCTCAATGGTGTAGAGTAGCGTTTTTCAACTCGGGTTCCTCCGCGTTTATGGGACAGACTACTTAGACCAAATTCAACAATTTCATTAATGACACTAAAATATCCATAACTGCCGATGACACAAATCGCCGTCGTGACAGCTGTTGCCGTTTTGGTTTCTTGAAGAATATTATCAAAATAGAAGGGTTCCGAAGGCTGTGGAAGGTTGAAGATTAAAAAAATATTCATGCGATATTAAGAGTACAACATGAATTAGTAATAGCTAACACTTATTATTTACAGTGTAATGTTGTGTTATTCATTTGTATATACATATGTGTGATTCTAATATCACAAGTGTATTCTAGGTACGGTTTCGAGTCGGGTTCGGGTAACAAGTGTGATATTGAGATTCGGAGTCGGACGGGGAAATTTTGTAAAATTTCAGCCCGTGCAGACCTCTAGATACTAGGTAAGCTAATATCAATAAATTCGATAGTTACTGTTTAAATAACGTAAGAAAGCAAATTGCATCTAAAAATAGCTGTTTAATAGATATCTTCGCAAATTCAACACGCTTCAAAATAAATGCGTGTTACAGAAATTTAGTTTCGTGTAAAAACAGGTCGAAAAAAACAACACAAGATAATTGGAATAAAAGATTGAGCTGTGTTATGCACGGTTTCAGAATTTTCTTTTATATTTTATCAGCCTTTCAAATGAGCAGAGCTTGGAATCAAACACGCTCAAATCCAGTTTTGAGAAAAAACAAGATATCGCGATTTAAGGACAAATTCAGAAGAACATAACTGCTTTTTAAAGTTGATCAAATCCTCGTAGTTTCCACGCAATTAAATGTCAAAATATTAGTTTTTATATCATAATTAACCAAATTCTAAATCAGCCAACAGCGGTGCTTGCATTTGTCGCTGTCACTCAGCTTACCCAAGTGAAATATTGATAAAAATACTGGATATTTAGAGCCTTTTTCAATGTCATATGAATAAATAAGAAGAAAAACGTTTTTTACGAAAAGCGTGTTTATCTCTGTTAAACCGTATTCAATACAACAATACCGCTTGAAACATTTATTTTAATTCAAAGACGCTAATAGAATTCCGTTTATCTGTTGCATCGCCTTCTTTACAGATATCGCAAAGTGACCTATCAACTTTTATTCTGACCTTCCATGTTGTGATAAGGATTATAGATGACTCTAGTTAGCCTACATTTTAATAGATTTTACTTTATCACATATCGGCAGCGATTTTTTTGTCACTCATTATTGAATAGTTTTAAATTTTCAAATGTAGAGGCTAACATAACCAAACTTATTTAAACATATTCACTCGCAGCGAAACTACAAATCAAATGTTACCAAGAATCAGAGGTCTGCACGGGCCCGGGCTCGGCCCGTGGTCCGGGTTTGGGCGGGTAGAGACAATTGATATTCGGGCTCGGGCCGGGCCCGGGTAAGGGATTTGTTCTTCAGGAAAATGTTTCGGACTATGTTCTGATCATGAGTACTCTTGATAACTAAATAGGCAATAAATAAAATAATTTATTACGTTTCGAATAGCATTGGACACAACAGTCTTTTATTTGATAAGTATGGAGACATCATTTTATATTTTGGTAATCTGAAACTGAACTCATAAAATTGTTATTGATCCGTGAAACAATGCTTTGTCCGTTTAATCATCACCGATAGTAAGTTTAAATAGTTCGTAAATGAATAAAGTGGGATATTATTCAGTATTTCGTTTTAGATAATCGACTGTTCCTTGTGCCGAAAAATTCATTATAAAAAAAATACAAAAGATTCGTTAAAAATGAGTTTCAACGATATAAAGAAAATGTTGAAATGGGGTGACTGTGGTGATGTGTGGAAATCATTCCGTGAAATAATAAATTTTTCTACATGTGAAAATGTTGGGTAGGTACGTTAATCAATTTTATGCTAGCGTATTTTTTTTAAATCGGGTTTTTTTCGGGCCGAGATATATAAATTTAGGCTTCGGGTCGGGCTCGGGTAACAAGTGTGGTATTAAGACTGGGGCTCGGGCGGGCGGGCCGGGTAATTTCAACAAATTTCGGCCCGAGCAGACCTCTACCAAGAATACAAGGAATTAATGCGGAAATTTTACGATTCCAAACTTAGTCCTTGCCGTTACCTATCGGATACATTGAAATCTTACAAAAGTACATATCAAAAAACCAACGCTGAATATATCACAGATTATTTGAGAGCGATAAGGGGAAATCATTCGACATTTAACATCCTAAATCAGAATAAATAAACAAACATGTAGAGACAATTTTACGTGATATTTTAAATTTTACGCATTTAAACGACGCAATTGTGTGATACGGAAGAATACGTACACATTCCGAAATATTAATCATGAGATGTCGGCATTTCATTTCTCATCCGATACTGTAGCTGAATGGTCAATACCCTATACGGTTGCTGTGTACACGGGTTCGAATCCCCGTACGAACATTTTCATTTTTCGACTTATCAATCAATTTTTATTCAAATGTGCTCCATAGTGTTAACATTGTGTCGTACCCACCTCATACCCGATCCTGAAAACGTGTTGTAGACACCGAATAGAATAATAGCCCTTTCCTAACGTCATTCTAGCAGGTTCCCCGCCTCTGATATAGGTGTAAATATAAAAGTAAATACATTATCAGTATTAGTACTAAAATACGAACTGTGACAATTAATTTATAAGTAGATATCTACTGAATTCCGAGCACTTCAACTCCACCTAAAATACTATAAATCACGACCAAAATATTTAGCGGTAAAGGTGAACCAAAAAATTTACCTCTAGTGGGTGTGTGTTTTTTAATTATTAATCAGCTTATTAAAGATTCTAAGATACATGTTTAAGTATACTTTTACCGTATGTATGAGTAATTATTATTTTAATTAATTGCATAATTAGCATAGCATTCGGGCAGCTAACGGAACACGTTCAAAATAATTTATTTCCTTCGTTGTTTTTTTTTTTTAAATTGTGGCCAACGAATTTGCATACGGAAGCCGAATGGAATATTTTTTACCCAAGGGATAAACATAACGCGATTTCGTATCGTATCGAGAGACCCGAAAATAACTGCATATAGAAGGCACCGAATAACTGGATAACAACATTGTGAACGATAACGGATACTATGCAGACTGATAGATTAAGTACAATAAAATTATTTAACTACGAATAATTCCGTAATTTAATATTGATTCAGGCACATAAATAATCTGCCTAATAAGTACTATCTTTGCGGCTGTAATTACGTACGATGACTTTAAAAAGTGACAAGTATAATTGAACCAATTGAAATAGATGAACTATGTACAAGCGGACTAGTGAAATGAAACAAAAGCGAATAATCTTAAATTGTACTAGTGGACATGGATATGCTCTATTTTGCTTTACAGTTATCGGTACTGCTACGAAAAAAAACCCACTGTAAGATTTTTATAAACACATATAATTGAAGATATTTTTCAATTACGCCATACATATTATTAAAATATAATATTCTTTAAGCTTCAATACAATTTAAAACATATTGTAAAATATGTAATACTAAGAAGAGGTGCATGTTAACCCTTATAGCGTGACGACTACTATAGATCGAACATTACAAGTTGTTCGTTTAGAGAGGGCGCTAGTGTCATGGGAGTAATGTTGTCATAATACTTGGCATGACCGCCACGCAATCCGCAGCATTATTGATTGGTATTATCAACTCTTGTTTGAAACTACTTTACAGTGTCTATCGTTTTTATTTCCACATTATAACAAATGAAAACAACATTTACGATATTCGTGAGCTTACGTTTGACAGTTCCCCTAGATTGGCTATTTAGCTCCGACTCCCGCCGCCGGCCAAGTTATAATGGTAGATCAATACATAACAACCAAAAAATCAATAATGATGAGCAATCTACGGCAATCTAGAGATAAGGAACCTGCAGCCTTTTATGTCCTCAAGTGAGGAATTTTAGCTGAATCTAAATTTCTCATTCTTTTACATGATAATGTAGATACATTTTTGAAAGTTGTATATATATAAATGAAGTTTATTAAACTAGGTCTTATTAGATTACATACAAACGTATGCAGGCTCACAATATGAAAAAGTTCTGAAGCATCCTATCTCAAAATAATTCAGTGCTTAGAGAGCAAAAATGTTTTAATGCCGCACAAATCCAGTAAAAATGGATGCGTTTACAGTTGAGCACTTCCTTTAGTTGGTAAATTTTTAGCAGGCAATGTTCACACAGGGAAATATTAGGAATGCCATTCTTTAGTGAAAATGCCAAGTACACAGAAGACGATGTACATATCGATGATATTAATAGAACATATAGTTAATTTCACTCAACAACACTTCAATAATTGATTGACCTGCGTACCCAATATAATAGGTTCAACATTGACCCCCAATAAAATCAATGTTGGGCAACGTTTCTATTAGTGTGTCTGCTAACGGACCTTGGTATGGAATACTAACAATCTAGTTCCGCTTTAAGGTTGGTAGTATTTGACTGCAGAAATTAACAATATAATTGTGTAAGCACTAATTTCGTAGTATTATTCTTTTTCAATGAAATAAATTAACTGCCATCCTTGAGATGGTTAAAAAAAGACCACAACAGTATTTTTTATCATTTAAACAGGATTGGTTAGTTATTGATATCATTACGGACTAACACTGTGTTATATAAATAATTTTATGCAACCAGGAATCCAGATATTTTAGCCCAATACTTCAAATATGTGTATGCAACAATTACCGAATGGTGTTTCACTAAGTAAAGTTAAGGGTTGTGTGAAATGTGTGTGTGTACTATTATTATTATAATTTAATTTATGAATCTGATAACAATATCTGGAAGTATTGTCAGACAAATATTATGCAGAGTGGCTGCTTTAGTTATGGGACATAAAAGAGGACACACCGTGTAGTTAACTACCCCAGGAAAAAATCTTAAAACAATGATTTTCTGGCCTGGAGCATATTTTCTTATAAGATAAAAATATTTAAGGGGTTCCTTTCTGTTTTATAAAATAAAAAAAAAATGTTCCGCGATTAAATTGAATCAGGAAAAGCTAATCTAAGGCTAGTGAGTCACTTGCTTGCTCGGTGTGTTTCATCGTGTATGAGGTACTGAGGTTGGGCCTTTTAAATTCTTCGTCAGCGTAGAGTTGATATCTTGCGTGGTTTGATGCTGTTTGTTGGTGAAGATGAGGGTAAAATTGATCGGTGATTCATTAATCTTAAGTTGTATGTGGGGCGGTTTTTTTCCTACGATTACATTGTATCTATACTTATCGATAATATCAATACAATATCAATCAGTCAATATTATGCACATATAAATAGATAATTTATAATGTTTTTTCCTCATCTTATTTTTTTTATTTATCCTCGATCAGAAGGTCAAACTACCAGTGGCCCAGACGATCTTAAAGTTCTCACGGCGTCGTGTTGTCTTCGATTCTTTCGTTGGCTACCAAACAGACGAGGATGAAGGAGTGGGAGGGGGCAGTCATAGAGGCCAGAGGAGTAGCAACCTCCTCGCCTTCGTTTGTTTGAATGATCTGAAGGAGTTTGAATCATGGCGTGAACACTGTTTTAATATGATCTAAGCGATCTGATGCGTCTTATATTAAAATGTTTTCAATTTAAAAATCAAATCATATAGATAGGTTTCTGCCACGTATTTCCTCCTCGAGTTGATCTTGAGTGACTTAAAAAAATTTTCATCCAGTTCATGTAAATTAAATTTCCAAAATATCTGGCTTCTTGGCAATTATGAATTCAAAATCAATGAATCATTCAAAAAAATATATAATTAATTACGTTTTTTTAAATAAAAATATTTCGATTATTATGAAAGATTGAAACAGGCAGGCGGTAGCCTTTGTGGTTCTGTCCCTTATCTAAATTCTGGGCCATATATTATGTAAACGGTTATAAATAATTGCAACTTGTGTCAGATACTATTCACTTGGTACATTTGAACTTTTATTTCGACAGTTTGCAGTTTAGATTAGATAGTATTAACTTAGTACACTCAAACTTTGATTTTAATAGTTTCCACTTAGTCACGGATTCTTTTAGCAAAGTGAGTTAAGTTGTAGTAGGTTGTTAGGGTTAGTCTGACTTGGTTTGTATAATGTATTCTAAGGCGTGGAGTTTATTTTCAGTCAAAGAATTTGTTTTTTGTGGAATGTATTTGTTATAAGTGAAAACTATTTGTATGTGAATATGATCTAAACAAAAGTGCATTTAATTGTATGCCTTATGTAAATGGTATAGCTCGTTATTGCGTACAGTGATTTCCAACGTCCAGAAACATAAGCTATCTTTGATAACCAAAGAAAATTGACAAGGAAATAGTTATAATTACTTACAATTTTTAAAAAAAATATTTAAATTAAATTTAGCAATGCGTCTTGCTTTGCCCGATTTCCAAAGTACTAGGTTACTCTAAGTAATTATTTTATCGATTGATTTTCAACAATAAAAACATTTTTGTCTGAATGAGCTGAATATTTGTGTAAAGATATATTTTCTATGGATTCGGCGGCAACTTTGTGGAAGTTCATTTTTAATATAGAATTAAAATTGATAACTTAGTTATTCCACTTGGTTTATCACTAACGTGACGCGTTTCGCCTTTTTAAGAAGCATCTTGAGACTAACCATATCGCAAGGTAATTTATTTTAAAGGTAGACAATGATTCTAATTCTTACATTAAAAATAAAGAGTAAGGTGGCTTTTATTCCATTATAATGGACGAGGGGGGGGAGGGGTAAGACATAAACACTGATAGACTAATCAAATCTAGAGGCGAAACGCGTTACGTTAGGGATACACCAAGTGGAATAACTATGTTATCAATTTTCATTTTATTTATTGATTTCCATTAGGTATTCTTAAGAGTACATACGTACCAGACGCGTGCCGGGGCTTTATCTCTTTCTCGCTCAATCACATGAAAAATAAAGGTGCCAACGAGATGCAAGGGCATGCGGCGCATGCTCTTGTATCCTACTTGCTCATACCCAAATGAGGTTGATTGTACACATTATTTTCTTTCAATTTACTACCAACCAAATCTTACTCGATACATATTATAATGTAGTTAAGTCAATTCAAATGTTGTTATATAATTTGTAAAAACAAAAAAGTATATTACTATCCGTAAGACGTAAGTAAACTAAAACTAAGCTAAAACCTGTTATAAAGCTTCGTTAGAAGAACCAGAAGTGTGTTTCAGATATTCCATCACATATAAAGAGAAGTAGCGGCATATTACAGCGATTGGATCTCTGGAAAATTTTGAAATTAAATTTTAATTTTAAACAATTCAGCCCATCACGTAAAAAGTTTAGCACACATTGTTTACCTGCTACGAATTTGATACAATATGAAATTTTCACATGAGTTAATAATAATAAGACTGTAATATAAAGCAGTGAAAGTTTGTAATGGTAAACAAATCCATACAAACAATTAATTAGGAAATAATTATTTTTAAGTGAAAATTCGGCACGAGCTCAACGAAATAAGTTTATCATACTTCTTAAATGTACAGAACTATTTAAATATAATAAGTAGGAATATAATTTCGGCAAAATAATGTCTAACTTTAGATTACTAAAAAATGTTGATAATATATCGACGGTGTTTTAACCAATTGATGTAACCCTCAAAAAATCCGAAAATGAGTTAAGGGCTGGATCTCATTTTAAAGACGACAGAGCAGGTCTCGGCCCAATGATGTGACTTAGAAATATAAATTGACCACTTTTTGGAAGGGAAACATCATTTTACATTTGTTTTAGGTTTAAAAATTCTGACCCGGCCACTTGATGTACTCTCATGAACAATTCAATTTCAATATATATTTTTGACAAAATAAGAATGCATCATAATAATAATATTAAATGCCTTCACCGAGTTGTCCCGTTCTAGCGATTTAGTCTTCCTGAGTTTCGCCGTTAATGGTTCGAATCTAAGAAGTGACACTTTCATAAATTGATTTTTCAATACATTTATGAATATTGATTAATCCAAGTGATATTTTTATCTTGACTGCCTTCACTTCACCAGCAAATCATTTACTGTTGATAAATAAGTTATATAATGGTTATATAACAAGTTCTGTTGCTATGCCGTTTGACAGACACTCTTTTTAATGTCGACATACTGTTTGTTTCTTATCTGACATGTTAAGTTTTTTTTTTATATAACTTTAAAAATAATATATAGCATTCCGTTCGTACAGGACCAGTTTCGCACAGCCCACCGCCGTTCAACTTATTCAACAAAACATAATTTAAAAGAGCGGGGAATTAAGAATGAAACTGAGATATTGTCATTAAAAGATGCGATTGCATATGTGCGTATCCAAAAAATATTGTGTTTAACTCACACAAAACGTGTTACTACACTATATTTAAAGGTAAATATATATTATATCGACCGTAGAAAGACAAACGGACGTATTTTTTTAGATAATCGTAATGTATACAATTTAATACACGTTTAGTTTGAGATATACACAATATTTTTTGTGTGTGGGTCCTTTTACGTTACCACAGTCGATACGTGTACATAAATTATTTATAAGAAGTTAAATAACAATCAGTACCTGATAATGAAAGGATATACAAAAGTAATTGGAATTCGTTTAGCAAGACTGTTTCTGATCATCATATAAAATTGTGGAATAAATTTTGAAATTTTTTTTACGTATTATTTTGTGGAGCATGTGGTCTCCTAACAGAATTTTTCTACGAGAACTCCTTGTTACTCAACCTCTCTTTTTTCGAAGAGAGTAGGGATAGAAGGATAGGGCTATGACAGGACTAGTGGTTAGCTAATCGCTCTCGCTACACCCCGTGAGAATGGAATGGGTGGGAGGGAGGACTAGACTACGAATAGAAATCCATAAATCGATTGAAAGATCAATCTATGAAAACCGTCCGCACCGGGAATTGGACTCGAGACATCCGTAACCGTAAGCCAGCGACGCTACCAACTGCGCCACGGACGCCGACGTATTGTCTCACATAAATTCCTATGAATAATAATATCGTTAATGAAATATTAACTCGTTACAAACTTTGGTGAGAGACGATTTAAGTATATATTTATATAAATAACATCGATTTACAACATTTCGCTAGTTTCACGAAGGATTATTACACTATATTAGACACTGGCAACTATTAATAAATAATTGTGGTTAACCTTTAGACAGCTTACCACCTGCGCTTGTCTATTCAGTAATTCAATCTGAAGTGGGGCCCGCTCGTTGACAATCAACATTTAATGCTAATAAAAAAAACCGACTAGATACCCGATGCATTATTAACTCGGCAAGTTTTTACTTACGCCACAACTTTCTTCGACCGTCTAGCGGCGAGAGAGAAACCGTCTCAATCACCGGATCTGCGGATTTTTGCCCAAGGCCTGTCACTCGAAACGTCTTTCACTACGGTGCAAGAAAAATGGACGGGTTACAGATAGTGTTTGCATCTAGTTATGAAGCATAAGAAGCAATAATTATTACCTATTATTCCCGCCTAGGTATACCAATTTTGAAAAAAAGGGAACTTCACCGTTTGTACAAGTCATAACACATAGCTACCTAATATATTATATAGGGAAAGTGGCTACAAAAAAAATAGATTAAACGAAATTATGAAACTTATTCAACATTTCTTTATTGGATATATGTTTATATATTTGGAATAATACCGTTTTGCCAATATACCAATGTCTCTAGGATAAAAGAATCACAATCATCCAAGCCCCGACTCAAACGTTAACTTGATTTCAATGGTCCAATCAAATTTTGACTCGTTAGATACATTTTAAAAATAAAACACAATTTGTTTGTACTACTTCCACAGGATCGGTTTTCCTCATCACGAGCATTATCAACTGATAAAAATACTATCATAACAGAGCTGTTTGTATAAAATTGCATGCCAATAATTACAAGTTGTATAAAACAGTTGGTTCATGAACTAAGACAAGAATTTACAGATCACCAAACAAATTATGTATAAACAAAATTAAATAGTCTACAATTAAAATGTAAAGGACCTCTTACAAATCAATGCATACTAATCTGAAATCAAAAATAAAGCTACATTAAAAATCCATTAACAGGACAAAATTTTTAACGACATAAATAATGCATAAATATTCATTAAGCATAATAACTCCAATCTTTCAATCAAATTATGACTCGTCAGATCGAGTTTACCTGAAGATGGCGAAAGGCGAGACCCGGATCGTTCGTAATAAAACTTATGGAAGTTTACAAAATTTAAGCGATTTAATATTGAAGTTACATCAAGCACCCTCAGTCGATATCTTAAATTAATCTAGAAAACTAGCCAGGAATTGAATCTTAGATTTGCAACTCATTGCAAAAAAAAATGCATTATTTTGAAACACATACGCAACACGGCTGATGTGAAGTGCTAAATGTTCGTGCAAAACAATTTAACAAAAAACATTGATCAATTGGATTATGTGTTATTTCAGCATTTATTTGGATGGAATCGGGTTAATATTCAAGACATCGAAGAAATATTGGAGGAATGTCGAACCAAACCTAGCAAAATTACATCATAATATAAAAATATTAAAATTACATCAACTCAAAGCCATCCACAAAATTATGACAATCATCTTTGTGTCTAACAAACTGCTTCAAGTGTACAAATATCGAACAAAAATAACGTATTTAATTTTATAGATTTTTTAATTATTGAAAAAATACGACCCTAATCCAAGAAGCCTATGTAGCCTCTAGCTCAAAGCGAGTTCGAGATGTAGGTATGTAAATATTTTCACCGAATAATTCTATTGTACACGCTTTCAAATAACAAAATGCGATACAAGAAAAACTCACTGAATTACAGTTAAATTGCGGCAAAATAACATGGATTAAATTCTGTGAGCGGACATATATAATATTATATTAAGCAGCCTGAATTGTGATTAAATTCAATCGACGCAAATCTAACGGAAACATAATAAATTACTGTGTACTAAAAATATAACTGTTACAAATATGATAGTCGCCCTGAATGAAATTGTAGTGTCAACACACCGGCAAGTTGGCTGCACACAATCTCCCTGGAAATTGTGCAAGGCCAGCTGACGGCCAATGGCGGCGAGCTGCTCGTTCATAAAGTTGCTACTTTGTATCGTATATCTACTATGTTTATCTGTTTGGCAAGATCTGGTTTAAACATGCAAGGATATTAATTTCACTACAGCTAAAATTAAGGCAATGAAATTACATTCATTTTAATTTCAATTCATTATTGATGTATTTTAAGAACGTTTTTAACTCTATGATACGAACAATATGTACCTACTACCTTTGTATGGGCTAAAGGGCTAAGGTGGCAACTAACAAATTTAATGTATATTTTAATTTGGCTTCCAAAACCTATAGTAGTCAAATTTATAGGTTTATAACTTTATTTTAGATTTTCTAGCAACGCTACAGACTCCGCTTACAGGATTACTATCAGTAAGAGTTCACGGCGTGATAAACGAATCATAACATATGATACACTTAAGTAGTTACCATTAACTTTCCTAGTATGTACTTACATATTCATTCATTTTCTAAATTGGATGTGCATACGGAGGCTTTTATGCTAGATGATCATCACATTTATAATGATTTATCAATAACGAGAGTGACCGTTGTTAATTATTAAAACTATTCAAAACTAATTTGAATCACACGAATAACATTGATAAATAACTGTATTTACACTCAGCAGTGTAGAACACGAATTACAAAGCCGATACATATTAAGAATACCGGGATCCCGATATTTCAGCTGTTATCGTTATTTAAAATGAAATATCAAAATATCGCAATTGATTTAACAATTTGTTATCTTGTAGTAATTTTTTGTTGATTTTTGTAATACATAGATTCGTCTGGCATTACAATTCTTATGGTAAATCAGTGTCTGCCAAACTGTGTGTCGCGGCACACAGCAAGAAGTCTCAGGTGTGCCGCGACAAATGAAGACAAATTAGAACTGTGGAGAAGACAAGTTAAAAACTCACAGCTTAGACTCTTTGTTTTTTCAGAAAGCTTTTGGAAAATAAATCAAAAAAAATGAGAGCAGCTAAAGATGGTAGATGAGAAGTTACGAATTTGTTTTGTCAATTTTAGAGAGGTGTTTTGAAATAATTCTTTCTGAAAGTCAATTGCACCATTCTCACTGATAAGAAATTTACCACCTCCGTATACCTAAATAAATTATATATGTTTATAAAACAATACTGTGTATTATTAGCTACACTAAGATTTTCTTTGTCCATAATAGGGTCGTTTCGCCGTGTTCTGCCAGTTAAGCGACAGGTGTACTTTCAAAAGGGATTGAGGAGTCAATGAATGATAAATACATATTTTGTTCACTGTTATTCTATTAAACACGGACTAAGTAATGTAACCAACTAAAAATAAAATAGTTAATATTGTACCAAGCATAAAATAGTAGAAGTTTACAAAAAAATGCCTATTGTCCCAGTGGTCGGCCCCCAAAATCCTATTGTCGGCCTTTCGTTGCCCAGTGTTCGGCCATCACTATGAAACTCCAGGAATATCGCGAAATAATTTACTGATAGTATACAGAAGAATAAAAAACATAATGATGCAAAGCATGACAATATAAAGAATATTTTGTTAGCGATCCCCCATACAAGATGAATTTGTCGAAACTTGCGAAGTAAAAATGTGCTTTTTTTTAATTGCGTATTTCATCATATAGGTCAGTATAGTGCAGATATCCATTGGCAAGTGGCAAGACTACTTACACGAATTTTAAAAAATCTGTTTTTTTTAATATATCCACTATTATTTAAGTTTTAAGCTCAAAAGGCCGACTACTGGCGACGGCTGACTTTAGAAACAAGCATCATATATGTATTAATGAAGTACATTACATTTATTAAGTCGTTTTTATTTGGTGTGCCGCGGAACAAATCCTCCTTCCCAAGTGTGCCGTGAGGCAAAAAAGGTTTGACAGACACTGGTGTAGATCAATAATATGTTTGGCAAAATAAGTACTGTTCGCAAAAATATGTACAGGTGAGAAACACGTCAGTAGCGACTCGTGAAAACTGGTATAATAATAATATAAATTGGATGCCATTTGACGCGCCGCCATACAGTTTACATTGAACACTATCGCGATATTGTAATGTCTTGTAATAAATGAAATGAAATGCCACACATAACATGGCTATATTTATAGGCAATTTATGCGAAATATCGATGTAGATATTGTACACAGAATAATTATGTATTCATTTGACAAGTTAGAAGAATGGTTTCAAGATGTTATATTTTTTTATGCAAAATTACGCGTGATTTCATTTCGTTCTACAACAATGCTGCAAATTGTATCTTACCCCTTTCAGACTGAATCAAAAGCATAACATTTATCATGGAAAATGCAAAGGATGACGAAAAGCGCTAACAATTAAAATGCATTAAAAATAAAGTCAAAAATTTGTGCGTATTTTTTTGCCAGCATTGGTCCTCATAATATACTAAATATTATCATACTTACAAATTCGCGACGTTATTATATAATTTTATATAATGTTTATTTGGAACCAGTTGCCACAATTGTTTTTTGATTTTTCTAAATAATTAGGTAGATATTTTTTGCATCCATTGGAATCCCAATTACAGAGAATTAAGCATCGTCATATTTTGAGCCGCGGCCCGTAGTAATTTGATGCAACTACGACAGTAAAAAATCATGCGAATTTTATGATCTTAACATATTTTTCTTGTCATAAATAACCAGGGAAAATTAATTTTGAAAGAAAGATTCAAAAAATTTGTGTGGTGGGTCTATAGTTAATAAAAAAAACTGAATTCTTCCATTTTTTGTGGATCGCGCTTCCATCACCTTAATTTAAGTCTAAATACATAGACGAGAGTTCTCATTTTGCCTACGATTTGCGACGACAGTTTTTAAAAAATCACAACCAACCGCTGTTCTCACAAATGGGTAACTGTGCGTAATCATGTCCCATTACCTCGTAGGACGCAGTAGCGGGAAGATAGTATAAATATTACATTTACCTCATTTTCAAAAGCCTTACTTCCATATTTACAAAGGACTTGTCATACCAACCTTCCGTATCGATCGATTTACATATTTACTACGCTAATAATCTCTGCAAGGGTGAGTAGCAATGTTTTAATACAGTGTGAACGCGATACACCCTCACCCCCCACCCTCTTCGGGTCATTAATCTGGATTATATGTTATCCTCTGTATTAAATCTTTTTTCCTAAAACACTTTTAAGTGGGAAAAATGAGGATTAACAGTCATTTCATGTTCATAAAATCTCAACTTGGGAAAATTCATTAAAAAAGAAAGTATATTATTATCACCTTATTGTAATAAAAAAAAAAGTAAACTCCCGAATCCCACCGACATACCTCACGGTTAAGGGATAGTTGAATATCGTCTTTTTAGGTATGTACTCCATTAAAAGTTCATATATGTGACAAGTTGATAGTGTCATGGTTTTAAAAAATAACGTTTTTGCTATCGGAAAATACGATAACGTCAGTTCAGAACAGTGGTGTCGGAATCAGGAGATCTGGTGATAAAAAAATCGCGTAAAAATTCACTGAAAACAATACATATTATTTATATGGTTGCTATGTGAGTAATTTACATCGCTCATATGACTGGCTTACTACACAAACATGTGACATTTATTTTTTTTTAAATACATACGTAAAAGTATCGCTTTTAATTGAACAGATGTGTCTGCTGAAAAATAATGATCTAATAATAATTATTCTTTCTCTTATTAATCTGCAACGTGTTCAATTAGATCTAAATCTACAATAAAAAATATCGTCGGTGTTTTGGGCAATTGATGTAATCTTCAAAATCTAAATTGTTCAGGAGAGAGTTAGAACTGTTTTTGTCGAAAACATTATATGGTGAGTTACGTTATGAATCTTTGAAATGCACTCATGTAAATTCCCATGTTTGCAGATAAGGGATTATACCTAGGGAGTGTCGATATAATAGTGGCTTACATCAAGTGGCCGGGTCAGAATTTGTAAACCTAAAACCAATGTTAGATGTTTCCCTTCCAAAAAGTGGTCAATTTATTTTACTATTTTGCATCATTTGGCTGAGACCTGCACTGTCGTCTTTAAAATGAGATCCAATCATTAAATTATTTTCGTATTTTTTGCAGGTTACATCAATTGGCCAAAACACGGTCGACATTGTCTTTCAATGTATTGATTCAATAAGCATTTAATTGATAGAACTCCGTTATACTGAGGTAAAAATATCGCTTACATTATTACAATGCCTTCGAACCGAGAATTGACAGTAAACCTTAAGAGTGAATAATTATTATTTTAAGAGACAAATACACATTCGAGTATTTAAAGACTCGATCGCAACACGCACGCATAGTGACTTTCCTTTTAAAAATAATTCTACCCAATCGCTAAAATGACGCTACCCATCACATCCTGTCGCAAAAGTTCGATCTTTTACGATGTCACTGTCTCCTGCGCTGCAACCCTATAGATTCGAGTGTCGCGAGTTTCTTAGAACCAGAAACCGGTAATAAGACCGATGCAAAGATGCTCTAACCGGAATAGAATCCAGTGAGATTGTCTGGGAGATCGATTTCTGAATCATAGCCAGCCAAAATCAAGACAGCGTTGAAAGTACACAAAACACAAAACTCAAATACACAACCAATCGATCGAGAAGGAAATGCTTTCATCCTAAATCAATGGGTAATAATTATTGGAATAAGTTACTCCAGCGGTGTCAACTACACTCGAAAATTGTAGACATGAGTGCTTAAGGGAAAGGAAATTTCGGTGTAACATAAACAATGAATGGCCAAAACATTCAATATTTTTTTCAAATATTCGTGATTTTAATAAAATCCAGCTCGCAATTTTTAAAACGTCTGCTGTGGACGTTGGATAGGACAGGGCGCATGTGGCGTCCATAAACGGAGGCCAATAATTATTCATTATTATTTTGATTGTTAATTTAATGAAATTCCTATATTAATACATCATTCCATGGTCACCCTGACAGAGCCAATTAGTTTGGAATAAGTAGGTAGTTGTTCGAATTGTATTTAAAACCCTCTCTCTATTCTACCCATAATACGTTTGTTTTCCCAACTAGGATTGGGGGTCGTTGTTGTGATCGATCCAGATGTCATTTTAGTTCCTAGACTTAGTGATAAGAGTTGTCGTATTTTATCCTGCATATAAGCGATGTAAACTGTTTACTGTCTGTTAGTTCGAGTTCATTCTTGTTCTCGAATGCCTGAAGATGCTGAGAGGCGAAACCCGGGTTGTTAGTGACGAAATACATGGAAATGTACAAAATCTCAACAATTCAAATTTGTGAACCAATAAAATAATTCTCGTCAACTAAGCCGTCATAATTTATTTATTAAACTATATCAAACACTCAAGAAAAGTAAATGCTTTAGCATCGTTTCCCTATGTTCTCGCTGAAATTAGTTAAATAAAACCTTCAGAAAGGCAGCCCCCACAATCTTGGTACACGGGGCGTCTCACTCTTAAACCGCTAGTAGTATATTGTAATCATATTACCTACAAAAACTTAAAAAGTTCAACGTAGAGTTCCTTTAGAATCATCTCTTTGTCCCTAGTAGTCACACGAACATATGGTAAGTATTAACAAAGTAAAATCTTATAACTCTATTTTCGAAATAAAATACCACAAATGAAACGCCGGGCCCTCGAAAATATTTGAAAGCTTGAATAACAATTCCTTTTAATGTACTCCTATTAGTATAATTCTGAACCAATAACATCTGTATAGGTTTTTTTAAGTGACCCGGTACTTAGCCGCGCGAAGAAACGCTGAAAAAATGCAGTGTGGGTACAGTACGTTATAACTAGTTTACTCGCTACGCCAAGTATAACGATATCTAACCTTTGTTTCCATATCGTATTGCTTCCATGAAGGTAATAAAACAACGTTATTACTTACTTATCACATACAATAAATGAGTTACCTTACATATATGCTAATCGATTTGTTGAAGGCATTTCCATGGAATATTGCTTCATGAACTGAAAATCTGTTAGGAAAACTAGTCCAAATGTTTTTTTTTTAATTTGCTGCAATGAAAGAAATAATATATCAAATTTAAATTGATAACATTGTTACTCCACCGGTGTTATGTGTGCAACGCACTCGCGTCTTTGGAAAGCATTTTCAGACTGTTTGAAATCAGATTAAATCAAAACAGAATATTCGGAAAATCGATACTAAATACATGGAAAAATAGTGTTTTTCGTTTTGTTTTAATTTCATATTTTTGATACTTACCTTATAGCGTTAAATGTACAATAATCTGGGATTTGTAATCAGCATGCATTCGATTTTTAATATAATTACTTCAAGAACCAGCGTAACCTAATTTTTTCCAAAATTCTTCAACACGCGTTTTGATTCTTTTCAACTGATACTTACTATATATAGAGAACAGGTGTACTCGGCGGATATTCATTAATTTGTTGGCTTCCATACACACTTATAATAATCGATGACTACCGGAGTAGAAAATTGACAGAACAGCAGGTTAGCGGGCTAGCTGTATTTACTTCAAAAGTTGGCTGGACTCAGAATTACATAAATTATTGTTTTTCAATTAGGTATTTCAAGGTATCACTAAATCAGTTTTAACGGTCTACATTACACTACAAAAATGTCATCAGTATGTCCGGTTTGGTGTTTTAACCGTAGTTTTATTGTTACATATATAATAGGTATATTTTACAATGAACAAAAATCCGTGACGCAGTGCCAAATTATTCGCAAATGAATTCTACGTTTTTTTCAAAATTATGACTATCGGTTATGTATTATATGTGGTTTACCGAAAACGCTGCGAAAATTTTACGTTGTTTGTTATGTTTCAAAAAAGCTACAGCTTATATTGGCGTACGCCAAATATTTTGAAATTGAAAAATCATACGAGATAAACTCGATGAACATTTCTACAACTCACCCGAGATAAACTCAAGGAGAAATGACGTCAAAAACTCACATATACCCATAACCAAGATCTCATATTTTGAATAAAAAATCTAATCTTGACATTGCGAGGACTTTTGACTGATATGTTGTTATAATCAATTACAATAGACTATCCATTAGGCACAGGAGTATTTTAACCTGTTATAAAGGAGCAGTTGCAAATTTGAATGAAAAACGAATTTTCCGCAATCGTTTTATCGGGGGTCTACTCTACTGTACACGATTTTCCGCCACTCTTTCCCTTCACTCTTTCGTGTTGAAAAATGAATTGAACGAATAATCACGTAGTGATCAACTAACGCATCATCTTAGCTTTCGTGAAGTTTTTTATACTCTCATTATATCAGAGGATAAATGATCACATACAGTTTAATTCGTTACATGGTAGTATGTTTCTCGGTAAGAATCGATTTAGAAAACAAATCTACTAACTTAACCCTAAAATTGACGTGTATAAATGCGAAGTGGTTGCCGTAGAAATATATTTTTATTCGATCAGCGAGTGAAAGTGATTGCCAAAAATAAATTGCCAGCAGAAAAAATATGATGCTTATTCCGCAGGCCAATTTAATACAAAAAGGTAATGGCCCATTGTGTTGGGAGGCTGGGGCATTATATATTATATTACACGCAAATTATATTCATTATTGTACACCAAGTGAAACACTCCAATCGCCATAATAGACAGTAATAAAATTTATCACGATAACCACTGAAAGAGCCGCCGATCTATTAATGGAGAAAGTAATTATATATTGTAATATATAAATGAATATACTATCATAGATGCCAGTATAATACTATCTTTTCCCGAATATAAGACATAGTGATCCAGCGTGATTTTCAGGATTTTTTGGAATATAAGCCTTAATTAAAATAATGTGAAAAATATAATACGTTAAAAAATGCTGTTGAGTTTCCAAAATGTTACCAAATCGACTGGTATTGTACTTGAAAAGTAAGCCCTTCCCGATAATAAGTCCTAAAACGTATTTTGGACCAAAAAATAAAGTAAGACAGTGTCTTATTTTCGGAAAAAGGCGGTATGTATTGTAATAATTACACAAACAAAAACTTTCATAATAACATTCAGATGTGCACGTCGAACGGCTATGCGCGAATATATTTAGTTCGTCTCGCTCTTGTCTTGCGTATTGATGAAAGTGGTCATATTTTAAAAAATTGTCTGAAAATGCTTCTCAGATTCGAAACATCTGTCACACTTACTGACACAACCAGTTGAGTAAGAAAGATGTCAAATTTAATTTCATATAATACGTATTAAAAATGAATTTCCAAAAAGATACCGCCGAATCCCTCGAAACTCTTTATATTATTATGTCATCACTGTATCTATGCAACTAAGCTTCTTCACTTACCTTCAAAAGAATTCAAGACTTGTCTAAAATAATATCACAAAAAGTCAACTGAATTCCGTTGTCAATATATGAATTATCAACATTTTTAAATGACCACGCCCGGTCTATGTCGAGCATATGGACTCCTGATGGATAATTTTTACAGAATATATTCGACGAGAACTGGTTGTAAGTCAGTTGCTCAACCTCTTTTTTCATCGAGGGAGACAATTTGGAATGAAGCATGTCACTAGAAAATAACTACCTATCTCACTAATATCCTTGTTCTATAACTAAAGGAGATGAAAACATTTCATACATCACTGCCTTATGGCATAAATCCATAAATAGATTGAAAATCAATTCAAGAAAGTTTCAATTAAGGAATTCAATCCTATGACAACGCAAACGAGATGAGGTAAAAAACTCTACTACCACTCGGCTACGATAGCCAACGACGGGATGACGCTTCGCATTGATTCCGCAACTGCGACGTACTTTCTCAAAACAAAAAACAATTGTAAAATTCACAGGTACTAAAGGTTTTTTTGTCATTTGAAACAAACGAAAAACTACTCTGTTCACAATCTTCTTATTTCGGTATACCTAAACTAGTAAATAATCAAGTATCCAAATTTGTAATCGTTTCAAGGAGTAAGCGGATACCTAATTTAAATCAGTACAGTGATAAAGAAAAATGCAATTAAAATGATATCTACAAAAAACAAAGACCGATCAGCTCGGTGGATGGCCCGGAGTATCTATAGCGGTACATTTTAACCCAATCTCCCGGCTTTGATAAAAACAAAATCACACTAACCAAGGGCAAAAAATAACAGTATGTACAATATATGTATGACAATCCATGTACCTACACATTTTCTACGACATGCATATTTAAAATTGTCTTTGGTATCGTATCGGTTTTTATCTCTAATTATTAAATTCATTTCAAATTATAGATAGAAAACCAAATCTCAAGAAACAAACATACTGCGTATAACGATGTCACGAAATTACTTATATTATTTTTGGATCCGACATCAATAAGTTATAAGCACGTAAGGTATTTTAAAATAGGGAATGTTTTAAAAGTTCAAATTGAATCGCAATATCCGATTAAAGAGATGATAATATAAATACACAACCCTTCAGGGTTGGGCGTAACTTCATACATACACCAAAACGTAATGATTAAAATCAGCTGAAAACGTACTACGGGACTGTTCACAATATTTTGAAGAGAGAAAAGAACCTAATATATGAACAGACGAAAATGAAATTGTTTGTTTTATTTATCGATATTGGTGAAAACCAACGATTCTTCACAATTTTTATAGCACGTGTCACAATCAATACGGTGTATTTGTTTGTGTACAGATTAAAAATTGATAAAATAACTGGCGATTGTACTATGTACCCACAAATTTTGTATGAATATTTATTTTGATAATAAGTACAACATAAACGTAAACACTGCCTTTTTACCAACTAGACACCCATAATAATTGTATTATCTTACGATAAATATTCATTAGAATGCAATGGTCTCTTTCCTATTAATCTTCGTAAGTGTCTTGTATTATACGTACATTCGTATGCTCTGCAGCCTTCAGAGTCAGTGGTAAAATGTAGCGAGCATTTACTTTCGATTTATTTATTAAACATACATCTTAGCACAACACGGGAAAAGCGTAACATTATTAGAAGTAAGTTTAAAATATTCAAGAAACGTGCCGCGAAATATTTAATTTCATTCTTCAAATCATACCTTATAAGCAGGAAAATCGAGAAATCCTTCTAAGCATCTGAAAATCCGCGAAATGTCGACTGTTTTCACACAGCAACGAAAACAATTAATTAGGAATGGCCATTTGAACACAGAATCTTAACACTGAATTAACAACACAAACACAGCACAACACGGAAGTTTTTATTTATCGTGAGACATTTTTACACACTAGCCGTACTCACAACATCAATAACCGTGAAATGAATTCTGCGTGCGATCACGGAGCTCGAGAAATTGCCATTGATATTGATGAACTGCGGGCATTTGCGAGATAAACGGAAATAAAATTGCGTGTATCATATCAAGTCTACACGAACTCAGCAGCAAGGCGATTTCTAACAAAAAAAGAAAGGAGAAAAGATCGAGTCGAAGAACTGACGTACCGGTGAATTAACACGATAAACAGTTGCCAGGGGTGGGAGGGGCACGAGCAGAGCCGGCTGAACACCCGACTCGCGCAACTCTCGTTTAAAAAGAGTGAAACGGAATATTATTATGGAGACAGCAAGACATCGGTGCGGTCAACGACTGGAAATTAGTATTGCCACTAAGTTGATAAAATTAACCATAGCTGTAATTAAAAAATATACTTAATATGATTAAGAAAATGCACTATGATGTACCTACCGACCGACCTACAATAATCACCTCAATTACATAAATAATAATTTATGTTAAATTAATCAACTTCTCTACGTGAATACGTAATGCCAAATGGCATCAAAAAATAATTTTCGCAAATACATAATACATGCAAAACTCCAAATGTTTCATGAACTATGTGACAATACGATGAAAAAAATAGTTTAATTATTTACTTTAAATACAAATGTTTCCTCTGAGCCTTTTATCTCCATATAGGTACCTACGTCATGAACGGACGCACATGTTTGTTAATCAATTGATTAATGGTGAATATTTTTGTGTGTATATTTTTTATAGCAGACCTAATAATATTGTTTTCCATAATAGATTACAAGCTTATAAGCTGATTCCAATAAAAAATATGACAGATCATAATAAATATAGGTAGCTATGAATCTAAGCAGCCTACAAAAGATATACTACCTACCTACTAAATATTAAAATGAAAATAATTTTGTTTGTAAAAGGTTCTAAATTATAAATAAAAATGGAGAAGGCTTATTGTAAAAAATAAAAACCAACATTAAGTTCGTAGGTACCTATTCGTCGATATTATTATAGCCGGTACCGGCATTACAAATGCACCGATTTTTGAAGGCTCAAATACATAGAAAGCTATTCAGGAAAGTAAAATTTTGAGTATACTACGTTCAAACACACATACCAGTGCTTTAGTTTCTATTCCTCAGTAGTAAGACTAGTTAGCGAATAATAGTGCCGTGTGTATTCGAGCGTATTCAGCTCGCAGTCTTAAATGTTTGAAAAACTCATTATGTATGTGGGCTTTTGACAAGCATAAACCATAGGCAACAATGTAGAACTGAAGAAGGTAAAAATAGGTAGGCTTCCTAGGCTTTGAGTTAAAAACACTACTGAAAATAAAAGATTGCTTATGGATCATTCAGGCATTGGTGCGTCGCCAACACAAAAAAACCGCTTTACCATTATAATCAGCTGTTTTTTTGCAGTTTTTTGCTAGGTTCGACTGTTTGTGATTGCTGGGGCGTGACTGCGAATTTCTGTCAAAAGCGCATTGCGGACGTGCACATATTGCAACGCGAAGTGATTACTGCAAATATAAATGTGACAAGATCACTGAACATCGCTTAATTTTTCTACAATCCTGTGTCTCTATGATCAGTCTGGTGAGGCGCCGTCTTGTTTTAATGAAATAATTAATTCCGGAAATTTAAAATCAGTGATAATTGGTATTCTGGCTTTGTGAAGCCGATATTACTTTAACGTCAACTTTGCCGTGCGTAGTATTGTTTGTTTTGAAAGAAAAGCCTCTACCTCCTAACCAATTATTATGTTTTCAAACACTAACTATTTTCGAAATGCATTCGCAATTTAATCGGCTAACGTGATATGAATAAAAGCATAATAAACACACAGCTATGATTTACAATACATGAAATTACTTTAACGAACGTCAAATCGAACTTAAAGAAAGCAATTATTATCGTCTTCAATAATAAATGTCCAAGTTCACTTCTAGTGTCGGTAGGATGTCAATTTCATAGAAAATATTTGAAAGACTCGATACCAAAATACAATTTACTCAGGTGCATTCATTATTTTGAATATAATGTTTTCATTGAAATGAATTTGTTATATTTGAATGTAAATAAAGCAAGCTGTTAATTAATTTTATGTTGCCAATTTAAATTGTGCAAATGGTTCTAGGATACTACTTGTATATGCATCTTTAAAGTGTATTATAAGTTATTTTACGTATTATGGCACCACATCAAATATATTTTAATGCGAATAACTCTGAAAACAATTCATATTAATAAATTGAATGATTCCATTCCTTTTTTAAATTGCACATTATTTTTTATTGTTAAAAGTGTTTTGTTTTTATTTATAGCTAAAGTATATACTAAAATGAGTGATACATATTTAACAAGAGGCGAAATGTGTAGCTTTAATTCTGGCCATAGCCACCACAAAAAGAGTGAAACTAACAACCTAACGACCTTTGTGTTGCACTAAAAAAAAACATATCAAGGATGATCATTCAATGTGAAGACAATAAGAAGCTGAAGAAATATAAAATATCACTTTCCTTGATAATGTATCGTTTTAGTGCTATAAGTTTTGTTGAAACCATTTCAGATTTCATCCTCAAGGGGTTTGCGATCAATGAGCAAATTAAATTATTTGATTACAACCTTAAAGAACGCGTTCTGCAATTTTTTTGCTGAAATAATAACTTTAGAAACACAAACCGTGAAACCCCAAAAACTTATGTGCTTTAATAATTTTGTATAATTCATTTTCATAAATTTTGTTAATTAATTTCAGGATTCCCAAAAGCGCACATACCTGGACGTGTACAAGATGGACTTAGCGGAGACGATGAAGAGTGTTTTGTCAAAAGGGGGTGGCGGAGGTGGCGGCGGTGGAGGAGGCGGGAGCTCAGGAAGCTCTGCCAATGCGGCGTCGGCAGCCGCCACTACCGCTGCCGGGGCGGAGGGATATGTAACCGAAAAGCTGTATATGCTACTGCAGCTGTATCTTCAGAATAAAGGCTGGAACCCCAGTGTGGAACTGCTGCAGTGCTTCACCGAGTTAAAGGAGTCTTCCATGTTACCTAGTGCAGCTTATTTACAGTGAGTATTCATGGTACCTATACAATGGACTTCCTTTTGATCTCTTTTTATAAATTTTGTTGTTTTACTGTATACACTCATTCTTTGATTTACTATCCTAAACAATATAATTTTTGCAAGAGTTGTGAACAATTTGTAAATTCGTAAAAAGAAATTTTGTCCCATATCGTTTGATAAGAATATAAGAGAGAATAATCGTATTCGTCTATTTTCTTGTCTGTTAAATTTTTTATATGATTTACTAGATTAGATATTTTTTTTAATTGCAAACCAGACACTAATGGAAAAATTATGTAAGTCGTCAACCAATAAATCATGAAAATTATTTTTAAAAAGTTACGAAGGTATACAATATGATGACAGTTGAATAAATTGAATGATATAAAATCTTGCTTCATCAAAATGTCCCGATGGAGTCTTAGGAAAATACGGCAACCTTAGTGCAGTGTATTTGTCTTTCTTAAAATTCAAAAATAAAAACATGTGCAAACACTTTATTTGTGTTTTTCTGCGCATTTCTGACGTTTTGTAATCAATTTTTCTATGGTCACATTTCGAAATCTAAAAAATTCTCACATTGTTTTCTTGCAGCCTGCTTATAAATTGTATTTAATATTTTCAGAGTGATGGCATCAAGAGTGGCTCTGGACACCCAAGGCAGACTAATTCTCCGTGAAAATGGAAAGATTATACTCCCATACGAGCATTTTGCCAACGCAGTCATGCTCAAGCATATGAATGGTCCACACGGATTGCATTTAGGAATCGAGGGTACCGTTAGAGCGGTGAGTTGTAATTTCACCATGACATTTTGATCGCCATGGAGGTCATCGGTGACTGGAATATTAGGTCTATCTTTGATTTGTAAACTAGCGCCGGTGGCCATGCGCGTTGTGTATTTTGATATTTAAGATGACCGGTGTGGTCATCGTGTATGAAAGTAGAATCACTTTCTTAGTATTTTGCATAAAATTCGTTGGCAATCAAAGTGTAAATCTTTAAATTATTGTTGGCCTTCATTCAAACTAGTCTATTTTCTGTGTGAAAACCACTTGAATTATTATTACCATGATGCCGTTTTTGTGGAGATCTACATAATAAGTAAGTAAACAAACTACTTATTTGAACATAATAATTATTCAATAAATTACAAATGATATTTACAAAGATTTTTAAATTTCTTATTTCTATTATGAAAAATTTTATGACCCCAGTCTTTTATCAGTATTTTTTTGTTTCTTAAACCAAATCCACTCCCTATTCTGAGCATATGGCCATCAAGCGGTTCCACCAAGGTTCTCTGTCCCCTGCCAGTCTCTTTGTGTCCTCCCAGGTCATCCCAGCGTTCCATAGCTCCGCCGAATACCTCATATGGATGGTCATCAGCCGCCATCCAAGAAGACGGAATCCATCTGGTCGGCAGAAGAGACAGGCAGGATTCAGGTTCCCCTGGGGCATCCGCAGCATGTGTCCAAGCCAGGTCCATCGTCGGTTTTTTATTTTGGACGTAATAAGAGGCTGGTCCATCTGCTCTCTTACCTCCGAGTTCCTGACAAAATCAAACCACCGTACCCCTAGTATTCGCCGCAAGCATCTGTTTTCAAAGCACAGTATACGATTACCCTGTGCCGTGGTGAGGTGCCATGACTCGCAACCGTAAAGCAGCACCGTCAGAATGCATGCGTTGAGTAAGTGGCACTCGGTTCTGATTGAGTACAACCGTGAGTCCCAGACTTTCCGCATTGAGTTAAAGGTTGCTCCAGCTATCCCTAATCGGATTGCGAGCTCTTTACGCGGATTGCCATCTCCCGTGATGTGTACCCCCAAGTACCTGAAGCCGTCGACTCTCTCGATGTCTTGCCCTTGTCTTGTCTTCATCGCTATGCTGAAACAAAAAAAACATGTTCATTTGTAGATTTCTATTGATATTTTAATTTTTGACATTCATTCATTATAACTCCATCATTTATGGAGGAATGTCTTTCCGAGTGTAATATTCATACAGATAATAACAATCAACACTTAAATCAGTGAACACTCAATGTCAATCTAGAGTCATTTTCATTTTCCAGGTTGTGGATTCATACACGATAGGCAGAGATCATTTTGGAATGGAGAAAGAATTTATAATTGAAGTGGTTCAGAATTGTCCGAACCCCGCTTGCCGCTATTACAAAAGCCAACTGGAGCTCACCCAAAAGTCAATACAGCAACATCTCGCTCAGCAGCCTACCTACATTCCGGGTACGCTCTTTATTACATTTATCATTTACCCAACCGATAAATTCTATTTGAAAATATTCTCTAAATTCCATGACTCGCATTCTGTATAAACACTGAGCTCATAACTTTTTTTAACACTCACCATACTGAGATGCGAAAATTGTGTGTGATCTGGTGATTTGTAATCGCTACAATTGGAATCCAATTTAGAAATAAATAAGAGCCGTAACAGAAATCAATTCATTTATTTCCTGTAGGACTTTTCCCTCCAAAAATAAATAATTAATATTTTTAACATTCAGTGGAATAACTAATCGCATAATCGTCAGAACCAATTATGAAGTTTTACTAGTTGCGATGATGGTGTGACAACGAAATGGTTGTAAAGAATATTTGACAGTCTTTATAAAACCAAATATTTATATTATTATTTCAAATCCTATGAATAGCAATGCTTGGATCACTATAAAAAATAAAGCATTTCTTCAATTTTTATTAATATGTTTCAAAATTATCACTGTATGTTTTGAGTTTAAATATGTTGTAGAATGAATGAAATGGTTTCACTGGGTCAGTGAGATCGATAATAAGAATAGTGTTAACAATTAAATATAGATATTTATTATAACACCTTTGAATTTTTGAAGTTGATGAAATGCATTTGTAACAGAAGCGGGTGGTCCATCATTAGCAGACAGTCAGGCCGTAGAAAGATTATTAAGAGGAGCATCTTTACCTCAAGACTTTCAATTGCCGCATCTTGCTGCTCTTGGTAAGAAAATCAACATTCTTGACACAAGATATTCAATTATTTGATAATAGCCCCATTTTTCAAAATATTTATGTAATATTATTTTTTTAAAAATAAAACAATTCATTTGTACTGCTTTCACAAATTTTGGAAATATATGTGGAAATAGTATAAATGAATTGTGTTTTATTTGTTAAAACAAAATGTCTTTCCACCAAGAATTGACAGTTAACACCGTAAAAGTGTATAATATTATACAAAATATTTAAAAAAAATGTTTATTTATACTTTCTACAGTTTTTACCTGTTGATGTTCACAAATAAACATTGCCCATGTTGCTTCTAATGATAATATTAACTTCATTTTTAATGTAAAATTAAAATTGGTATTTTTTTATTTCACTGGTTGTGCTATTCTAGGTGTGACACAGTGTGAAGATGCTTCTCCAAGAGGTGAAACACATGACATACCTAACACAGCCAGTTTAATAGCAAGATGAATCAGTTCTCTTAGATATTTTTAAAATAGTTATATGTTTTACCACATTATTGAAAGATGCTAATGAAATTCATGCTGATGAAACAGGCTCTTAATAGATCTCAGCATAATGGTGTCTGGTACATTTTAGCGGCGAGTGGTATGGAGCTAGGACTCGAATCAGCAAAAGGACAAGTTTCCGGAGGTAATACATCTCACGCAGCAGTGCACGCGGCCGCGGCTGCCGCTTTGCTCGACAGGGAGCAGAGAGCAAGGGACAAAGGACAGCAACAGATCAGGGAGGCCATTATCCAACAGCAGAATAGGTGAATAGTGAGGTTCTTTTTTTGTAGTGTACGACACTGGGCAGAACAACTCTATGACTTGAGAGACGTCTGTCAATCAATATTCTGTTCTATTGAGTATGACAAAAAAAAAAAAATTACATCAATGCTGATATCTGTCAAACTCGACCGGATAACGGCTATCTCAAATTCAAGTGTTGTTGGACAAATGGTCACAAAATAATTTTAAAACTGCGAAACTGGTATTTTGGTATTGAAGAAACAGCCGAAATACCCGGATCTCAGTTTCGGTAATACGGGTATTGCAATTGTCATTGCCTAAGTCAGACTGAGACTGCGTCTGAGTTAATTTTGGTGGAAATAGTCCATTATCATTGAATCATTAATAAGCTTTTAATACAAATGGTGTAAAAAAGTTACTGAAACATGCCGGCTGCTGATGGAATCAATTTGTATGTAAATATGATGTCAGTCAACACATTAATTAGTTTATAAACTGTGGCAAAGTTTACAGTATAAACATATCCCATTTAACTTATCTGTTCATTAAAAAATAGGAAAGTTAAAATCGATGTTTTGTTTGCAGAGCAATTGCTCAGCAGAACATGGAGAAGTACGGTTTGGCCACTCTGGAGAAGCAGCGAGCTCTTCAACAACAAATTGAAACCATGAACATGAACATGAACCAGCAATCAAAAGCCAAAGCCCCCAGTGGGATCACCACTAATCCGATTGCACACTATGAAGCCTCCGACCACAAGCTCAATGACTTCCTCAGGTAATTTATTTATTGTAATTAGGGATTGTCTATCCATTCAACATGAAATTGACTTTGCTATTTCACTTGTGCCAGGCCTGTAGCCGAATTGTCAATGTCGTTGGGATCATTTGCTTGTTCACAGACTCGAATCCCTATATGATTGAAAGATTACTTTACTTTGGAACAATGAACTCATTTATTATTTTAGTGAATCAGGGTGCTATTTTTTATTTTATGTCCCAGAGCAAACTTGGAAACCTTGGAAGGTCTGTCAGCCGGAGGCCTGGCATCAGCGGCCGCCGCAGTATCGGCAGGAGTGGGCGTGGGAAGTGTGACGGGAAACTCCAGCGGCGCGGGTGGCGGGCTGAGCAGTGTGACGGGTACGGCGGGCGGAGGAGGCGGTAACACGGGGGGTAGTGGCGGACAAGAGCGAGTGGTGAGAGCGTTCGCCGAGCTTGCCCGCAACCTTCATCGTATGCGGCCGTGCGTTCGACCTGCCATGTGTAAACCTTACGGCAAACAGAGTGAACAGCTCCAGAAAAGTAAGTAACAATTCTTTTTTATTCATGTAACAAGTGATTATACCAGAGAAATGGAAATTTCTTTGTCAAATATTTCATGCTTGTTTAATTTGTTGTTGTTGCTAAGAATTAATTTTTATAATCTCATGACTTTTTGCACTCTAAACCACATAAGGTGTCACTAGTGACTGATGAATTAAATAGAAACACCCTCAAATACAAACAGTGAACAAATAAATGCTCAGATATAACAAATGATTAAAAAAACATACATTCTATATGGCATTTCATTGACTCGCTACCATAGTGAATAAATGAGTTAATAATGCCAAAGTACAGTTAATGACCATGTTAATAAGTTGCAGACAGGTGAAAGACCTATTACAAAAGAATAAAAGAATTTACTAAAACTCCTGAAAGTTAATCAAATGTTTCTTATTTCTCGTTTTTTGTTTCCTTAAAAGTTCTCATTAACATTTCATGTTTTGCTCTTGCATCTGTATACTTCTCAGGTAGAGATTTGTTATATGTTTTTTATAGTTCTGATGGACACCATCCAACTCGTACAGTCTTTGCGAAGCTACTTACCTCCCCCGCATATACAAGTTACCTCATGGAAAAACGATGATAAACTCAGGTTGGATCACACTATCTATTTGATTATATTATACTATACTTTATAATATGACAGTAAAAATTACTTAGTGGCAGTGCCGCTTGTCAATATTCTCAGATATGGCTTATTTCTGCAGATAGTATTTTAATTGAAATCAAATTCAGGCTTAATTAATATTTATTTCTAATTTAACAGTATATAGCTCACTTTAAATGGAAAATAAATTTGAAAATATCTGATTATGCCATCTTGCTTATACGTGTTTTTATTGGCTTACAATTTTACACTCGAAGATATCAAACCGTATAAGTAATGTAACTAAAAATTATTTCTATTATTTGGCCCCCAGATCATCATAAACTTTCGATAAACGGCCCTCTGAAACCAAAGAGTGAAAATGATATTCATATTTCACTGTATTAAACTAAAATAATTGTAACAATTATAATATTTCTGGTAGTGTCATCTTGTTTATAATATTATGTATTTTCATTGTCTCACAATTTTACAGTGGGAAATATATAACCGTATGGGTTAACTGACCACAAATTATTCTTACAATATTTCTATTAAATAGATTTCCATATTTCTCGGCTTTATAAGAAAAATATAAATGCATTACATATAGATAGATAAATCTCGGCAAATATATATAGTAATTAAATTTATAATATTATTATTTTCAGATCTGGCAGTGTTGAAGATCTAACGTCGGAGCCTAGAAAGATTGTGTCGGGAAACTAAAGTGATTGAAATTTGGCGCTTCTAATGCGAAAACATCATTCTTGTAAATCAAAACATTTTTAAATAATGCATTTGAGATGTTTGCGTTGCTGCATAACAGTTTCTTCTTCCGGTGATCTCTGGTTTTGGTTTCTTCTCTCGGATATGGCGTGTTTTGTATCGCTCAGTGTGCATAATATCTTTTCTTCATAAGGTTCTAGTCGAAATTTGTTGTCCGCTTTTGACGCGTACCATATTTGTACTAGGGGGATGCGTGAATGCTCTTGAATTCTTCCGTTAGGACTAATTGTAAAAAATGGTATATCGTCCAGGTTTTATGATCGACAACTGTGATATTGTGAAAAAATATTTGAATCAAATCAAAATCTAATTTTGAGATAAAAAATGATCTTTTAGGTGAATATTGAAAGTTCTGTGCAAATGAGTTCCGTGTTTGTTTGATACGTAGGCCCAAAGAGTGACTATAGGATTACGGCTATGAGGAGACAAATATTTTTTTTTCTTTATGTCTGAGAACTATAAAACTTTAGTTAAATACAACTGACAGATTATATTTGTTGTCATAATAGATATCTCCATTTAATGTAACCTTAATACTTATAGACATTGAAACAATGTCAGGGTTGAATTGAATGATGTCATTTTACATGCTGGGCATGCTCATTGATTGAGACAATGAATTCGACCAATTTTGATTTTTGATAATTTTTCCGAGGAATAATTCCTCAGCACTGGGTTGCATCCACTGCAGTGTGCAGAAATTAAAATAAGATATGGAAGACCTTTGATGAATGGAGATCCGCTGGCTCTCCATAGAATGCAGTGAACTCTGAACCCCTTGCAATTTGCCCTAGATGCAATAATGATCTGCTCTAAAAATATGGGAGGTTCATACAAACTGTTCTGTTACAATACCATTTTGCATTGTCTTCTCATAGCTGTTGCGATCAATTGGCAATATCGGTTGTAGAATAATTTTTGGGTTTTGCCGAGTATTAATCGGCTTAGTCAGTATGATTTGCGGCGAACGGGGGAATCTCATATGTAATTAAGGGTCAAGTTGCTGGGAATTGCGAACGGATATGTAGAATCTTCGCCAGTTGGATATGTGCATTCTAAACGTTGACATTGGCTATTGACAATATTTTTTACAATGTCGAATAAATTTATTAAAAAAAAAGTATTGGCCTCTATGGATATCCTTTTTCCTATTCTTGCGGATTAGATTGTAGGTAATTGATTATTTGCTTTTATTATTGCGGACTTTGCAATATTTGAAGTTAGTTTTTAGATATCTTTATCGTTTTATAGTCTAAAAAATCATTTGTAAAATTATTACTCATTTTCTTTTATAATTAGATAATTTTTATTATACTCATCAATTATTTGGCATCTATTTTAGTAATACACTGTATACGTTTTTATTGTTTTACATTATTTATCTACCTATTATTGTTTAACGATCTGAATGTCTATGTCGGAAAATATTTGAATTGTCTGTCATTATTATCATTATACCGGTGAATTTGTAGTATATTTTGATACAAACAATTACTTTCTATATTTTTATAGTACTAGGTACTATGTTTATTTATTATTTAGGAGAGTTACATAGTAAATTATCAATTTCTATTTAATAGTTGATCTCTGTGACAGTTTTATAAATCAAAATTTACTTCTATTTTTTTTTTACACACGTAAAATAGTTTTCAAATTGTAGCAACAGAATTATAATAATTTATTTAGCTGTAATATATAGAGAAATTGAGCATACTTTATCATATCATTACATTGTTATGTCCTGTAAGTAATGATAAATATTATTAAAAAAATTCAATTTCTTTTTGAATGTATAAAAAGCACCCAATACATTAGGTGACCATTTCAACAGTATGGTACTTTGTCCCATAACCCAGAAAAGTGTAATTGGGATGTTTTTGTGTAAATAAAATAGAATTTAGAAGACAATCAAATCTAAGTATATATTTTTTGTTTTGAGTATTGTAATTCCGCTTTACAAAAAGTGATGTAACGAACAAAAACTATATTTCAATTTACAACTGGTCACCTATTGTTAGCGTGTATATTTAAACCAAAATAAAAATGTCCAAATCGTTTATTTCAATTTTTATGGTAGTTCTGTTACCATGACTAAATTATTTAATTATCTCCTGCTTTGAGGGTTGATCAATAGCAATTTTAATTGTATTTATAAAGTCAGTATTTCATACTAATAAAAACTTAAGTCAATATTGTGAGAAAGGCGTCAAAAGAGTGTTACTATTTTATGAAAACACTTTTTTCAGGGGTCTCTGGAAATGTAAATCACTGGAATAAAAATCACTTTGTTTTTTGGACCAAATTTTTTTGGCATCAATGACAACTTTGTCGCTAACTTCATTTTGAATAAGTTAAATAATTGACCGTCTGTTAAAATAATTTTTATTATGTTCTTATTGCTCTCTTGTCCATATGACGGCCATTATATGTGATCTAGTGGTAGGAGCATTACCCTAGTGATCAGATAGGACTGAGTTCATGTCCTGACAAGGTAAATACGATTTGTTTTTTTTTCAATTTAAAACTGAGATCTTACAAATGGGTCATTTCTCCTTGAGTTGATCGCAAATGACTTAAAAAAATGTCATCAAGTTTATCTCATATTTTCAAAATATTTGACGCATTGGCGATTATTTTTCTTTTATATTAAACAATATACATCTTGAGAACATGATGCTGCTTACCATAGCAATCTGAGAAACTTAAATTGTTTATCCATCTGACTATTAAATGTCTTCAAATGAGTTCAATTAATTCTTTTAAAAATGGTAACCCAACAATCTTATACTGTATCAATAAATAAGTTTATTAACTTTACAGAATTACTAATACTAACAATTATTTTTTGAATTAATTATAAGCATTACATTTTTCAAGCATAAGCTTTTTGTTTGCTCTGCCTATATTTTATTATATTTGAGACACAATTGTAAAAAGACTCTTATATATCTCTTTTACATTTTTTTTATGACTATTTGAAATCAGTGTTTCAAATAAATACAATCTTTTGACACTAGTCCTAAACCAGTTATTTTAAGTTATATTTTTTATTTCTAGTTTGAACACATTTATATTCTCGAAAGCCTTAAAATGTCAAAAGACGAAAGCCATAAGTGATAAAACTTACAGAAAAAAATATCAGAGTTCTATCAAAGACTTTCAGTCGATAGAATCTGTTATGTCAGCCGAAAATGGGGCGCATATCATGGGTTTACTATAAAAATGCACTGAGTTTAAAAATCATGTTATAACCGAGCTAGAGGCTTGGACAATGTTTTTCTCTGTTTTAATGGCTCAAAACAGCACCTCAATCAGATAGTAGTATACTGCCATTATAAGTATAACGACAAGAGATATCTGTGGGCTAAAAGAAAATGGTGTTAAGTCTAAAAATCAATACTTTTTAGGAGAGGGAAAAAAAGATTTGTTTTTCTTAGAACTTTGATGTTTCAATGAGATATTGAATCTTTTTCTCTTTTATTTTCTATTTTGACATATTCAACGTTTACATTTTTTAAGACTTGCTTTTTTGCACACAGATATATTTTGAGAAATAATGCAAATATAAAGTTTGATAAAAACAATATTATTTTTTTTGTTTTCAATTCGACAAATTCAATTTAAATATAAAATTAAAATTGGTAACTTCAAAATTTTTCCACTGGCTGTGTTACTAGGCGTGAGATCAGTCTAAAGATGCTTCTCAAAGAGGCGAAAAGCGTGTCACACCTAGTAATACAATAAGTGGAATGAGAGCATTATCGATTTTAATCTCGTTTCTTTTCAATGTGAATTAATATTGATTTATCAAAACAAAAATAAAGTACCATTGTCAATATCAGAGTTTATGTTCATCGCTCAGAATAGTTAAATGCAAACATTAAGCATTGTTAAATAGTGAAAAACTTTCACACGCAATGTTCGTTTTTGTATGACAATAACATCCAATTGGTCCTTCTACCGCTGTCTCCATAAGCTGCCAAGTTAATTCTTGAAATATTGCGTTTGGGAAACTCAATTTTTTTGGAGTTCCTCAAAGAACACAAAACTAATCTAGTGCTTTTTTATTGTACCTCATGATATTATAACTGTTTTAAATTATTTTTTCTATAAATTATTGTAAATTTCTTTTGCTGCATTAAAGTAACAAAAGAAATCAAACGTTTAATAATATTTCGTACTATGTAACGCTCGTCTTTCTTTAACTCGTGCAATGTTCAGTTCGTATAGACGGTTTGCAAAATGACCCCAGTATTAAATATATATTTTTTAGAAATTAGGCCGACTGATAATGTAATTGATAAGTTTTTGAACACCAACATGTAGTCGCTCGCATGCTTCCCCTCGCTCAGAATGATAATATTGTAAATCGGCGACGGCAGGTTCGCCGTTCCGAGCAGAGAGTAGTGTCTAAAAGTTGTTCCAAGACTGTTTACTAGATAGCTTTACTATTCTATTTTACTCTGTCTGTAAGCTTTAGAGTCTATGACAAAATAATGATAGAGTTCAAATGTGAAATTGAATTTTTGTACGTTTTGTGTTTATTAGTGTAAGTGAAGGGAACAATATTTCACCTTTCTAAAGCTTCCTTTGAACGATGCCTCTTTCATCATTTCAAGTGATAATGCGCCTTCAGATGCTGATACCGTTTTTAATGTAATTATGTATTCGCTGGGCAACCAAAACACAATATTATTGTAAATTGTATGCTAGAATCTGACCAGTTGATTGATTGAATTGACATTGGCAATTATCCAGTTGAACTTCATTGCAATTTGAAAAAATATCAAAGTATTTACTTCTACAAGAGTCCGCTACTTCAGCTTTACGCTATCATCAAAACTATTTTTATGGAATGAATCTGAAATAACTATCGACTGTATTCAATAATTCTTGTAGAACTTTGATACTTTTACTTCATTTTTCTGACCAGTTTATGGGAAATTGCATAATTTGAGTGCTTGTATCAATACTATCATCATAAATAATAAAATAGCTAACGGTTAGACGTATATTCAGAGTGATGAAATATAAACTGTGATTTCAGCCATTCTACAGTATGTCATTTGTTGTTAGTGTCTTTTTACTTGCATGACAGCATAATATAGGTCTGTGGTACATACATATAATTATTTTAATAATCCTTGTTCCAAAGAGGCATGTATTTTAATTTAATATAATATGACTCTGTGCATACCTATTTTTGACATGGCTCACTAACAGATTTAGTCTGAATACTTGATTATGTCAAGATTGCTGTTTTTGTAAAATGGATCACTGTTGATATAAGCGACTCATTTTTGGCAAAAGCATATTGATAAATGCTTGCTTTTATCCTACTCTTTTTCTACAACTAAACTAACACGGGTCATACTGAATCGTAGTCAACCAAAAAAGCTTTCAATGATAAAAGCGTCATTTTTATCCACTATTTTCCAAGTTGTAATAAATGGTGAAGTCGTAGTAAACTTAAGAGTTTGTTGGAATTGATTAATATTGACTATTTTCACATGTTGCATGGGCTCAGATCCAACCTGGGTCATTTTCCTTTTATTTTTGGGATATTTTATTTACAATTTTTACTGTATTATTTTTGAACTTTTGCAGGGCCGGGCTCCAAAAACGTTTTTTCTATTTTATGATAAACATCCGTTTTATGGTAATTCATAGTAAAGGTAAAGGTTCCCAGGTTTTCTAGGTTGAAAGGGTCTGCTTTTTATTTGAATTTGCATCATAGCCAAATTTTGGGCTTACGATAGACATGATTGACGAGACCCCTTTGTTAGCTGTACATACATATTTTTGAAAAATATACCAGGAATCCAACCCCTAAGCGAGGATCGGAGACTTATTTATACCATTGTAAAATTTGACGATTCTTTGGATTTTTTGCCGAGCGCGGGGCTTTTTGAAGCGTGGGGCGGGGTTTTGGGGAATAAGAATAGCGCCAGCCTTGCCTAGAGTTATCAGCATTTGCCTTTTCAGAGTATTGTGTTGTTTAATATTTGACATTATCTGTCGTGTCTTGCATTTAAAACACCTGCAATTTCATACAATCTAGTGGATCCCGAGTGCTATTCATTAATATTAGTTATTCCAATATTTTCAGCAAATTCTAAGTACAAGTTTGATTATTTACTTCCAATATATTCTTATTGAAAAATTTAGGAATACCACCTGAAGTTTAGGTGTGAAGTTTTTGTTACATAATAAGAATTCTTAACATTAAGCAAGTTATTGTCACATTGTACAAGTAATGTAGAAAGGGAAACTAAATGGCAGCACTGTTGTTAGAAGGTTGAATATACAAGCTTAAGTCATTTGACGAGGTGCAGTTTAAACGAAGCTTTACAATGATGTATAAACAAAATCTTTTGATAAGTGCATGCTTTTTGTTTAGTTAAATGTTTCAATAATAACTGTAGGTAGCTGATTGAATTGCTGATGTAGCAATAATAAGAGTAATGTTGATGTGGACACTTGTTTTTATATCAATAATGAACAATCAATCAATGATGAAAATAAATTTACACTCGATGTTTAGCATTTAAGCGCTCAACTCTGCATGGCCGGTGCAATATGTGAAGCGAAAGAGTAGACGTAGATCGGTTAGGAATATGGGTCTCCGAGTACAAGAAAGGAATGTTTGAATCATTCGAATATCACAAAAGTAGGATCATAAACGTGAGCATAATAAAAATATTTTTGTAAAAATACTGCTTTCTTAAAATTAGTTGTTTTTCTAAGTACGGTAATTTAATAGTTAAATACAGTGGTTTTCATCTCGCGCATACTATCCATTATAAGGGCAGACATATAGACTTGCTAATAAAAATATGTAACTTTTCTACGCAAAAAAACAAAAATGAGCAATACAAATAATTCTGTGTGCGAAAGGAAAGTGTTAAGTCTAAAATTAGTACTTATCAGGAGAGTCAAAACAATATTTGCATTTGTATGAAATTTGATGAAAAATGTGATGTTTAATTTTACCAATTCAACAGCATTAATTCGACTTTTCCTTTTTATATTATATGTATGTATGTATTGTAGTTATTTTAGAATATTTAACTCTCTTTTCAATTAACTCCCCTTTACTTTCGCACACAGAATTAATGTTGGTACGCAGGTATCGACCAATGATTTTCATTAGGAGTGCTCAACACAAGTCAACATCAGTAGGTGCTCCACTAAGCTATCTGTAGGTTCCAGGCTCATATTGTGGCAAGGACCAATACTTAAAATTTGATATCTTTGACCTCATGGAGCCTCAGTAGCTTAACAGTAAATGTCCTTTGTTCACATCCTTATAAGAAATGTTAATTTTTTCAATTTAATATTTGAAATCTTCGTGACTATTAGACTTTTTTTTTTTATTTAAAATCAATTTTTATTAAGTACAGTTTCGAAATATTTTCATATTATGATTTTTGATACGGCCTGTATGCAATTACACACATTATGCTTTGTTTAAGTATGCGAGTGCCTGCACCGGCTCACGACTGCATGGAGAATTTATTGAAATCATACTGTCATGTCTGCCCCGTGAAGGTTTTAAATGCGATAATAGAACCCACTTCAAAATGTATTGTTGTTATTAAACAAAATAGACTGCTTCATAGATCTCAAGTTTTAAAAGATGGTCGGTAAGGATTTTTAAGTATCGCAAAGAGGGCTTCTAATTAGATGATCATCTTTTCGAATAGTTTCGTTAGCCGTAAGAGTATTTTAATGTAACCAAGTTATGTGCAATCGATTGTCAGATCGCTAAGATAGTCTTAGGAGGGTTAGACTTAGGATTCGAGATTGGTTTATCACATGCTGCCATCGGCCTCAGAGAAATAGTTAAGATATTTTTTATGATACATCACAAAGTGATATGCCTATATACAACTTTTTGTCTAATGTAAGAACTGCTTTTATGTGCAATAAATGAATCCTTGATAATACCTGAATTTTTATTTTCTAAATACAATGTTGAATAGTGTCTGTGGGAACAATTATTAATCAAGTTATTTAAACCCTAAAAGTAATGTTAGGCAAGAATTATCTAGAGAATTTTATGGTATGGCACAGTGGTCAACTCTTCCTTTCACTAAGACGAGTACCCCGAACGGCTTACTTATGGACAAAGGGTATCTCAATTTTGTTACATTATGGATTACTAATATTAATAGTATATTACTCTTATGATTACGAAGTTGGGATCCATAATGTCAGGGAAACTGATATTGAGCAGTGACATGAAGTGAGTTAAATCTACAATGGCCGACATTCATCGGATATTTGACAGCTGTGACTTGTTCGCATTGTATGAAACATTGATTGAACGTGCTCAGAATTCACATATTACCGCTATTTGATTTCCCATTTCATTTAGAGTACATTTAATACCGGCACATAAGATTTTATTTCCCGCAATTCGGGTCTGAAATATTCAAAAGTCACTTGAAATTACGTAAATTGTATGTTGAATTATGATATTACTACCCGATTTTTTGGTTACAATTGTAATGAAATGAAATAATGTTGACATTATAAAACTGCTAAGCGCCAATCTTATGTATTATGTTGTATAAAATATTTGTTTCAACAGTTTTTATTAAATTTACAACATAAACGAACATTACATTTTGAGCTAACTACTTACTTTAACTTACAACAATAAACTACTCCTAGAGGAGTTTTATTTTCAAATGGCATTCATTCATCGTTAAGTGATTGAAATGTAATAAAATATGTAACAACAAAACATGACATCGAGAATATATCCATAGATATGTACTAATAAATATGTCCGTCCACAGCCATACATAATCTGACAGATCTAAAACAGAGACACACATATCGAGCAGAGCGAGAAAGGAATAGATTTATCCTGTCAATATTGCCGTAATATCGATTCCGTTCGATTTTCAAAATATCTATCAAGCATGTGCAATACGGTAATGTTGCGGCATTAGTACGTTGTTTTGATGTTTTATACACGACCACACAAATTGCCGTAAAAAGTTTACATGCCGCATTAGTAACTATATGCTTGTAAGTATGACATTCTTCATGTTCCTCTGATGTATTTACAACATGAAATGCTGTCTGTGTTTCATTGGTTTTTAATAATTTATTTATCATATTTTCCAAAATATTGTACGCCGTATACCTAGTTGCATGCATATTTGGTTTCACAAGGTAACCTGTTGCTGTATTACATCACCCTTTTCGATGATCTTACTCCGCCTGCATCTATTTATTTTAAGAAAGCGAATAAATATAAAACACAAATTTATTTTCACCGATATATTTGTAAAGAATTAATTTTCCAGTCATACGATACAAGATGAGAAACAGGAATAGTAAAAGTTTATTACATTCAATAAGCAACACTTAATTTTAAACACATGCAAATAGTTCAATACAAAATATTCATGTTATTTTTAAAATCATGTATTACTCTCTCATTTATAAATTTATTTTTAACATATCAAGGCCATATTGAATACAGTTTATAATCATATAAGGTAAATTAACCGTTAATAGCTAGAAAATTCTTACAAGAGAAACATCTATCTGTGAGGCATCCAAATTCGACAGGAGGAACTAATCTTTCAATGTACTACAGTTCATAGGCATTACACGGCACATCTTCAAGCTCAACTATGTCAAGCTACATAGCATTAAAAAAATGTTATCAAGATTCCCAGCAAAGTGGACGGATAACATCAATAACATGGCTGGGACTGGATGCAAATAGAACGAAACAGACCAGTTTATTTAGACGTTAAGATTTTATAGGAGCTCAAATTATAAGGTGACCTTATTTACCAAAAAATTATTGTTACACAATAGGTGGGGTTGCGATTTGTGTTGAGTGCATGGATAAATTAGAAATCCAAATTTCACTATGCCATTGACAATAAATAAAATAGATAATGTTGTATTTTACTATTTAAATGAAATTGATGTTTAAATGGCTGACATATTATTTATTTTCACGGCTGTTTACCTACATCTATTATATTGAGAACTTTCGACAGTTTGTGAACTGTTCGATATCAAAATCTAAGCAATTAAATGAATGAAGTTTTAGGTCACAATTAGAATTGGAGATTTTGAATGGTTGGCCATGTACAACATATCAATAATTGTCACAAGAGTACAAGGCGAAGAGGAGTAGATACGGCATCAAATGCTTTAATTGGACGATAGTTGAAATGAATTCAGAATTCAATGCTAAAAAGTATATATAGTGATGAAAATAAAGAGAAAAATATTGTTTTTACTGTTATGGTTTAATACAAATCAGCATTGATTCTTTTTCTAATTAAAATTTACTTTATAGGATTTCTTTATATTCTTTTTTCATTGGTAAAATAGGATCACATTACATTCGGAGCCATCTTTTTTCTACTGAAATACTACTGTACTACTGTATACATAAAATTATGCTTCATTTTAATTTAATATTGTAAACATTTATTTTAAGGTAACAGTGCTATAGCGATTAAATTATTGTTACACAAATATTAGGAAAGATTTCACATACACTTTATCACAATCAAAGCCAGACTTTGTACGATACATTGCTATCTTTAAATATGCAACAATGTTTGACACAAGACAATATTGAGAATTCCAAACAGTGTTCTATATAAAATACAAACTCACAAAAGCGTAGAGTAAAATTTTCTTCATAGTTAAATATAATATTACAGATAAAGCTTTTTAAATGACAATATATTATATAAAAAAGAATGATCGTATAAAAACGTCTTTGCATTATAAGTAAAATGGTGTCGTAGTTATAATCCTTAATACATTTAAGTGATTTAATAAATAGATATATATCGCCGGCACAAGACTATTTTAAATCTATATGAGCAATTAAGAGCTTGAAAGATTTCCTTATATCGATGAGTTAAAGCAGAGTGCAAAACTCCTTTGTGGGTAACGTTTCAAACGTTTGAGAAGGACGTTTTTGCTTTTTTGGCTACCGAAATCGGACGATTGCATTTTGTGATGATATTTTATGTAATCAGTCATGTTTGTCGATTCTTATAAGACAGTTGTATTTGTGTCTTAGTGAAACTTAATTAGTCGGAAAATTAACTTCCTGTAAATGCACTGATTTCACATACAATGTTAACAGTGTATTGATTATGGTATGATCTATTAAAAAGAGAATTGCAATAAAATGAAATTTAGAAAAACTTTGCTGATTTGATTAATGAACAACAATATCGTATTTTGGGATGTCAAAATCATAATTTATTTTATTCCGAAAACCAAAAAACATGATTAGGTTAGATTAGTGCAATATAAATTAAAATCATTATTTGTGTATTATTTGCAACCAAGTTTGACTTTACATCGTTAATTTAAAAAATACGAGGAATGTTATTAATATGCTCATAGTTTTTAATATGGAGCTCACCTAACATTTTGTGTTTTTACATTTACGGGTTTTTATTTAAAACAATATTCTGTGAATACTTTAATCATTGATCACGGAAATCTCCTTTCTAAATACCACCGACACTGCCAGACCTATTATGTGTGCTGTATAAATTACAATTAGATAAAAGTCTTCAAAATTCAAACAAAGTTTTTCTAGCATTATAAGGTATGCTAAAAGTGTCCAAGTGAGTTAATGGTAACTGGTTAAAAAAAACTATTCTGAATTCTTACAAGCTATTCCATCTAAAAGTAGAGGCTTAATCTAACAAACTGTTTCTTTTCTACAGCAACAACAGAGCAAGAGTAAGTGAGACACCACATAACGTCCACTGTGTCCCTACCGTCAACTGTTACTAATTAATTTTAATGCAACAATACTTTTATCCGCAATAATTTCATTTGACACTTGAATACAGTAGACTGAAATTTATAATACTTACTCGATACAAGGTACTTAAATTTATGTTTGTGTTATATTTTTATGAACACAATTAATTATTCTTAATTATATATGTTATATATTTTTATAAACTAGAGCTCTCTGACCCCTGTACGCATTTTGGCTTATTTTTAGCCTTTGGCAAATTCACTATGCAAGTAAAATTATAAGGCTAGCAGACAATTACTAAACTCCACATGCTAACACCTTAATCGGATGACTGCCAGAGAAGAGATATCTCGTCAAATTGTACGTACTCAACACAACAGAGACGAGTTATCTTGTCAATACCTTTAAGTGACATTCCTTCTAGTAAAAATATTTTTTTAATAGGTTTCAAAAAATTCACTTTTTTTTTGCAAATTATAGCCGGCGTGCTAGGTACAGACGTACTTTTTTCTAGGGCAGCTAAAAGGTTAAAAGCAAAATCAAATATTTTCGGCATTGCTGTTCTTTAGGCAATTTCAATTCAGAGACAGTAGAGCATAATAATGTAGAAAAGAAGGTGGTAAATAGCGGTTCTTTATTGGAATCGTGTCGGTTATGTGTCAATACTAGAACTTCATAATAGTAGAAGTAAGGAATATTCTTTTACTAATAAAATCTTAACTATAAAATAATACAAAATGTAGCCCATATTTATCGGCCACACAAAAAACAGTGCTTGATAAATTTTATCTGGACGAAAGGGACTCACTTGCACTCCTCAACCCACCACCGTTTTCCCATCAGTTAATTTTATACGGCAGTATCTAGTGGCGTAGGAAACGTTAAACGTATCTACAGTTTTTTTCTTGCATTTGCCTTTTTTAACTTTGCTGTTACAGGAAGGAACAACATTTAGTCATTAACAGACAGCGAGCATAACTACCATCTGCATAAACTCGCAACAACTCAATGTTGTAACTAAACATTTTTTCCAAAGAAAGATTTTTTCGAATTGAAATGAAAATATGTACAACTTTTTATTTTTATTTCAAAGATTAAAATAAAAGACAGTGTGTATTTATAATTACTATTATTGGAAGATTTAATTTATTGTTTGTGTTCCTGCTTTGTACTGGATATTTTTTTATATTTGTTTATAATATTTATGTTTAAATTAAAAAGTTGTAAGTACTCTTGTTCAAGAGGAAACGCAAACCTGAAGCTTCCGAGATAATCGTGTCAGCTGATGACAATTAGCTATTGAAAATAATTAAATCATTAATTTATTTTAAGATTTCAGTTTATTATAATGTTGGCAATGTCATCTGCACATCATTGAAAGAAAAATCAATGTGTAAATTATTTTGGGAAAATCCAGAATTAGGTAGCGTATAAAATTTTAGGTTCTCCAAAAATTAACAAACTTCATGTTTAATATTTCAATGAATTTATTTTCATGAATAGGTGATGTGTTTTATTCAAAAAATACGATAAAAAAACTGCCAATGCTGTATATATATTCTGAATTAAAAACCAATTGACCTAGGCGGGATTTGAATATGGGACCTATTAATTGCTAATCTAGAAGAACTGATTAATGTATCCAATACTACAGCTTCTTGAGAAAAGTGTTGAATGAATAGTTAACAATCATTCGTTGAATTATACTTGGGTAAAAATTGGTTTTTATAAAATGACTTCTGAGACAATATTAAATATATTTGGTTTTCAGTTGTTTATCTGAAATATTTATTATCTTTTTTTACCAAAAAAATACACAAAAAAAATATTTAAAAAATGTCTAAAGAATTAAAAAAAAACAACAATGTTCAATACTAATTAAGAGACCATGACTAAAAAAAACTTAATAAATTTCATATAATGGTCACGTGCTATTATAAACAAAATTTCGGTTCTTCTTGAAGATAAAAATGGCGTCATCGAGCCAATAATAGGACTGGTTGATGTCTCCTTCGCAGAGGTACGGCACTCTACTCCACCTGACGATGTCTAGACCGATTTCATCTCGGACGTATTCCAAGAAGGATCCCACTTGCTCTTCGAATGTGCTTCCTTTGATGGGGATACGTTCTGTGGGAGAATGGTCGCTTGTATCTGCAATAAAATTAAAAGAAGATACTTTTAAATGATATAATACATGAAATACACTATTTTACAATCTTTTAATACAATATAATGTGTGATTTGAACCGGAACCAAACCGAAAACCGGAAAAAGCCGTTATTTTTACCGAAACGAAAATCGAAATCGAACCGATATTTATTTCGGTTTTTCGGAGAAAAATTTTCGCTGATAAAAGCCAGATTTAATTAATAAATGGTATACAAAATTTTAAATTTAATTAATACATTTTATTTTTAACAGTTGATAATCGCTCGCGATGAGCGAAACCGGTCCTGATCATTATAAGCATGTGGAAGTAGTACAAAAAAATTGTGTTTTATTTTTCAAATATAATGCCGCATTAAAACGACACCTTAAAAATAATTTAAATATGAGCTAGGCCTGCACTGAACCGATATATTTTCTTTACCGAACCGGAATGAAGAAAATAACGGAAATTTAAGTAATTAAGAAAAAAATATACGAATACCAATTGTTTTTCATCATCAATTGTATCAGTAATAATTGAATAAATGCACCAGATATTATAAAAATTTAAACGTAGTTCAATAAACTTAATTCAAAAGATAATTCTAATTCCAGATGTGAAGCCAATTGATTCTTATTGGAATATTTCAATAGTAAAATATTGCCGGACCTCTATACATATGGTCAGTGTCGTGCTCTTTGTTTGTGGTGTCCACACTGTCCACTGCTCAGAATCCCTCTAGGGATACTTTCACAATTTGATTTTCGTTCCCTCCCAACCATTCGATCCTAAAAATGTCGCTTAGTGAGAGCGATAACCTAACTACTAGTTCTGTCCTAGCCCCATTCTTCTATCCTTATTCTTTCCAAGAAAAGAAAGCTGGAGCGAGTGATTAACAAGCGGGTCTCGTAGAACAACTTCAGCTGAGATTTATTCATTAAGACTGATTACTGACCTATCAATTTACGGCATTATATTTTCAACATATAAGACTAGTCTATCTATCTGTTAGTGAAAATATAAACTTACACTCAACATATGGCTTGAATGGTAGAACAAGTGCGATTATCATCAGACCATCATCTTCTAAAGCGTCCCTGGCTGTCAGCATCATGGTCCTGGGCTCGAGCACCTATCCAGCAAGTTCAACATGCTTATCACATTAAACTTCTTTCCGATCCACCAGTTTTCAATATCCAAAACCCTGAAGAAATACAAAAAAAAATCTTTTATTGAAATTATTATAGATGATTAAAAGAGACATTCGAGTATTGTATTGCACCGTAAAATTATTTATGAAAATTACACATATTTTGATTTACTAATGAAATTAAAATCTAGTGACCAAATTACAAATTGCGTTCAAAATAAAAAAAATATCGATTGTATTATAATATCTGCGGATTATTATAATAAATAATAAATTTATGAACTATGGTAGGGGTGACAAACCTTTTTTGGCAGAAGACCGCATTCATTTATCTTAAAATCAAAGCCTCATTTAAGAAATTTACCTAAAAATGTATTTTTAAATTTGGATTATTGAGATTTTGTACACTTATGGTTCTCCATTAGCAAGTGATTTGCAGTTTATCTAAAGGCAGCTAAATGTTCTTTAAGAGTCCATCCGTGTGCTCGAATGCCTGAAGATGCATAAAAATGTACAAATTTGATATTGAAATTCATCAAGCACCCTCAGTCGATGTCTTAAATTTTGTATGTAGATGAAGGAAAACGGTGAAATATATCTATTTATCTATTTGTTTATTTCAGTGATAAGGCCGCACTTGAGACCCTATAAGACTGCGGGTTCGTCACCCCTGAACTACGGGAAGAAAAAAATCACACAAATAAATAGATAGTTAATATAAGACATATCAGGGAAACACTACATTTTTGAATTGTAGGTGTCTAAAATGTGAAGCCCCACTAAAAGTGAAACCCTGTTCGTTTAATCACAATTCAGACGATGGCGTGATATCGAAATAGCTTTCAAAGAATATTTGAAAGTTTTTTAAAAACTTAATACAGTGTAATTTCCTTAATTTTTTTGCTTTTCCTCCAAGATATGGATATGAATGTTTTTAAATAAATCTTATACTGTTATTACGACGCCGAAAAATAAAATAAGCTCACTCGAATCCTTTATTCTCCAGCATTTTCCTCATGGAAGCGGATATCTCAGTAGCGTACAGATGAGAGAACAGCGATGTCCATCGTTTGGTGACTTCGCCGTCACCAGCTCCAAGATCCAGTAGCGTGCCCAAAGTCCACGGTTTGTCGTAGCCTCTATTCGTCAGGCCTCTGGCACCAGTCACCGGAGAAATCAGTTCCGTAAGTTGGTCTGCTGACAGAACGAACATGGATCCTCTTGCAAGCCATCTGTGGACAGAGAAATGGAAGTTGTTTCAGTTATATTATATGTATTATACAAAACAAGTAAATTTAACTTATTTATTATAACTGTGTGCGAAAGGAAAAATCCGTTTTTTTCAGGAGAGTTAAACAAAGATTTGCGTTTGTATGAACATTGTTCAAAAATGTGATGTCCCAAAATGAAATTTACTAATTAAGCAGCATTGTTTCGACTTGTTCCCTTTATGCATATACGCATTGTAGTTATTTTGCCATATTACAGATTAATTTATCATAAAATGAGGTTACAGGTCGAGGGTTTAGTACAGGGGTGATGAACCTGCGGCCTTTGCGATCTCTTAAGGTCTCATTTGCAACTTTTTTCCTGAATCCAAATTTTCTAGCTTGGTAAATTTGTAAATAAATTTCATAGTAAAAGTAAATAATCAAAATGTTGTTTAACCACCAGAACCGGTTTCGCTTAGATAGTAAGTATTTCCGATTTTTTTAAAACAATGTCCGCTTTAGATTGAGCATCTAATCGAGCATTTCAATTGAATATTTTTAACGACAGCATGGTGTAAGTTGGTCGCTCATCATCATCCCACGATGCTTCTCAAAGTAGCGAATTACTTTACCAAAGACATCGACTGAGGGTGCTTGATGGAATTTGAAATATAAAAGGTGTGAATTTAAATTGTATATGTAATAAATTAATTTCCATAAACTAACCGCTGAATCTAACGAAAATAATATTAGTTAAATATAAATCTGGAATGGGCTTTTTACTATCTTGACGACTTGAGTAATGTTTCTCCCTTCTTTAAAAGCGTTTGATATATACTGATCTGTATTTATAATTAAATTTAGTATTATACATATTTAGGGATTACAATCGAATATTCGAATATATTTTGTGTTTTCAAGCTAAGTATAAAAAAATCTGGATTGAGTTTTATTAATTAACTACAAAAATAATGTCTCCTAGTTTTCTCTTCGATTGATGGATTATGCAGTTCGTAGTCGTGGACATCTGATGAACACGGGGTATTGAAACGCTGATCGATTACTAATCGAATGTGGGCTTTCCGCGTAGATATGAGGAGTTCGTGCCACCAGGAAATAAATCACAAAAGTTGCGCCAATAACGGTCTGGTAGACACAAAATAACAACTACGACAGACACCGTCTGGATTGTGTTCGCAAGAAAAACGAAAAAACCCTGATCGAAATAATATCGTACCCATCTAGATTTCTTGGGGCTTACGTGACAGTTAAATATCGGATACGACTGAGAGAATACATTTAAAACGAATAAAATAATCTTCATGCAATTTGTTTGCGATATTTCCAATGCTCAATATTCAACCCATCCATGAACAATAATAATCGGTCCTCATGGACTCAAATTTTTATATCGTTTGATAGTATTTTGGGCGATTAAATTACGGCTAGTATCACTTTAACGTTTAATGGCGGCATCAGTCAATTCTTGGTAGTAACAGATTATGATTCTAGTAGTTTTGTAAGAAAGAGTAGCGAATAAAATAAAATTTTATAATACCCTACACCCAGTGATGTGCTGCTAAAATTTTATCAACCGGTTCACACCTTGGCAAACATCAACCCACAATTTTCGTAATTTTATTTTCAAATTAAAAAGGAAAAATTTCAAATTAAAAAAAAATATATGATACATTAAAAAAATATTTATTTACATTACATAAATTCATTCCAAATATGTAGTGTTTTGATTTGCATTCGAAACTAACTGTGACGGGTCATATTCGTCTATCATCTGCTGTGTGACTGTAACTTCTGAGCCATGTTTTAACGAATGGTTTGGAATTTCCATGAAGTCAGTTGCAAACCTATCAAATTAATGGTCATTAAGTTTGATATAATATGTTGAATAATTAAATTTGCCCCTTTACTGAACAAATAGTATCATTAACGAAAATCCTAGCTCCGCCTCTGCAGAGCTTGTTGCAATTGTATTAATAATATTTGTAGCTTTTCTGACCGATTCAGGAAGTTCATCACGATTATCTCTCAAAACAATATCGATATGATCTCTGAAATTATTTACATTTATTTTGAACTTTATAATTTCACTTAGAATCGTAACATTAACGGAAGCAAGTTGTTACTTTATCCATATCGGATCAAGTATTGTGATCGTGTAAGATTCGATTTCGGGATAACCAAGAAGAATTTTCAGAACCAGCTCTCCGAACCAAAATTATTTTAGCAACCGGCTCGGCAGAGGTGGTGCTAACCCATAGCAGCACATCACTGCCTACACCAAACCACCATCTTTACAGAGGTTATTTTCTGGAACGAATCGAATAAAAACATTCACTAGATATTGACAACAATTGAAAAAAAAAACACTTGGAAAATTTAAACCGGGAAAACAAGTTAGATGAAGAAGAAGCAGTGAATAAAATTGAAATTCAAAAACTAGATAGATGACTATTTACCACCCTCACAACATCTCTTGTATCAAAAGTCACCGCACGCCACTGATTTCTAGTTGTTCCAAAATTTCATATTATGTATTTAATCATATTAACGTAAAAAAATTCTCCCTCACTGGGTGAAACCGGTCCAGATCATAATAATACATCATGGCCCAGAGAACTCTTTAGACGCTTTAGTGCTCGGTCAGAGTCAACGCGCGACGGCGGGGCGGACGCGGCGCTTAAAAATGAAATGCATTGCATGTTTTTGCAATGTCTGTCGTTAATGCGCAGGGACTGGAAGTTCGCGCGTCTTGTCTTAAGCGGTTTTGCAATTCAATTTTAAACGCAGCGCCTGCCTCGCCGTCGCGCGTTGACTCTGACCGAGCACTAAAGCGTCTACAGAGATCTCTGGGCTATTATATATAAGATGTATATAAATATTTGTTTTGATTTATCTGTCTGCGCATGCGGAGAGAGAGAGAGAGTATGAGTAAATGTTGAGAGAATGTAGAACTTTTGTAAAATATTCCTAGTTATTATATAGTTGACTAAAAAAATGCACGACAGTTTGTAACCCTCGATTTTCGATGGACATACCGCATTATCATGAAAAGGTGGTAACGAAACAGCGTTGCACTGCTCGAACTTACAAGTTTAGTAGTCATGGCAGCAATAGAGAGATCTGTAATATGTGTACACATGAAATATAATTTGGCTAACAAGAAGTTTACAATATTTACATGGGATTAAATACAGTTATATCCTGCGGGCCGTAATAAAATACGCATCGGCCGTAGATTGACCATGACCGGCAGAACTATATGTATCGCGTATGGTATTCAAAGAATATTTTAAATCATAATTTCCTTCGAAATTACGTTTTTATTCAATTCTCAGGTTCAAGGCGATCTAGGGATCATTGCATTTTTACTGTCAAAAGCATCCTTGGTTGTGAATGCAATGCTTGTTTTATGGATTTCAGTTAGACACGGTGCGAGGGGTCAATGGCGCGAACCGCGTTCACTTTCCACGTTTGTTTGAATGTCATAAAATAATGCATGACGCATCATAGAGCACGGATTGTCTATTGAATCTATACGATCTACGAAAAGGTTTCGCTGTCTTTTGAAATGGCAACACTGGAAACAAAAGAATGGTGGTTTGAATTAGGAATCCAGATCGGGATAATTTTACTTAATTGATTTATCTTAATTGGTTTCTTTGATTAAATTTGTATAGAAGTGGCATTATTATAATCTATGAACACTTAAAATGACAGTGTTTCTAACTAGAGGCCGATCGCGCATGGTCTTATTACGAGTGTCAGTTAATTTGGGTTTTATTTTTATACATTTATTAATTTTTGAATATAAGATGTGAACATAAAAATTAGCTTAAAAAAGTATGGAAGCGGGGGCTGGCAAATAAGCATATAATATAGTTAAGCCACCGAATAAAGAACATGCAGCGATAAATTATTACTTTTTCTTCTTAACTATATCCGCTCCAAACGTGGAGCAAATGGACTTCTTATCGGGTAGCTCAATAGAAGTTTTTCTTTGTTAATTAGTCACCCAGCCTCTACTTTTTAAAAGCGAAAGGATAGATGGAAAATTAGTTAGCATATCACTATCCGTTTTAGGATATGTGGGAGAGAAAGTGTCATATTACCGCTGAAAATTTTTTTTGACCATGGTCCCCGCTCTCAATGTGGAGCATATGGACTCCTAATGGAAGTATTTCAAAACTGTAGGTTAATCAGTTGCTCAACCTCTCTTTTTTTGAATATAGGGATAGAGGGATAGGTTAGGACATGAGTAGTGGTTGGCTAACCTCTGCGTTACGGTCAGTATGATAGTTTTAGTTATAATTTAAGTTATTTTGTGTCTTACGGTGTATAAGGAAAAGTATAATATTCTTTCGTTAATACACTGTCGTTTTTTCAGGGCGCGTCGACCGTGTAAAGTGAGGATCGATATCGTGTAAAAAACGAGATTTTTGAGTAAATTTGATTTTCGAACAGGGTATGAAATAGGAAGAAATTTAAGACTTGTAAATGAAAAAATTGATAGATTTAGATAGAGTAGATACGTAAGTACATTAAAAACATATTTTATTGGAAAATCGCCAGGATGTTTAGCGAATCACCGCCTTATTTGATGTTGTTCAAGGAAAGAATATTTTTTTATATGTATACATAATATACATTTTAATATTACATGAGAAATCTTTGATGGATGGATTGACCATAAACAAAGTACGTCGAGCAGTCCGAGCATTTATAAAAAAAAAACTATGGTGATGCGCACATTGACGTCTGCATGTTGTAATTCAACAATGCAATCGTTCAAATGAATTATTGTAATCACACTCGCAAAGTATTATTCCACAGACAATAAAAGTAATGGTCCACAGTATGCGCGGGATGATGATCGTTCTTTCTCGCGCAAAAATAAAATGATTGTCAGTCAGGGTTGCCATTAAGCATAAATTATATTCACAACGTCACTGCATCGCATGCCTTGTGTTGTTGTTGCCTTTGCCGCGCGCAGAGAGTCCCAATTTATTATTATTGTCATTGGAGATTGGCAACACTGCAGCTGTCAGATATTCGGATCGAACAGCAATCGAAATTTATTGTGGCCATATTTTTTTTAATCCTTTCAGTCATAAAATTTACGAATCTAATTGGCAATAATAGTAACGCTACTAAAGTTATATTCGAAACATTTTTAAGTAGTTTTATACATTTTCAATTTATATAACACTAGTATTTTTAACCGGCTTCGCCCAAGATAGGGGTCGCTTACTTTAGTTCATATGACACTTTTCTATTCCTTTTGGGCATACTTCTTGTAAAACCCACGACTTGAGGATTTCACTGTTTTAAGTTTTATAATTTTAAATGTTGGATAATTTTCTGATCAATCTCTTGATTGTTACAAATTTTACGATTCGCGTGAAAAGTTATTATTTGTGACATTTATTTTATTGATTTGTAAATTGAAAAAACTTTAATGCTTGGTATTACAGCTGACGCCAATGCGCCATGCATTTACAAAATAATAATAACAGTACAATAATAAAAACAGTAATGAAAATAAAAACATTTTTAAAATTATAAAATACAAAGAGAACATGACATTATTAATTTTCAAAGGAAAAAATATTTGGTGAACAATACCCAGAGTTTAGTGCTGAAAATATCGAACTCTCTAGACAATGCATTGATCAGCCGAACGGCTCTTGCAACTGGTGAGTCGAATGACCGACGAGAAGAACAAGTTTTAAGAATAAAAATTGCTTGGTTATGGTTTCGGCCACGTAGATAAAAATTGGAAGCAAGTAAGTTAACACTTATGAGAATTTCAGGATTATAAACTCATCCCCGAAGAAGAAGAGAGAAATGCTTTAGAATCGAAAACGATCTTCGTGCTTCAGGGTGAAAAGATAGCATTCCTAAAAGAAATTTGGTTGGGTAGTACTTGGGTAGTTGAGAATTATTAAAGGGAAAATATTTAAATTTTTTCAAATAGAAATATCGTAGAAATTTCTTATAAATATATATTGTAACGAATTTATAGTCGATATGAAAATTCAACACAGATTGAGTTGTTGTGATCACATCACGCATTATTTTAGTAAGGAGCGGTTGGTTGCTAAGCAACTATTTGCTATTATTTTTTCTGTTGCTTTTCATTGAGACGTCAAAAATATAGCGTTTTCAGTTTAAAGCTCAAAGTTGAAAATATCACAGTTGACTTAGAAATGGCAGTCAAAATTTCACGTCGCTACTGTACACGGTTTGGGAGGAGTTTTTGTGACATACAGATTTCTAGATGTATCTCGTGCTTTATATAGTAGAGAAGATAACAAATGTGAATTTAAAAACTCTAATTTTTTATTTTTCTGGCAGCTAAGTAAGTGACTTTACAGGGCTTAAAGAGTTGACGTCAAGTTATACGAACCTTAACTTTCGAGCTTTGAATAAGGATATATTCAGTCCAGGGTTAGAATCCCTAAAAGGAAACTACATTGATTTTTCAATATATTTATGTTGGATTTGAACCTAAATGTAGGTATGTTATAAGATTTTTTAAAATTCCGTGAGATGAACACGAGATCTCGAATACTAGATTGACAAAATCTAAATTTTTTATTGACCTTCGTGGGACTTGAAACCAGACTAATTCGATCCCTAGGGTACAGCTCTTACCACTAGACCACAGAGACCGTCGTAGGTATATTGTGTCTGGAAGAGTGGGTGATTATTTAATGCATGTTACATACAATGGGCACGTAGAGGTGGGAATGGAAATAATTGTATTTGACGAGGTGGGTATTAAAACAGTCATAAAACCGTTTTTTAAGATGTCAAAAGGCGTGGCGTGGCTTTCGCACGAATACTGCAAGAATGCAACAACTGATAAGTATTAATTGAAACAATGTAAGTACAGATACAAGATACAGCATGATTATATTGTATGACAATTTTATAAAGTTCGTTTTAAACATAGCACCAATTATATGATAAATAAATATTACACCAATGAATTTCAGCTCATTAATTTTGAAATTATTCATGTATAAAATATAATCTAAAATAATATCTCCGTACTAGATAACTAGACTACAATGATAGAGAAAATAGTAATTTTATATAATATTGTTTTCATTAAATATTATTATCGTTAGTATTTCAATGATTTAACAATTTTAAGCGGTTTAAAAATTCCGATTTCCTGAAAGAATAAATTAATCTGTTGATACTTAAACGAACAGAGATTTAAAAAAAATGAATTAAAGTCTGCGTCTGTGGTCTAGTAGTTAGAGTTTTACTCTAGCGATCAGGTCGGTTTGGGTTTAAGTCTCGGCAATGATTTTTGCAATTAATATTTGAGATCTTGGACATGGGTGTTGTTTTTTGTTAGTAAGATCTAGAGTGACTTATCTGTGTATTGTGATTGAAAAAATATATGTCGACTGTGAAATGGAAAAAAGGACGTAACCCACCCGAAAAACTATTGTGTATAACTCACACAAAACGTGTTAATACACTATATTTATAAACATATATATAATGCTTCAACTATTGAAAGGCATAGAGACCTCCTTCAGCCTTTTCGAAATATTTTGATAATCACAATGTATACACTTTAATACAAGTTTTGTGTGGGCTATACATAATATTTTTTAAGTGTGGGTTACGTCCTTTTTGCTTTCCACAGTCGATATATATATGGAGCAATGACAAATATCAGCTGTAATCCTCGCGTCCGTGGAGCAGTGGTCAGCGTCGTTGGCTTCGATTACGGATCTCACGAGTTCAAATCCCAGTAAGATAAAATATTTTATTGTCGACAAATTGAGAAAATGGTAATTGAAGTACAGCAATCCAGTGAGGTCTTTTAAAATAAATGTAAAATCTGTCTTGGTATCAATAATTGATTTTGCATTATTGCAAATTGGTGACTGCATTCAATCATGACCTCTTTCGCTGATGGTCGGAAAACAATTTAGACTAAGAGGTTTCATATCAATGCGTGGGATATTCCTAATATCAATACTGTAATTTCCTAGTGCGACCCTGGTGGTAATAATTCGTCAGTGTGGATATTTGACCGAAGGTTTTGACGCAGCAGACGATGCGTGATGCCGGTCAGGCTGGGAACAGATGATATCAGCATACAATAAAGGTTTTTGTAAAGGATTTGGCCTTACTAAATTCATATTTTCAGTACACTGTGATGTCAATCCGTATAAATCATACAAACTTATTTCGGGTGAAAAATAAAAAAAATCACTGAAATATTTATAAAAAAGTAAGTTCAGAACATGCTCGGACCGGTCGGCTGATGGAGCCAGCAGGAAATTTGTAGAAATACATTAATATTAAATTAAGATTGATAACTTCGCTATTACTCTAGTAGTGTTATTAGTTGTGATACGTGTTTCGCCTTTTCAAGTAATATTTTCCGACTAACTCTATCATAAGAGTTTTTTTTTTAATTTACAGCGCAGTTTATTCCAATTTTGATTTTGAAAAAGTAGAATTTTTCCATCCATCGGACGCATGGAGGGGTTAGAAATAAATAAATAATAGTACTAATTACAATAAATGCATTTAATAAATTGGCGTTATAATATGCAGAGCGGAATGATCGCAACCAATAAAAGCGTCTTGGGTGTTTGCTCCTGAGACACTCTTGATAACCATTTGAAATCGTTTAACGCTGCTGTGTAAAGAGATACATACAGTTAAGCGGGTTTTAATTCACGGAGCTGGCGGTAAAAATGTATCTTGGGAAGATAGGTTTACGTTAGCCTTGTAACCAAAACGTTACTAGTTGGAGGAAGATGGAGTTGATATTAAGTCTCCTCAGAGGCATCAGTGTTCTTGAAGTGCCTGAAGATACCGAAAGGCATACTCCGAGTCGATAGTAGGGATTCCAACTATTCGATTAGTTTCTGAAGTATAAGAATACTATTAAACATTCCATTTGAATAATTAATAACATACAATTACATAAATACACACTCCAATTCCGTTCAATTTTAGTATTGCAAAATTTAATAGTTGCAGCTGCGTCGGATTATTAAAACGGTATTTCTTGGTTGACTGAAATAACGTCATGATTAAAAGGTTCAGAATCATTCGTCAAACTCTAGTATTATGATGGGTGAAATCAAAAACAGCCACTACCTGGGGTATTCATTATTGTGATGCGATCATTCGTCGATTTAGTAAAATATTTCATTAAAAATTATTACGAATACTATTCGAATAGTTGAATAAATATTCGAATATCGAATAGTTAAGTGCCGAATATATTCGGATATTTAATATTCGAATATTCGAGTTGGAGTCCCTAGTAGATATTGACACAATATATGGAAGCGTATAGAGTATAAATATTGAAATAATATTTAAGTTTTAATGTTATTTTTTCCAGCGGATCACGCCCTTTAATGTTATACACCATTGTGCGTTGCGCTAATGAGAGACGGTAAACGGTGAAGATGAAACGCCTTCCACAATCGAATGTAACAAAATAAAATTACAACGGTTATGTATGTAAAACCACAATAATTATGAAGATATGTTTACAAGCCCAAATGTTATAACCGAAAAACAACCGATAAAATGAATACAAAGTATCAATTTTCATTTTAAATTAAATATGAAATTCCGCAAAGATACCGCTGAACCCATCGACAATATAAAAATTTTAAGTCTAAAATAAATTATCAGTATTAAAGTATTAAAGACTTCAAACTATTTATAGGCTTGTAGACAAATGGTCAAAGCTCTTGGGCGTTCTTCCCAATCGGTTGTGATTTCCACGAGATCAAATCTCCGTCGGACACTTTCATAAAATGCTTTTATAATCGATTCGACTTCTAGTGTTCATAAAATAAACAATATTCCAAATTATTCGAAAATCGAATATGAAAATCTTGTAGTATCTGAATACATTTTAGTATTTTAATATTTTTTTATACAGGAAGAAAAATAATCAATGTGAATCAGAATAAACAGAAATAAAATTTATAGGAACTGTTCAAGATTATAGAATTGTAAAGCCTGGGTCGTTAGTCACTAAACTTATCAAAGTGAATTAAATTCGAACGATACAAAAGGGTATTTTGATTTTTAAAATAAAAAAAAATAGATTATAAAAATATAATGTGTTGTAGAATGACATTTTTATTTTAAATCTATTGTAATTATATGAACGAATAATTTATTAAATATTCAAGTATTCGAATATCGAACATGAGCCGAATATTCGAAGAGAATCCCTAACACTTGTATTATTTTATTTTATTAAATTATGGAGTTGTGTCGTTTTTCCTGTGCATCTAAATTTGATATAATTGATCCTTTTTCGTTAACCGCAAAGGTGTGCTGCAGCCTGATTAAATATTTTACAGTAAAGCTGATAGCATTAGTGTTCGAAGTAATTTAAAAAAAGATCAATAATTTGACTAGCTAAAAAATAACAGCTAAATGAACCTCCTTACCAACTGACAGGGCCGAATTTTCATTATACAGCTTAGTACGTGACCTCCGAATTCGTAGAGGTCCCGGAGCCAAAAATGTAAAAACGGACGCTCCCTTTTCGGAGTACATGATCATCACACTGAAGCAGCCAGCCTTATTGATTCCTACCAAGTCATTCCAGTCTGGTAGCTCGACCGAGTACATCCTATGGATGGCCAGCATACGAAATATATCCGGTTTATTTTAATACAATTTTTGATCATGCAAGGCGATCATTACGAGGATGGGTTGTGTGGTAATTACTCAGCCCTTCTCACAAACTACATTATGTATATTTATGTAGTTACTGATAAAAATGTTCAACTAGGATTTCAAGCCCCGGATCACAGGACGGAAACAAAAATATGTCATGCCAATCGGCGTCATTTTCGGCAACGAAAGTCATCCGTAATTAAACTTAACTTTAAGCAAGTTTAAAATGGCAACTAATTATTTGGCTCATTCCATAAGTGGTCTGTAACTAATTCGATAGTTGTGTTGTCTATTATCAATTGCCATTTTCTTATTTTCGATACAAATATTATTATTTCTTGAGATGGATACTACGCATATTTATCAGTGATTTTTGGCTGTCACATTATTTTTTTGGTTTGTTTCAAATAAACTAAAGAATTTCGTAAAAAGTTAGTATTTGGAAACAAATTTGTAGCCACATATTATGGAGCGTTAAATTTTATTTCGACTCGATTGCCCCCCTTCTTGAAATAGAACCACGTGCGCACAGAACGCAATAAAAATCTACACCCAAATTGGAAGTAATAGATTCTAGAAAATTATATAAAAGTTATAATGAATTAATTAATTTACATTTTTAACTGTGTTTTTTAAAAATTGTAAAAAAATATATTTACTACTTAATATAATAAGTAATATTCTTTACAGATTGACTCATAAATAAAAAACAATGTTTTCATATTTTTGTGTGCGGTAATAGTAAAAATATACGAAAAAACATAATTTCATAAAAAATTACTCACCACTCAAAGGGTTAAAAAACTGACCGCTATATATGAATATCTGACCGTTTAATTTAATAAATGACCATTTTATATAAATTACTGACCGTTTATTAACTGACCATTGTGATTAATTAATGACCATTATTTCTTGCTGAAAAATTGAAATAGTTACTAGCCCAATAAACGCAGGCCGTTTGAAATTAGTGTCATCAGAAATTTTGTAGCGGCTGTTGTTCATGTGACGATTTGAATGCTCATTATTTAACTCTTTAAGCCTGTTGGTTAAGCAGCGAGCGGAATGTAAATCTGATGTTATATGTACTCGAGGATATTAATGGAAGCTATTTATTTAGAAGGTTTCACACCCAGCATCGTCTCGGCAGCGTCATTTTATTGTTTAGTGCGCAGTAAAAGCTTCGCGGAGGAATTTCGGCCATTAAAATCGATCTCCTTCCAGCGTTTTATTACACATTCAACAATTTTCATTCAGGATGGAATACCTATTTCAAAGTCACTCACAACATCTCACTAGGACAAGAACTGAAATTATTTTTAATAGTGAATATACTTTCACTAAAGAGTGCTATCAGTCTTTCTTATTCAAAGACAACATAATTATTCTAATCGAATATACATACTATTGAGTATTGACTATTGATTTCAACTCGAAAATTCGAATAATTGGGCAACTATTCAAATACTATTTATAGTAATTTTCAATGAAATATTTTACAAAATTGATCAAAAATCGTCAAGTGATATCACTGATTTAAAATTTGAATAAATGTGATTTTTAATACAAATGGCTTCAAATTTGAATTATTGAGATTTTGTACATTTCCATGTATTTTTCACTAACGACGCGGGTTTCGCCTTTCGGCATCTTCAGATTTTCGAGCACACGAATTAACTCAAATTGACATTTGAATTGAATTAAATAAAAAATCTCAACAATTCAAATTTGATATTGAAATTCCATCAAGCACCCTCAGTCGATGTCGCCAATTATACAAAAGGCTTCGCTTTATTACGAATTTTAATGTACTTATAAATTATTGTTTAAGTATATATAATGTTATGGTATTAATTATTCAAATAAAGTGAAAACAGCTTTGCTCAAGCGATCAGATGGGACCTGGTTCATGTCCCAGAAATGTCAATATCGAATTAAGATTTTTTCAATTAAAATTTGTGGTCTTTGACATGAGTGACTTGTAAAAATTCTCATCAAGTTTATCTCCCTAGTGGTTCCCAAACTTATGCACATGGACGCCTTCTTAAAGCAAAAACCTTACCATGAACCTTCAAGTAGAATAGCTGTACATAACTGCATAATAGAAAAATTATAAATTTAATTTTGATGTCTTGAATGGTAAATTGTGATGTAAAAATAAAACGTTTCTATATTTAAAGTATGACGAGGTTCATATCGTTGATCAAACATTGGTTCCGCTCCTCATTTGTAGATAATTCAATAAATTGCTCCTGTATTAGTATGGATACCATCTGAGTTTGTGGATCTGCTTGCAAAAGGGTCGAACACCCAACAAATCGCTAACAATTTATTTATTGCTATTTATTTCAACTTTCATAATAGTGAAAATGTGTGGCAAATATTTTTTTATATTAGCTCTTTCGCGGACCCCCGGACGTTGTCCACGCACCCCCAAATTATTTTTAATTTGCCACAGACCCCCTCAGTGGTCACAATGAACCCCGGGGGTCAGTAGAAACCACTTTGGGAAGCACTAAAGTATACAAAAAATTTCGGATGGTTTTGTGCATCGTAGTATTTCGCATTTATAGGTAATACAGAAATTCAAATTTAATAATCCGTAAAGAATTGTTTTATGTAGCTAAGAGAATGTTAAGACCCCTTTTTAATTTCATAACGTTTTGCGAACAAAATAATTCATTGTTCACTTCGAAAATCGTGTGCATCACCGTCCGCGTAAAAGAATCTGTTTGAATAGTTTTATTATAATCCATCTTGAAAAGCGAGATATGTCGTAAAACTCTTTGCAATTAAAGATTCTAAAGTTAGCCCAGGATAAGTTTGGGAAACGTTATTCTATGCGATGTTTGTAGTTACACTAATCCGTGTTCTTTCCGGATTGCGGCCTTTTGTTGAAGTGTCAGTTCGACGGACGGGATACAAAGTAAAATATATGTGTGAACATTTTTACACTATTGTCATTCTACGTAGAGGAATGCGTCTAGTAATTAGTCCACACCAGGTGACTGACACGAGAATGTCTTACAATAAATTGATGCCAGATAGACAGAGATGAATGCGTTAATCCATCTCTTTTATTAAGTCTCAGAAAAAGAAGCGTCAATGAACATTTGCAGAGTTAAGCGGGTCGCTATCTAAGTGGGCATGGTTTTATTACACTAGTTAGAAAAATATTGTAGTCATAGTTTTATTACTAGTTTCAGCTAGTTCAAAGGCGAAAGATCAAGATATGTTCATGGATCCATTAGGTGATGTGATGAGTGAATGCCAATATCCCTGAAGATCCGGCAGCTTTTTCTCTTTTTTCGTTTACGCTGCCGATGAATTGCTGGTGATTATATGTTTTTATTTTGTAATGCGTTAATTAATACATATTTAGTGTTGAAGGTTTAAGGTATAAATAAAATTATTTATTAAGCTGTATCCGCTCTCAATGTGAAGAATATAAACTTCTAATGAACAATTTCGCAACAATGTTTTCGATGAGAACTGATTCTAAGTCAGTCACTTAACTATTTGACGAAGGGAATGAATAGAAATATGAGTGTGGGAAATGTCAATTGATTCTATTTACGTTATGGAGTGAGTGCATGGTGAATATATTCACATACAAGTGTGGCGAGTCATCAATATACACGATGCAAATTTACAAATAATCTTTATAAATGCAAATGCAGTCAGTAAATTCAAGCGCTAACCGATATATACGACGCCAATTTTACAAACGAAATGATAAAGTTGAATGTGATGATTAAGGACGGATATTCTGTTGTCGCGCGCCGAATTGAAGACACGCATAGACCGACTCTCTGGAACTGCATAATCGTCACACGACATCATTATCTTATCCCTACAGTTAAATCTTGTCAATCATACAACATTGGAACTATATTCCTAAACATGCCTTTGGATACAAATTTATAAATCTATTGAGTCATCAGTTGACACCACCCCGAACTTACGGGACGGACGGGAGTCATCAGGGCATTCAATATCGTCTACAGACTCTGCCTATTAATGCAAATATTATAATATGTGATGGTTTAAAAGCACTGAGAAGATTAAGTAGTAAAATCGCAGCAAAAAGTAATTATTAAAAGTGTTAAATTCATCTTCATCGTTGAATTGCTAAGTTTCAAATTTTGCCGTGCTTTGTTGCCAAGCAATTTTAATTTATAGAATCAATTATCTCTAGGGTCAAGGAAGTTATACCTGTCCGGTTGTTTTTCGTAGAATTTGTCAACGTCAGTCAGCCTAAGGGTGGATTATTCCTTAAACCGGTTTTCGCCTAGTAACGACCAGCTTGTGCATCTGCCGGTTTGTATGAAATCGATAAAGTCAAGGGTGGGGGGGCTAGTAATTAATTTTTAAAAATGATATTTTCGAGTGTGTTGTGTGTTCGTTGTTAAGGAGAGAGGAAGGAGTTGTCCTTTGGGGAGTGACTCCTGTCGAACGGCGGAAAGTCAAGTTTAAAGAGTTTGTAGGTTAAAGTTTAAAAATCACGAGGTGTTTGTCAAAAACTCGCTGTAAAGCGTTGTAAAAACTGAGAGTATTAATCTGTTGTTTTAATGAATAATTGAATCTAATTGTGAACTGTGTAACTTGTAAACGTTTGTGACAGTTTGTACCAAGCCTAAGCTGTAAATACGACCTTAGAGACTTTCAGTTTCCATTTTTTCTAGGTCGGAAGTGTCCGCCCTGTAGCCGAGGGTGGCTGTGTGTTAGAGAGGAAGTGAAATGTTGTTTGCCTCTCTGGAGAACTTCGGTGCGGCGTCGCGTACGTGCGAGTGGCAGCCGGCAGCGTGAGGCATCGTAGTGTCGTTGCTTCTACGGGAACCTCTGTCTCTTAAAAACCCCGTATGACAGTAAAAGTGCATATTCGAGGTTTCGAACCCTTGACCGCGCAACCGGCTACGAAATTAGATAATTTAAATAATAAACGTTTTGAAAGTTTGACTGTAAAAAAATATCAGTGATTGTTTCACCGTAACATAGTCGTAGAGGTTATGTTTGATAGTTCGCACTGAACGAAATTAGATGTATTATCTATTAATATTTTTCACTTTTAAGTGTTAACAATCAATTCTTGTTGGAAAGGCATTATATTTATACAATGGTCATGACCGGTTTCGCTCATTGCGAGCATTTTCAAATGAAAGAAAACCGAACAGAATTATTATTTAGAAACAAATCTATTAACACTTCTGTGAGTGTGTAATACAATCATAATTTCTCCAGTCTCTCGACGCCTTTCCGAGTCAGATGGCAGTTAAACAGAGAATTCTGTAACAGGCACTCAGTTGAGAGTCTGTCTTTCATCTTTATATCCTCAAGGATTGATTTATTTGGTAGTTCACGGAATCCTGACCATTTATACGTCTCCAACACCACATTTCAGAAGCGTTAGATATCTTACGTTCTACTGTCGTTGTTGGCCACACTTCCGCTACATATTCGCATGAAAATATGGCCGTGTTCTATAGTTATAATACAATCAGGATTCCACGGCAATGTCATAAAATCATCAATACCATCATCACAAGTTTGAAATAAATAAAAAAATCATTTTTAATAAAGCAGCAAAAATATTGCTAGAAGTTTTAACTTTTATAACGTCTAAATAAGACACGGGCAACCTTTCTAGTCCTGGGGCCAAATTGTCATTCTGTCATTGAGTCAAATATCAAACCAAATTATTAAATAAAATAAAATTAATTAATATTATATGAATAAAAATATCTTGCGACTTCATGTTTTATTTATTTTGTAATGAACGGCAATATTATATACTGAATCTATAAACTAAAATTAATTGAAAGATGAAAGAATTGACTTTTAATCTGGTTTAATTTTTGATATCAGATTAGTAGTTATTCATTTGTTGAGGTCCTTAATATTTTATTTTCATGTATGTATAATTTGTTTACTACAAATTAATGTCACAGTTCTTGAACCAATTGTTTGATATACCTTGTATTTAATTATTAACACTAATTTTCATATAAATAGTCCTGTTAAGGTTTACATTTTATCAGTCGATAATGCTCGCGATGAGCGAAACCGGTCCTTATCGTCGTAGCGTCGTTCGCTACGGTTACAGATGTCTCGGGTTCAATTACCGGTAAAGACGGTTTTCATAAACTGATCCTTCAATCGATTTATGGATTTCTGTTCGTAGTCTGAGTGTTTGTGATGTCTAAAACTCCCTCCCACCCATTCAATCCTCACGGTGCGTAGCGAGAGCGATTAGCTAACCACTAGTCCTGTCCTAGCCCAATAATTCTATCCCTACTCTCTTCGAAAAACGAGAGGTTGAGCAACTGAGTAACAAGCGTTCTCATAGAAAAATTATGTTAGATACCTCCATTAGGAGACCACATGCTCCACATTGGGAGCGGACATGGAAAAAGAAAAAAAAACAAATTGTGTTTTATTTTTACAATAGATAGAAGAAATTAAATTTTGTGAAATGTAATTCTTTCCTAGTGTAGTTTGTGCTTATGTTATCTTATCACGCGTATTTTTTCCCTTGTAATTTCACATTGACACTAAAAAATCAGCGTCGGAATCGGCAGGTTTGTAAAGAATCCATATGATCAGACTGAAGCATGCGGACGAATTGTGTTTTATTTTTAAAATGTATTCTACCAAGAATTGACAGTTAACACCTTAAAATTGATTAAGAATCCATATCCCTGCCAACAACTATATTAAGGTTAAAACTCGATAAAATTTTAGAACTAATCGCCACAATATTCAATGCCACAAATTGATTAATAATTACGATAACCTCTAACTGAGAATGGGCTCCCAGTTATTTATTTGAAGCCAGTTAGTTATAGCAAATGATAAACAATGGAGGCGAAGGAAGGCACCGACGATACGGCGGCGGTGAGTGTCTTCCGCCCAAACCGCAGACCTTGCACAAGAGATAATTGCATTCAAAAGCGATCGTAATGCAGGCGGTAATTGTCCCATCGGGGTATATCATTGACAGACACGGATTCAGTCAAATATTATACCATCGATGTATTCGAAGGTTGATTTGTGGTTATTCAAATATTGCCTCATAAAGAGTAATATTTATAGTAATATTTAGGTGTCTTGTTTTTAAAGAAACAATTTGTACACACTTTTATCTTACGATTGTTAAATATTTTGCTAGAATATGAATTTTTAATCGATTCGTAAATACTTCAAATTCGAGACTCTATAGCTAAAATCTCTGAAAAAATGTTTTATAATGGGTAATAAATGATGCTGTCGGGTCCGTGTTGCAGTGGTTAGCGTCGTTGGTTACGGTTACGAATGTCTAGGGTTCAAGTTACGGTACGGACAGTTTCATAAATTGATTTTTAAATCGTTTTATGCATGTCTGTCCGTAGGCATGGATGTTTGTGATGTCTAAAAGTTCCCTCCCACATATCCGATCCTAAAAATGGGGCGAAGGGAGAGCGATTAGCTAACCACTAGTTTTGTCCTAGCCCTACTCTCTTCGAAAAAGGGAGGCTGAGAAACTGAGTAAAAAGCAGTTTTGTAGAAAAATTTCCGTTGAGATATTTATATTGGGAAGCGATATGCTCCACATTGAAAAATATGATTCATATAAAATATCTGCATTCATTTTTGTCTTCGGCGTAGTTGACCTCCAAAATTAAGTTTAAAAGTCATGTAAGTCATTTGTGTTTGTAAAAAAGTATTTATATAATTTTTTGTTTAAATATTTTCTGTATGATAAACCAGGTAAAAATGATATTGGAAATTGTGGAAGAAATATCTTATAGATTAAAAATATATGTGTGCACAGACTAGAAAACAATTACGGAGGAAAATCTAAAGTCAGGTTGACATCGGCGGATCAAGAAGATAGTTAGATGATATCGAGTTTGAAATCAGAACTGCACAGAAATTGCCACACGAAAAGTAATTATTAGCATAAATTCGTTGCTTAGCATGGCGATGATGAGCCCTGCCTTGCATAATAAAACAGTACTCCGGTCCTGGCGGCTGGACACCTTGACAGAGAATCAAGACTCCAGTGCCGGATGAGGTTAGCCGCAACGACGATCAGAAACGCATCTACCCCGCACAAAACTTATTTGGAAGATTTAATGAGCTGAATAATCATAATAAGGGGATGGCAAAACAATCAAAAGTTCAATTTTGTAATAAGGGATTATTGTTTCGAAAACTATTGATATGAGACACGAATCTTGCTTGTTTGATGAACCGTGTTGTGGAATGAATTTTTTTTCAGTACACATAGAAACCACGGTAAGCTGCTCCTGTGACAATCTTGAAAATAACTCGTTAGCGCATAACGCTGTCAGTATTTTGCGGTGTATGCCTAAGATATTTGGAAAAATATATTCAATAGAACGATTAGAAAAATATATAATTTCTTAGGATTTCGTCTTGAGCTCGGCTCCGTTGAAGAATAAAAAATGGTTAATGATAGCATTTATTGACACAGCCCCATACTTACGGGGCGGACAGGGGTCTTCAAAACCCGTCTACAGACTCTTCCTATTAATGCAAATTTAATATGTAATGCTCTGATAAGGCGTTCAAAAGTAATTTGCCACATTTGTTTGTCTACCGTTAGCAGTAAACAAAAAGCGTACGACGCCTAGAGAAACGATCACTTGGCACTCGGCGTGTCCGAGGGACTGTTAGTCGCCGACAAAGCCACCGCGGCTAAGGTCGAAAGTGCGACCCTATCGTAAAACCACTTGCTGCGTTTTTGAATTGAAATTGTATATTTTAAACTTTTTGTATCTGTTACTGCCTTCGGGGAATTTATAAGTATAAAATAACTGTAATTAAAGAGAAGATACACTGGCAGGCTAGTTTTAATAGAGGACGAAGGAAACTGTGAATCACCCTTATCACCACGCCGGACCTGGGGCAGTCAAAGTGTGTTGACGCTCCACTTCCCCGTCGAGTAGGACTAATCTCTCATTATATACGTTTTTTTATAAAAATATCCCTGAATTTTCAATAATTATTGATCGTGCTACGGATAAGGGTGACAGGTCAACAATATGAATCTTAGGGAGCCGAAATGGATGTCGAAACTGAGGGAAATTTATTCTTTTGACATATCAACATCTCTCAACGGGTTAAGTAATCTCACTGCAAGAAAGATGCATGCAACGATAATTTTATTTGTACCGCACTTGCGGTTTTAACCTTAGGTATGTATAATAAATAAAATTATTGGCATCGGTATCAGCAAAGTTAATGATGATAAGATATGGGTATATGTCTACTAGAAAACACTAAATCGAAAAAACGAAATATTGAGCTAGTTATACCAAAATGTCTACTGTATGAAAGAACATTCTAAATTTTATAAAATAACCTTTTACTTAAAAACAGTTTTGTACGAATACACTAAATGAAAAACGTATAGCATTTCAAACATTTGACAACTTCAAAGTCCAATTACTCAAAACTAGTATTTTTCAGTTAGTGTCTTTTTCCAGAACAACGACGATATTATATACTACACAAGTCATTATTGTGATATGTCCGCTTATGTTTGTAGGCTTATTTTACTCTATTAATAAGAGCAAATATAATTATGACAAGAAGATTTTATCACAGCGCCACCGGTCAGCACTTGCTCAATACGCCGTTGCAAACGTTGGGCAGAAAGACAGAGAGAGTGCTACGTTGCAGATACACAGGTCAATCAAGATATATAATATTATAATGAAATTCGACGATATAATAGCCCAGACCGCTCTGTAGACGTTTTATTATTATCACATATAGGTACGAAATTTTCTCATGACCTATGAAAATGTTATGAAATGCACACACAGTTCCTACGTACGGGCTACTTTAGACATTCAGTATTTCAATTTCAATACCGTCATTTATGACGGGTATTGTTATACAAGTGATTTAATAATGAAGCAAGTAGTAAATTACTTTTTATTTATATGAAATTAATCTAATTATACATAAAGATGTTTTCACCTTTTAACATTTATAACAAACTGTTTATAAACATTGGACTTACGTATTCTCTTTTGCCGTTATCGTCATGTTATTTACATAACGATGATGCATCTGAAATAGTTAATTAAAAGCAATACTTTTCCTCTGCACAGCTATTGGTTTCCTTATTTAGTACCCTTTATTTTTCCACCCAGCTTCGTAATTAAAATTGTTACTTTATGCGCAAGTTACTTTCCATTTTATTCTCTGCGTGAAATAAAAATACATGCAACAGAGTCTTGTTCTGTTGTGTATTGGATAGTTTACTTGACATGCAGACAGCAAAGTCTCGAGATGTATATTATAAATTATAATAAGTCTCACTAACTAATCTTGCGGTTGTCTTTATGGATTCTCACAGTTCAACTATGTATAGGAATACCGCAAAGTATCATTGCAATAAAAACTGTACACATTTGTTTATTACAATTCTTAAATTTTACAAAGTATTTAATGTTGCGTATACGTATGTAACCAATATCAAATAGTTTATGTAAGCAAAAAGGATTTCGACGTCTTCTTCATGTGAGAGGGAAGGGGGGTTAAGCGATAATAACAGTCTGAGAAACAAAAATTAACTTAACCACGAGATTATTTATGTTGAAAAGTACAATTGAATATTGTTGATTCATCTTTAGTGAATTATTTCAAAATAAATATCTGCATAGAAATACATATCAGTATAGTGGCTCCAAAATTTTTCAGAATGATCAAAACCGGTTTCACTAGCCGAGAGAGTAACCAATTCGTCTGTTGAATTTTTCAGACATGACATTGTAGTTTGGAGTATATTCACGGTTCCGGAAAACGTTACCACAGTACGACCCTTAAGGTCAAAGAAACTTAATTCAATTCTAGGCGATTTTGAGTTACTTTTAGTACTGCATATCAAATTGTCGACCTCTGTGGTCTAGTGGTAAGAGCTTTGCCCTAGTGATCAGGTGGGTCCTGTTAATCAATATCAAATTCATATTTTCTCAGTTTAAATTTGAGATCTTGGACATGAGTGACGTATAAAAATTGTCATTGAGTTTATTTCGTATGATATTCCAATTTTCAAAATATTTGGCGGATTGGATGTTAGTTGTATGTAGTCTCTTAGTGACAGTACAATAATAGTTAATATTTTCTTTTTGCGTAAAACGCTTTTTTGTTAATTATTGATTACTTCGGAAGCTTTTTGAGCTCTCTTGTAAAGGAAAGAAAAATTACATAAATTTAAGTTTCGTTGACCCTTATAGGCCGGAAGCGCAAGTTCCAAACTCATGCACAAACGTTTTTTTCACCTTATTAATTAAAATATGGTAGTTCATTGGGAAATACCCTATGATAATAATTGCGAACGTTTCATCGGCAAACCTTTCCCCACACCTTTACCGGTAATTACGTTCACTTAATTTAGTATTGTTACATCGGAGCGTGTTGAGGTTTTGCAAATGGCGTGTCGTTTTCATTAAATACTATCTACTTTTAAACGTTTATACGCTAGAGATTTACAAGTATTCTACGGAATGATGTACCAATTAGTTGAATTGGTGAAACGGACTCATTATCGTCGTTGCTGGCCTGACAGTCCAGGGCGAGTGATAGCCTGAATGTTTATTCGTATCCCTCTTTCCTGCGTAAATGTTTTACAGTTGGATGTACTATTTTAGAATCACTGTTAACCGCCCTGGGCTTTGTCAATCAACTACGAATAAAATAAACCTATTAGTCTCATTAAAAAAATAACCAGGAATTTATAATTTCAACGTTACCGTTTATTTAATCAGCAAAGAAAAATAATGTACCATTCATTTTATGAATGATCTCAGGTTGAGGGACTTAAGATTAATATTCCACACGTTGCGTATTTCAGAAACACGTTTTGCTTAATTTTTCTCGCTTGTCACGGGTTTTCAATCCCAGAATGAAAAAAAAAATTACATTGTTTTTCGATCGAAACAACTCCGAACTAAAGATATCAACTCCAATATTCGATATCCGAATATGTTCGGTCCTTTTTAAATATTCGATATTCGAATACTTGGGACACTATTCGAATAGTATTCGTAATAGTTTTTAATGAAACATTTTACAAAATCGACGAAAGATCAAATCACATTTTCTCCAGATTTCAAGAACAACAACAAAATCCTCACGAAGCACTACGTTATAGGGCGCTTTCATTATCGTACCATAATACTTGAGTTTAATGAAAGACTCGGGGCTAAAGAAACCCCCTCTAAACATGCCTTTTTTCCATGTCCGCTCCCAATGTGGAGCATATGGTCTCCTAATGCAGGTATCTTGACAGAATTTTTTCTACGAGAACTGCTTGTCACTCAGTTGCTCAACCTCTCTTTTCTTTTTCGAAGAGAGTAGGGATAGAAGGATAGGACTATGACAGGACTAGTGGTTAGCTAATCGCTCTCGTTACGCCACGTGAGGATGGGAATGGTGGGAGGGAGGACTCAGAATACGAACAGAAATCCATAAATCGATTGAAAGATCAATCTATGAAAACCGTCCGCACTGAACCCGAGACACAACTGCGCCACGGACGCCGACACATGCCTTAATTTAAGAAATACCACTGTAGTAATCCGAAGCAGCTGCAAATTTTAAATATTGTAGTATAATAATGTAACGGTAGTGGAATGTGTATTTTTATGTTATGCTATTAATTATTCGAATCGAATTTTTAATAGTATTTTCATATCCGATTAGTTGATAATGACAAATAGTTGGAACCCCCCCCCTCCAACTGAATACGCAGCTTAGAGAGAGCGACTAACATACTACTAGTTATTTTTTTTAACTCTACTTCTTTTCTCCCCTCTTCAAAGGAAGAGGTTAAATAACTGTCTCACAATTAGTTCTCGTAAAGTTATGTTGAGGTGCTTCATTAGAAGAACAAAAAAGTTATATTGCGATAAATTTAGTGTGACATGTAATTATTGATATGTACTTACTGTTTACAATAGATCAGGAAAAATAAGACAAAAATGGAATGAAATAAAAAAGCCATGGTCATCATCACGTTTCTTGAGGAATTTACTTGAAAAAGCCCGCTCAGGTAAGTTGCACAATGCAAGAGGAATGCAACAAGAAAACAAAAGGAAAATAATACACTCATACACTTGTAGAACTTCTGGAAGACATGGTTCGAGGGAATAAATTGTAAGAAAGAACAAGAATCTTTTTATTAAAACAGCAGGAACCGATTCGCTAAGCTATCGTACATAAATAATGTGAACTAAATCTATATTTTTTCATTTAATAAGATACTGTATTTTTCACCAACGATAAATATTATTAAATAAAGATCATTTTATGTCCTTAATACTCATACGTCATCCACATTTTATTGAGAAATATAATTTTATACTTTTGTTTACGAAATACCTACACTGACACAGCTGCCATACTAGACATGGTTCATATAGGAAGCGAACATTGTAAAAAACTAACAAAGCGTTTGTCTCTGAAATGGCAATATCTTTCTCCGTCTATGTTTCTATGATTTTGGCAATAAAAAAATACTTTTTTTAAAAAATATAAAAAATGGCATCATAACAACTGATGGCCAATGTGCCAGTTGTTTTTATGATACTAATCAATGGCGATAAACTCGTAAAGAAAAAGCAACATCAATGTTAAATCGAAAATCCAATATTTCATAATTTTCTTGACAGCACTTGAATTTGCAAGTTTCTGATTGCTACGCAGTGCATTTCGCTATTCTACAGAAGTCGATACCTTGAAATATGGAAACATGGATTCCTATCCGATGACTCTCAAAACATTTTTCGGTAAATAACCTCTGATAAACTGCTCCATAAGTAGTCCATATGTTCCACATAAAGAAGATATGGAAAATAATATATATAAACCATTCGGTTCTAGTACACTGTCCATTGTTCAAAGTGATGAAGAATGATCGTACGAAATATTAATTTTCCCATATTTAAAATCTAAATATTTTTCTCATTATATTACTGGCGGGTCTCATTATATTATTGTCCGTGGTGCAGTGGTCAACGCCATTGGATTCGGTTATGGATCTCACGGGCTCAAACCTCGGCACTGACAGTTTCACAAAAAATGATTTTCCAATCGATTTATGGATGTCTATGATGTCTAGAATTCCCTCCCACCCATCCGATCATAAAAACGAAACGTAGCGTGAGCGATTAGCTAACCAATAGTCCTGTCCTGGCCCTATCCTTCTATCCCTACTCTCGTCGAAAAAGAGAGGTTGAGCAAATGAGTAACAGGTAGTCAGATACCTCCATTAGGAGTCCACATGCTCAACATTGAGAGCGAACATGGTAAAAAAAGGAAAAAAAACAATCCAACGACTTTAAAAACATTTGTGTTTGAAGTGTTTCATAAGTAAGTAACCTATATGTATTAAATTGGGAAGCATGGATAATATATTATATCAGCCGCTCGGTTTCAGAACGCTGCCAATTGTTCAAAATTACATAAAAATGATGTTATTTTTTCCGTATTTTAAATCTAAATATATTTCTCATTTTATTAATCAGAATCTTTAAGAGATGAAGTCATATTATTTAATCTTCATCCAAAATAAGCTTCGATCGGACCAATACCAGCGATTAAATCTTCCCTTGTGTACTGTGTCCAGTAATGCACCGAGATTATTTAGAGATGGAGTGAGAAAGTTGCCTCGCGAACCGGAGGGTAGGCGGTTTGGACAATGGATGAGACTAAGCGTCGATAATGGGATCAACAATGGCGTCGATTTGTTTTCAGGTAGGCGTCACACTTGATTTGAACACCGCGCACGAGTTGGATGGGCACCGTTCAGTGGTGCCCAAATATCACTATAAGCTCGTTAAATCGAACAGTGGAATGCTTCAAAGCTTTTACGCAGTTAAAGCTCGGAATAGTTTAATTTTGGCGAATCGGAAGTTCCAAGTAAAAGTTATACCTTCTTCATGGTGTAAGAAGTATAAGGTGGGCTGGATCGTTGTTTTTGTATAATATGTGACGTCACTTTGACTAATCAAATTTTTATTGTCACCAAAACACTGTTGTAAGCATAGTAGATATTTACCTCCAAAAATGAGTAATTAATTTGTAAATTGTATTGTCAATGTTTATATCTTACCCCCTCCCCACGTCCAGTAGAACGAAACAAACCCACCATATCCTTCATTTTTAATTTAAGGATTAGAATCAATGTTTACCTTAGAAATAAATAGCCTTGCGATGTAGTTAGTCTGAAGATGTTTTTTAAAGAGGCGAAACGCGTCACGTTAGTGACAAAGCCAGTGGAATAACAAAGTTACCAATTTTAATTTTATATAGTAGATTGTTATTCAATAAGTACAGAATGACGTCAGATTTAATTTTCATGTGTTCTTTGGTGATATATGTTGTGAATTATTTTTAAGTTATTCAAATGCAATCGAAAAGTATACGAGTTAAACTGCGTTAAAACAAAAAAACCATGTCAAATTTGAGTTATTGAGATTTAAGTGTACAAAATCTCAATAACTCAAATTTGATATTGAAATTGCAAATTCAAGGCTTGCATTACGCCGGTGTTGCTTTGCCGTAGCGAACGATAGCACCTGGCGAACACTCAGAAAGATTTATGATTTTAAAATATCTGCTTATATCAGATACTGGAGGTAATGCGGCAAGGCTTTGTGAGAAATTCAATATTTCAGAGACAACTCATAGGTAAAAGAAGCTTCCTGTTGGGCCGATAGTCATGGAAAGGCATGGAGGAGCTTCGGAAAGCCTACTATAAAATGTCTGTAACGAAACTTAATGACACTGTATAGGTAGCCACGTTCTCCACATAGGTAGCGGATATGATCTGATTAGCAAAAAGAAATAACGAGTAGTATAAGAAGAGTTAGCGCAAGAATTGCGGTTACTAAATCTCTGCATTCAAAATATAATAGGTATATTATTTATAAACGACTAACTCAGATTTTATCAAAGCAAAGATAATTTTAAATTGTAAAATTAGTTGTTATTAAAAAAATGTAACACCTAAAAATATGAATATTTAAAATTGACGAATCACGGATTCGAACTAGCATGGATAAAGAAGAAACGGAGTAATTAATTATATTTAAAAAATAAATAAAGGTTAAAAAATTAACATCTCTTGCAATTTTGTCAGAAAACTGTAAATTGAATAAATCGATTTTTTATTTATTTGATTAGAATTAAAGAAAACGTGCAAAAATATTAGTATGCACAAATAAAAACAAAATGTTTTATTCTTAAAAATGGTAATTATGTTGTTGAAAATAATGGAATGTATTTCTTATTTTACTATGTTTTTTTTAAATATTTTATTATACGGTTTGTTTCTGCACGGTGGCCTATACAGCGTGACAACCGTGCAAAAATAGAATCGGGTAGAAAAATAAAATACTACGCTTGTCAACAAATGAATCGCAATGCATGTATGTAGCAACGTTCATGGGTCTTCTTCTACGATTAGAAACTTGGGATATGGAAAGAATTGATGAGTTATTTATTTATTAATTTACTTTAGTGTTAAAAATCAGTACTGCATCATTTATACAAAATTGGCATAGATATACTGAGTCTGCAGGAGTATAGCATGTATAAGTATGTGCATCAGTAAATCGCGTCAAATCCTCATACATAAATAATAAAAGTTTCTCATCCAAGGAGTGAGAAGGCGGCGGTGGGGGTGAATTCGGATTAAGGGAGGGGGGTGAGTGCCTAGCAACCAGGAGAGCTGAGGATTAAGTTTAGCTTCTTAAATGTCGATAAAATTATCCAGAGATTCAGACTAAGTCTGTAGATTCAAACACCTATTTTAACATTATTATTTTTTACATTTATTGTGATTAATAGCTAAATGATACAATGAGGAAAGGTGATGTTAATCAGTTTATTTATTTGTCATACCTATAATATCACTTTTAAGGTGATAGTTAACCGTCAATTCTTGGTGGAAAGGCAATAAATTTTAAAAATAAAACACAATTTGTTATACTATGTCCATATGTTTATTATGATCAGGAACGGTTTCGTTCGTCGCAAGTATTATCAGCTGTTGATATTTTAAAAATAACTATAATATATTACGACAAAATAATAACTGAAAAGCGGTTTTCCTCCATTTTACTCTTGTGCATAATTTATAAATTATATGAGAATAAGAGTAATTGTATGAATTTTATTTAGAAGCCGCGCATCAAGTCAACAAACAAGTCGTCATTGATAAACTACTGCTCTTTACTACAATTAGGAAATAGAAGAAGAGTTTGTTTCCGTTATTTTATGAGCTTTTGAGGTAATATACTAGTTTTTGAAAACATGTTATGTATACTATAATTAGTTGATCGAAAAAAATTAAAACGTGTTGCAATTTTTAGAAAAAATATTTTCATTTCAGTACGAAAATAACAAATTATTTTTAAATTCATATTGTTTCTTACACCGTTTTTGTTATTGTTATTAAATGTAGCTATAGCTTTCTATGAGCAGCGTGTCATAAAGTAAGATATTTCCGTATCAGCTGTTGTATAACGTTTAATACTGCGATAAGAATATTAAATAAATAAAGAACCGTTTTGCGAAACAAATATAACAGTTTAAAAACGCCTAAATTATTACGTCACACACACGGCGCTACCCCCTAGCCCCCGCATCACACACTCCCCCGGCGACCGTCCCGCGGACTCGTCCCGTATAATTAAGGGAGCGTTCACACGTAACGTAAGAAAAGGGAGGAGGGGGCCGCAAAATGTGAGGGGGGGTTAAACATAGCAGAATGAGAAAAGTAACCCCCCCGTTCAGAAGCTGCGAGAAAAACTACGAGCCGTACATACGTAATATCATGCAAGGTTGTCCCGGGCCGTTGGCATGGCGACCGCGCCTCGCCTGGATGACGTGTGGCGGGGCGCAGCGAAAAGGGGGGCGGCGTTTAATATGATTTCGAGCCCCCCCCGCCACTTGCCTCGCGCAGTTTTTCCTGAAACACCCCCCTATACCTAATACACATGTAGCGAAATTCAGGAAAAGCGATCAACTAAAATAAACGATTTTATTAAGTTACTTATCAAAAGATATGAACGAAAATTTTCCATTTCTATAAGTCAAAATTAAAATATTTTACAGCATTCAAGTTGCTTAAAATAGTAAAAAAAAAACGCCTAACATGCTATTTTAAAAATAAATTTATTTTCTACGATTGTATTTATAAAAATTTTAAAAGTGAAAGACGGTATGGTCAAATATTATTGATTATGTCATAAATTGTATACTACTTGTTAATGCTACTACATAAATTGTATACTATACTACTTGCTAATGTAAACACTGAAGCATAATACATTAAATGATTTTAAGTAAAATGAAGCACGTGTTTTGTATTTCATCTTGGAATACAAATTTTGTATTATAACCTATTATTCGTGATCAAGACGAGGAGAAAAGTCAATAAAAGCACTCATATCCGAGATCTTGAGCATCTGATATTTACTTTGCGATTACTTCAAGCCGTACCTTATGATAACTAAGCGGAGCTTTTAATGTTTTGCGTTTTTGTTACAACTAGGCAAAGTCGGTTTTGTTTATAATTATTGGACCGAAGATAGACAGTACATAATATTCAAATTAAAGTTTTAATTTTAAGAATATTTGAAGCTATTTGTAACGTGATATGTAAATAAATTTTATTCAAATCATTTCGCACGATTTTACAAAGAGAAGTGATCGCTCACCTTTCCTGAATGCATATTTTTACACCCGTTTCTCTATGTACGGCGTTTCATTTTCATTTCTTGAGACGGGAAGGGGGTGAGGGGGATTTCGCGTGTGAGGACACGTGTGTAGGTGTTGGTATGTATGTCGTATACCATGTGTGTAATATGTATGTGTTGCGAGGATATAAGGATTTTTAGGTTCATATTAATATACTTGGAGTCCTTTGTTTTACGAGTAGTAATATTAAAACGAAAAGAATATTAGATTTAAAAATTAAGAATGAAAACCAAATTTGTATTTTATATTAAGGCTCAGACGGACACGTGCGCAATTTATAATTTTAATTTAATTAAGTTACCCGGAAGAAATACGTAGTAATAGTTAGCTATTTTTTTGTATATACATTAGATGCGTCAATTAAAATAAGTAATCATTTATCAATCATTAAAATCTCTTTTATAGTTATCATGATTAATTAATAAATTCGAATAAAAATTTAGTGTACCAATTTTAATATTTCAAAAAAATGCATTGATGTACTTATTTTTTATGATACTAAATAATATCACAATTACGAAAAATGACAAAAATTTGAAAATATTATATTGAATCAGCTTAATCTATGTCAGTTGACATGAACTTACGGGTGGGTGCGTAATTTTTTTGTCAGATGATTAATGATAATTTAAAAAAAAAACTTCATCATAAAACACACTCCTGATAATGCTGTAAAGAACTCCTTAAGAAAGGATAATTATTTTGGTGGAATTAAACTTCCGGAAGGGTTTTTGTTTTATTGAAAAAACACGTGTTATGGTAATAAAGAAGAATATTCAATGAATGTTAACTGATTATTCATTAACAGTATTCACAAGTATTAATTTTTGCCTTTGGTTGTACTCTATGACTTTGTTTTTAGGCGTGGGGCGTTGTTGAAATCAAGGTCGATGAAAACATCATCGCAATTTGTAATAAGTCACCTCTGTCAATCCTTGTGAAAGGGGTGCGCTATTGTTTTGCGTTGTTGTATCAGAGAACTTCTGCATTGAAATCAGCTACATACAAATAAGCCAGTATTACAAGAAATAAACTAAAACGGAAGTGTAATTTTGGTGTAGTGTAAAGTTTTACTTGAGCGGGTGAATTGAATACTGATTTCGAGGTCTTTACCTCCTCTGAGGCGATGGCTTTATTACTGTAAATGTAAACTACATTTCTAGCAACCAGGCCTCGTATATACATAACGTATCATAATTTAAAAATGAGATTAAGGACATTGGTGTTTGTGATTGGATAATGTTTGATTATTCTGAAGTTGATGTGATTAAAAAATTCAAAACAATCGCGTTGTAATTTGCGTGTTTAATGTTGTTCTCAATTTTTAAAAAATGAGTCAAAGATACTAATCGCTCTTTCTAAGCTCATTTTCAGAATCGGAATGTATAAGAAGAGTTGAAAACACCAAACTACATAAATTATTTAATTTACGATTCACACGTAAGACTTATTAAACACATCATTAATGCACAAGTAGAATTTAAAAAATCAACACATCAAAATATGGGGGAAAAATCGAAACCCTTTGATAGCTATGTGAGAGCTCTTTTACTACTTGAGTATGATGTGAAAAAGTCAACGATATGTTAATAGGATAATATATTTACGTTTTTACATAATTGTATAGTGTCCACCAATAATAATTCTGAAAATAAGTACGTGCTATGTTTTCTGTAGAGTTTATCTTTGATTGTAAACGTTGCAAAAATGCTCAGGCTTTGTTCAAATAATAAGCAGGTAGAAACCTCCACAGAGCGACCGGTCATACTGCAATGACGTGTGAGGTGGAGGTGGAAGGTTTTTTAGCTTCCCCGAAGACATGTGTGCGGGTCCGGGATTTTGCAATATCCCATCCGAAAATATTCACAGTAACATAATCATTGAATAATTAAGTACAGTAGTAACGATTTAACATTGAGAGAGCTGTGAAAGGTCACAATTCATAATTACTGCCAGTCGGACTACGTAATAAATATTTTGATTATTTCAATTTGAATTGTTGAGATTTTATACATTTCCATGTATTGAAATTCCATCAAGCTCTCTCAGTCGATACTTTAAAATTTGATAGTTCTTTATTTTTTTTGTATTATAAATATAAATGTCGCGTGGTAAATAAGAATAAATATTATTAATAAAAAAAGCGTTCAACTGATTTTGTAACTAGGTGAGATACAACCTGATAAATATCAAAGTTATTGATTTTAGTCAAGTACTAAAAAATAGTTTCCACAAAGAAAAAACATTAAGGCATCAGGAATGAGTTTGCTGCTGTTAGGTAAGCCACATGCATTTCACTATTATCGTGGAAATGGAGAATCATAATATCTGTAAGGTTGCATGTGATGTGAAAAAATATTTTTAACTAGGCGACTCTATTTTACGAGGAATGGTTGTAAGTCAGCCACTTAACCATCCCTTTTCAGAGGGTAAGGATAGGCGAATATATGAGTAGACTAATCGCTATCTATACATGCCGTATTTCAGGATTTTGTAGGAAAGAATGAGAACATGGCAGACGTCAATGCCTTTGGATAAACAATTATTCATAAAGTATCATCGTAATATGAATAAAAGGATTTAAATGGATTATGAATGTCCAAACGGTTGTTTGAATATTTTACCTTTTAGAACATCTTCGATATATAAATTCGTATGACGATAATATTGATTGAAAAAACAATTCATAATAAATCCGAAATCGAATCCTTGAATTAGGCGGCAGCACTTATCGACTTATGTTTTTTTACAGTTTTTAGTAAACTTGAAATTATCCATAAAATTTTGTTACGACATATGTAATAAAATAATAAAAAAAATTGTTAGAGAATAATGAGGCATACATTAATATTATAGATATTGTGCCGGTGCAGCGCACGTCTCAGAATCGCGAGATATAAGGGCGCGAAGGAGGGTACGAGCTAATATTCTCTCCTTTCTTGCGCTCTGCGAGCCCCCCTGGGGCCCTGACCCCCCCGTTCCCAGCGTCTTGGCCTCCCCCCCAGAGATCCCCCCACGGCCGGTCGACGCGAGATTGCCTTCACCGTCGTGAAAATTACTGAATTTACGCGAGTGTCAATCGTATTTTGCGGGGCTTTTGCGTCATTATTGAAGGTAATTTATTACTAACAGTTATGTAATAACAATTCTACTGTTTGGGCTGTAAAATTTTTGGAAACCGTTTGTATTTTATTACAATTATCATAAATCAAATAAATTAATAAGAAACGAAATATTCATATTTATCATGAAAGGATGGTTTTGGAAAGGACCAGTCGTAAAGGAAATCCATGCCTTTGAATAAAAACTGAAAATTAAATTCACGATAGTTCCCCATTTGTGAGTATACGACGACACCGTTATTTGGAAATAGCAATATTTTATAATTACTTAGGAACAATATTTCTTCTTATTTTGAGCTTATTAAGGAGTTCTATCTTTAGTTCTAACTTTATTTCAAAGATCGACGCTAATCTGCCGCCCACATTAAATAACGTTCATCGACGCATGACAAACTTGACAGCCGTAACCGACATGTATGCATAAAGACATAAAATATTTATAATTATAACATAATAACTAAAACCGTACTTACTCAAAAATGTCGATTATTAAAAGCTGAAGTAATGAAAATGATCAAACAAGCGCTTAGGTACCTATTATATTTATGTCGTTACATTTTGACTAGGAATTTCAATGGAATATTCGATATTCGAATAAATTCGGTTGTTTTTTGTTATTAGTATATTGGATAGATTATTAGAATATTATTCGTTCACAGTATTAATGACTTAACCATTGGGATAACAAAAAAGTCATTTGACATCGCATTATATCTCAATATAATATTTATATTTGGATTATTTAAACACCATGTTATTCACTTATGTCACGTGCTGGCAACTAGTAAGACTGTCTCAATAATAATTGATGTTAACACGTTTCGCGAGAAATATGTATTATGAAATTCATACATATAACCATTAGTTGAATACATGTTTTCAACGAATATTTGGAATCCCTTATTGTGACAATTGTAATTGGTTTAAAAAGTACTATCAAATTTTTAAAGGCAATTATTGTAACGCTCCATAAACTAATCAATGAATTATCGAACATTCGGAATGTTAAAAAGGCCCCGAAACTCAATTAATCCGTACCATAAATTACAAAAGAAATTCTCGGAAGCACTCTAGTGAATTGATTTGATCTGATCGTAGAATGCAATTAAAGGTTGTGTAGGAGTGTTAAGCCTCCTCGGCGGCGAACGGGCACACCTCTCGTTGATAACGACGCCTCGTTACGACCCTCTAACGCCGTTATAATAACGAAAAGCTTCAGAGCCGTTAGTGAGTGTGCCGTCTAAGAAAATTTCACTGTACATCTATTGGTTGTTCGAAATTATGTGTACCATTTTATATAGTACAGTTTTTTGATCGAATTGTGAATATACATGCAAAAAATATAAAAAATATTGAATCAAAGTTGCAGCGGGATTGATTAGGTGCAGTAGAGTGCTTATGGTATTATGTAAAAATAGTCATTTTCTCAAAGTAATATACAGCTCAGATGTTGTTTAAGATCTGAGAGTAGAGGAATATAAATCAGAAAACGATACTACCAAATAATCTATTTACATACATATGAAATATATTTATGATATGATGAAGAGCACACGGAGTCATTTGAAGCATTTCAACAGAACTGTAACTGAGTAACTGCGTGTGAGTCCATTTTGCTCAACATGTATCAGAAAAAAGAAGGATGGGGTAACGAAGTTACTAACGGTTAGTTAATCGCTATCTTTAGGCCCCGTTTTTAGGAACGGATTAGAACAGGGTATAAATCAAGTAGCCAAGTGCTAGACCAAGAGCATTATTTACATTTTACTAAGTTGCGCGATCAACAGTTCAAATCCTTATTGATGTCTTGTAAAAATTTTCACATACCATTTACAGGTTTTTTTAAACTAAGCTACAGAAATTATAGAAACCTTCAAAACATAAACAAGCATGATGGGTTCCGGTGAAATGTTTTGTCGCTTCAAGCATTTTCCGCGAAATCCTTTTTTCAGCATGGGAATAACAGAACACGAAGTAAATTCTTACTAGGAGCAATATTTAGTAACATGAAAGGTTCATATTGTTTGTAATCATTAATATTATTTTCTCATTATTATTACAACCCTTGAGAGCGAAATTCGTAAGGGTTGTAAAGTTGGCTTTTCCAAAATGAAAATCATGATAATATGTCACTTTAAGGTGTTAAGGAATTCTTGTTGGAAAGGAATTACATCTAAAATATATATTGTCGTTGTTCTGGAAGAAGACACTAACTAAAAAATACTAGTTTTGAGTAGTTTGTCAAATGTTTGAAATGCCATACGTTTTTCATTTTGTTTGTTTGTACAAAACTGCTTTTAAGTAAAAGAATAATTTATAAAAATAAGTTTGTTCTTCCATACTATAGAGTTCGAAATAAGGAACATTTTGGTATAACTAACTGAATATGTAATTTTTTCGATTGAGTGTTTTCTTCCAGTACAGCGACGATATGTATAAAACAGTGAGGGTAATTTCATTTTAATCATCACGCACGTTTCTTGATAGTATCTCTTTGAAAGTATGACTGTTTTCGTTTTTTTGTAATCAAACGATTTAAAATTATCTGCAGTTACTTTTGAGAAATACAGTAGTTGTATGCATCAATGCTAGCATAATTAAAGATTTCATTGTGGTATTTTATTATTTGTGACATTTATTTTATATTTTGGGTTGCTATGTCAATGAACAACAACAATGCGACTTTAAAATAGTTCAATTTTTTATGACGACATTGCAGATGTCAGATAGAGTAACTTTAGGGCCCAATGTGCCGTGGAATAGGCTACATGTTATACAAATGATACACATAACGATTATAATAAAGATCAGTCTCCAGTCATCTGAGAGTGATCTCCAAAGATAACCGTTTCCAGTTTGACTTTGACGAGCAATAAAATATGAACAAATCTACGAGGCGATATTCCATGATTCCGTGTCGGTCAGCTGGTGTTTAATTAAAACATAATTTTATAAAATGTTGCAAATTAGAAATACTCGATCAAAAATTAGTAATCAAACGATATTTCGAACATTGAAATTTCCGCATTGCGATGAACCATTTTGAAATCAGTCTATGTTAGCAGGTAGGTAAGTATTCGATACTTCGTCGCGACTAAGATCTTTTTCAACTTTTTAAGTATCCCCTCGTCCCCGGTTAGTGCTTATTGCCAGCGGGATAACTATCCGAGTATTGCCCACACCCTAATGCCACCCTCACACCGCCTTGAGTACGGCCCTGACACCCCGGTGACAGACGAAGAGTTAACACATTAAATATAATAGTGAGTATTAGTTGTCAACCGTTATTTCACGAGAACATTATAGTTTTTGATTACTGATATTTTTTACAATCCAATTTTTTAAATATAAATACATAGCATTGTATAATATATATATATATATAAATAGAAACGAAAAAACGACATCGCTGGAAGGAAGTGATGATATTTATATGTCGGTCTTCGATTGGTATAGTCGTAAGAGCTCCGCTTAGTTTTCAGAACGCTTGGATTCAATTCTCGAAAAGATAAATATCTAATGTTGATTTTTTAGTTTGAAAATTTGAGGTCTTGGACATTTGTTTGTAAGGTATTCTATTCTAGAGTGACTTTGTTAACTTCTCTTTTTAAGGGTTTATAATACATCGCTGTGGTACCAATTGACATATATCGATAGTCCAGTTCATTACTCAGACATCTCCAAATAACCACATAATGAATGGTCAACATAAATCAAATATTATTGATTTATATCAGAGTGTTTCACAATAAAATACTTTCCGAGTATAGTCAGTAGAAGGATATTAAGAAATATCTTTTACTGACCTAGAAATATCAGCAACTATCTTTAGAAGGGTTTTGGTGGCATTTTTGAATTATTTGAGTGTTGTAATATAATACGTATAATATAAGTCAAAAAATAATCAATTATTTATTGCAGTGTATTTAATTATAATGTATTTTGTTTCTATATTATGGTAGCGCTATGTGTTAAGTGAGTCTTTTCTTTATTGCGGGTGGCTTAAAGCTTAAAAGATTCGGTGCATAACATTAAGTGCAAAGTTGAAGAGTGTTTAAATTTGAATTAATGGATTTTTCAGATTGAAATGAAATGTTCGCGGGACGAAATAGGTTTTTTTATGCGTCAGAAATTTTCAACTAGCGTTTAGCTCAGCCACCTAAAGGTGTAATGACAATCCGAATGTATGACACTGGGTTCCGGTTGCATATCAAAGCTGTTTGTGATCATCACTAATGTTGTTCCATCGCAATCTTCATAGGTCTCTAGCTACCCGGCTTAGTTACTATAATATTGTTAAATGTAAAAAAAACAGAATTAGATAAGATGAACACATTTATATTATGAATGTATTCGCTGGGATGACCTGGGAGGAAGCGAGGAGACTGGCGGGGGACAGAGAAGCTTAGAGGAATCGCGTGATGGCCATATGCTCCGAATAGGGAGCGGAAATGGTTGAAAAAAGGTGATATGTATTTTTCATTTGAATGGGCTCAACTGACAATTCTTGTTTGAAGAGTCTAAATACGTATTTTTGTCTCTGTTATATTTTTTTCATGATTTGGACTAGTTTAGGTGAATGAATAAAACTGACCATGACTATTTATGCAATATTAACGGGTTTATCAGAAAGTACATACCATGGTTATAAAATAAACAACTGTTTTATAATGTTTACCTGCAGATAAATTGTAAAGAATTTGTATATTTAAGTAGCATTGAATTTGGCGGAATATTTTTATTCAAAAAATGCACACTCTCGGCGAAACAGGTCTTGGTCGTAAATACAAGGTTTTTTTAAATCATTTGGTATAATGAATAGAATGTTAAAGTAATAAATGATATGTGATTTGTATGTAATTGAAGATTATCCAAGGAGTGGTTAAATATTTGTTTAAGGTGTTAACTGTCAATTCTTGGTGGAAAGACATTATATTATATTTTAAAAAATAAAACGCAATTCATTTGTACTACTTCCGCATATTTATAATGATCAGGACCGGTTTCATTAATCACGAGCATTATCAGTTGATAATGAATTGTGTTTTATTTTTTAAAAATATTGGTTTTTTAAAGTGTAAGAAAAACCTGCCAATGGTGATGCCATTCAGCTTCGCATATAGACGAGTGTCAATCCACATATTCAGGGCATTATAAGTTATAAAACATATTATGTAATTGGTATCGCTATGTAGGCATATTTCGACTTTACTACTTTCCTTATATAATTAAAAACTAGTCATAATTTAAAAATACTGCAATGTTTCCTATTTGATTTTAAGCACATCGAATTGACTGAAAGTATTTACACGATTAATAAACCGTGTAAATAGAGACAGAAAATGTCACCAGGATGCTAAACAAACGACAAATAATATTTTATACTTGGTAAAGTGTTTAACCACCAAGGCGATATACTCGTAAAGTGTAATTATTATTATCATCAGTAAAGAATAGAAGATAATAATTATATTTTTTTTATCTCTTATGCATACGAGTAAAATTTAATACGGTAATACTAATAGCTGACTAAGCTTCTTCCATGATGTAAACATGTTGTTTTTTAAATGAGAATATGAATTTAAGCAGGGCTGGTAAATGTCAAAGGCCTGATTATGTTTGCATACGCAACATCAAGCCTACTTAATATCGGTGTTATCGGTTTCAACTCCTGAGACAATCTGAAACTCATTAAAAAATATTAACGCTGCGTTAATACGAATTGATTATTTTTTTATTCTTAAGTTAGAGACATTACTAATGCAGAATTCAAAATATCCCTTCGCTGTACAGAAAATGTAAATGTACGATCATTCTCAATAAAGGAACACTATTACATGTATACAAAAAGTGATAAATAATGTTTGTAATAAAAGTAATCCTGCATATATTTAGTTCGATCAAATAATGTGCTAGCCAAATCACCAGTCGATTTGCAATCAATATTTAAGGCTAATAGGTAGGTTTTATTCTCATTTCGCGAAAATCCTTAATCGTTTTCCGTCGCCTAAAAAATATGAAACGTTGAAAAAAAAAATTCTTTTAATAATTGCACTCTCAAAGTATTTGTTTACACTATTGCACTTTTATTTAAATGGAAATAGTAAAGTTTTCAAGCCTGTCTAGCAAAGAGTTGACACCTATTTTTCAGAAATGCTTTTATACGCGGCGATTAGATTAGGGTTTATTGTAGGTTATCAAGATTTGATGTCTAAGACAAAATCGTAAAACGTAAGTATTTTTAAAAAGAGTGATGCGAAGGAAATTTGCAATTTATTGAATATAACGGTTTTTTATATATTTTCGAAACGTTTTCTCGTAATATTTAAAGTAGAATTATAATAAATATATTTAATAAAAAATAGAGCAACAATAAATTCTATTATGTACGTCTTTTAACAAAAAAATCTGAAAAAAATTAATAAGAGTAATAAATAGTAATCATTTTTCGGGGATATGTTTTTATTACCTTTCATTGTGATTATGTGAGTTTCTGTCGTCTGCCTCGACACTACGCTCGATATTTGAATTTTATATTTCGATGGTGTTTTGATGCAGCCAAACATTCATTGTCGTTCTCTTTTTTGGAGTTGATCTTAAAGAAGTGGACGTTGATTTTTGCATTATCATCTTTCCTTAATCTATCAAAAAAGAAAGTTTAATTATTTGTTGAGATGCTCCATTAGGAGTCCATATACTACATATTGTAAGCGGACATGGTTGCAAAAATATAATTATACTTAAATGAATTTCAGCATAAATAGTCAATAGTCATCGAGAGCCACTGACATTTTATTGATTGGTACAAATTAATTTGATTTGAAGTTTATTAATGACGGATACCCAAGCTATTAAACATTTAAAACAACTGAATTGGTCGCAAGATTCGATAATGTAGGTAGGTAGCTATAGCCGTTCGTTGCATATCATTAGCCCTGCAGCTATGCACTATCCTCGTCGGATTCTTCGCCTTCGTAATCTCCCAGTGGGCGAAATTGCATCCCTGCATAAGAAATTCAAATGCACTTGCACCGAATCAACTTGTGCTGTGTTCAGTAAATACAGTGGCGGCCCCAATAAGAAAAGAATTGCTAATTTAATAATTACATACAATTAAATAATTGATAACATAATATACACAAAAAATGCCAAATAATTGATTATCCTTAACGAGTTAACGCATTTGTACGTTTGTCCTATTCGGTTGCGGTATTCACGAGTTCGAATCTCTGCATGGATTATTTTTCAAATCGAATTGTGGATTTACCACCAAGAGCATGTCTGTCATGTGCATCTTTCGATCTTAAAAAACGGCGCGTAGCAAGTACGATTAGCTAACTAGCCTTCTTTCTAGCCTCACGGTCTTATCCGTCCCGCCTTTGAAAAAGGAAGGTTCGGCGATTCAATTAGAAACAGTTCTTGTAATTTTTTTCATGTTGAAATGCTTCGTTAGGAGGCTACGCTAGATGCTCCACATTAAGAGAAGATATGGTTAAAAAATCGGATGTACGAGTAATATCGATGAAAATTTGTTTAATCTAGAGTATTATTAATTTCATATTTGAATTAATTTTGGTTGTAACAATGAATGTAGGGTTACTGTAAGCCAGAAGTCTGCACAAGCCCGAGCTTGGCTCGTTCAGACCCAATCAGATTCGGGCTCAGGCCGAACACGGGTAAGGAGTTTAATTTCCAGAAAAATATTTCGGATTACGTTAGGGTTATCTTCGAAAATTCAGCCATAAGGCAATACTATTCAAAACTTAAATATTTTTTTTTTCCCATGTGTTATTAATAATGTTAGTAATATGAAAATAATAGCATGCATTTCTTGAAAAGTAGACATAAATTTTTTTGAAAAAAAAAATTGGGCTGTTTTCGAGCTGAGGAAAATAAAAGTGGGTTTCGGGTCGGGTTCGGGTAGCAAGTTTGATATCTAGACTCAGGCTCGGGCCGTGCTGAACCTGAAGATGTCAGACTCAGACGGGGTGATTTTAGAAAATTTCGGCTTTTGCAGTCTTCTACTGTGAGCACTCATTTGTTTATTAATATGGCGGTTTCTACAATAGTTTATCATTGTGCGGAATAATAATATTTTAAAATTCGAAATCAGTTAAGTCTGTTATGTTAAATATTTCGATGATATGTCTTTAATAATTTGATTGGACATATTATGTCAGACGACGTTTACAACAATGCATTTTTAGATTTCTGCTTACATGTTCTATGTAAAACAGAATGGGTAAGTTAGAAATATCCTAGCTGTAAGATTGCGGACATTTTGGTAATGGGAGCTTTTTCCTCGAGTTGGTTCGAATAAATTTGTTAAAAGTCTCGTTCAGTTCGACTAAAGCCATTCAAAAATATCTGACAAATTCAAGCATACACAATATTCAAAGGACGCCACTGCATATAAATTATACGAAACTTATGCATTTCTTAGAGAAGATATACGTAATACTAATAATGTGTGCTTCATACGTTAATTTGAAAATACATAATACTTATAAATGATAAGTGACGATTGGAATGATATTATTCGCAGCTAAATTATGCAAACTTTACGATAAGCGGTTTTTGAGCTAGAGGCTTTCAAACGATACGAAACAATCAGAAATGTTCAAAAGTCCTACAAATTAAATTGTATACCGTTAAAATAAAGTGGCTTTATATAATGTACAATTTGTGAAAAAATATTTTTAATTTGTATAGCTTAATTTAACACCTGTTATTTAATTTGTTGTGTAACTAGTAAGAATCTCACTTCTCCAGATAAAAAGTATCCTTAAAATAAAAATATCGTCAAATTTATCCATATCTTAGGTAGTGATAATTATCCCGTAATCTTTGACGTGCTTGTCTGCTCCCAATGTGGAGCGTATAGCCTCCTAATGGAGTTGTCTTAACAGAAGCTTTTCTACGAGAACAGCTTGTTTCTCAGTTGCTCAATTTTTCTTTTTCGAAAAGAGAGCAGATATGATATGATTTCAAAAATGTCAATATCAATTTTTAAGAAAGTAACCGCATAAAAAAGGGAGATACGAATTGTTATATATTATAGTTTCAATGTTTTCTGCTGTTATCATTAATCACACATTATTTGCATATTGTGGTAAATTCGAAGTTTCTTCTTTTTAGTAAAAAAACACTGTTTTCAGGAATGCAGCGTCAGGTCTCGCCACATTTATTTCAGTTCGACTTAATAAAAAAATGTTATTTTTTCAATTTAAAGGTTCCGCGTTCTTTGTGAATATCTCAAAACGAAACAAAATGGACAAGGTGAACTTTGGAAATGAGTTACTCAAATACAAAACACAGGTGTTGAGTGACTGGGCACTGTAAGTGTCAGTACTCTAATATATCTGAAAATAGGATCAATGGCAATCTGACACGCCCTGATATTTTTGCTAACTTTATTTGTTTCTTGGAAGGTTGGAGTGATCCAAGAACGGCATTCGAACACTTTTAATATCGCAATGCTCCGAATAATTTCTAACTAATGTTAGCTAGCCGAACCGGTTTATGGCCATTAAAAAGCCATCGGTTGCTAACCGACGAGGGCCTATAGCTGAAATTAGAAAGCAGACGCTGTGAAGGGGTAAGTCCGCTGGAAGGGTCTATTATTGAGAACCAAGGAAGGCACCTACGGTGGTTGAGGTTTAATTTTTATTTTTGCGGACATTCGACTGAGAGGGTTCGCTAGCTAAGGGCGGCTGGCGTAGCCGCGGCGACGCAAGTAATTATAAATTGTTTTTGTTTGTTTTGAAATTGGGGTTCGTTTAAAATCGTTGCTGTGTCAATTGCATTATAACTTAAAGGTAAATTGATGTGTTAAGTAAATGTAAATGTAGACCCAATTTTATTAGTTAGTAAAATTTTTTTGTAATAAATCAATGCATCTTCGTTAATTAAATAAGAGACGAATTGGATTTGAAATGGTGTTTGCTTGAGATCCCAGACTTCCCGGACGTTGATAACCAAACATTCGCCTCTCTTCGATTCGGATCTTTTCAAATCATTAAAATATAATAAACATAATCATGTAAAAAAATACTCATTTGCTAGATAAAACTACAGCTTTTTGTAGTTTCTAAAACGTATATAGGTTTTGAGTGTGTCTAGCTTACATAGAGACTACAAACTACGAGCTGGATATTTATATATGAATGATTGAAGACAGATTTGAACGTTAACAATGGTCGACATGTTAAGCCTAACAATATTATAATATAAGTGAATGAATTCACCGATCTACATTGGAAGCCCGAGGTGGAAGTCAGCCGTGCGCTGACGCTGGAGTGGATCATGCCGATGATCACAGTATTTGAGGAGATATAGTCGATTAAGCGGGCAAGCGCGCTTTTCTCGCGACGCGGACACTGCATGCCTCACTGCTCAATATCTACATAACCCTCATATCTCTTGCTGTCGATGATGTTTTCCTTTGTCGGGTGATTTATTTTTTCATTGGTCGACATAAGGTATGTTTCCTAACTGTATATCGACTGTGGGAAGGAAAAACGACGTAACCCACACTCAAAAAATATTGTGTATAGCCCAAACAAAACGCGTGTTAAATTGTATACATTGTGATTGTAGAAAAAAAATATTTTGAAAAGACGGAGGGAAGTCCTTTTGCCTTTCTACAGTCGATATATCATATTTTTATAAATAAATATAGTGTATCAGCACGTTTTGCTTGCGTTATACACAATATTTTTGGTGTGGGTTACGTCCTTCTCCTTTCCACAGTCGATTTGTGTAATTTAATGTATCTATATCGATGGTATTTTGGCCAATTGATGTAACCCTCAAAAAATACGAAAACGAGTTAATGATTCGATCTCATTTTAAAAACGACAGAGCAGGTCTCGGCCGAATTATGTAAATTATAAAAATCAATTGACTACTTTTTGGAAGGGAGACATCATTTTACATTGGTCTTAAGTTTAAAAATTCTGACACTATTATATCGACACTCCTTACGTATAATCCTATATCCTTCTATCCCTACTCTCTTCGAAAAAGGGAGGTTGAGCAACTGAGTAACACGCAGTTTTCGTGAAAAACAATTTAGTTAACTGTCCGCACTGGGATTTGAACCCGCGAGCAACCTGATCGAAGTCAACGATATTTACCACTTGCTATTATAATATATAATACAAAATACAAATGTATATTTAGACATATTTTTTTTGAACGTGGTTCGAATGAGCGATACACGAATCCGAGTTTAAGAAATTCTTTCAAATTAATGAGAATACAAATAAAATAACCATGAAAGAAATTTCAGGTTGCGAAAATTACGCGAAAGAATTGAACGATTGGAAAGCGAAGGGTTAAACTCCACACCAGCGGATAATTACGCCGGGGGCATTTATCCGGTTAACTCTGTTTCCCACGATTCAGGAATCGAATTAGTAGGATTTGATTAGCGGCAGAATGTGCTGAATTTCCTCAGCGTGGCCCCAACACTCCTCGAGGGCTCGCCTTTGTCGTGATGATGAAGAGAATAGGGCAGTGAGCGCTGCCATAATGGCGTGATACTGCTAATAAAGGATTTGTTCTGGACATACCTAATAAGAGTGGAGGAACGATTTTAGACTCCCTATTTAGATATGAACTGATTGTAGAACAAAAGATGATTGGTAAGATGATTTAATAGAAAACAATAATCACATATTAAAGATATATCTCATATATTATGATTATGCAAGTTTCATGGCTTATATGCAAACAAGACAACGTTAATGACAATAGCACAATACGCCGATTAAAGCAGTGAAAAGCGCACACAGTGGCAATTGCGCACACATAATCATAGTATACACTTGCACATAAATATGTATTAAAAAAACGATGAACGAAAAATGCAAAAATAAAATTTCAGCTACCATAAATTTGGGTAAGTTTGCCTATCGATCTAAGATTGGCCCACTACATGGAAAAAGGTGCTGTTATAATACCGCGATAATACAAATGCCACAGAACATTTTTTAGCTATGCAAAGGTATTGAGTAGTGCCTGGTGGTAAAAATAAGAATAAATGTGCAACATAATTTGTTTTATTATTGAATTTGTAAGCTGTCAGCTTGGAATGAAAAAACATAATTTGAAAAATAATTCTTGAAATTAATTGGATTAGCCGTATTTTCAATTTATATTACTAATCTGTTAAACAAATGCTGTATATGTTTTCCCATCTCAATTATGTACAGAAAAGGTTGCCAAGATTTTCAAATCACTGAATCTATAGTAATTACATATTTATATCGTGGGCCAAAGTTACCAGAATTGGATGAAAATTTTGCCACCTTGTTTTATCTATATTTATTTATCAATTATAACAATAAATGTATTTGTGTTGATTGAATTTCATCTTAAGACATTAGTTCATTTCTATGTAGAACAATACCACACATAAATGTAATGGCGAACCATACAAATACAAAAACCCTCAAAAATGGCTCAAAGTTACATAGATTGACTGTACAAGAATTTTAAAGCTATTAGAAGCACAATTCGATATTTAAGGTTTTTTAAAATTATACAGCAGCTATATAAAGCAGACGAAAAAAGTATTTTTAATTATTAGCACGAAAATTGTCTAAGAGGGGGAAGGGAGGAGGTATCAAGAAGCGATAAAATAGTATTTTCGGCAGAGCATTAAAGCTAAACGAAAATGTCAATTACTTCTTCATCAATTCATTAAATCATGTTTTTTTCAGTCGATGTCTTAAATTATATCTTAAATTATTAAATCATGTGTATCTCTCTGCTATGATATAGGAGATTACTGTGCAATTTAAATAATCTTTTTTTAAAAAGCTGTTGTTGGGCGTAAAAATATAACAGTATTGTAAAAGCCCTCAATGCGACACTGCGCGCTCAGGATGAGAATGCGGCTATAAAATTTTCGATAAACAGCAGCAATGGTGCATCACCTGGCAAGAAGAAAGATTACAATATGGCCCGTACTTACCAGCGACTCGCGCTAGCTACTCGCCCGATAATAAAAACGAGTTGATTGCGAAAGGATTTTGTTCCAGTCAAGGCAGACGCTGTGCCGCCGGCGAGGGGAACACGATGGGGCGTCGGGAAGAGAGGAGTGCAGCAGAGGCGAACTCAGTATAATAAACTGTGCGACACGGCTTCAAATATATGGAGGCGGTTTTACAGTTTCTCAAGAAAAGTTTAATAACATGATCTCACTCTAATGAAGGTGTCCAACATTTATTATCTATATTTTTTGATTAGATTTTTGAAATTTCGTTACAAATATTACTTCTCTGATATATAAATAAGTAAATCTTTATGATAACATCAAATGATTTTTATGTACATACTGAATTTATTTGTGATAATTATAACAAAATGATAATTCACTAAGCAATCTTGCTCTAGTTGAAATAGTGGAGAATGAATTTCTAACAAATAGCATTCAATACATTTTTCCGATTTTTTATTATTTCTCTTCTTCGTAAGGCTCAGCTGTTATGAAAGAAAATTAAACTGTCCCAAAGAAACATCCATAGTTATTTATATTTTCTTTCGAATACCAAAATTACGTTACAAAAATACAATCATGAATCAGCATTTAAAATAAATTTCCACAACAAGAAGTACCAATATAAAACGACTTTCATTTACAGCCACTGTATTTTTAAGGCTTCGGTATTGTTCCGTGGATAAGGGCCTGCAATTTAAAATTACGGGAAGTACTGCGAAATCTAGATGCACAGAGCTTTGTAAGCTCTAAGCTCTGAGTATGTAAACGTAAACATATACTGAACGAAAGCTCTTCGTTCATTACGATTTGGTTGACTTAGTTTACGATACTACTATTATTATAGTACCAAAGCATATCGGCTGTCCAGTTTCAAAACCTAGTAAAGGTTTTTACAAAAAGTATATGCATGCATACCTTACGTTCCACCAAAACAAATATTGAGTTCAGTTATACGTCCACTAATTTCAAACAAAATTTCTACAAATAAATTTTTAAACATATAAAATTAAATTAAAAATTGATAACTTAGTTATTCCACTTGGTTTATCACTAACGTGACGCGTTTCACCTCTTTAAGAAGCATCTTCAGACTAACCGTATCGTAAGGTTATTTATTTCTAAGGTAAACGGTGATTTTATTCTTAAAAGGGTGGGGGTGGGTTACCTTAGAAATAAATAACCTTAAGATACGGTTAGTCAGAAGATGCTTCTTAAAGAGGCGAAACGTGTAACGTTAGTGATCAACCAAGTGGAATAACTAAGTTATCAATTTTTAATTTAATTATATATTAAAAATGAACTTCTACAGAGTTACCGCCGAATCCATAGAACATTTTTAAATCATATCCGCACGGTTTCTCCAAGATTATCTGTCCTCCAACAGTTTTTTACTACCTCCCAGGTCATCCCAGCCCTACCAAATACATCCTATGGATGGTCATCAGCAGCCTTCCAGGGCGACGGAATCCGTCCGGTTGGTAGAAGGAGAGAGGAGAAGAAGAGGTTGGTCCGTCCGTTCTCTTACCTCCGAGTTCCAGACAAAATCAAACAACCGCATCCCTAGTATTTGCCGCAAGAATTTGTTTTCAAAGCTCAGTATACGGTTACCCTGTGCTTTAGTGAGGTGCCAAAGCTTGCAAACGTAAAGCAGCACCGTCAGAATGCACGTGTTAAATTGGCGGCACTTGGTTCTGACCAAGTGAAACCTTGAGTCCCTACTAGGTTTTAAAATTAGAAACCAATATGTCTCAGGAACAATGCTTATCAAGGATCACAGTTTGAGAATGAAATTGGAACCATTATGACTGGAAGCTCTGTCAAGTAGAATGGTATAATTTGTATTAATTTAATCCATAATTGGAACATAACGGTAAGTTTTCTTACACTTTTGTCTTATTATATTGCTCACTGTTAGATTTCATATTAAGCTCCCATTGGTTTCACGAATGACCGTTCAGGACGACAGAGTTTAATATGAAGGGTTGTTTTTTTTTAAATTATGACCTCTTCCAATGTAAAGTAAATGGTTTCCTCATGGAATATGGCTTTGAAGTGTGCTGTTTGCTGTGCCCACAATGATAGAAAGGCTCGGAAACGACTAGTAGTTAAGCACTCGCTTTCGTACACTTATGTCTCATTTTTGCCGACTATCGTATTGAAAAGAATTTGAGAATTACGTTTACTTTAAGACATCGACTGAGGGTGCTTTATGGAATTTCAATATCAAATTTGGATTATTGAGATTTTGTACACTTCCATGTATTTTGTCACTAACGGTTTCGCCTTTCGGCATCTTCAGGCATTCGATCACTGGTCAGTTCGAGTCCATTCGTGTGCTCGAATGCCTGAAGATGCCGAAAGGCGAAACCCGGGTCGGTAGTGACAAAATACATGGTAGTGTACAAAATCTCAATAATCCAAATTTCATTACGTTTACTTTGGTTGGACGAACGGACGTTAAGGACGACAGAGCTCAATGGAGAACCTGTGTTTTTTATCTTTCCCTGCAGTGGAGCATATGTTTTCGAAATGACTGTTCACCAGCCGTTCAACTACTGTTTTCATAATTACAGAATGATAATTATAAAAGAATTACGGTCGGTTAGATGGGTGTCGGGAAGAAATGAAATCATCACATAGTTTCCTTTTTATTCTTAATCATGTATCGATTAAAAAAAATACTAGTGACAATGTCCGTTTGGGGATTCTAACCCTTAAAGTAAAGTTGTACGATGCCATAAAGCGTTTAATATAATGATGTATTATATTAAGACTTGTATTTATGTAGATTTATTTAAGATTTTATGATGGTCCAAGTTCTGGCAATGATGTCTTTCTTTATAAATTTACAATTCAATTTGAAAGTTACATATATATGAAATTGGTCGCATAAATCGAATCATGTGTGCGCTGTTACTCTCAATGAGTTATGGCGGTTGGATGTGGCAATAATTTACTGACAAAAAGTATCGTCAAACTAATCTAATAATGCATTGCTATAATAATGGCTACTCATCAATTTGAATAAAGAATGCACCGTTTTCTGTATTGCCAGTCATGATAATATATATTCCCGAGTCTGAGCAACAAAAAAGTCTGGGTATATACTAACCACACACAATATAAAATGGAGGAAACGGCAAACAATATATGATTAAAGGCGGGATTTGTCTTGAGAGCTGACAATAAAGTGCAAGCGAAATGCGCTGGACTCAGATCTAGATAAGCGCGGGCTTTAACCTTTTAGCGGCCTGGCCGGTATTAATGTTGGCAACCTCGACCGCGGTCAGATGATGACGTCGTATTGCCAATGCGACATTACACTGTATTAATTGTTTGTCAATAATAAAACAAAGTGACTTACATTGATGAATATTTTGAATCCTAAGTACAGAATTTTTAAATTAGATTTTTCGAACAATTAATCTCATCACAGTGTACTTACATAGGGTGTAGTTGTTTTAGAAGAAGTACGCGCATCTTTTGAAAAATCATTGCCATATTATCAGCTACCTTCTGTAGCTATTCAATTGGAATGTTCCGGGTTCAAGTACAGGCAATATCATTTTTTTTGTTTGACACTTGAGATTTTGAGAATGGATGTTTGTGGTGCCTTTTCTAAGTAGGATTTGCGTGCTTTTGTTTATTAAATTCTTTTCGACTCGTAATTTAAATTAAAACAAATCTAGAGCAGAGTTCTAGGTTGTTAAGTGCGGCCTTTTCATTAAACCCAAATTTTTGATTTGCGAAGTTTTCGTTAATTTAATTAATACTGAAAAGTACACCTATTTGAATTTTTTTGGATACGGTCTCATTACGTTAGAGATAAATAAATACGGCCATCCATATGAAAATATTTCCTACTTCTAATCAAGGAGATTGGAGTTTTTCTGTAATGTAATGTAAGATTTTTTGAGTTAAAACACTAAATAACTTTAATTTATCTTTTATGCATAGAGTTACTTAAATTTCACTGATAACATAAAAATATATAAACAAAAGAAAATGTACAAAGAATATCAAGTTACCTCTAGTTAAAGTATATTTTTCAATCAGCACATTTTTACAAAACAATCGCAGACACTTACCTGAAACAAATAAAACAGAGATTTTTATGAGGAATAAGTATGGAATTATAATTAAATATGGCAGCTAAAGGGTACACAGTGATCTGAATAGCGCAACAACAACACGCGTTGTCGGTAAAGGGTAAGGAGAGGCGGCATCGAGAGAATGGCGGTGCGAGATGGCCGGTCACAGATACGACGCCGTCGTTGTGTGCCTAGGCATCCCGAGTCTAATAAGCTTCCTCATTTATGGTCTTATACGAGTTCGGCCGTGAACAGGTTAACGTAGATTAATAAAAAAAACGATATGAGCAGAATTTTCTGTAATACAATCAATAAGTCAGATTTTATAAACCACGCCCGACCTCAATACAGAGGAGCATCTCGGCAAAATTCTTCGTTCAGTAAGAGATATGATAGAAAGAAAAGAAATGAAGTTGACTAAGATAAACACTGATCTTTGAAAGGGAAAATACGAAAATCAAAATATTACCTACGTCAAATTTGAATGGCTCTCATGGACCATTCTAATTGAACGAGTTTAATGAAAATCCGAAAACTTTCACTCCATAGAGGGCAAGGGATAGAAAAATGTGTGTAGGTGAGACTCTGGAAGTACTCCTGGAAAAGATTCACTAGCAAATCCGGGTTTATTTTTATTTTTCACATTCATCAGTGTTTAGGAATTCACTAGAGTGTCTTGTAAAGTATCACAGTATATACGGGAAAGTTTTTATACTTAAAAGTGTAATAAGTACCGAGCACGGTTCCCGATGCTCCTTTCTTTGGTCTAGAATCAATTTCGCTTTGTCCGAGAACGAATAAATCCAATCTAGATGCAACTTTACTGCAAGGCGCATGATAAAATAACAGGGTCGTCAAAAAATGAATCCGACAAACTCTGATATAATTGCATAACGGCAAAAGCGTGATGATAATTGATAGATATAATATAAAATTTGGATTATTGAGATTTTGTACACTCCATGTATTTGGTCACTAACGACCTTGGTTTCGCCTTTCGGCATCTTCAGATGCCGAAAGGTGATTAGTGAAAAAATTAGTGAAAAAATCGGGTCGTTAGTGAAAAAATACATGGAAGTGTACAAAATCTCAATAATCCAAATTTGATATTGAAATTCCATCAAGCACCCTCAGTCGATGTCTTAAATTATAGATATAATATAGTTTTCACAAAAGTGTGTCCCTTCGAACGTAAAATAAATAACGAAGATTTTTGAATATGATTTGGACTTAAATAATTTGATATCCCCCAGACAGTGTGAATGCAATCAAGTAGAAAAGGTTTGATACCCATATTCCGCCGAGGAACATCTCCAATGGAAACGTGTAACATTTAATTTTAATGTCATTTTTTTTTGAATTATTGAGTATATAAATTCAGATTTTTATTTTGGTTTTGAAGATAAATACGTAGCTCTATCAAAATTTTACTCAAAATTAGTCATTATTTTATATTATATTAGTAACGTCATTAATAATTTTGTTCAGCTAAATGGACTTTTAATGTAGCTATATTTGTGATTTTAGATTAGTATTTAATGATTTGCAAGAGGTCCATAACATTTTAATTGTAGACTCTTTCATTTGATTTATGTATAATTTGTTTGTTAATCAATATTTTCTTGTCTCAGTTCATGAACCATCAGTTTTATATACCTTCATTTTTACACTCAATTTTATATAAATAAGCCTGTAATGTTTGTATTTTTATCAGTTGATAATGCTCGTGATGAGCGAAACCAATCATTATAAATATGTGGAAGTAGTACAAATGAATTGTGTTTTATTTTTTAAAATAAATGAACTAAACTTTGTAAAAAAAAAGTGAACATTTCATTTCATTTTAACCTTTTTACCGATCGAATTTTTATAGAAGAGTTAGACCAATGTTAAATTCGTTTCTAATATAAGTAGATCATGTAGTCTACTAAGGAAATCAGCATGTGACCCAATTGCTGAAACCCCATTTCACGAAGAGCTATTGAGAACCGAAATGCCTATCTAAACTAAGATAGAAAATCCGTAGAACAGAAAACAAGAGCGTTATCCACTCAGCTATTGCGGTTTGTATTACTAAGTTGGTTGAGATAAAGATTACAGAGTAGGATATTATAGGAAAAATAGTAATATACTAAATAGTAAAATGTTCAAATTTTGCCATATCTATATTCTACGAGACCTAAATTTATTGTTATGTATTCCGACATTTGAAAACGCCAACCCTGCTCTTTGAAATCTGACAAAACAATAAGTCCAAGTCCTCTCGGTCGTGTTGATTTTCCTCTTTCGATGAAGAGAGAGGGGAGGGAAATTGCTCCGCCCACAGCGCATGCGCGGGGGCTAATCGCAACACTGCGCATGCGCCACGCTGTCTGCGCAGGAGCAGCTTGTTTTTATGCAAAAATCATACAACACGGATTTACTGCAGAACTACAGACCGGTATGACAGGAAAACCGTCTTGTATAATCCATATTAATATGGAACTATGAGATACTAAATTTATAATGTATAATCAATCTCACGAAATCTTAAAACGTTTAAAAATAGAATTTGACTTTTCCAGTTGTACTCATGGACCATATTATTAACATGGTGGTAAATTATTTAAAAAATAGAAAGTAAGTTTATGCGTATTTTTATTAATAACTGACATATCATTGATGTCTATTTAAAGCGAAAGAGCAGAAGTTTGAAACTTATGACAATGTTGTGATAACTATAAAATTTAGCAAACGAGTAAATTTAATACTACTTGTAAGGTGTCGTTAACTGTCAATTATATTTCAAAAAATTAACCACAATTTGATTTTTACTATTTCTACATATAACGATCAAGATTGGTTTCTCTCATCGCGAGCATTATCGACCGGTAAAAAAGGTTAAACAATAGATATTAGAGGCAAAGTGTCACTTTGTCAACAGGTGGTGACTATATGAAAAAATACCATAATTACTTATTTGATATAGGGAAGACGGTTTATATTTCTCATGCTAAAAACATAAGTAAGTATTATCTAGCATATCAGGAAATTTAAAAAAAATGTGTTAGCAAGTACACTCACATCCGAATAATACTAATAAGATGATAAAATACAGGAAAATACTCTATTATTTTATAAATGAATGCAAACCATGAAATGTAAATTGGATTCAGTCAAAAGGCAGCACTTTAGGACTTAGAAGTCCGCAGGTTTCCCAACCAAATTCTAGCATACGCGTAAATGCTAACAACATACAACTGCGTGTCGCACTTTTCTCAAATTCTATACAAACAATTTGAACATTAAATAATAAATAAAATTGAATATTTAATTTGAATTATTGAGATTTTGTACACAATCTGTGCAAAAATTGTATAAAATCTCAATAATTCAAATTCGATTTTGAAATTCAATCAAGCACCCTCAGTCGATGTCTTAAATTAAATTAAATTATGGTATAATATAAACATAACAATATGAATAAATAAAAACACTACCTTATAATACCTTATACTACCTTTTTTTATAATAAATAAATATATTACTATTATTTTAATATTGGTAAACATCTTCGGATGTATTATTTTATTTTGACTATACGTATTTATAAATTAAATATTAAATTAATTTACTTAAATAATGTCGGCGTCCGTGGCGCAGTTGGTAGCGTCGTTGGCTACGGTTAAGGATGTCTCGGGCTCGATTCCCGGTGCGGACGGTTTTCATAAATTGATCTTTCGGTCGATTTATGGATTTCTGTTCGTAGTCTGAGTGTTTACGGTCTGTAAAACTACCTCCCACCCATCCGATCCTCACGGAGTGTAGCGAGAGCGATTAGCCAACCACTAGTCTTGTCATAGCCCTATCCTTCTAGCCCTACTTTCTTCAAAAAAAAATTTGGGACGTTGGGAGCAGATATGGAAAAAAAATCATAAGTCCAATGTAAACGTTTCATATCTATCTTTATATATATATACTTATTGAGCTTTTGTCACTGTATATGTTTGTTGATATTATAATATGAGCATATTGTAAATTATGACACAACCATATGTTAGTAAGATCCAAAGGGCTAAAAAAGTTAACTTGTTTTATGCTTTAACATGGTCGGTCATAACGCGGAGTAAATCATTAAATATAATATTTAATGACCTCCACAAACGCAGCGGAAACAAAGATGCGTAATGATTTGCGAAATCTTACAAAATATTTAATTTTTACTGCGAGCGTCGTAAAAACGGCAGGCGAAAAAGTTGCCAGACGCAAATTAAATTTTTCAACAATAAGATGAAAGACAATAATAATATCATTTTAGTGCCCAACGCGTCAACCGATAATTATTACTTTTGTTGCCGGTTGCGTTTAACACTTTTGGTACAGAGAAGAAACATAAAAACGCGGACTACATTCAATAGATCAGGGTTTTTTAACGCTATGTCTTTTAGTTCTTTGCATGCACCACTACAAATCATAAATTAACGAAAACACACAATTGAATATAATATACATATATAACTAAGTGCCTTCACTGGTCAAAAAAATGTATAACGATTTACAGCAATTTATTAATTTAAAATGAACAAAACACACTGCACGTTAATGTTAGTTGTATTTTTTAATCCAGCTTTCATCTGTCATTACTTTTTCCAATCACGAAAGCGCCCACGACCTCAACTAGTTTCAGAGCTCTTGCAATAGATGGTCATTATTGGGATTTGGAAGAATATATATACGATATTAAAACAGTCTTGGTCATCTACAGTAAGTGTTCAAAACAGGTTCGTCGTCGTTTTTTAATTTGATTTATTTTATATAATAATCAAGAGCTACTATTAAAAATATTGTTTGTTTAAGAAACCAAATTTATTATGTCTTTTTTCCAAGAAACTGGTTGAAGACATCACACTGAATTGTCGTTACAAGGGAAATAGCTGTATGTGAGAAGGACAAGGATATTAATGTGTACATTTGAAGGCGATTAAATTATAGCGAAGATGACAAGCCGAATGAAGCAAGAACTGTTAAAATATAAGGATATTCTTTTCATGAAATTTTGACAAAAGCTTATTAAGCGACTAACTTTTTTTTGCGCATGAGTGCAGCAAGCGGTGTGATACCAATTTCTATTTTCTATTTTAAAGTATCTTCTTTATTCGTGTAACTCGAACACTAAACATACGAATACTTGGAGCTACTAGTTACGCCAACGTTAAATACTTTATATTGATCTTGAGTATTAAATGCTGTCATACAAGTAGTCTTCGACTTATGACGTTTCGAAATACGACAATTCGCACTTAATACAAAAAATTAAAAAAAAAACCATTTTTTTGTATTGTTCTTTTATTGCTGGGTAAAAATTGAAACCATGAATGATCCATCACTCAAAAAGTTTACTATTACATTACCGCCTCAATAAAAAATGGTGGATGACGCAATTCTTGCAGGCACAACCTTGTTTCATCCACATGTATTATATAAAGGAAATTTCAATTTTCAACGCAATTCTTGCAGTGCAACCTTATTTCAATTACTTGTTTAACAAGGCAAATAATAAAACTGTTCACAACGTATTGTTAACAGAAGACCGGAGTCCCAATGTGCGATAATATTGTGATTGTCGTTTGACAGCTACAATATAAGATTTGAAAAGCGCGCTCTGATGTATTAAAATTTATCCGTACCATATTTGGTTGGAGTTACTTTATTCCCACAAATGAAATTGACGCAGCTAAAACTGACTTGAACCAAACAATATCTAATTTTAATATTTTGTATGAAATTCGACTTACGACCAAAGTTCAGAACGTATCTCGGACGTAAGTCGAGGACAACCTGTAAAAGGGAAGGAGAGTGATTTTCGAATTTAATTTTAAATATATACATTTATATATATTACCAGCATTTGCAATGAAAGTGTTGTCTGCAACAAAGTTGTTAATAAAATGGTGGCTTCATGTTAACAAGTGAGCGAGCATGGTCTGTAATTAGATGGCTATTGAGCGTCCGAGGAGACGCTGAGACCACCACAGAAGAAGAAGATCATAAAAATAAGAATGTAATAAAAATATATCGCGTAACAATTATTATTGTCCAATAGTTTTTTAAACCGCGTGCGCGGCTAATGTAAAGAATATGCACCCCCAAAAGACATCTCTACAGATGATTTTTAACGAAAGCTGGTTGTATGTATTTAGGAAAGAACTAATAGTAAGTTAGTCTTACTTTACGCTCCATTTTCAGGATTGTATACTGGATGGGTGGGATACCTATGCGTTTGGTTAAAAGCTAAAATAACGGTTTAATAATCAATGTAATATGAAAGTTTTCATTCTGAGATTTAAATCCGTGACCCCATAACTAGCAAGACGAAAGTCCAAGAGCCATGGTCAAATAAAAAAAGTATTTGCAAATATTGATTGTATTTCAAATTAAATTTAGTTATGAGTGATAAGTTGGTTCAGTAATTAGAGAAGAAATATTTTATAGAAATGCACTGGGTCCTGTCGATTAGAATTTATTGATCTATTTGATACATAAAATATATCTGAAAACACAGGTGGGCATCGCATCTAAAAAATATTTTTTGTATTAGTTCCTACATGAGTAGCTTTCTTGAAATAAAGCGAGATTTAAATTTTTAATTTTTTTAAATGCCTTAGAGTACTCAACGTTGTACCTACCACAACCCACTAAAGCTTCCCACTCTTCTTATAGGGTGTATTCTGCAACGTATCAACGTTATTCGTGTTTCAAATTAATTTCATTAAATTTGCTATTATCAGATGTATTGCAATCAAATTTCAATAAAAACGTTCTACTATAATTGATTTGGTAAAGATAGTCATCTTTGCATACCGCTGTTTTAAAAGATTCCGAATGACCTTTTACGCGATTCGCAAGCCTAAGTTTTGGTAAAAAATCTTAAGCTAGTAGACGGTCGACTAATTATTTTCTTTGAAATCGCCAATAAAACTAAAAATCAGTCCCTAAATTGCCAACATATTTTTTCAAATTGCTTTCTTGTCTCTCACATTGACTGCCATAAATCTCCGACGGAGGCTTGTACGACATCTGAGTTGCTAAAGCAAAACTCATCCATCCAAAAGACATAAAATTTTTAATTTGCATTTCAAGCTTCATGATCCAGAGTGGACGTGTTTTGTTGATTGTAACAATGGTAAAAATTATTGCCGATGCTACCAAAGCAATTTTGATGGTATTACCATCGATTGGCGGTGATTGGTGGAATTTTAATTTAACGTTTAAATCGTAGAAGTTTTGTGCGATTTTAAATGTTGCCAGGGTTTAGTAAATATATCACTTGATTAATGATATGCAATATCATAATGAACAAAAATTTCAATGTATCTCATAATACATATAAACAACTGATTGATCGAGAAAATGGAGTCAATTAAAGAAAGATTCTTTTAAAAGTTACATCCGCTCCGAACTTGGAGCATATGGATTGACAATGGATGAACCCAAGAGCAGATATTTAACGTTTACATCAGTATTTATAAAGGGACAAAATCTAAATAAAATAAATTTTTCAATAAAATAAAAATTACATTTTATAAACTCAATCCTTTACATCAAAATAATGAGGTTTGTAAACCATGTACGCTCTAGATGTGGAGCATGTGGACTCCTAATGGAGGCATCTCAACGGACGGTGATCTACGAGAACTGTTTTTTATTAATTCGCTCAATCTCTCTTTTTTAGGAGTGAGGTATATAAATATAAGGGATTAGGAAAAGACTAGTGGTAAGCCAATTGGTGACGCTACGTTTTAAGAGTCAGATGGGTAGAAAGGAATATTTAGACATCACTGGCATTCATGCCTTCGAACACAAATCCATATAAATGTACATTTAGATTCATTCATAAAACGTCAGTACTGGGATTGGAGCTCGTGTTTTCGCCTTTCGGCATCTTCAGACATTCGAGTACACGAATGAACTCCAACTGACAGAGAGTAAATAGTTTATATCATTTATATATATGATAAAATACGAGAAAATATTATCACTAAGTCTAAGAATCACGCTGACACTTGAATTAATACCAACACCTACCTACCTGAACAATTTTTTTTTTTTTTTTTTAACTGTTTTTATGCACCCCTGAAAGATTTCAATATGGCATATACACTATGATGCAACGTAAGCGACGATATGCTCCACATTTGGAGCGGATATTGTAATAAACGAGAGTCTTGAGTTCAAATTCAACCCAAAAATCATTTTAAATATAAAAGTTAAAAAGATTTCATAAGCAATTTATATCCACCAAAATAATATTAAAAATATAATCGCACATATTTGAGTATTTAATCACAAGACTGGTCTGAACAGAAAATCAATTTGCGACAAGGGTGAAATACATACCAACATGAACAATCACTGGCACATTACGTACGTTCATATCATAATATAATGTGCCTCAGATACCATCAAAGCATTCCGACCGCAAAATATTAATCAAAGATAAGGAAGGCCACCACCCAATGAGAGGGTTGAGGCAGCCTCCCCCAGTATCCTGGAGAAGTCCTCACACTTTCGATTGGCCGTGTTTACTCGCAGTGACGATCACGATACTCACATGGGTGAGGAGGAAAACTACTATAATATTATTAAAGCCTACTCTGATATGTTGTTAAAAGGTATTGGTGTAGTGGGGAACCAGTGATTTTCCACATTTGCAAACAAAAGCCATGATTTGGAAAGTAGTGCAGATAACTAAATTTTTGAGTGAGGAAAGAGGCAGTGTTCAAGTCAAACAAAATAACGTTTTGTATTTTTAAGAGTCCAAAAATTATTTAAAGACATCCAATATAAATTGGCGAAATTAATTCAAAAATATTTTTAGCATTTAAAAAAGGTAAGTAATTATTTGGTCAGTAACTAATTCAATAAATATCCAGTAAGAGATAATAAATGGTTAATTAATAATTATGTTTGGTCAATACATAATGTCGTTAAATGATTGCCAAATAAATAAAGGTTAGATTAGGTTTAATAAAAAAACTGAAAGTTTATATAAAAATCTTAACACTTTTAAGGTGTTAGCTGTCAATTCTTGGTGGAAAGACATTATATTATATCACGAGCATTGTCAACTGATGACAATTGATAATGCTCGTGATGAGCGAAACCGGTCCTGATCATTATAAACATGTGGAAGAAGTACAAATGAATTGTCTGTTATTTTTAAAAAAAATCTTACCTTTAAATTTGATAACTGACCATTTTATATAACTTACTAACCGTTTATCGAATTAGTTACTGATCATTAGTGAAAATCTAGTATTTCTTACTGACCAAAAATTGAAAATTGAAATTTTTTCGTACTAATTCCGCATTTTTATAAAGATATGGACCGGTTTCGCACATCGCAAGCATAATATATTTTTTTAAATAATGGCTTTTTAACAATAATTGACAGTTAGCACCTTAAAGTTATAATTCTGCAAGTCATGATACGATAAGAATTTTCAGGTAAATACTAGCTGTGTATATTTTATAAAAAACTATAGTATTAAATGTGTATGCGTTAAAATCTTATTTCGTTATGATTTTATAATCCTTAACAGCAAACCGTATAAAAATACCAATCTCAGCACTTTAAAATGATCCTACATTTCCTAGTATAAATAAAGTTTAAAACGAAAATAATAGTAAACTAACAAAGAAGTTCGACAAAATTTTATTAATAATTTAGAACTGATCACTTTTAAGGTGTTTACTGTCAATTCTTGGTGGAAAGACATTATATTTAAAATAATAAAACACAATTCATTTGTACTACTTCCACATATTTATAATGATCAGGACCTGATAATCAGTTGATAATGCTCGTGATGAGCGAAACCGGTCCTGATCATTATAAATATGTGGAAGTAGTACAAATGAATTGTGTTTTATTTAAAAAAAAATAATTTAGAACTGAATACTTATTTATATTGAACCCATTATAATGGAGTTCTACTAAGTGAATGTCAATTTTTAGACAACTGTGAAAAGAATGTATAATTAGACAATTAGACAAAATATATTTTAATGACAATTAAGATAGTAAAGTTTACTATTTTGTAGTCTATCGTATTTCACAAAACAAATTAAAATTAACAAAATAATTATATAATTTAAGACATCGACTGAGGGTGCTTGATGGAATTTCAATAACAAATTTGGATTATTGAGATTTTGTACACTTCCATGTTAGTGACAAAATACATGGAAGTGTACAAAATCTCAATAATCCAAAAAAATAATTATAGCTGCCATCTTCACATGCTATTGATGTAATTTTTGAATATCAACCAGATATTAATTTGTGATATTGAATTATTAATAAAAATAATTGAAAAGGTGTGCTATCACTGAACTAGATCTACCCCATTTCCCTGGAGAAAAACTATTAAGAGGGAAAAGAAGGAAAGGGGGTTGGAATAGCATTCCGCGTATGTATGTGACACATTAGTAAATGAGCTGGCATTCGTTAGCTTTTCCGGGAAATTCGCTCACCGCATCCCTTTTTCTATCACTTCACGTGTGTATGTGTGTCCCTGCTAGGGCTTTGTCTAAGGACAAATTTAATAGAGTAGAGCTACTGTCAGGGATAGCAACTCACTGATATCACTCGCTTTTATAATATAAAAAGATTTTATTACTTATTTCGTAACATCCAGTACACTAGGGTGCATGCAACAAAGTCTAGAAGAGTTTCTACTCAGTCATTCGTGGCAAAAAAATAACCCCGTAACGGGTGGTGGTGGGTAAAACGTTGAGTACCCTATGGCATTAAAAAATAGTATATAAAAAGATTTCAAAGAACGATGTAGGTATGCGATGAAGGTTAGTTGAAATATTACAGTTTAAATATAGCATTATACCATGGCATCTAGAGAATAAAAGACCATTACAGTAATTGCGCAAAAAAAAACGTAAATCGATTGTACCTATTTGTTAATAATATGTAACTTCATCACCACTCCACCCCATCGTCAAGAAATAATATTTTTTTAACCAAATGAGAGACTGATATTTCCTAGACAATCTGTGAAACTGTTTAAAACCAGCTGTCTGCGATTTCACCTTGAACTTCAACGTCAACTCTGAATCGAATTTTAACAACAAAAAAGTGTAACCCTTTTGTCAGACGCAACAGTTATAATTTTACCAATAACTACGACAGACTTCATTAAGATTGATATATCAGGATAATGGTGATAGCGTTTTTCAAACAAAGTACTTACATTTAAAATTTTAACTACAGGTAATCCTCGACTTACAACCGAGATACGTTCTTGAACTTTGGTTGTACGTCGAATCGGTCGAATTCCTTACAAAATATTAAAATTAAATATTCTTCGGCTCAGGTCAGTTTTAGCGGCGTCAATTATATTTGTGGAAATAAAGCAACTGCAACCAAAAATGGTACGGATACATTTTAACACATCAGAGCGCGCTTTTCAAATCTTATATTGTAGCTGTCAAACGACAATCACAATATTATCGCAAATTCGCGGGAAGACCCTCTGTTTTTAATAAATATAACAGAACATACTCGAAAATGACAATCAATGGAATGGAGAGTATTAGTTTTGCTATTCGCTTTCGCTACGCTCCGTTTTTAGGATCGGATGGGCGAGAGGGAATTCTAGACATCGCAAACATTCATGTCTACGAAGAGGAATTATATAAAGCGAAAAAGCCTTACAATTTTGATACATATTACAATTGTTTTCATCCTAAGTTGGCAATGCCTGAAATAAACTAAGATCGTATAACAGTATAAGTAGGTATAAGTGTGTTTGTAAAAGCTCATCTAGAGGCAGACGTGGGTGAAGCTGTAGTGAGGAGAGGTGGCCTCCAATGAGAGGGCTGATGAGATTTTTCTCGCTGTGTTTATGGACTCTGTTAGCTAAGATCACACACGCTTGCACAGACACCACCATACGTCGGCGTACACACCAACACACGAAAGCGATATAATGAAAACCCTGGCTCATAAATGTAAGGCGTATTCACACGTATAAGTGTGTTTTCTTCTATGAAAATGGTTTTCGTTTGTAAGACCTGGAAGCATATCAAGATTGCGAATTTCAATTGCTATAAAGGACGAATGTGACTTCTGGCACAAAGCAAAATATTAAAAATGAAAATCGAATTATATAGCACAGTATTCAATTTCACAAGAACTATAAGACAATATTGATAGCTATTTTGACTTCACGCCATCATCATATCTATTCATGATAGACGATATTTTACTATTTTTACCTTATACCAATGAAGTTCTATTAAGTTTGTTTATATTTGTTTACCCAGATTTAGTTTTAACGTAAAAAAATGTTGGTATATTTTTACTCAATAAGTATATACCCTTAATCTGCTTAGCATGGTAGCGTGTATTTATTATAATTTGCAAAAGCGAGAATACAATTTATAAATTATGTACCTAGCCTTTATGTAATCAGCATATACGAGTCAGCGAGCTAATTTCCTCGCAGCGGGTAACATTTTCTTCGTTTTTCTTTCTCGGAAAATTCAAAAGAGAATGTAATTAGATAGGATACTGAAGGCGCATTAACTTTTAATGATAATTGAGCTAGCGAGAGCGTAGCTTTCGTATATTATATACGTACCGTACATAATATATACCTACATTCAGTAGCGTACAGTCTAGATAGGCGGAAAGCTCTGCGTTATTGGAAAAAATACCAAAGGCGAAGAAGGAGTGTGCAACAAATTGACACAATATGGATCGTTAATTTCAAGGATCTGTTTAATGGAAACTGTTTTTAAGTCTAACCCCAGTCATTGGTGAAGCCAGCAAGTCGAGCAGGTAGGCCAGAGTGTCTTTTCCGACTGCATTTTTCGCATGCTGTAAAAATTACAGTTTATTATCAATAATACTCGAAGGTTAAACATTGTTAAGAAACTATGTTTAACCTTCGAATAAGAAACATTGTTATAAACGTGTCGGTAAGCAAGTATGAGATAAACATAGAAATCCATGCTTTGGAAACGAATTCATATTTTTTTATTTGATTCGACCTCTTGACTGCGCATTCAATTATACAGCACGACATCCCTACTTCAGGGGTGGGAAAGCTGCTGTCAGATATATAAATGAGTAAATCGTTATGAAAATTTTCCCCACCACTGCCCATGGGCGTCACTACTGGGAAATAATAACTAACCAATATGTCGCGTAATCAATTATATTCGACAATCCTTGTAAAAGTAAATAAAATGCTTGTTTATCCTTTCAAGAATTTTGTGAAATATTGAAGTATCGCATACAAATTTTATAAAGTTACCTACTTCCACATTTTTATAATGATCAGGAACGGTTTCACTACTCGCGAGTATTAATCTTAACATGGCTATTTATATGAAATTGAGTGTTAATAATTACAAGGTACATATATGACAAGAATTTACAGATAATTAAACAAATTATAGATTAACAAAATTAAATAATCTCTAATAAAAAGGAGTTCTTATAAATCAATAACTACTAATCTGAAATCAAAAATTAAGCAGCATTAAAAGCCAATTAAGTGAGAAAAAATGAGTTAAAAAATAATTCATACATATATTCATTAACAGAAATAGCATAAAACCGCTTAAAAAATTAATGAAATATTAAATAGGTAATTAACATTAACACTAAGTAGCACATCGTTAATGGCGAATGTACAATTTTTTTAGTCGGGACTATCAAAAAGATATTTAAAAAATAAACTGAAAAACCAAAACCAAGTTTTTTAATAAATATGCATAGATTTAATGGAACAGGTACAAGGTACAACCAAGAATTCTCACAAGAATTATTGACAGTTATTGAAATGTATTTTCGGACCTGTTCTCAGAGTCTGTGTACGCTACTGTGTGTAATATAATATGTATGTATATATATGTACTTGAGTTATTAATGTTATTATTATGCGAGGGATATAATGCAAAGGAAAAGTCTTTTGATTACGTAATGAGATAAAATTTTCTTTATTTAAAAATTTAAGTCTGTACAATTTTATGCGATTAATATTATGTTTTATGCTTCGCGTTTTAAATCTGATGAAATGTTTATTTCACTTTACGAGATAGCGATTTGAATTATTAGAAACATAGATGAAAGAATATAAAAAATACGCAAGTATATATTATGCTTTATTATAATTTTCAATTTAAGCGGAATGTATAATGTACTGCATGAGATGATTATAAAGTTGAATAATAAAAGATGCCGTACAAACAAAGAGAAAATATGGCAAATTATTTTTTATTTTAAAACATTCGCAACGGGGGAAATATGACAAAAATACGCGCTGCGGCGGGGGTGTTTCGCAGGAAATTGGCAATAGTACATGGAAAGAATATTTGGTATGTAACTGACCAATCGACAATTATGCGAAAACAAGTTTGGATGTTCTCATAAAGGCGTTTCGTAATAAAATGATCAAATTCTTTCAATAATATTATGAATCAAACATGAATTATTAGTTACAAGCGATTAATGTCGCCTATATGGAATGATGCGAAAAACCCGTTCCCCGCCGCAATACAAAAAACTTTGCGGTGCGGAATACACGTCCCCGGAGCTAACGTGTCAAATATAAAGTGAAGAAAAAAAGTGGAAGTACTATAATGGAGTTCTACCAAGTAAATGCCAATGAAATCAACAAATTAAAGACGCGTTATTTTGAATTTCGTATCAATTTCGAAAAACTCGAGTAAAAAAGACACCCGTGCCCTCGATTTAGATATCGGTGGGGAATGTGTCGCATTTTGAATTGATGCAATTTAACATACAATACATTTAAAAAATAACGTACGTACATCCAATTTGATCTAATAAAAGTTTCAAGAATGCGGTGTCGTCAGATTAAAGAAAAATGCATGCGGCCTTACGACTTGAAAAGGTTCCCCACCCTTGACCTACACTGTTAAATTGGAACAATCAGCACATGATTTTGAACTTACTAAGAATTTAATCAGAAATCTTCTGATTGATAAGTGGATTACTCACCCCTATGTTAGAAGTAATTTTTTTACTGTCAACTTTTGGTAGAAAGAGATTATAAAATATTAAAAAGGAAAATTTGAATTATTGAAATATTGTACATTTCCATCTACTTCGTCACTTACGACTAGGGATTCGCCTTTCGGCATCTTTAGGGATTTTAGCACACGAATGAACTCGAACTGACAGTTATTTGCACAAATTTGATACTGAAATTCCATAAAGCACCCTCAGTCGACATCTTAAATTATTAATACGGCAGTTGAAAATGCTCACTAGAGTGAAATCGGTCTTTATGCTATGATAAAGAAGGTAAAATAAATGTCTGTTATATATCTTGTGGTAAAATTATACTGTTTTCCAATTTAGCGTTGTTTTAATAGGTAAATGTTAAACACCAGATCTATTGATCATTTTAAACTTTGAAGGTAGCTGTTAGGTGTACTAATAATATTGACTCAATAGAAGAAAGACGTGTGTGTATAGCTCATCGTTAATGAATCTTAAAGAAAAATAGTCGGGGTAATTGAATTAAAATACATTCACCACTATAAGCATGTGATTAATTAATTAAAAAGAGTAAAGTACTCAGCTGTACAAATCCGTCTTACAATACAAAGAAAAGTAGAACATTGCGTAAGTGTGAGTTAAGAAAACACTACCACCATAATGAACTAACAACACCAAGAGAGCAAATATTATACTAACGAATACAAAGGCAAAACCGTTACCTAAGAAGAATAAATACTAAGACCAACGTCTAATAAGAACAGTGGACGCTGCAAACAGGGCGTCGTTCCTTAATTAATCCAGGCTCTATTACGTCGGGCGTCGATTGGCTGGACGTCGACGGCGTCCGCGTCAAAGGGGGATTTCCCAGGCCACTCCGAGGGGGTTAGCTAGTTAGCTGGGGAGAGAAAACTCAGAAGAAAAACTTAGCTCCGACTTATTTAGCGCGGCTTGATTACCTAAAGGGAAAAAGTCCAAGTATACAAAGATTTATATCTATGTATACTCAACGTAAGTATCTTCTGGAATAAGAGCAGCGTTGTTGCCAGTAAAACATTAAGCCAAGGAGATATTTTTGAACTTATAATTCTTTGGTAATTCAAAAGGTTTTTCAAATTTGGAATGATTTGATGATAATTAAGATTTATCATATTTTCAGCAGTTATTGAATGGAAATTTATTTGTGTAATTCTGCGTGGAAGGGTTTGATGGTTGCTGTAATAACATGTCAAGCATTGTCATCCTATTTCATTTAGGTGGAGTAACATAAATATAGAAACTATTTTCTATTATTAACACGTCCACTTTCAATGCGGGGTATATGAACTAGTAATGTAGCACTATATATTTTTTTAACGAGAATCGGTTGTGAGGCAATCACTCAATGAAATTTTTTTTATTTCATGATATTATTGGAGATGTCTTAAGATAAAAAATATACATGGGAACTATCAACAACGAGAAGATCTGTGTTGTTAGTTTAAGGTTAAAGATAAATTATGCGATAAATTTTAAATATTATAAAAAAAATTAAATGTTATCGATAGCTGCTTCCCAATCAAGACAGCCATCGTCAGAATTTGTATGTATGAATATACTAAACTATTATCAGTATACATCTGACGACGGCGAGAGGCTGAAATAACTATAAACAAAATTTGAAAATTCTTCAAAATTGTTGTAGAAATATTGCTTTGTTTTTTTTATTAAAACACTATTTGTTTTGTACTTTTTCCATAGTTTTATAATGCTCAGGACCGTTTTCAATTATCGCGAGCATTATCAATATGGCTTCCAATCACGGGATCCGGAATCCGGAAATCTCTGGATCCCAGTCTATTATTCAATCCCGTATTTGAAAGACGAATTTAAGAATATGTCCTGTTTTTGAATATCATTTGGTAAAACCAAAATTAATAATACAATAAATAAAAAAAAGCACAAAACTATTTTGATCAAATTATTATTTTTTTGCAAATGTCTGATTTTGAATAAATAAAAAAAAATATGAAATCATAATATATACATTTAAATTCAAGCAATAATGGACACAATTAAGTTTTAAATATATAATTTTAAACATAAAATTATACTTAATTTAATCAATTTCAGGATCCCTATGAGAGAAATCGGTGCTGATCATTTTAAAAAATGTAGAAGTAGTAGAGAAGAAAACATGTTTCATTTTTTTAAAATATAATGCCTTTCCACCAAGAATTGACACTCAACACCTTAAAAGTGAATCACATAGTTTTTTCCACTCTATCATAATAGAGTTTCACCAAGCAACTGTCCTTTCAACCAGTTGTCATAAAATAGTGACTTAAGGATAGATAATATAAAACGCCGAAACTGCACATAAAACAACACGCATGCGCAAAAGTGATAATTAAATTTTGAATACCTAAGACTAAGAGCGAACCCTTTACTCACGAATTCCGTAGATATTCATTTCCCGCCCAAATGCCACGCCTAGCGTTTTAATTACGAGGGAAAATAAAGCGCGCCAGATTTTCCAGCGGAAACTGGAGGGGACATCTCTCGGCAGAATCGTTATTCGTAACCGGCGACGCTGTGTTTTAAGCGGCGAAGGTTTTAATTGGTAAGCGGAGTTGATTACATGGCCAATGGGATGGTGGCGGGTGTTTAATTACGCGGGAAAAGTGGCGGGGAAGCAATTAGCGGCTTGGTGCTGTGCGCAGAAGCTCGTGATTAACCTCCTAGGAGGTTGGGCCCAAGCAAAACAAATGCAATAGATAAAGATTTTATTACCTACAATTCAACATCACTTTAGAAACTTCAATGACAAACAGCACCTCATTAATATTTTGACACATTTTCTTTTTTTTTTCTCTTCCTATCTTTTCTTTTGTTAAGCACAACAGTGCGTGGTTAAATGATCGGTGACCCATGCAGCTGAGCAACGGGTCAATAGCACGAAGAGTAAATTCTTTTATTTTTTTGATCGTTATTGCGTTCTGGAAGGTGGCCGTGAAACAGAGGCTCCATACACATAACGGGTGGAGGTAAGGCAACCAATTTGTTATAGAATTGACAGTTTCTTGGTTACAGTTCAATACAATATGGTAGCAAAAGCACCATATTTTTACTTTTCGGCATCATGTCAAATCGAAATCGATCAAAACTAAATGGTTGAATTTATCTAATACGATAACTCTAGTTTAACTTGATGTCCGCGCCCAATGTGGAGTATATGGTCTCCTAATGGAGGTATCTTAACAGGATTTTTTCTACGAAAACTGCTTATTACTCAGTTGCTCAACCTCTCTTTTAGAGTAGTGATAGAAGGATAGAGCTAGGACAGGACTAGTGGTTAGCTAATCGCTCTCGCTACGCCCCGTTGGGATGGGATGGGTGGGAGGGAGGACTCAGATTACGAACAGAAATCCATAAATCGATTGAAAGATCAATCTATGAAAACCGTCCGCACCGGGAATTGAACCCGAGAGATCCGTAACCGAGACATCCGTGATTGGGTAAACAATGGATGAATATTAAGCGCACATTTATTTGACTTGATAACATGACTGATTATTGCCAAAGCGAAAGCTCATGATGGGTAATGTGATACGCAAAGGATGGTGTTATAAAGCCGTAGCGTGCGGTGGTGGGTGAAAAGTTGAGTAACACAACGAATAAAACGATTGGGTGTCATGTATAGTTCAGTTATTGAATGAAAATACAACGATGAGGGATTTTTCATAATTTAAATTAATGACATTCATTTATAGCCCAGAGAAAAGATTGAATTTTATGAAATATTTGGAATGTAAAATGATAAAAATTGTTTAGCCACTTAGAAGTATTTCATATTTTTAGAATATATCTCTGTATGCAACTTTGGTGTGTTTTGATGTCACTTCTTATGAGTGATCAGTGTTTTACTAGGATTATTTGTTAGTCGATTATTAAATTCCAATCTGAAGTATACAACCATTTTGCATGACATGTGTTTGATTGGTCAAAGTTTCAGCTTCAGTTGCGGTGCTCAAGGGTTAGAATCCCAGTAATGACAGTTTCATTAATTGATTTTTCAATCGAATTATTGATTCGTGTTCGAGGGCATGGATGTTTGTGATGATGTCTAAAATTCCCTCCCATCCATTCGATTTTAAAAAAGGAACGTAGCAAGAGTGATTAGCCAATCACTAGTTTTATAATTTATCCTACTAGCTTCTAAAGAATGTATGAGCAACTAAGTAACGAGCAGTTCTCGTGGAAAAGTTCATTAAGAGTACGTTAACTTTTTTACAAGTACGAAGGTTTATAAATTCTTTTTCCCATTGTAGATAGTAGACTCTCTCAGCACCGGCCAAAATAAGGTAAAACCAACCTCTGTGCCCGGCCCATTTTTGAAGAAATATCATTTTTGTTAAGCGTTTACTAAAAGTGTTATAACTATAGAAATAGTGGATGAAATGAAATGAAACCTTTTGGAATTGTTTAAAACATTTTAATATTTATTTTTAGATGGTAAAATTGAAAATATTTCACTTTGTGAAGAGCCACACGACAATGTTTACACATGTACCGAGTCTCACTCCTTTTCTTGTGCTTTGCACACACCTTTCATGTTCTACAGGGCGTATTTTTTTCTGTTGGCGGTATTGGTATCAATATGTGGTTAGACATATCCCCCGACAACCTGCCTTGTAGATCTTGGAAAAATCTAGCTCAGAGTGAACTCGGTGTCACCGAAATATCGTTATAGGACTCAAATTCGATTGATATTTTAAGTCGATGAAATCAAAGCCTATTTAGCAATAACACAAATTAGATGACTGTTTTGGAAAGTTTCATATCTTGACTATAATTAAAACCAGGATTACGTTGCAATACGTATCGTTTAATGACTCAAACATGACTGGTTTTGATAGGCTGGTCTATCACGTGAACACACGGCTACGGGACTCAGTGTGTTAAATATGCTGTTAGGGTGAAAGTAAATAAGTACTAATTTAAACTTAATATCTACATAAGAGTTGGGAAATTCATGCGAAAATAATACAAATTGTACAATATGTATTCAGTTCACGTCCTTTTGTTACGAGAGTGAAATCTAATGGAACAAATAATTTAAAAACACTCGATTGTATAGGTCATACAAATATAAAAGAATTAATTATTCAAAGAAAATATTCTATAACTTACCTAAATTTTCTAATTGGTTCCCTAAGTAAACGGCGCTGATTGCACGACCAATCGGAGAGAGAGTTTCCCTTTTAATTACTCAGAACGATAGAGGGAGAAAAGCGAGAAGGAAGAGAGGTGACAATGCGCAAAATCGAACAAATTTTAATTAACGCTAGGTGGAGATTGAAAAAGATTCCTTTGTGCTGGGAAAATTCGATCAGCAAAGAAAATTGCGCGCCTTTTCGTTATGTTTTGCAAATAATATGATTTTATCAAGTAATTGTTTTCCATTACAAACGAGATAGGAATATTCTGAAAGGTATATGTTCTGCCTCTTTAATTAAGCACGGCTTTAATTATATGCCATATGATATTAAATGTTGGAAATGTGTTATTAACGAATTTAAATTACAAATGTTTACTATTATTTAAGTTTGTGGATTGATACAAACCTTTTTTTAAATAAAAAATGGATATTTCGTCTGCAGAATCATAAAAATTGAGAAATTAATAGTCCGTTTTAACAATGTTATCATTAATACAACAAATAATAAATTAGACGTGGGTACAGAATTTTTACCAATGTATGTCTTTCTTAACATTCTGTCAGTCAGAGGCGTTGTTTGTATGAGAATTTTGTCGGCCTCTGTGGTGTAGTGGTAAGTGTTCGCCCCAGCGATCAGGTGGGTCCTGGTTCAATTCCCAGCAAGGTCAACATGAAATTTAGATTTTTTCAATTTAAATTTGTAATCTTGGACTTCTAAAAAATTCTCATTGAGTTTATCTCGTATGATGTTCTAATTTTCAAAATATTTAGCGGATTGGCTGTCAGCTGTAATGTCAAATATTTTTTAAAATTAAAATTTTCTTTTCATGCGCCTTTACTAATACTGAATGTGAGTGTTGAATCAAATATTTCGTCTTTTATAGAGTTGGAAACGACATTTTAGTCAAACATGTGATTATTATCTGATTATCCAAACAGTTGCAGAATTAATTCACAACAAAAATACGATATTTATGAATTAAATTAGAATATATGCATCGAAAAAACGTGTTTCGTGTTCGTAAAGTTTTTGATACTACCTAAAATGCAATTGATAACAACTTTTCACCTGCTGAGAAAGAAGGGTTGCATTTCCCAAATGAATAATGTCAATAAAAAATCAAACAGTCCCTAACTTTCAAACAGCTTTCTGTATATGTCTTTCGCTAATATTGTTACGCCGATATCTTATATTGTTTTTGCCAAGGAATTTACTACCGGGTCTGAAGCCGAGTGTTAATAATTGTTAGTTTCAGTTGCCGTCTTCACGAGCTCAAATTCTAGCACATACATATTGAAAAAAAAGGTTTTTCAGTTGATCTATTAACATCTGTTCGAAAGCATGGGTGTCTGTGATGTCTTAGCTCTTTCCCAGAGAGAGTGATTAACCAACCACCAGTTCCGCCGTAGCCCCGTTCTTCTGTCCTTGCTCTCCCCGAAAAAGAGAGCTTGAGTAACGAGCAGTTCTCGTAGAACAACTTATGTTTAGAAAAGTTACATTAGGAGTCCATATGCTCCAAGTTACCAGCAGACATGGTTATTATTTAACTAGTGTAATCGACGATTTAAAATATTCTGGATAAAAAAGCATTTTTCAATGTGCTGTTTCCCTTGTTGGTAAAACGAAAGTCCCACAGTAAATACTGTCACGACTTTTCATTTTGGCGAGAGAGTGTATAATATTGTATGAGTGGGATGGGTCGCCATCTTTTACGGCGAGCTTAATTAAATAGACTTACTTGGCATACGTGTGCAACATATTGCCAAGGACGTAGCCCGAACAACGTATCGCGAGGTCCCTTATCGTAAGGACGATCTCACGGACTAGCGCGCTCGCGAGATGGCTTTCCGTGCGTTGGGCAGACGTACGAAATCATTGTAAGCGGTGACTGGCAAAATTATGTCATTACATTCTGATAATTATTTGCCGATCCTGGAGTGGTATAATAAATACTATTAAAAAAATGTTTTTGAATAAAATAAGTTGGTAATGATATTTCCATAAGATTGCGATATATATTTGAATTGATTTATCTGTTGATCTGTAACGCAGCACACACAAACAAACACACTCTCTCACTCTCGTTTTTCAGCGCGTGCGCAAAGAGAAAGTTTGTATGTGATTGTAAGAGTAGTGCATTTTTAATGTGAGTGTATTTTTAACGAACATCACATACTTATAAAAAATATGTATGGCCTGTCAGAAAGCGATTAAAAAAATGGTTTATGATATTCAACGTTATATTCAATAATTTTAGGTTAAGTTTCATTATATTTATCATTTTTAATTTATTATCAGTGGGTTTTTGTTCCTATACATTTTACTTGTAATTTCATTTCATTCTTTCATAATTTGCTAAAAGTATGTTATTTCATTTTAAAGTTAATTTGAATTGAATACATACAGAGAATAAAATATATTAATATTAACTGTGAGATCAGACGCTGCATACTTCCATCAAATGAGATAAAAACAAAACATCGCATTCCAAGTTATTATTTTATATTTTATATCACGTACGTGTGACGATGGTTTGCCACCGCTCCAACGTAATATGGAGATCGAGAATATTCAAAGCGAGACACTCGATTGGAATTCCGCGCATTTTTCTCTGTTTTATATAAATCCGCGAAACAATACTTGTTCAATCACTCACCGTGGGCCTGATCTCGTCTGACATTGACGTGTTTCGTCACATCGCAACACTGCGTCTCGTTCTGCGCATGACCAGAAGTCGGTCGCAGGACTGCGCCGCGCAATTCTTCTTAATGGCCGGTAGGCCCCATCAAATGGCGGCTGTTGATAAGATGGTGGAATTCGAAATTCAAATTTTGGCCGTGCTGGCGAGATGCCTTTTCCCATATTAGGATATTTATGGATATCTTAGCGAATTTATTTTTGTATATACAGAAAGATTTTAACACGCGTTGGTTTAAAATAAAATGAGAATATTTCTATTGATAGATTAGAATGTAACTAAAAGTATTCACAAACTTATTGTCGATTAATCACTTTTATTGAAAGTCAACCAGACCACCATGGCATGGTGGCAACGAGTTTATGTTACCGAGCTCGAACGCAACTGGTGAAATTTGCTTTGATTTATTTTTAAATCGATATCTAAATATTCATTTTTCTTTTTAACAAACATGGCCTCTGGTTTCGCTTAAATAACTGAAGAAAATTATCCCTGTTGATTAAATAATATTTTTGTAATACATATATATATATATATATATATATATATATATATATATATATACATACGAAGATTAATTATGATATTTTTAATAAGCCATTAACATTTTTAAAATATTTATTGCGTGAATTTTTTTTACACATTTTTTATACAACGCTGTCTTAAAAATGAGGTAGGGTAATTGCATGACACATTTATACATTTAATAAATAAAGCGATGAGCTTTTAAATTGACCTGTGTACTCTTAAAGAAACATAAAAAAGTTAAAATCCTAGAAGACAAACAGTACCCTGTCATTGAGAATTATTCAGCAGTTATAAAACATTTGCTTGTAGGCATATTGGAACTGAAATTTACACAAGATCTTTATTAACTGTTTTTAAAGTAAACGACTTTATGTGTCAGTATTCGAAAAAAGTTCAGGTAAAAATTATTGTAAGTGGTTATTCATTAAAATGAAATTATTGCATAATAAATTTAATGTCGTATCGCTAATTGTCATGACATTTTGTTCAAGGCATTTAATTTTTTTTTAAATTAATACACACTATTCTATCGTCAGTGTGCTTTAAGAATACATCCACCTCCAATTTGGAGAATATGAACTTGTAGTGGAATATCTCAAGATTTTTTTAACTTGATATTTCAGAGAAAGTACGGTTTAGAAAGCAATATTAATTAACGAATTGTTCTTTTAGATACATACTTTTATAAAATCGGAAATGATGGTGGAAATAGATGGTAATATTACAGACATTCATGCCTCGGGAATATAATCCATACTATTTAAAAATCATTGAGAGCATAACTAAGGTGACCGACTTTTTAACAATGAAAAAGAGGACATTAATAAATTGAAGAAAAAACATTGTAAATAGAATGAATATTTTATTCTTTGAAATAATAAACTATAATACGAAAAATGCGTAATAAAAACATTTGTAACATTTTATATTGTAATTATGATTTCATTAATTATTATTCAAATGAGTACGTTTCCACTGAATGAATATTTTTCATCAATAAATTGAAAAGTATATTGTATATAAATCTCGGCTTCCGTGTCCGTGGCGCAGTTGGTTACGTCGCTGGCTACGGTTACGGATGTCTCGGGTTCAATTCCCGGTGCGGACGGTTTTCATAGATTGATCTTTCAATCGATTTATGGATTTCTGTTCGTAGTCTGAGTCCTCCCTCCCACCAATCCCATCCTCACGGGGCGTAACGAGAGCAATTAGCTAACCACTAGTCCTGTCATAGCCCTATCCTTCTATCCCTACTCTCTTCGAAAAAGAAAAGAGAGGTTGAGCAACTGAGTGACAAGCAGTTCTCGTAGAAAAAAATCTGTCAAGATACCTCCATTAGGAGACCATATGCTCCACATTGGGAGTGGACATGAAAAAAATAAATAAATATAAATCTAACAATATATTGGAAATATTTGAACAAGAATTATTTCTCATATTGAATTTTATAGCAAAAGTTGCAGTTAGAATCTAAAGTATCAACATTTTCTCATTTTCAAATCATTAGCATAGAATCGATTGAATACGGATATTTACAGGTTAATCATTTTTCAAGGGAGCACAGAACTCGAAAAAGGAGGACGGTTGGTCACCTTAATTAACCACTTGTCTACGGAACCGGTCAAAAGCAATTATTATTTTAAACAAACTAAAAAATACTAACCATTTGTCCAATTCATTTAAGCCACCCATCGTTTAATAACTAACCCACAGCGAGTACTCATCGCTACTCGTTTACACATATGTACAAACATGTATAAAGGGCACACTATTACAATAGAAAAGAAGCAATCTGGCAAGATGCATGTATTATATTAAGGGCCGGGTAGTATTTTAAGCCTTGGTTTATAGTGTTGCCATGTGATTGACGTTGAAAGAAGGTTGACAGCTCCTCGTTTCTCGAGATACAAGATGGTGGACGTCGGTGTTGCCAGACACTGAATCGAACAGCGGGAAAAGGCGTGCCATTGGGTCTATGGAAATTTAATTTAATTTAAAATTTACATATGGCAATTTATTGTGATGTTGCAGCGCGTGTAATGGTCTTGTATTGTTTGTTGAATCTTAAATAAGTCTTATTAGATCGCGGCCAGTGGCGTTATTATAATATGGATATATAAAGTCATTGAGAAATTGGAAATACACTTAACATAGAGGAAGTGCACGAAGCCACTGTTTGTGAGATTTTTGGAGAAGAGTTTAATATTTTCAGCTACGCCACTGATTCGCGAACGTGTCCAATATTATGTTATATGTTTTTTCTTAAATGCCGTTTTCCAGATGTGTAATATATGGTTGGTTTATGAGGCAGTGAAATATAATTGACATTACAGCTAATTGCCAATACGATTTTTAACAATGATACTCGAGATAAACGAGAGAAGAAAAGATTTCAAATATTGTAATGAAAAGTTCAACATTTAATACTGCTTTTGTGGTGTTAACTGTCAATTCACAGTGTAAAGGCAGTATATTTCAGTATAAAATGGCCGAGAACGAAATCGGTCTTGATAATTGAATACAATTTTGGAATCATTATAAAAATTTTTCATTTTTATTTATTGTTTATACTAAAAATGATCGTGATGATCGAAACAGATACTGATTGTTTAATTTAAATTAGTGTATAGAATGTGTACAATTTTAATATTGTTTACTAGGATTTGAATAAAGTGAAGTCGTGAAGCTAAGTGAAGCTATCACTGCTGGGCTAAAGGTCAAAGGGTGTGTCCATCGATGATAGATGTCCAAATTCACATACGAAATTGTATCAAAAGACGTGGGTGTTTGTGGTGTTATCAACTTTTTCTACTGAGCACACTCCGAAATGAGCCATAGGTAGTTAAATGATCAGTTATCCAGAGTTAAACGTTTTATGATTAAATTTTAAATAAACGGTCTATTAACGTGAGATATACGGCTCCGGCGATTGGTTAAAGGTTACTGTTTTCACTAATAGATAGTCTATGGCACTTTACCAATAGGATAGGTACATTCTAATATGTGTTGGCAATAAGTGCATGCATCCATTAAAAGGAATATTCCGGTTATGGGGTTCCCATATTATTATTGTTATCAGAAAATGCAATTATAGGAATAAAATGACATGGTCATGGAAATTTATATGACATGTTCCAATAACAAGGTCCGCGCCATTTTGAGAATCGACGAGTGGTTCGAATGCCTGCACAGAATTGATATTCCAAATTTGAATTCCGCTTCCCGCGCGATTTGAATAATATAAACACGTGATTTAGACATACAAGGTACAATTTGAAATGAATTTATATAATTCCTTATTGAAAACTATTCAATAATTTTATTATGATTTTGACAACTAAGGTGAGGATGTAAGTGAATTTCTTACGATAAGAATTAATTGCTTCTTATTGCATACAATTAACACCGTTTTTTTATTTCAATAAAAATATGAGCCAATGAGAAGTGAAGTGAGGCATCTTGAAAAAAATGAGTTAGGTGGGTTGTAGTATTGTACACGCCATAAAGTACTATAAAAGTGAAGTAAGCTAAGTAAACACAAGCTTCAAAAGTATTTTATTCAGTAAGAAGTTTAATAAAATAAAACCGTCAATAAACAACCATTTTGTCACTTGGCTCACTTCATTTCTTGAGAGCTCGTATAAACCTGAAAGTTTATATTTAAAGTATGTCCTCAGATGATTATTGGATGGCTTTCCAGAAGAATGGGATTATTTCAATATCGATAAGCCGTTACCTTCGAAAGAGAAGAGCTGAGAAAGATTGAATTAGAACCACAGTAAAGCTTTTTGTGCATACATTATTTTAAGTATTTATATGTATGCATTTGTGATTGGCGTCCGTGGCGCAGTTGGTAGCGTCGTGGGCTACGGCTACGGATGTCTCGGGTTCAATTCCCGGTGCGGACAGTTTTCATAAATTGATATTTCAATCGATTTTTCTGTTCGCAGTCTGAGTGTTTGTGTTGTCTAAAACTCCCTCCACACCACCCACCCATCCCATCCTCACGGGGCGTAGCGAGAGCGATTATATAACCACTAGTCCTGTCCTAGCCCTATCCTTCTATCCCTCTCTCTCTCTCTCGATAAAGAGAGGTTGAGTAACAAACAGTTCTCATAGAACAAATCTGTTGAGATACCTCCATTAGAAGATCGTATGCTCCACATTGGGAGCGGAGATGGAAAAAAAATATTTGTGATTCTTATAAACAACTTAAAAGGTTTTTGAAATTTAATAGGTATCAAAATACTTATGTATACGTAAACATCAGCATATGGTTTTCCTAAGTGTATGTTTTGTGGTGTAGACGTGGAAAGATTTGTTTATGTGCAGCTCAGCATCAGACCAAAGTCGTCAATTCTTTTACCACTCATGAGTCATGAGGCGTTATAAAAAGTGGTTGTAATATTGCAGGATGCCACTGTGTAGACGATCAGTCGAAATAAATCATAGAGGACATAATAAAACACTTTCAAGGTGGAAATCCGGAAGAAAATTTGCTGGTTTATGAAAACTTTTTGAATAAAATAACGAAGTGCGGCGTGCGCGCGCAACACCATTCCAATGCTACCAACCTCCAGATGTCTGATATGAAGTGAGCGTAGGACAATGTCAAGTTTGCTATTATGTATAAAATATTATTATTCGCAGGATGTTCACAAGGAACCATTGTTTTCCGTAATAGTTTTAAATCTATTCGTTGATTTGATTAAAACAAGATTTTTACGCGAATTACCGGTTTGCTACTTGCTTCATCTGTTTTCAGGAGAATACGATAGAACGATGGAATTATGACTGGACATGATTATTTTACGATCCTTCTGACCTAAGATTCAAAGTTGTTTGTCTATAAACTGAAAAATCTAATTCAAAATGTGAATTGTTGAGATTTTGTACAAAATCAGGAATTTGAGTACACGAATGGACTCGAACTGACAGTTGTAAGTGACGAAATACATGGAAATGTACAAAATCTCAACGATTCAAATTTGATATTGAAATTTCAACGAGCACCCTCAGTCGATGTCTTAAATTATATAAAAAAAAAACATCCAATATATGAAATTGAATGGCATATTTAACTAGTTGTGCATTGATCTTGCGACTCTCTTATAAGTTAGTGGAATTATTGCTGCTAGGCTAGAGATAGATGTCGACTGTGATAAAAATTTGAGAGTAGATAAGATATATAAATATACAGGATTTATGTAGATTGTTCTTAATTATAATGGTTATAATTAAAATTTGGCTAGGATTTTGAATTTACAACACGGACGACGATCACATGGTAAAGAGATATTTCTCAAGTATAAGACATAACCATGCACCCCCTTAAATATTCATATTGTATTTTGACGATCAACAAACATATACCTTGTATTTAAGGCCTTTCTTTTAATCAAACGAGCCTAGTGGTTACACAAGTGAGTACTAAAGTGCGTTTATCTTCAATCTAGTGAGACGAACAGTTGAGACGCACTTCAAATACAATAAATCCTGATCAGGAGACGCACAGGAGTGACAGATAAGCCACACAAGGCGGGAAACAACCCCATAAAATATGTAAGTAAGCATTTACTTGCCTACTGATAAAAACAGGGTGGAATGAAAATTTTCATTCTAGAGAGTGTGACACCTCGCAAAGATAAATACTTATATATAAAAAATAACGGTTTGTTAAAAATTAAGTTATTATGATATTAAAAAAAGTTTCGGTTGAAATTAAAAAGCGCAGTTGTTGCATATGCAAGTTGGTTTATTCAGTTGATAGTTTAATACCTATGCTCATGATCTCAAATGTTAAATTGTACGTTTTTTATATTAACCTTTCCAGGAATACTCAAATGGGTAGGCTGCAGAAGTCGGAAATGTCCACGAAAAAACCTCTAACAATAAAATATTCATTTCATTTGATATTTGGGGTAATATTCGATCACATAAAGAAAAAAAAACCAGTTCGTTCTCGACTGCAGCAAACTCTAAATATCAATTTGATCAATTTAACATAATAAATGTATAAAAGATCCAAGACGTAGTCGGGTGTGATGACTTTTATCTTTAACTTCCTAAGACCCTCGATAGCCACATAAGAATCAGACCTAAGAATCAGTTTAATTTTTTTCACCTTAAATATATTTTCAAATTTTTGAGAATTTATGCAGATTGAAAATAAAAGTATTTTTTTTAGAATCATTATTTCAAAAGATAATGACAATAATAGATCTTTGGTTCCTTCCTTGTTGCATAATGTATATAAAAAGAATCAGAGATGTTGGAAACACCATGTCGTCTGATCACGATGGTGGTTGTATGGGAATTTTACCAGTATGGTAGTTGTTAGTGGATGCATGAGAACTTTGCTGGTAAGATCAAATGCGTTAGTTCTATTACACTTAGCATTGTTTACCTGGTTAGTATCATTTTTAATAAAAAAAAACTACATATGCGTGGAAAATAATGAAATGATATTTATTCATAGGCAGCGCGTTTGTACACCGCTTGAAATTGATACAATGTTTAATTAAAAAGTAGAGAAAATCCAAAGTGGATTTTTATATATTCATACTTTGAGTGTGCCTTTATGTTAGCGAATAATTCTAGCTGTAGGATTCTGTTTTACATTGTAACGCTGCGAATGGTTCGAATCTGCAAATGGATACTTCCAAACATTGATTTGTAGATCAAATTATGTATTTGTATCCCTAAGCGAACCTTACACGATCAATCGGAATAACATTTCGAATGAATCGTTATTTTTTTTTTTAAATAAATCACAAAAACAAAACTCTTGTCCAATCTTGATAGAACTTGACCGACAAACCATTCCTGATTATTATAAAAATGTGGAAGTGGTACAAAACAAATTGTGTTTTGTTTTTAAAATATAATGTCTTACCATTAAGAATTGACAGTCAATTAACACCTTACAAGTGAATCATTCAAATTGACAGTACTGAGAGTGATATTAAATCACTATATTACAATATCAATCTGAATATCATTCTCGAACAAGATTACTATTCCAACTGCTCGCGTAAGGTTCGTTTAAGGCTGTATGTGAGATTTCATCCCTTCTATACAATATTTTCTTTCATGAAAACGTGAGAGCAATTAGATAATAGCAAACATTTTAAATATGGTAAATTAGACGCTGTTTTTATTTCTCAATAGCCAATGCCAAAAGAAAGCTTGTAGCAATAGTATTTTTTAACGTTTCAAATTTATCAGTAATTTGTGACCGCTAATATTAGAAAAAATAGCTGATTAGTCATTCTTGCACCGTGAAATTTTCTATGAAGACATTAATTAAAGAAGGGTTCATCATAGATTCCCAAGAGAGTAAAAACAAGCCAATATATGTATTATTTTATGATTTTATAATACAAGATTTAATCACCGTAACATTAGTAGACTTTATAGTTTTGTCAAAAACTGGAGAAATCCGTCCTATTCAAAAGATATATTTTATTCGTTTATGTTCGAAGCGCAAAGACGACAGACGTTTGGTCCAACAATTCAAGGTGAAACAATCAATAATGTCCAATTGAAATAAATAATAATCCGCCGATCATCTGGAATATTCATAGCTTGTTTTCTACACAGTAAAATTAAGAACTTACTCATAAATGCTTATTCGCAGACAGCAATAAAGCTTTTCCAGGACGTTTCATTAAATGAAAAACTCACCTGTAACAAAAAAAAAAAAAAATTATAAAATATGAAAGTTTTTCCGCAAAAGCTTTAATTTAAAAAGTTACCAACAAAGAAGCAATACTTTTCACGTATGTATTTACATACTAGATTTTTTCACGCTTATATCAATGGTCTAGTTCCATAGTGGTACAACTAGAAATTGGTAGTTTTGAGATATGACCGATCAAACCTTTTACTCATTTTCACAATACGATATTTCGATATGTATGTATATGAAACTGAGAAATTATTTAATTTGGCCGATTTCAATATGTAAATATCTGACTTTTGAGAGAAAACCTGTACATTTTACAATCTGACTACTAACTCAACTCAAAACATATTTTTTTGACTTATCGTCCTATGGAACTGGGCAGTCGATATGTTAAAACTAATGATAAATAATTGGTCATGACGATCGAATAAAATCTGTGTTATAATCTATGCAATATAGATACATGTATTTTCATTATATAATATTATTATCAAAATCAACCGATGATTAACAGTAACTATTTTTTTAAAACTAATGGAGTGAACTTCTGTTTTTCTACTTATAAAGTGGGTATATAAGTAAAACAAATATATTCGGCATAACAGTTAATAAGCGAGGCGAACAAAATATATGCATCACACTTCCCTTAAAGTATTTTGGTGACTAGTTTGTAATGAAAAAAAAATGTAAAATTTTTCTTCATTATATCGTGAGATTCACTTTTACGGCTAGTATCTATAGGTACTAACACTTAATCAGAAAAAGTCATATTACGGTGGAAATATGAGCTTGTTTTTATAGAATATATTAAATGGTAAAAAATATTATGGCATTGTGAGCCTGCCCATCAAGCGTCCATTCCCCTAGTAAGGTCGAGAATAACGCCGCGAATGTATATTCCATTGAGAGTGCAAAAAATAGCGTTATCTCAGATAAAGCTTAAAACACTCGCTTTTACAGACAATAATACCTTATTAGCATTCTATCATGTGATATAGATCGCGTTCGTTACGCACAATCGCGTCATAATGATTTATTTGGCCATCGACAGATCGAAATTGGCGCGCGATGGGGCCCAATTACGCGGGGGCCCTGCCCAATCTCGACCGTCGGATCTGTTACACGTATGAGATGATTTTGCGCAGGGGTGTGCTACACAAACAAGACATATTTAAGATAATTGAAAAATGTTTGGTTATGTATAACAAAAACAATATATATTGCACACATAGCTTTACTAATTTATCTGCTATTTTGTTAAAATATTACGGCAATTCGCACTTTTTTAACGTTTTCGTACAGACACTGACGAATGCACTCGTCACATATTTAAACATTTTTCGTCTTCTTTTCAGGTAGAAGAATACAAGTAAACCATCATGAATTATTCATGCGCTGCAGACTCACTTAACATAGTTTATATTTTATATTAACTTAAATTGTTTATCTATTTGGACAGGAGATATTATGTTTCAGTGTGAGTGTGCACATGAAACAAATACATAGGTCCTATTACTTAATTAAAAAGATTAATTTTAAAGTCAATATATTTAAAGCTTGACATGTGAGCAGTCAAGTGGTCAAAGTCATTGAATTCGGTGGATTTGTGTTGGAGGGTACGGAATTACGGATAACTGCGATGTCTAAATTCATTCCCACCCATGCGATTCTTATAGATGGGCGATTAGCTAATTACTTATTCTGTCCTAGCCTTATCTTTGTGGTCTTACTGTCTACGAAAAAGACAGGTTGTATTCTATTGAGATAAGCCACATTAGGAGATCATATAATGTTCCACATTAGGTGGGAGAAAATTGAGACCACGGACATCCATATCTTCAATCATAAATCTATTGAAATATTCTTTAATGAAACTGGGATTAGAATTCCTGAACACCATGTTATGGATTTACTGGTTAATGACATAACATACATACATCGATAGTTTTGGGCAACCCTAGTTCCAGGATGCAATAATTTTTAGTCTACCTACAATGCACAGAGCGCAGCCTATTATGTGGGTACATAGTCACTGCAAAGATATTGGAACGCATGTGTTCCCGCTTTTTCTTTGAATGTGCGACTTGCACGCATTAGGAGCGTGCATTGTGTATGTGAAATTCTCGCAATAAAAAAATTGTACGTATGATTAAGTTATAAAAGATACAGAAGTACTATTTATTCTGGTGGTGTTAGCGGAACTACTGTAGTAAATCTTATATTATTTTAGGTTGGTTTTAATTAATTAATATTATATTATATTCTACAGCGATATAAGTCGATAGCTATATCAAATTATTAGGTATATCATGAATATAATAAGAAAAATTGAACATTAAATTATATTGTCAATAATGATTAATTATAAAAGTCTTATAAACTATAGTTTTCATAAAATCATAAAAACAGAAGTAGTGGAATACATTTTATTATTTTTATACATTTTCGAAAAAATAATCAAGTATATCCATAGTGGCCAGTGGTAGCAAAGTGGTGATCCGCAGAGAAATCTGACATTATTTGAATTTTCTAATCCACAGCTAACCAACCCAGAAAAAAATCACGAACTGAATAATAAAAATGGCTTTTCATCTGTCACAGCAATCAAAACACGGTATCGATCATAGTTTGTAATACATGCAGTTATCCGTCTTGCAGGTTTTTTTTAATTAATGAAGCTTTTATTATTTAATTATAATTAATAGTTTTATTTTATGAACTGGATGCATTTGATATCTTCTTTGATCACTTTTTTTTCAACACATAATATTTAACACAAAAGTCCGGTTAGTGATTCACTGGATTATAATTATGAATTTAGTGGCCCGTGAGCCAAAAAGTTTGCTGGCCGCTGCACTATGCTACTGCTGTTCACCATGAAGCGTGTTCTTAATGTAATCTTTACTATATTTTTAAAAAGAAGGTTGAGAAAATGGCCAACGACTAGTTACTGATATATTCTCCCAATGTGGAAGATTAGTAATTCTAATGGAGTTGATCTCAACAGTATTTTTTTCTACGAGAGATGCTTGTTACCCAGATGCTAAAAAACTCTTTTTTGGAAAAGAGTAAGGATAAAAGGAAAGAGTAGGGTAGGACTAGTGGCTATCTAGCTGCTCCTACGCCTTATTTTTTGGATTGGATGGTGGGAGAGAATTATAAACACTACAGACATCTATGCTTTCGAACACAGATTCATATGATGAAATAAGAGATTGAGCCGATCTTGGAATATTTTATAAATCCATATTAAAAAAATATATATATATATATATTTTGTACATATTAAAGGAAATTTATAAGGGTCTGTCAATAATTTTCATTTGAAATGACCTATTATACTGTATAAAGAGAATACCTCAACACGATCAGAAAAAATCGTTTCAACGGTTGAACTAAGTAATAATAAAAAAAATAAAACCAATACCAAATACGTAACGCCTCAATAAAAACACGGTTCGAAACGTGGGTGATGCGCCTGTAATTGCAAGTCAAAGAATGTTAAAAAATTGAATTCAAAGCGTGCCGACTGAACGGCTGTCATTTTGGGCAGTCTTGTTTAATTTTGACAGCATTTTTTCGGCCAGATTCCGCGATCGAACCAAAAAGTTGACGACCGCTGGGAAAAACTTCGCCGGATTCGATCCAGGGCTCATAAACTGCCAGCCGTTATATTCAACATCGAACTTAGTTACATTTAAAAATGGCGGAGTAATGGCGTAGCAATTGCATTAATATTTATGTACATTGCAATTAAATAATATAATGCGAGATCTTATAGATCGAAGTCAGGCGTTTTGCCGAGTGGTCAACGTCGTTGGCTTCGGTAACGGTTCTCACGGATTCGATTCCCAGTACGGACAGTTTCTTGAATTGAATTTTCAATCGATTAACGGACTTGTGTTCGAAGCCATGGGTGTCCATGTTGTCTAAAACTCCCTCGCACCCACCTGATCCTAAAAACGGGGCGTAGTGGGAGCAATAAGCCAACCACTAGTTCTACCGCTAGCACATACCTTCCGTCTTAACTCTCTTCGAAAAAAGAGAGGTCAAGTAACTGTGTGACGAGCAGTGCTCGTAGAAAAACTTCTGTTGACATAAGCTCAATTAGGTGTCCATATTACTACATTGCCAGCGGACAAGGCTAAAAAACAAAGAAGCGCCAGCGTTATACTTTCCATTAAAGACAATTGAAATGCATAATTATTAGATATCAAAATTAAGGTATTTTACTATATCGTCGATGTTCTAGAAGAAAACACTGATGACATATTGAGTTAGTTAACATTTTAAACATTTGCAAAGCTTCAAAGTACAATTAATCAAAACTAGTATTTTTCAGTTAACGTCTTCAGAACAATGACGATATATTCGATAATAACTGTGATTAATAAAAAAGTTTAAAGCCAAATCAATTCAATTCAATTATACAAGGATTCAGTTATGTTTCATAATTATGGTGAATTTTTAGTCTAATCGGTGAGATTTAGTTTCACACTTTTTCATTTTTTCATTTCGTAGGTTTATCTTTCCTGCGAGAGTACTCCATATTGTTTCCCTTAGATGAACCGTCGTACTTCAAATGATCTCTTACGAATTGAGTGACTGCAGGGCCGAATTGACATTATGAATAATTCCGGTGCCCCGCTGCGATCAAAGACCGATAGCGCCCGTTTATTTTTATTATCTTCGATTGGAGATGCCTATGGTCTGATTGCGAAGCGACGGCTCAATTTTAGTCAACTTCCTAAGAAAATCATCAACGAAATACGTACGGGAAATTCAGAAATGTATAAGATTATCTTAGATACGGGGATTTTTAAAAAAATTGGATATTCTTTGATAAGGTAGTAACCGAGTAGGGGACGGCAAACCATAGCTCATGGGCCATTAGCGGATGGGTATTTAAAGACATGTATTTTCGTGATGTGTAAAGCATTCACAACCAACCATATTCCCGACCTCGAAAGCGAGGCGTAGAGACAGAGATTACTAATAACTTCCAAGTCCCATCATTCTGACTCTTGCGAGTAATTGAGCGCCTGAATAACAATCAATTCTCGCCAACCATAGTTTTTCGAAGTTATGAAAATATAGAGGACATGTATAAAAGTCTAGTCTTTTCCTACGAGAACGATTGGTTTACCACTAGTCCTGTTCTAGCCCTATCCGTCTATCCCTGCTCTCTACAATTCGTTTCTCCTTTTTTAATACGGTTACTTACTGAAAATTCATTTTAGTATTTTTTAAACCGTAGCATATCCTCTACCTATACGAAAAAGAGAGGTTGAGTAACTAAGTTACAAGCTCTTGTAAAAAATTCTGTTAAGATACTTCCATAAGGAAGCCAGATGATCCACACTGAGAACGGACATGGTAAAAAAGTACACATAAAGTAAATGAAAATAATAAACATTGATTTCAGTTGGAGACCGAATACAATACCAAGGGCACATACTACGTACAAAGGCAATTTTAAATAAATACTATTTATTTAAAATTGTAATATTACTTAATAATAGTTTCATTTTCTGTTTTAACATTTATCCGATTAGTTTTATGTATATAAAGTTTTCACAAGATTTGCACCAAAACAATTTCTTGCCTCCCTTTTTTCAAAAGGAAAATGGACTATTTATAGAGTATTTTTACAGTGAGTAATGGTTAATAGAATTAGAATTTATTTGGTAGAACTCCATTATAATAGAGTAAAAATAACAGAGCATTCAGTTCGACAAGAATTTTATGAGTTTGTTGATAGATACTTCAGCTTCACGCCAATGTCAGAACTATGTTTAAATTTAATTTAGCTTACGTATACATACTGTTAAACAATATTATATCACCTCACTTATTCCGAAATCATAAATTTTATTTAAAATTGAAATATTTAAAGTAACTAATTGTGTTTTGTGGAAAAGGAACATACATGGTATTATTCATTCATCTTAAACTAAATGCAGTGAGATCTTATTGATTATGCGTAATTACGAGAGTTTCTTGTAATGCTCTAAGTCATTACCCTTATATAGAACTAAATACTTTGTTATGTTCACCCTATTGCGAGTAATGTTATTTACAGATTGAAAGCCACAATCGATCCGCGTTGGTTTCAAGAATAGATTTTTTTATGCATCACCGAGCGAGCATGTTTGATAATTTTTGTGGAACTAAATAAAATTATATGTTTTATGTTCTTACCTCCCTTATAAATGCAAATGACTATTTTGCTTGAATGAACAATAGACAAAATTTGTTGTGACATAATTATAAACTGACCGAAGAGGCAGAAGGATGGTGGTGTAAAATTATTATAATAATCACAAAACATAACAAAATTAAGTCAATTTGAAAACCAAATAAAGCAAAGTCTATAATCTTAATATAACATTACAAAAAAATACTTAAAATACAGAATCAACATTCGTAAGGCTTTTAAAAATTACTTATCAAGTCCAAAGATTTCAAGCCGAAAATCTTTAGTTACATTACTACTTACAATAGGAGAAACAGATAAAAAGGCTTAGTATCTTATCATCTGTGTGCTGTGGAATTGTGGCATGCGTCCACATGCTCTCTTATCTTGCTTGCACCCTTCACTTTACATATGATTGAGCGAGAAAAAGATAAATCCACAACACGCGCCTGCTTAGTATGTATCCACCACTGGAATAAAGATAGTTAGGAAATTGATAGCTCGCTTTGTATGCTCCACATTGCTTCAGTAGGTAAATATAGATGAGGAAAAAATATTTATCTGCGAGTTTTCATCTTAAAAGTGTCATAAGAGTCATGCAACAAAAACGGTTTGACAACCGCTGTTATAACTAAAGATAACAATAAAAATTATAAATGGGAAGTTGTGTTAAATATTGTTATATAATATAGTAGTTACCGACTTCTGTAGTCGGCCACGTTAATATGGAATCTATTGAAATTAGAAAAATAAAATTTACAAAAAACAATAATTGCTAGTTATTCCTTAAAACCTAATAACACGTTTTTTAGTGACATAACTATGCAATGACGTCCGTAATTATTATTTAAAGATTGCTTGAAAGAAAAACGAAATTTTAATTGTTTTGTTGATGTTAAATTCAGGTGTAATTATATGTTATAAATAATCATCGGTTTGGAAGAAAAAATCAAGGATATATGTAATATTTCTATGCCCATGTAAACATATAATTGCTAGTTACGTGTAAAAAATAAAAACCATTCGTTTTTAATGAAATTACTATTTTTCACTGCAATCATTTGACATTATTATTCAATAACTTCAGTGGCGTATATCAAATACTTAGAATAAAGAAATCATATTGTTGACTTGTAAATAAATCTTCTCAGATATTAAATGTTCGTATTTGTTATCTACAGAATTAATGGTATTTAATACTCGGACTTTATAGTTCAGTAGGAAGAGCTTTACCTAAGTAATCAAATAGTTTTGGATTCAAGTCCCAGCAAGGTCAAAATGAAATTTTAAGTTTTTCAATTTAAGATTTGAGATATTGAAAATGTGTGGTTGTGTTGTCTTTTCTCCTAAAGTTGATCTAAGTGACTTGAAAAAATCTCATTTGGTTTTAAAATAAGTTTGGTTATTAGTAGCTGTAGTGCCGAATATTTAAAAAAATGCTCCATTATTACTTTTCAACACTATTCTTTCCTTTCGCAGAGTAACGATTTTCTTGTCAATCACACGAATGAGAAAAACTTGGAGACGTCTAAGTCTTGAAGTACAAATTAAAACGCAAGAAAGTATCCGATTAAGGCTTTCGAGTCCATGACTCGGTAATAATTTAATGAATTTATCAGTGTTTGTAGAGACTTGTGTATTATCATGATATCCGACTGACATAAATTGAAAGATCGACTGCCACTGCAATATATCCCTCCTCTGTTTTAGCCTCCCTCCCCCTCCTAGCGCCTCTCCGGGGCAGACAAACATACCTGACGAAACATTCATTTGTATAATGATGACAAAATATAATTATACGTAATGTCCGCCTCATAGTTTGGAAAATTACAGACCGCATTCGCGCCGGTTTAATAACCCGCCGACGACGTTGCATATGTAATTTATAATTGATATTTACTGGCCCCGGCCCTGGGGGTGATTTGGGAGAAGGCTGCGGTGGATTCGTGGAATGGATGATCATAGGTTTAGCTGTTCGGTGGTGACGAATTGGTATTGATTTTTACTATGAACCGGCGGGGTGTGGAGATGGACGAACCGATTGAAACGAGTCAGGATTAAAACGAAATAAGGGAAATTAAACATTAATGCAGGAAAACTGAAAAATCGTGTTAAAAAATGGAGTGGTACCGAAATTTCTTGCCAAAGTGAGAAACATTATTCAAAGCATGTGAAGGCATTTAGTTTGATTTTTAGTCATGCAATTCTTTAATATGTTTTAACTAATATAAAATAAAATTTCATAACTTTATAAAACACGTTAACAACTATATATTTTTAACAGTGTTAGCAATGCTTAGATTTATATTTTGGACAAGATAATTATGTTTATTGATTGAAATGGCATTTATTTCGGGTAGAACTGCATTAAAATATGATAAAATATGAAAGTATTAAATTCTACAAAATTCAGTCAGTTCGAGTCCATTCGTGTGCTCGAATGCCTGAAGATGCAGAAAGGCGAAACCCGGGTCGTTAGTGACAAAATACATGGAAGTATACAAAATCTCAATAATCCAAATTTGATATTGAAATACCATCAAGCGCCCTCAGCCGATGTCTGAAATTATAGTTCGTTGATATCTATTTCGGTTTCACGCCATCGTCAGAACTATGCAACATATTTGAGCTTAGCTATATATACTGCTTTAGAAGAGATAATAAGTGAGATGACAATTTTATGTTATCTCATTCATAACATCGTAAATTATAAACGGATTACAAACTGACCTTAATTAGACACCTAACAATAAGAGATATAATAGAAGGAACGTTAAGGCTGACGGAATAATTAAAAATGGATTGATTGAAATGTCATTTACATGGTAGAAATCCATTGTAACAAATATAGAAAATATTTAAATCTACAAGAATTATAGGATTCAGTTAATACATAGTAATCAACTAAATCATTATAGAAGTATATACTTTAATATTTTTACCTTGTATTTAAAAATGGATGTCTTCATGATCGTTTCCAATATGTTTTCTGTATTGATTGAAAGAAATTATATTTGTAAAAAATATAACAGTATATTTCACAAATTTTTAAACGACGTAAATGAGAACTATTTTTTTTAAATATGAATCTAGAATGTTAGACATAAAAACCTTATTTTACAAAAGCAAGTACAAAATGTTTTATTTCTTGACGATGAAATGCTTACACAAATCAGTCAAATTTACTAAAATTGGTTGTTAAATTTAGTCAAAGATCGAAAGCGGATTATTATGGTAGATATTTAAAAAAAATATGAACGAAAAAATGTTTTACTGATTTTATTGAAACGTCTTTTTTATTGTTTGTGAATAAACGAAGGTTTTATATTTTTTATGATTATTAGTACGCAGGAATAAAAAAACGTTAAAAGTGGGTGATAAATAAAATAGGACGAGATCATTTGAGACTTTATTAAACAAAGTTGAAGGTTCTGGATATTACAGTGGTTTTCAAATTTTCAAGACGACAATGACAGGTTCGATGAAAAAAAATGCATATTGTAAATATATTATTCTGAAGTTAAATCATTTTCATTAGTTCAAAATGCTCATTATTTGGCTGACAATGGTCCTATTTAAAAATTATATCGATCGTGTTTTGACCAATTGATGTTACCCTCAAAATTGAAATTGTTCAGGAGAGTAAAAATTGTTTTTATCGTAAACATTATACGGTGAGTTGCGTTATGAATCTTTGAAATGCACTTCTGTAAATTTTTATGTTTGTAGATACGAGATTATACGTAGGGAGTGTCGATATAATAGTGTCAGAATTTTTAAACTTAAGACCAATGTAAAATGATGTTTCCCTAACAAAAAGTGGTAAATTTATTTTTCTAATTTACATCATTTGGCCGAGACCTGGTCTGTCGTCTTTAAAATTAGATTCAATCTTTAACTCATTTTCATATTTTTTTAGGGTTACATCAATTGGCCAAAACAACGTCGATATGTACAATTAAAGTTAAAAAATTGAGCAATGTTTAATTTTTGACTAAACATATGGAGAACTGAATTTAAAAAAAAACTGAAAACATTATATGACAAATTGTTTAATCAATCATTTTTCCGACTTTGTTCGACGATTTAAGAGATTATTTATGCTATAAACACAGTTATTGAATTCTCATTGTTTTAGGCAAGTACCAGAAATTTATAAAGTTTTTTTTTATTTCGATTCACGTATAATATTTTTAGTAGTACAATAGTGTTAGTAAACAAGAGTTGGACATTAATTTCGGACTATCTTTAGGTCCATTAGTAGCAAACCGATGATAAAACCTTAATTTTAAAGCTTAATATACCAAATAGATAAAGCTGGGATACTTTTTAACCATCGAATGAGTAAGTTTTACAAAATTTTTAGACCATTGTACAGTTGAAATACATTAAATTGTCAAGTGAATACTTCCAAACATTTTTTTAAAACCATGCGGGTTCTATAATTGAAAACGTTTGGCGTGCTTTGGAAGCGTAGACGTTGAAAGTAAAAAATGAACATAAAAACGTTAAATGAAAAAAGTTTCGTCCGAGAAAAAACTTTTATATTACGCGTAATAAGGAAATTGATTCGTTCAAATTTCTTTGTTTTTCATATAAAATAAATGTATATTTATACATTCTCAGTAGTAAATACCTATACATATTCAAAACATTATGCATCACAAATAGAAGGCGGCCGTCTAATATATTTGGAGTTTGGAGCCTACGAAAAAAAGACATTAAAATTAACAAATAATAAATTAAAGTTTTTATGAATTGTGTGGTAAAATATGCAGGCAATTAATAAAAAAAAGTATTGCTTCGTATTTAAATAATGTAAGAATTTTTAATTTTTATATGGTAAGAATATAATTTTAGAATTGTTGTATTATTATGTCAAACATAATAATGTCAAGGGGACTCAAGAATAGATTTGACAAAAAAATGCGTTGGGTTGAATGAACGATCTCAAAAGCACCATTTGTTAGTTATACAATATGCCATGTGACAAATTATACTTTGATTCTACAAGGAATTTATATCAGAAGTACCTGTGTAATAAAATTAATTTTTAATATAACATGTCTCCATTGGTTTCATCAGATATGGGCGGGTTTGGCCTTCACATAATTCCACATGACACACCCTGGTTTTTGTTAAGAATAAGTGTTATTAGTGTCCTGAACTGAAATCGGCCTGCGGCAACAGCAATATTTCGCAGAATAGGCTCTTTCTTGTTGTCAGGCGTTCAAATAGCCCCCGGTTAAGTCCGCTGGACGAGTCCATTTTTACGGAAAAGGGTAGCTCCAACTTTGCAGGGAGTTTTTTTTTAATTTTTGTAGACAGTCGATTACGATCTGCCGAGGCGGACGAGCGAGGTCTCGTCGCGGCGAAGATGACGCGACGATGTGAACTGTTTGTTTTTGTGTTTTGATTTGCATTGGATTTAATTTAAATTCGTTGTGTCATTTGTATTATAACTTAAAGTAAATTCAGTTGCTAAGTAAATGTAAATGTAGAATCAATTTTATGTGTTAAGATTTATATATATGTGTAATGTTAAACCACTGCATCTTGAATGGAAAATAAATAAGTTTTGAACCGGATTTGAAATGGTGTTTGTCTGAGATCAGCCCTTCCAGGACTCCGGATAACCAGCCGCTCGCCTCTCTTCGATCCGGGGTCTTCTCACACAATAAGTATTGCTTGAGAGAGTACGAACGAAAACGTCTCACCGCTCGAGGGAGGAAGGTGGAGAGCGGGGAGAAGCGGGGTGCGGGGGAGCCAACACACTGACGCTCGCTTCCCGAATGCGGACAAAGGACAATTCAACAGTTCCTTCGTCTCCCATTAAAACCCGGTCGTATTCAGTATACTCTTTCTTTAATTGCAGTTAGTTTCTATAATTTTCTTGAAGACAGTTACACAAACAGATTTACACATTTTTAATTTAAAACTCTGTAAGTGGTTTTACTAGCAAGCGGTGGACTAAGCGCCGCTTCGCCAGCGGACGACTCCCTCTGGGAAAGGCCGAGAGGCGACTAAAAAAACTTGCAGAATCGCAAGCCCTTTGCCCACTTCTAACTGTAAACAAACAGCGGCAACCAAACAAATATGACACTACTCTTAGACGCCTCAGGAGGGGTATTACACTTTAAATTTGCATTAATAGAAAGAGTCTGCAGATTGGTTTTGAAGACCCTGTCCACCCCATAAGTACGGGGCGATGTCATGCTGTTTCTGTAGCCGAGTAGTCAAAGCTCTTGGCCCTTTTGGGTGTAGTAATGGGTCGCGGTGTCCAGGAGTACGAATCACGTAGTTTTTCTTCCTTCTGTTACTCCCAATGTTGAGAATATGGCCTAATAATGGAGACTAACTGCTTGTTTCTCAGTTGCTAAACCTCTCTTTTCGAAGAGAGTAGGGATAGAAAGAATGAATAGTGGTTCGCTAATCGCTCTCGCTTTCGCCCCGTTATTCGGATCGGTTGGGTGGGACTGGTGGGAGAGAATTTCAGACATCATAAACATCCATGCCTTCCAACAGAAATCCATAAATAAATTGAAAAATCAATTTATGAAACGGTCCGAAATGGGACTCGTACCAGTGAGATCCGTAACTAAAAAGCCAACGAAGTTAATTAACCACGAACAGTTAAAAAAACTTACATCACCTCCCACCTATCTGATGCTAATAACGAGGTGTAGAAAGAGTGATAGGCTAACTGCTAGTCTACAAATATAAAAATGAATTTGGATTATTGAGATTTTGTACACTTCCATGTATTTTGTCACTAACGACCCGGGTTTCGCCTTTCGGCATCTTCAGGCTTTCGAGCACACGAATGGACTCGAACTGACAGACAGTAAACAGTGTCTAACGTTTATATAGAAGATACAAATACGACAAATATTATTTACGAGGTAAAATATTTTACGTCTGAGAGCCACACTGATACCTGAGTTAACATTTCGAGAATCGCCTTAATCCTTATTTTGTGAACGAAACATTAACAGAGTGGCGAATTGCCGCTTTCCAATTTCTTTTAGAATTACCAGTGATTTTACAATTATAATAGCATTGTGGGTTTCGACGGGATGCAATTCGACGAAAGGGTAAATATATACAATCATTCCACGTTTAGTGACATCTGTTAGGTGTTTCAACGTATAGGATATAATAACGGAGAATTAGGAAGGTTCAGCTGCTCATTCAGAATTGGCAAGGAATTTAACTGGGCTCTATTGATTTCCAAAATTTCTTGATAAAATAATTTGTGACCCCCCATGTTTTTATGCAACAGTTTAACCCCATCATCCGCATTAAACGTATGGTTCTCAATTAGCAAGTGATTTGCGAATGTCGAAGTTTCTTTTTTTAATCTAAAGGCAGCTAAATGTTCTGATACCCTTATATCTAATGTACGTGTGGTTTTACCCACATAGAAACCCGGGTCGTTAGTGACAAAATACATGGAAGTGTACAAAATCTCAATAATCCAAATTTGATATTGAAATTCCATCAAGCACCCTCAGTCGATGTCTTAAATTATATAAAAATGAATATTTGTTTGTTTGTTTGTCCTCTATGCGTTCCTTTACCATTCATCCGATTTCAATGAAACTTTTGTGTGTTGTTGTGGGCACACCCGTGAAGGTTTCTGAAGAAAAAAATTTTTAAATCTAAAAAAAATAATCAAATACGAAGAACTGGCGAAATCTCTGAACAAGACAGAAAAACAAAAAAATATGGAAACAATAATACGTAAAAAAAACCGGCTTTTTTCGGACTGAGAAAAATAAATCTGGGCTTCGGGGCGGGTTCGGGTAACTCGATATTGAAACTCGGGCTCGGGCCTGAAGATGACAGGCTCGGACCTGGTAATATTTTGAAATTTCAACCCGTGCAGTGCAAAAGCACTTCAATAAACAGAATTAAAATACAAATACTTTCTTTCTTTGAGTGGCATTGCTACGCATGCCGAGTACTCACTAGTATTATATATACCCGTTCGTGTACCATTACTCTCCAAAAAAGAGAGGTTGACTGAATAATAACTAGTTCACGTTAAAAGAAACATGTTGAGATGCTCCATTAGGAGTCCATGTGCTCCGCATTACAAGTAGACATGGTTGCGAAAAGTATGAACTCATCATTAGTTCAGTTCTTTCTATTAAAGAATCGACTATTTTATTTTGATTCTCACCAAAGATTAGAAGTATTTTGATAAAACTTACTCATGTGCTTTTTACTTTTAATTCACATTACTTAGTTGTTAGATAAAGCATTTTATATCTTATCTCACCTTTCATACCCCATTCTGAAATATTACTTTCGGTATGTAATTTTATATGATAAAAAAAACATGTTTTCCGCTGTTATAACTTGACTAAGTACGATAATTGATAAGTATGGGTTTTAATTAAATATGTTTCGGTAAAAAAAGTTGTTTCGTGACGATCTTTAAACGGATTAATGCGTCGATGAGGCGATGACAGACTAAGTTATTAAATTAAATATTACAGGAATCGTCAACTAATAGTTGCTATAACTAACGGTCCCGTAAAAACAATCAAATTAAACGTCAGTGATTGAACACCGAGAAATAATTTTAAATTATGTGAAATTTTTACCTAAATGTGATTTTAAGCCTCATAAATCAAAAATCGAAATTGTAAAAAATACTTAATACTACGAAATTATAAATATATAAAATACTGAGTGTTAACTGTTAACATAGAGGAAAGGCAATATTTAAAAAAAATAAAACACAATTTGTTTGTACATCACGAGCGCATTAACGTCAATTGATAATGCTCGTGATGAGCGAAAGCAGTCCTGATCATTATAAACAAAAAAAATGTGTTTTATTTGAAAAAAAAAAACTATAAAATTATTTAACTTATATTTCAATCTTTGAGGCATATATAAGTCACATGCGATCCAATTTTAATTTCAAAGTACTAAGAAATAGTCTCCGTACGATTTTTTCTCACTAAAATACACTTGTAATGCGTTTTTCTCAAAACTACATTTTTACACAAGTGCCCTTTTGTTTTTTTTGGCGACGATATAACCATGCTTCCAATGAGGATAATACAGACACCTAATGGAGCTATCTCAACAGAAATTGTTCTACTTAGGATAGAGAGATATGGTTAGGTCACGACAAGTGGTTAGTTAATCGCTCTAGCTACGTCCTGGCTAGGATTGAATGTAGGCGAAAACGAATCCATAAATCGATTTATGAACGTTTACTACTCGTCTACAAGCTCAGCTGATTAATATATTTAAGCCATTTTTTATCCATTAGTAGGATTCTGTTTTAAAATGCAATTTACTACTATTGAATGATTGCAAGAACAAATTACATGTAATTTTAACACGTTAAATATGAATGCGCCCAACATGGGGCGGTATGGCACCCCTAGGCTTGGTATCACCTGTATCAGATACAAAATAATTACTGCAGCGTGTTTTCCATTTCAACTATTCCACTGATTATAGACGAGCTGACAAATTAACATAGAGTAGAAAGATGGCGTCGTGTTTATTACATTCAAAATTATAATTATTGCTATCCGTTTGGACGCTCACGAAAGACGACGTGGTCTCTGATATTATAAAATTACATATTTAATAATTACACAGGCCACGACGATATTAAAATTCTTTCCAAATTATTACTCCAAGCCTCGCTTTACTGAGCACAGATGCCGTTTAGCTGCAACACTAAAAGTATAGATTTTGTAAGTTGTTATTATTATCTTATATATTATTTCCGCCTAAAGCAATGATCCTTTTAGATCAAGAGTTGTCAGGTTCAATAAACTTAAATATAATATATGTTTTTTATATTAGACAAATAAACGAAACAAATACTCATTTAAAATTTGAAGACCCGAATAGGTATACCGTATACATATTTAATGCAATTTTATTATGAAAAAGATAATTGAAGGCGAACTGAACTAGACACATGGATATGTGCATCATTATGTACTAGATTAAGGTGACCAACTGTCTTACTTTTCTGAGTTTTGTCCTCCCTTCAAAAGTGTTCAGCTAAATGTCCTCCTTTTCGATATTTGAAGACTAACTAATCTGTAAATCTTCGTATTCGATCGATAGAAATATGATGTTATAAAATGATTAATTGACAAAAAATATTCATTCAGTGGAAAAGTAATCATTTAAATAATAATTAATAGGAATGAACGCACATTTACAGTATAAAATGTAACAAATGTTTTTATTACAGATTTTTCATATTATTGTGCAATGACATTTTATTCATAATACAATATTTCTTTTATTTGCGATTTTTTCGTTGTGAAAAGGTTGGTCACCTTAACTAGATGGAAAACTAAAAAAGGAGGACATTATGATAGATTGTAAGTGCAAAATAATGATCACTAAATAAACATCTACTAAATTGTTGGTTCATCAACAAAATAATTATTATGATAACGTTTATAATTGATATTTTCAAGATATATACGAAAGCAAGGAGATTGCAAGTAATACTACGGTTTACTTAAAACATGCTAAAAACCATGTACAGGATTTTCGTTGTATGTACATTGAATGATACAATATTGATACAACGAAAACAAAGGAGGACCGTTTCGAAAATGGATAGGACATTCTCCTTTTGGATACTATCTGGTAACCCTAGTCCCAAATGTGAAGCGAACGGTCTCATATTGGACCATGGCGATCAATCTTTAGGGATTACAAAAAAAAAACCATTTGGGTCAGTGAGTTAATTCGGTCACTCGTTGTGGGAGAACACGATGCAATACTTAGCGCTGTGGCGAAAACAATCTCTTCTTTCTTATTATACCTGTACTGCGTTTTCTCAGTATCTTCCTTGGAATATGAGTTGCAAGATCTCATACATGCTTCCTAGCAAGAAGTGTTTCTGTTTTACTGACTCCAAGGAATATTTTAATGACTTACTAGACACATTAGGCCCCCATGCCCCGTGATACAGTTGCATATAGGGCTTCCAACCCGGTTTAAACCGAAACCGGTTAACCGGTTTATCGCGTGTTTTGAAAAAAACCGAAAACCGGTTTATTTCACGCGGTTAACCGGGTTTTTAAAAATATTTTCGAAAATTCTTTTTAAAATTTAACGCCTTTAAGAGGAAACAAATGCACATATTGTTGAATAATCGCCTCTATCACAAAGGTGTCGAAATTATGGCAGCGATATTTTATACAATAAAGAATTACACGGCATCATCAAAAGACACATGCATTATTTACGCTTAAATGCAAGATTTTCATCTTTTAAATAAAAAAATATGTTCATATGCAATAACTAGATGAGGTTATAGGAAAAATATTCAAAAAAAATAGTATTTTGATATATTTTCACCCAAAAACACTCTGTACTTTATAAACGCCATCGTGCATTCGCGACATAAAATATGATACTTACACAGTACTTTTAGGAGATTACAATTATAATAAAATTAAATAATGTTGACATTATATAACTGTTAAGTGCTAGTTTTATGTTTACCTTGTATAAAATAATAAATATAAATATTTCATATTTTCCAATATAAAAATCCATCGAGTCGACTGCTTCTATAGGCTGATCATACTCTTTAATAATAAATTTAATGATTGATTAGCATTTACTTTCCAGAAATCCTTTATGAAGAAGTGAAAAATAGCAAAATGTTTAGTTCAATATATTTTTTTACTATGTCTGCTCCCAACGTGGAGCATATGTCTTCCTAATGAGGTTTCTCAACTGAATTTTTCTACGAGAACTGCTTGTTACTCAGTTGCTCAACCTATTTTTCTTCGAAGACAGTAGGTATAGAAGGATAGGGTTAGGACAGGACTTGTGGTTAGCTAATCTCTCTCGTTTCGCTCCGTTTTTTAGGATCCGTTGGGTGGTAAGGAGTTCCAGACATTACGAACATTCATGCTTAAGAACAGAAATCTATTAATCAATTGAAAAATCAATTTATGAAACTGTCCGCACCGCGACTTGAACCCGAGACATCCGTAACCGTATCCAACAACATTAAGCACTGAACCACAAAGTCGATCATATTTATAACCTACAATCGTAGTAAATATTTTCATGTCTATGCGTGCATGTTATTTTATGGATATTTCCGTTACTTGCTTGTTGGAATAAAATTCTATTCTTCCGCTACTTTTAAGTGATACTTTTAAAGGTATATTGTTTATATGTGACGTTGTACTAAAGTATGTTTAAAAACCTAAAGCGGCTAATTTTTTATGTAGCTAGTAATACTTGAGAAAGTTTTGTTTCAAGAATAAGCAATAGAAAGCTGTATAATAAACTCTATTTTACTTTACCCTAATTAGTCGTCAGGTCATACAATATATCCATTCGCAAATTTATGTTTTTGACAAAATATACCGTCATAAAAATATGACATCCATAAATAATAATAAATATTTGAGCGGCAAGTTGTTATTGCATCACTAACTTAACTTAAGCAGATGTTTTCTCGACCGTAGGACCCACATTTTGATTTTTATTATATTCTTTTGTTGACATTTTGACAAAACACCTTTTTTTCCAAAGCATATTACTGATAGTCAAATAAAGAAATTATCAATTGTGTGTATTACTAAATTATAAATCTATATAATCTGATTTACGACCATGAGAACTTGTAAAAAAAAATTGTGAAATTGATCTAGGTAAATATTTCAACTACGAAAGAAATTTTGATTTTTTTATATTATCAATTCGAAAGAATTGAAAGTTTTCTAAGTAATGAGATACAAACACGGTGATTATTGGAACGAAGAGATTTGATAAGTCACTGATTTCTTAGTTGAAATATTTGTACAACAGAACCGTACCAAAAACTATCATAAAACTTACTAAATTATATTTAAATTAAGCTTTCATAGATTCGTCTGCAAAAATTATTACGAAAAAACTTTACCCAAAAGATATTATATAATTATAATTGATGGAATACGGGAGTCATTAATATTGAGACCAATACAATAAATGAAATGCGTAAGAGCATATCAATTATTCTGATTGTTAATCCAAGATCACAACGACACACGGGAATTGATTAAAGATTTCAAAATTCTAGAATGAACTGTAAACACTTTAAATATTAAATAAATTTTCATGTATTATTTTAATAAATATACAAATTTTTAAACTTATTTTTATCATATAAACTATACTTGAATTTTCTGGTTTATTCTAGACGTAATTGATAATTCTATCATTAAACATACGGAAATAATATTTTTGTTCATATGTATAACCACATTTTTTTGTTGTATAAAATATAGTATGTGTAGCTTATAATTTCTCCAGTCGCTGTCCTAATATTTTTTAAACACATTCAAATAATAATCTTATTTACGAATTTTATTATTAACCACTTTTCGCTTTTCGGCATCTTCAGGCATTCGAGCACACGAATGGACTTGAACTGAAGTATTAAATATTATTAAATTTTATTAAAGTTTTATTATTGAAATTGAAATTTTGTTATAACTCTTTGTTTCAATTTATTGTAGTTAAAAAAAATACTTTTATATGATTTTTTTGAAAATAATGAACTGAGGTATTTCGGTTTAAACCGGTTAACCGGTTTCTTTGTCAAAAAAACACCGAAAACCGGTTAGTTAAAATCTCCGGTTAATTGGAAGCTCTAGTTGCATACTAATATTACTACCTGTGAATCCGTATTCCGGATACCTCACTATATTCAGCTCGGACAGCGTCACTATATTACCCGTTTAACTAAGGGAGGGTCAGCAATTGACTGGAAACTAATCCTGTTCTGCATAATTTCATTATTTGCGGTCGATATTTTTATGCTTCATTTCATAAGAGCGGATATAGGAAGAGCGAAAACAAAAACTAATACAAAAGGATAATAATCTGGTGATTATATGCTTGGAATTGGCCCAAGCTCAAAGAGATTGTGCCGACCCACACCCTGGGTGTAAAAATTTAATTATTAACGGGAGAAATAACTCCGGTTAGTGCCACACTGGCAAGTTCAATCAGGGCCATAACTAATTTCGCGATTATTCCCGCCATTTAAGGGCGGATTTGTTTTGTGTAAATCAACAAGGCGATACTGCTCCCACTGTGCCCAAATGGCAAAAGTGCCAAGCACTTAACACGCGGAGTTCTAAAGACTTTCATTGGGCGTATATTGTATGATCAAAGTTTAATTTATGCCGTAACAATTTCATGAAGTTATGGCGAAAGCCTATTACACTACATAGCAGTTTTCGTCATATCTATCATAGGCAGTTTCACTAAAATGTACAATGTTTTTGCTGACAGCAATTAAAACAATATAACCAATACTAATATAATGTTGTCAATTAAGAGACAAGAAAACCATATAAAAGTTTATAAAGGTCGTAACTTAAGTTTGGACACGATATAAATCATGACGAAGTTCAGATCAAAAGCTTTCGGTCCAAAAATGTTAGAGCAAGTCAGTTTTAAGGATAAAAGATCAGATTATCTTTAGTTATATAGAATAATAATCAATTTTTGAGCATATACAAACATTGCTATATTTACAACAGACTTATTATGAGTAGGTATTCGAAATAAAAAATCTCATAACATATTAAAAATATATTTACGAAATTTTACAAAAAAAAGTATCTACTTAGGTCAGTGGTTGGTAACCTGGCTTGTGAAACGTATATAAGATATAAACTTTTCAATATTTCCAATGAGTGTTTTTATTTTACTTTAAGCACTCAACTAAGTAATCCAGCAAAGTTTAAGATTAAGTGCCCTTTGTCATAAGCAAGTCAATGGCTCATAAGTCTTGTTAAAAAATTTGCCGAAAATTCATTTTATACGAATTTAGAATTGTATGAAAAAAATAAATGTTTACAACTCTAAAAATGAATGTTTTTTTAAGAAGTCAAATAACATGCTATTATCCAATTACAAAAATATCAACAAAAAAACTTGTCAACTTAAAATTATACAGTGTGGTATAGCATTTGTTTTTTTTACATATTTTGTGCTAATAAATTATCTTCAAAATTCCGCATGTGTTGTTGTGTATAAAAAGTAAAATAAGAATGCACATGGAACAGTACGGGTTAAGCGCATTTATGCGCGTGCAAAATCGATTTTTTTATCACCGGCTGTCGAACCGCTGCCGCTGCGTCTGGCAGACTCGCAGATTTGACCTCACCAGGTCGTACAGACTTGGCTGAGCCTCGTTTTTGACCCTGAATAACAAGATTCTTAGACTATAAGACCTCCTCAGGTGAGACGTAACACTCACTAGACGCGAAAATACTCGCGTTGATTTATCGAGTTGTTAACACAATGAGAAAATTTAATATTGTTTGATGTTAAGTATTGGCGAAATGAATATTAAGTGGAATGTGGTAAAAGATAGCAGTGCATTTAGTTCCACAAAAATTATTATTGAGCTATGTTAGAACCGTGACTATAAATCAACGTATTATTTATAATATTTTACAATACTTATAAAAGAATTAATCTATATATATAAAAATGAAGATTTGTTTGTCCTCTATGCATTCCTCTACCATTCATCCGATTTCGATCAAACTTTGGTGAGTTGTTGTACGCACAACCTTGAAGGTTTTTGAAGAAAAAAAATTAAATCTAAAATCTAGAAAAAAAATCTAAAAAAAGAATCAAATACGTACAACTAGCAACATTTCTGAACCGGACGGAAAAACAAAAAATATCCCATATCCAAAATTGAGGGCACGAGCCTGGGCTTGACCCACGGGCCTTTATCCGTCGCGGCCCGTGGGTCGAGCTCGGGTGGGTAAAGGCAATTCAGATTCGGGCTCGGGCCGGGACCGGATAAGGAATTCAAATTTAAGAAAAATATTTCGTACTATGTTCGGGTCATGAGTAAGCCATAAGGCAATGGTTTTCATAATTTATTTTATATGTGCTATGAATATCTTTGGAAATATGGAAACAATAACATATATTATTTGAAAAGTATAAATGAATTACTTTATAAAAAAATAAATCTGGCTTTTTTCGATATGAGAAATATAAATCTGGGCTTCGGGTAACATGTGATATTGAGACTCGGACTCGGGTCGGGCCGGACCTGAAGATGACGGGCTCGGACCGGGTAAGTTTATGAAATTTTGGCCCGTGCTGACCTCTAACCCAAAAGCACTTCAATACACAGAATGACACAAACCCTTTATTTCTTTGAGTGGCATTGCAACGCATGCCGGGTAGTCACTAGTTATTTTATAAAATTGGCTAAAATATTCCCTTTACCACAAGTGAAGGGAAAGAGAAATTCTGAAGCCTTTGTAGATATGAAATCTACCAATGAAATTAGTAATGGATTTTTTCAAAAAAAAAATCATACTTGAATCTGTTGTGTTGGGCTCAAGTGAGGTTCAAACTAGTGTCTTATTATGTTTATTCACTAAATTACTTATTCTTTATTAATATGTCATATTTCATTTCGCAAACGATCTCTAGAATGAAATGAAAAACCAGCTTTGAAGTGAAATCTTTTTTGGTTTCAAAATGACGAGTATGACAGGAGGCATAGAGCAGGGGTGAGGAATATGCTGTATTCTCGATCCCCAAGTGCGGCCTTTTAATGGAATATATTTTTCAAATTTCCTTCCAATATCAAAAGGTTCCTCAGCAATGTTATAGAGAGTTATCACTCTGCTGCAACCAAATACTTAATTATAAGTAAGAAGAGGGTGTTGAGATTTTTAAATAAAGATAAATAAATAAATTATTAAGTAACAATGTATATTACACGAGCATGTAACAAACAATGAATAAAACATTGTACCTAATCTCATTTTCAAAAAATACGACAATATTGAAAATATGCAGCGAAGTTTGTTTAGACATTTCAATATCTTGAGGATGTTTCTAATATTTATTTTTTCATAACTTAAACCGATTTACTACGAAGATATCGTGACCTTGGAATAGGTGAGAGACTGTCGATCAGCTGGTCGCAGGTTCAATGTAGATTGATATCAATTATCTACGCTTGTGACGTGATGGATTGTGCGCCATCTTTCTATGTATCACAAACAGAGGAGAATTGAGGCTTAAAATACACCGTGTTGGAATTAATATTTTTATTGAAAGTGTATCAATAGTAAAGAAAAGTGTCAATGTAACTAAGAAACGATAAATACACATGGTTGGAAAATAGATTTTGAAAAATAATTTCCAAAAATATCCAATAACTAAACATCATTCATAAATTAAATTATGAAGTGTCGTGCCCAAGCACTTAGCCAGTGATCAGTTTTGTAGAAAGAAAAACGAAACAAAATAGGTAGATTTTTATTTTTTATAAAATATATGAACACTGTTAATTAACATGCATCGAGCCTGAAATTGTATATTAGACGGGTTTCTTACTACAATGGCAATGATTGAGATAGGCACATAGATTTTTTGAATAACTGAATAAAGATCATTTGGTAACAATTTATTCAATACTAACTAGGCCAGGTTTTAAAAATAGCACAATCTGACTCTGTTAACCCATGCATCACGAGTGTGTATTATTTTAACCCCAACAACGGGATGTAAATTCCGGAGTTAGATTCCTCTGATTATGCGTGGCGATGACTAAGTTAGAGTCAAACAGATCTTTCATGTGGATTGGTTCAGCTTTTATAAACCAGCCAGGACATTGGTTGATGGTTTGGATAATTGTTTTATGGAAACAAAATACATTATCATCAGGATAGCCATATATTTTTATGAATATCTTAATTCAAAATTTATCTTTTGAAAAAGACGACTAAACCAGGGATCGTTAAACTATTAATCAAAAAGAGACGCATATTAAGAATCATATATCAAGATACAAAAAATGTATTTTTAAAAGAACGGTAGATTTGAGGGAACTAATAAGGGATTCATGAATTGAGTAAATATTGAATTTAAAACCATAATTTATCTACATTTCGACAGTTTTTTTATTGTATACCTATGTATATAATTTCATACAATATGAAACTTGCATTTCCTTGGAATGTTTCGGTATTATTGTATGTAATACATATTTTATAATTTAAGTTAACAGATATTTGGATATCAATATACTCTTCCATGCATTTTGTCACTAACGACCCGGGTTTCGCCTTTCGGCATCTTCAGGCATTCGAGCGCACGAATGGACTCGAACTGACACCCGGGTCGCTAGTGACAAAATACATGGAAGTGTACAAAATCTCAATAATTCAAATTTGATATTGAAATTCCATCAAGCACCCTCAGTCGATGTCTTAAATTACTTAAATTATCTTAAAATTCTCAATATACTTTTAGAAAAAACGATTTTTATAAGAATATGATACAGAATATACGCTAGTCTTTTTTTGTCGTAAGCAAGTTTTTTTAGGTGTTTAATGGTGTGTCCACATCTGAGCATTTCTGCGCGCTATGAGTTATGATTTGTTTAGGCGTGGAGTTTTATGACTTGTTTGCTCGGAGTCTTGAGCAGTGGCCATGAGCGAAAACATGTCATTAAACTGAGTTAATGTTAAAAAATCCTGATAATTTTGACATCATAAAAAAAATATCTTCTGTGTGATAAATTATGTTCCTACGTATGAAGTGTTTCAACACAAGACAGATCCGATAATGTATGTGAGGATAGAGTTATTGGGCAGTACGGAATTTCGAGGGCATGATGCACGAAGTGTAATCGGTCACAATAGAACATTGTAATAATGATGCGATGAAGTGGAATGTAATATATATTAAAGTACACACTTGTTCTAGGGCCATGTTTTCTTATGGTAATGTTAAGATTTGTACGACAAGAAAACGTGTGAAACTGTGGTAAATTAGATTGAAATTTAATATGAAAGTAACTGTATTGTATCACATTTCTATTAACTCGGTTAGTAACAACTATTCTAATGTTTTTTTGAGCGTTTACGAATATGCATGCAGTCAAATTGAATAGTCAAATAGTGTTGAGAATTAACGAAAGAAACCATTCCCGAGAAACGTTTTATTCAAAAAATAAGCTTAAGAAATGAGATTGCGCATGATGAGCTTTTAGCAGGCGTCGAACTTTTTATTTTAGAGAGACATCATTAAACATGTCAAAACTGTTATCGGATAACTTGCAGGCAGCATTTTATACAGTTAACAATTTAGGTAAAATCTTATTGAACAATAAAGATCGAATAGAATCATTGTCACAGTGTGGCTTATACCGCCTCTCTTGTGAAGACTGTCAAGCTTCATATGTACAGAGGTAGAAAGAAACTTTAATATTAGAATTAAAGAACGTATAAGATGTCTAAAAAGTAATAATTATTCAGAGTATGCGAATCATTTAACTGAAAATGATCATAATTTCAATAAAAATAATAACGTAGAACTACTCCACTTAGTAAATAAAAAAGGTATCAAAATGAATAGCTTAGAGTTTTTAGAAATTAATAAAACCATTAACAGTAAAGGATTATTAGTAAAAAACATTTTAAATAGAACAGGCGGCTCACCATTATTAAATTTATTACCCTTGTGTTTTTCATCTCCTAGTATCAGCAATTGATTTGTAAATTAGTCTATCATTATTTATGTCTAACCCCTTCTCCACGTCCAGTAGAATGGAATAAAACCCACCAAAAACTTTATTATTAATGTAAGAATTAGAATCATTTGACATACCCTGGTTTTTGTTAAGTATAAGTGTCATTAGTGTCCTGAACTGAAATCAGCCAGCGGCAACAGCAATATTTCACAGAATAGGCTCTTTCTTGTTGCCAGGCGTTCAAATAGCCTCCGGTTACGTCCGCTGGACGAGTCCATTTTTACGGAAAGGGGTAGCTCCAACTTTGCAGGGAGTTTTTTTAAATTTTTGTAGACAGTCGATTACGATCCGCCGAGCGGGACGAGCTGCGCTCTCGTGGCGGAGGGGACGTGACGATGTGAATTGTTTGTTTTTTTTTGATTTGCATTGGACTTAATTTAAAATCGCTGTGTCATTTGTATTATAACTTAAAGTAAATTCAGTTGCTAAGTAAATGTAAATGTAGAATCAATTTTATGTGTTAAGATTTATATATTTGTGTAATGTTAAACCACTGCATCTTGAATGGAAAATAAATAAGTTTTGAACCGGATTTGAAATGGTGTTTGTCAGAGATCAGCCCTTCCAGGACTCCGGATAACCAGCCGCTCGCCTCTCTTCGATCCGGGGTCTTCTCACATTGTTTACCTTATAAATAGATAACCTTGCAATATGGTTATTCTAAAGATGCCTATTAAAGAGGCGGAACGCGTCACGTTAGTGATACACCAAGTGGAATGACGAAGTTACCAATTTTAATTTTATATCAAAAATAATTTTCCAAAAAAATACCGCCGAATCCACATAAAAAAAAATGGCGCATCACCACGTAGACTTAGATGAGCAAGTCACGTGGCCAGGTGCCAGACGACCATAGCATTCCAGAGTGTTTACAATGGTTATCCGGCGGACACCCAACCCCTGGATCCCCCTTGAAAGATGAGCCGACAACGTGGAAAAGATGCCAAATAAGTCAATGTGTCTTGCTAAAAAGAAAAAAACATCAGGATCGAGATATATGGAGAGCGGTCATGTAATCGACAATGGACCTGTATGGTTTTTAGGGCTTTATTGCAACTGAGAGAAACTGTTTCGATTATACGTAATAACAAACGAATGTGTAAAAACGGCTTAGTATCATTTTAAAATGTATTATTAAAATAGTATGACAATTACAGATATAGGTGAGATGCGCTTTTGAATATCGTATTGTGAGTTACAGGTTTTTGAAGAAAACCGGTAGATTGATAATTTTAAATTAAAATTTTATTTGGTGTGTATTTAAGTTTTACATGAGTTTCGAGGAAAATGGTACCTAAAGACAATAATGTTTATTTGTTTCTCTTCGTGCAGAGAAAAAAAATACGAACAATATTTTTGAAGAAAAATGAGATTGGATTTTATCAACGCAAATGTATGAAAGAAATTTAGCTAAGATACTCTCGTCTTATCATTCTTGTCATAGTTACAGATTATTACGTTATGTTTCCATAAAGCCATAAAGAACATCATAGCATTTCGAGGATAATATGCTATTCGAACTTCTTCGTGATTCGTTTACAATTGTAAAATTGATTGATTTTAGTGTCCATTATTTATTTGTCCATGTGGCTGCACTTTTATAAAAACAAAGACACATTAGTATCAGATCAGAAGGGACTATTCTTAATTACCTGTCGCATTGTGAAGGATATATTTTTTTCATCTAACCTGACATAGGTATCTGTCACTATACAAGTTTCAAATGCAAGGAATATTTTCTGTAATTTCGTTGATTAAAAACGAGTACATACTTGAATAATTTAAGTATAATTTAAGACATCGACTGAGGGTGCTTGATGGAATTTCAATATCAAATTTGGATTATTGAGATTTTGTACACTTCCATGTATTTTGTCACTAACGACCCGGGTTTCAATAATCCAAATTACATACTTGAATAAGTCTTGTATTAAGATCCTGTTTCTTCCCGATATGCCTAATTGAGTCAATTTGTTTTTTATACACAGGGTACTAATATAATATATATATATATATATCCATTTTCATATAACAGAACAGAGGTATTCAGGAATTAATACACAATTTTCAATATCTTGGGATAAAATGTACATTCAAATTATTGACGTTATTTTATGCATATAATAGTATTTTGATTGAATTAGTATTTACTTAATATTGTGGAAGTTCATTTTTAATATAAAATTAAATTAAAAATTGATAACTTAGTTATTCCACTTGGTTTATCACTAACGTGACGCGTTTCGCCTCTTTAAGAAGCATCTTCAGTTGAAGAAGTTGGTATTTACTTAGTAGAAATCCATTATAATAGGAGTAAATTTTATTAGTTAGTTGAAGCTAAGCTAAAGTGAGTTTAAATATAGTTCTGACGATAGCGTTAAGCCGAAAAACCTATTGACTAACTAATAAAATTTTGTAGAACTAAATACTTTGATGTTTTATCCTCGTATATTATAGTGTCTAACATATTTACGGAGCAATGCACAATCTGCAACAAAGATTACACGAGGAAATTGTTTCTAGATGCAAATTTAAAATACGCAGGACTCGCGAGTTGAAGAATAAAAGGGCATGCAATATAAACAGTATCGAGTGCATAATATAATCCAACCATTTACCCGTGAAAATTTAACATTCGATTGAAATCATTATTATCATCATCGTTGAATTGCATCTTACGCAATTACGTAATAAGGCAACGTAACGAGAAATCAATATACACAAGATGGCGGTTCCAAATTATTTCCGTAATGGCGGATCGATCTACATCCGTTGATTTATAATGTAATAGAGACGGCTCGGTAAAGCAAAATTGCGATGTAAAATGAAGTCATTCAATACCCAAGTACGCTTTTAAGAATGATGTTCTTGGAATCAGTATTATCAATTCAATGGAGATATTTAAATATTAAAATTGCAATACATACCTATCAGGCGCATACTGTGATTTTCTCTCTTTCTCACTCAATCACAAGAACAATCACATTCTGAAAGACTCGAAAAGCTATCTAACATGAAAATGAATACTTATAATTTGAAACCAACAAGTTGAACTCGCTTCTCTCAGCATTCGAAATGGGGAAAAAGCCTTTCGCTGTCATACATACGATAGAAATACACCTGATTTATTTTTTATTGTGTAAGAATTTTTTGTAGCATGGTTTGAAATTGGACTAATGATTATGATTGCTTTATAAAAAGTATAATATCTCTTTATTTATGTATTCTATTTTTGTATATGAAAGCGATACTTAATAAACTCAATGTTTCAATTAATTTAAATGAAATCAAAAACCAAATAAATAAATTATCATTTAATGTTATTGTGAGTGAAAGGAATAAAATATGAACTATGTAAACAAACTTGAAGAAAACTAAAAAGAATATAACGAACATGGGTTTTACAATCTCTGGATAGTTTCATTGCCTTATCATAGAAACAGTTACAGTTATCAGTTGATAATGGTTGCGATCAGCGAGAATGGTTCTGATAATTAAAAAAATGTGCTATTAAACAAAAAATTATCTTTTATCTTTCCATCAAATATTAACAGAAGACACCTTAGACGTAAAATATTATATATTGAGGAGAATGATAGGTACTAACGGTCCTCCATGCTGCAGTACTATTTTGGCGACATGAATGTGGAATGTTTGCATATCTATGAGCTTGTGGGTATATCAATGTCCATATCGAGTCGTCATTACGTCCGGGCCTAATAATGTTGATATCCAGCGATGATTGAATTCCGATCGATTGGAAATTGAAACGCAACAAAAACATCTTGCACGGCGTGGCGTTAGATTATGGCGGCTGGCAGGGCGTTGCGTCTATCGCCCCGGCGTATTAAACTCGCTCCTCGCCGATCAGAATCGACGGCGAGATCATATGCCGGTCCAGGGCCGGCATAAATTCTTGTCGAATAAGATAAAAAATATTTTATTATTTTTTGTCATAGAGATTATCTTTTACGAGGATCGCTTGTTAGCAATATTAATTTTTCAATAGGATTTGTTTAAAAGTGATATTTTCCAACCGAGATTTATTTTTTACTAATAGCCTAAATATATGACACTTGACACACTTTAGTCGAAGAAAACAATAATAATTATTTTCTTATCCGCACTTTCAGTGTTACATGAAACACTAGTGAAATCTTTTTAAAATAATAAAAAAAATCTCCGTATCCCACATATTTTTCTAAAAGTTACATCCAATTTAGTCCTGGTGGAGAATGGTTTCAGAATCGTCTAATATCTAAGTCGGCATATTTCAATCTGAAATGCAAAGCTGGTAGCTCTCAAAATACAGAAACTTAGATTGAAAACACATTTCTTTGAAGAAGGTTATTTTTAAAGTATATAATATACAGTTAATATAATCTTTCATCCTTAATAATGATTTTATAAGACATAAAGTAACATTCTCCAATTATAATTAATCTTATAATATTATAAACATTGCAATGTATCAATATTATTATTATTTTTGAAAGTGACGACCTCCCATAGATGTGAACAGGGATTTCCTTTTTTAAATTGAATAAACACAACCCCTTGCAATAGAAAATGACTTTCCTCGGGACGCTTACTTACGTATTGTATGTGCATATGCGTTTGATGTATACGTGTGTGCGAGCGGTATGCGGTATGCGGGAGGCATATTTATATAAATGCATATGCCCACGTGAATTGGCTTCACTGTGAATTGCTTACCTCTGCAGCGATCACACTCTTCTATCGGCAACGATGGAAGAGAAATACAAAAAAGAATAACATAAGAAATGAAGGAGACTCAAGAAACTATGACGCTAACGCGCCTTAGGACTTAACGCTCCATCAAGTTGATAGATATATAAAAAAATATATATATTATAAACATCTTTTTTTAACACATTTTAATAATTGATGTGAATTTTTGAAATAATATCTAATATAAATTATTTTATAAAGAAATTATTTTTAGATTTACTAGCTTTACGTTCTTGCCACCGATATAAAGCGAGTTTCTTAAAATTAGCATACCGCAGCATATTTGTATCCATCAGTTACTTGTATCAGCCCTGAATTTGAAATGCAGTGAACTGCTACAAAGAACTTACGCGATGAAAAAAAGCAAGAAAATCTCTTAGTAATGGGATAATTCGACACCGCAAAAAGACCACTGGTTAGACCTTACTTATAAAAATAACATAACGCTATTATAATAAACTTTATAATGACATGACGATTACTTGATGAAAATATTGATCAAATAAATAATTCATGTTATTATTGATTAGTGTCTGAGGTGTAGTTGCTTTAAAACCGTATGTTATTATGAAGTTTGAAGTATTAGAGAGATTGATGTTATAGATAGATAAATGCCAATCTATTTATGACGGTTTTCAATATTGTTATGCAACATTTATCATTTTTTAATATTAAAAGGAATCTACACTTATGATATATCTAAAGGTGATTTTGTGACGGATAGCTGTTTAGGAATATGTGCTTTCGATGTTGAATGTTAACGTGATTAAACCGCAGGACGGATGTTGATGATGACGAGGTCAGTAATGCCGTCCAGAGTGGATGTTACATGGTCGGAGAGTGGCGAGAGACTGATGATCCATTTTCCATATTCTTCAATCGCTATATTGTGTTTTCTAAATGTCGCATTTGATAATTCTCGCGCTTGCAGACGGTATCATTTTAAAATTACGTATTTACTTATTTTTGCTCTTAGTAATATTACATTTCATAACTGCTGTTGTGTATAATGATAACTTGATAAAAGTGTCGTTTTATGGAAACTTTTTCTATTTAAAAATAATTATAATTTTCGTTGACCGAAAACAAAACATTTTCTCGGATATCACATTTCGCAAATCCGCGGCGTCATGTATCGTTACAGCTGCTTCATTATGTGGTATTGAGGAAAAGGCAGGTCAGATTTGTTCTACATAAGTATCTGGAATTGTGAGCTACCAAAAACAATATACAGTGCACATTCCAAAAGTTTTAATGAAGTTTAAATATGGAACATTGAACGCACACCCCAACAAGAAAAAAAATTGCAGAATAAAAAGATAGTAAAAGGAATGATTTAATTCTAATATATAAGTATTTAAGTTACAAGTTGTTTCACGGTCGCCTTTCATAGCGCAATAGCGACCAAGAAAAGAAACGAATTTAATCTTCCTATTTTAGGCCTGATGTAGAGCTGCACGGGATCGATATTTTAACCAAGCACTATTGTGCTTACGAAAAAAAAGGTAGAGAGAAGAAAAAGGAAAATGTGGCTTGCTCAGATACTTAGTTTAAGTGAAGTAAAGTATCCTGTGTACCCGTCTATATCTATACAAGTGATTATGTACATTAAACGAAGTCAAATAACCACCATATCATTAATACTTATAACACATTATAAATTAATTGCGGATTAAGTGCGGATTACCTACATACAAATCTCGTAAAAAAATCTGTTGACATGCTGAGATTGTCCATTAGGAGTCTATATACTCCACAGTGATAGCGGGCTTGGTCATGAAATAGCTTATACCTTATACCCAAGAATTTCCTATACCATTAATGTTTCAGATAAGTGGTATTGTAACTTATGAATTGATGTAATTTATTGGGATGACGAAAAAGGGGAGTGAGGGGGAAGCGATTATAATTTTATTATTTTTATTGTAACGCTAAGAAGATTTTGCGGTGAGGTTATGAAGTAGAAGGTAGAGCGGGGTAAATGGAGGAATAATACTCTGCGGGAAAATTGTATCACTTTCGAACTGGAGGAAATTCAATCAGCGGTGTTATTATTTCAGCGATCTTTTACCAGAGCTTCTTAAAATAATATATAAAGTATTTTTCATTTATTTTAGTGGGTTAAGGAACAAAATAATAATTAGGTATTTGTTTTAGAACATCTACACCCGGATTATAATAAAAAATATGACAACGGTTGCTTCGAGATAGAAAGTTTTATAATTCTTGCATGAAATCAATGTTCTCTTATTTGAAAAGCATTCAGGTTTGTAAATTATTTAAAATAACTGTATTCAATTATTAGTGCCATAAGCATTATAAAATAAATTGATGTCAATTCGGTATTTTGGCAAAGGAGCATTCCGGTTGGCAAAATTTTCTATTTCGAGAACATTTAAAATATAAATACCTAATTGTATTTATTTACTACCTTGTAAGTTGTGCTAAACTGAATCTATCTCTGTGATAACTGCATTGAATAATATGAATATGTGACGTGGCTCAAAACATGACGACGAGGTGGGAAATAAAGTGTTATATTATATAACTCGAAATATCCATTAAGATTGATGTATAACATCCATGATATTTTGCCCAATTGATGTAACACATAAATTTGAAATTTTTCAGGAGAGAGGCACTCTTGTAAATTCTCATGTTTGCAGATACAGGATTATACGTAGGGAGTGTCGATATAATATTGGCTTACATCAAGTGGGGTTGGGGGGGGGGGGGCGATGTCAGAATGTTTCCCTTCCAAAAAGTGGTCAATTCATTTTTCTAATTTACATCTTTTGGTCGAGACCGGCTCTGTCGTCTTAAAATTGAGATCCAATCATTAACTCATTTTCGTATTTTTTTGAGGGTTACATCAATTGGCCAACACACCATCGATATTATATGACAGTCAAATGGAGGTATTTATTGTTCTCATGGTGCAATAACGAATATTTCAGTGGTGTTTTAGTGAAACGGAATGGGCGAAAAAGTTTGAGGGCATTTTGTTTAGCTCACTTAACGATTATTCGTAATGATAATAATGATATCGGTTCGATTCCCTGCGTCCGATTTTGATTCCGATGCGGTGAACGCATCCCGAGTGCCGACTTATCCCATCCTGCCCGCAACGTTGTGCATACCTGTAGATGCAAAATAATAATAATGTAATGCATCATAATTGCATCTATTGTTACTGCAGCTTATAAAATCGCTTCTCGAGTCACCTAACGGCAACAATGTTGCAGGATCATTACATTCGCTGGACACTAAACTTTTGCTATTATTTTATAAAAAACGATATTACTTATAGTGTGGTGTTTCTATCTTGTCTTGTAGGATCGAAAAGGAGGTATATAAAAATAAGTTAAACAAAACTAATATATAATTATTTTCGATAAATCCGGAGTTTGTGTTTTTACCCATAAAACATGGTTACTAAACTATTACATATATAATCATACTATAAACATATGTCAAAGAGGAATTACATTTCGGTTATAAATAATTGCACTTTGTGTTAGATAATATTCACTTGGTACACTTGAACTTTTATTTCGATCACTTTTAAGGTGTTAACTGTTAATTCTTAGTGGAAAGACATTATATTTTAAAAAAAATAAAACATAATTCATTTGTACTACTTTTTATTTTGATAGTTTGGACTTTGGATTAGATAGTATTAACTTAGTACACTCAAACTTTGATTTTAATAGTTTCCACTTAGTCACGGATTCTTTTAACCAAGTGAGTTAAGTTGTAGTAGGTTATGTTAGGGTCGGTTTGGTTTGTGTAATGTATTTTAATGCGTGGAGCAAAGACAATATAGGCGACCTAATATAGGGTAGATTTGCGACAAGTATTTTCATTTCATTACAGCTTCGTGCAACTATCGATTTCAATGTGAGTATCTATATTTAGTGAAAACTATTTTATCTACGTGACAATATTTCTTCGTAAGTGTAATATATTTCTTCAATGTTAAAATATGTTTTATTATGTGGAATTACTTTATTTTTAGAGAATGAATTTGTGTTTTGTGGAATGAATTTGTTATAAGTGAAAACTATTTGTATGAAAGTGAATATGGTCTAAACAAAAGTGCATTTAATTGTAAGCCATTACATTTTACTATATTCTACTTGCATCACGCTAAAAAACACTTATAGGTATAAACGCGTAAATGAAATAAACTTATTTTGGTATATTTCCAAAAAATATGGAACAATGTTAGACATTCTTATCTCATGATATTCACTTTTATGATATTTATTAATATTTAAGATAAAATGAATGATACATTTTGAGTAAAAACAATGAAAAAAATATCTCCTTCTGGATAATTCCTTTTGGATAATATCTGGTAACCCTAAGTCAGTAGAGATTTTTTTGATATAATATAATGAAGAATCATTTTATTTTTTCTATATATTCACTGAGGTTCTCAGTTTGTTGTAGGATTTAAAAGTCATTTGGTGTATTTAATTTCAACAAAAAATTTATTTATGCATTTGACTATCCAATTATTTTACTCATTTGATAATCAAAATCGGTAAAATGATTTAATAATCCAGTAAATATTAATTAAACATAAAAAGTGTATTTTTTAAATCATAATTAAAATTTAAATATGTGTAGGCACGAAAATCTAGTTTTAGAATTGTAGAAGACAATTTATTTCACTAAAAATTTCTCCATGATTTGTGTCATCGGTGTTTTAAAAATAAATTTTAATTTTGATGTTTTTTTTAATTTGCCAGACGATACCTTCCGAACGTCAAAAACGAAGCATTCTGGTATAAATTACTCAAAACACCACGTTTTCGAATGAAGACTGGACGGGAGGCAATATTTATGCGTTTAGGATACGTCCATCTTGGTAAGTTGTTAACCATTTTGAAATTCGAAATAAATACTTGAAGTTTCGGGAGATTATTTATTGCACAAAAATTTCTGCGTGTTTTTTGTCATTTGTATTTTTAATGCGAATTTTAATTTTAAAGAATAACTTGATGTGGCCAGACGTTACTTTTCGACCTTCAAAAACGGAACATTCTGTTATAACTTACTCCAAGCACGACGTTTTCGACTAAACGTGTTTTGATTGGAAGAGGGCGATATTATAATATATGCGTTTAGAATGTCCATCATAGTAAATTCTTAGCCTTTAAAAGAGAAATAAATAAACGAAGTAAATAAAGTGTTAAGTGCCAAAAAAGTGAAATCGAGATACACATATAAGGCTTTAAATCAGAGTTTCCGAAGCTTTTCATGCGATGGAACACTTCGTCCTGAAATTTTAACGGAACACCTTGTTTAATAAGTAGGCTAGGTAATTAATACATACTGTTATGTCCAAAAGATTATTTGATTTTTTAAAAAGGCCCGCAACAACCGATCACTGGACTCAGCTATCGATTGTGCGGTTAATTCTCTATGAAGTACAAATTTTGATTAAAAATGGTTATAACAATATTAATAAAATAATTATTTATTTTAAGAACACAGAGACAAAGGATTTGATTGACAAACGAATGTGAAGTGTATATGTCCGGCTCTAAGTTCGCTCTGCCTTCTATAATTAAATTACCGCATTATGTATTAGTCAATTTTTTTATATTTCCAAGTCCTTCGGGTCACGCCTAAGCGGGCGCGTGACCTATTAAATTTTATTACCTTTATGAATAAACATTCGATTTTGTTATTGCTAGCATGAGGTGAATGACTCTATTAAATTCATTTTTATAATATTTAACGTAAGGCGGGGTACATAACAATACATAAAAGAAATGTGAAAAACCGAGAATCATTAATTTTGTAAATTGTTTGAAAACATAACACACAACATTTTAATAAATGTTTTGATTGATTGAAGTTCTTAATGATATCGATGATTTTGGTTTGCTATTATTTTCAAATCTACTTGCTTTCATGAACAATATTAGAAAGTTGAATTCTTATATCTGGTGTAGCGTCGAACCTGCTCCTGGACTATGTAATATTTGTGTGAAGCATAATAAAAAAATATGTTTCACATAAATATGTCAAGGGAAGTATATTAATAATAGCTTGTTTTGACACAATGGGTTACTCTTATGATATATTCGTCTTGTAATTATTTAATGGATGGTTTTTGTGTTTATTTTTAAATCACTGATTCGCCTGTCAATTACAAATCAAACATGTTTGAATTTTGACGTAGCGTATAATACCGTACATACAAGGTTTTAACGGAACACCTATTCACTTACTGGGGAACATGGTTTGGGAAACACTGTTTTAAAAGAATACACAGAAATGTCCGTGTCCGATTGTGATTTTAGCAGTATAAATTGTAAAGTTTATTATCAGAAATCTTCGATCAACATAGTATCTTCTTTCGTCTTACTTTGTTTAAAGTGTCAGTGAATCGTAAAAAGTATTTAAAATGTGATACGAATGAATGTAGTAAGTAAGGCAGCCAAATTAGTTTCGATCGAGTGAAGTGGAGAACAATAAAACGGCGGAAGACACGCACTTGTGCGGCTTTGGATCATAATCGATGAGACTTTTCACGATTCGCCGGGTGGCAGACGGCAAGCAGGGCCTGCGATAGCTTCACATTTTCAATTTATTGATTGAATTGTCAATTATTTGGCAGAACTCCACAGTCAAAGTTACAGATAAAGCGAGCATTATTAACATTTAATAGCTATTTTCTGTCGAATGCGCGAATTATTTACTTGATTTAATGCATTATATTTTATTCAAAATTTCACATTATCATAAATTTGGGTAAGTTTTCCTATCGGTTTAAGATTGACCCACTACATGGAAAAAAGTGCTGTTATAATATCAAGATAATAATGCCAAATGAATATTTTTTAGCCAAGCAAAATTATTGAGTGGTCCTTGGTGGTAAAAATATGAATTAATGTGCAAACATAATTTGTTTTATTGTTGAATTTGTAAAATGTCAGCTTGGAATGATAAAACACTATTAAAAAACTTTTCTTGAATAGCCATATTTTCAATTTGTATTACTAATCTGTAAACCAAATGCTGTATATGTTTTCCCATCTGAATTATGTACAGAATATATGAAAGCATAAAGAAAAGTTGCCAAGACTTTAAAAATCACTAAATTTACAGTAATTACAGTGTTTTTTTTATATCGTGGGCCAAAGTTAACCGACATGGATGAAAATCTTGCCTACCTTATTTTATATATATTTATTTATCAATTACTATAAATTTATTTATGTTAATTAAATTTCATCTTAAAACATTAGTTCATTTATATGTAGAACAACACCACAATGACGAACCATAAAAATATAAAAAAACCCTCAGAACTGGGACAAACTTACCCAGATTGACGGTATAATATTATTATTGTTCCTTTTATCTGTCACTTTGACTACGACATGTTGATTTCGCGTGGAACGGTTCGAAGTTTAAAGTTCAATCAATATCAAAAGCATGTGACCATAGCGGAATAGTTGACAAAGCATTTAAAAACAGTCAGAAGTATGCAAAATATCATAACAACCGAAACATTTGCAATAATAATAAATTGTGGGGGATTTTCCACAACTTTAGCAGTCGGGTTATTTTTCTCATAATATAATATATAAGACTATTTTTTTCAACCCCCTAAAATGGATGGAGCCTCTTCTAAAAATGTCAAATGTTTTTAAACCCAAAAAAAAAAAACAGATGCGTCGGTATTTCAAATAGTCACTGTTTTATTTAGCCAGTGCTTCTTTGTATATTATAATAGTAGTTATATTGCTATTCGTGGCCATGGCAGTTGCCGTCAACCCTGCATTGACGCCTCACTCGCACGCATTCGATATACGACCTACGCTTTCGCACGTAGATCGTAATAAAAAAATCATCAGTTTATAATCATAACTATCAGAAAATCGCAATAAAATGTTCAAATCGAGGAAAAATGGGTACAAATCGGTTGAATGTTTCAAATAACAATTATGCTGTAAAAATATCATGGGAAATTAAGAATTTAATCTACGGGCCGCGGGTTTTGTATCACTGTATTAGAGGCAGCACATTGAATATGTAGGTTTACAATATTGAGTGGAGAGTCAGTAAACTAGGATGGTGTATTTAAAAAAAAAAAAAATTGTTGTGTAAAAATCTAATCAATAAAAAATAATTAATTTCAATGCACCACTAATCACAAGACAACCAAAAGTTCATTGTTTTAACAAAAAGATTAAAAACAAGCTATTAAAACAGCTAGGACTAAATGAACCGTGTCAAATGTTCTTTGTTCTTTGTTCCTGGACAGATTCTTTTAATTGTACAGAATCGTTCCTGCGTTTGGGTTTTTGGAAGTTTTTTTAACAAAAATATACTTTAACATTAACAGAAATTATAAGTAAACAAAAATTTGAATAAGTCAAGTGGATCACCACTATTAAATTTATTTCCCTTGGGATTTTCACCTCCAAACACTAGTAATTAATTTGTAAAAAGTACTGTCATGGTTTATGTCTTACCGCCTCCCCACGTCCAGTAGAACGAAACAAACCCACCCTAACCTACCCATCATTTTTAAATTAAGAATTACAATCATTGTCTACCTTAGAAATAAATAGCGTTGCGATATAGTTAGTCTGAAAATGCTTCTAAAGTGGTGGGACGCGTCACGTTAGTCACAAAGTCAGTAGAATAACTATGTTACCAATTTTTAATTTTATATTAAAAATATACTCTCTCCGAAAAAACTCTTTTTTAGAGAGTCTGATTGGTCTAGGACAGGGGTCGGCAAACTGTGGCTTATTTTAAAGATTGGCAATTTTGCTAAATTCATAATTTTTATTTTTTTTCCGATTGTTATGTGGATGTTAATTTGTAGGTCGGTTGGGTTAGGTTCAACGTCTATATAGACTTAGAGAAAGGATCGTTGATTCACTTCGAGGAGTTGCATAAATATCGCCAAAAAAGCAATGCCATCATTAGCACTGACTACTTTAGAAATAGTAAATATGAAGGAATCTTTTACGCGAAGATTTACAGATTTAGAAAATAACAAAGAAGCCCTAGCAATTATTCTAAATCCGCTTATTGCAATTTAAAAAAAAACATCGCTTTAAACAGACACCTCCTCACCCGCATCGGTCAGTTATATCAAGATTCTCCTCTGCATTTATAATTTCAACAATAAAAAAAGAAAACAATTAAATATTTACTTTAGTTTTATTCCGTAAATCGGCTTCACTTAATAAATTAAAAATACATAATAAAATGCTATTAATTAATTAAAATAAAAGTTAATTAATTAAAATTAAAAGTCTTTATAAAGATATTTGTTTGGCTCCCCAAAGAATTCTAAGCCATTTTGCTACTCAAATTTGGGTGTTTAGGTTAAAGAGGTTGCCGACCCCTAGTTTAGGGCAAGATGAGTGTTAAGCTAATCGCTCTCGCTACGCCCCATTTTTAGGGACCATGCCTTCGAACACAAATCCATAAAGCGATTAAAAAATCAATTTGCATAATTACCTATCTATAGGCTGGATTTATCCAAAACAAGTATTCAACTAGAACAAGAATTTTTCGTCGATATTTTTGATATTAAAAAGGTTTTCAATTTATTCCAATAAAAAGTTTCTATGACGCAATGTCAAAGGAATGTCCATGTTTTTTACGGTTTGGTGATTATTCCTCACACGAATTCTCGAATTTTGTAATACTCAAAACAGTTCTTATTGTAGAAAAGAAATCTTATAAATATCAGTTTAAATGAGGGTGGTTTATTTCTAAAAAGAAAGACTACTCATTATGGGTAATGCTAAAACTATAGATTGTAATCTGAAACCCCAAGAATTTTAAATGTTCTTCACATCACTGAGGTAATTCAGCGTCCTTGAATTATATCCAATAACAATATAACAGTATTTCGCCAATAACGACCCGGGTTTCGCCTTTCTGCACCTTCTGGCATTCGAGCACACGAATGAACTCGAACTGACACAAGTAAACAGCTTACAACAATTATATACAGAATAAAATACGATAAATCTTATCCCTGAGTCTAAGAAAATAGCATCTGGAATAATCACAAAAAACGCATTAAGGGTGAAAAGAGGGGGACAGAATTTAAATCAATTTTTGGTCAGAATAAAAATATGAACGGTTTTAATAAAACTATTATACGGCCAGAATTCAGAATAGAAAGTTAGGTTAGGTGAGAATTTTTTTTCCATGTCCGCTCCCAAGGTGGAGCATATGGTCTCCTAATGGAGGTATCTTGACAGATTTTTTCTACGAGAACTGCTTGTCACTCAGTTGCTCAACCTTTCTTTTCTTTTTAGAAGAGAGTAGGGATAGAAGGATAGGGCTATGACAGGACTAGTGGTTAGCTAATCGCTCTCGTTACGCCCCGTGAGGATGGGGTTGCTGGGAGGGAGGACTCAGACTACGAACAGAAATCCATAAATCGATTGAAAGATCAATCTATGAAAACCGTCCGCACCGGGAATTGAACCCGAGACATCCGTAACCGTAGCCAGCGACGAAACCAACTGCGCCACGGACGCCGACATACTGACCATAAATTATTTATTCTGCCCTCTGTAATTCTGACCGATACATTATGACCATTTAATATAAATTCTGACCAACATAATATAGATTCTGACGTACATATTAAAAATTATGCCCGAAACTGAATTAAAATTCTGACCAGAAAAATGCGAGCCATTACTAAATGTACTACTTTGGAAATGTAATTATCTTGAAATCGCAATGTCAGACATTATTTCAAGTTTTGAAGGATGTTTTAGGGACTTGTTTTGCCTAAGAGATATTAAATCGTTGTAAAATAAACAATCTTTTCAAAAAGGCTTCAACGGCGACACGGCCTTTTGGTATATTTCATATCGACACAAGAAAAAACACTGGCAATTTTTTTTCAATCCGTTTTTAGGGTTGATTGACAGGTGTATAAAGCCATATTAACAATTGAGGTAGTAACATGCAGTGGGTATAATTCTTTCAGACCGCCTGCGTCAATGCTCATTTCGTGTTTAATTTTTTTTTATTACTCGAATGCATTTATCGATTGTTGAAACGGTCAACTCGAAAAATATCGTGCATTTTAATATGCAATTATAATAAATTTGTATAAAGTCTTATACATGTGAGGGGGCTGATAAATGAATAAATTTCATTTATGTTAAAGAGTAAACGAAATCGTAAAATTGTGACGTTAACTATTATTTTAATGAGAAATAATAGTAGAAAATATGAATAGGTAAATACAAATACTCGTGTAACCGATAAAATCCGATTAGCTAGATTTTTAAAAATTTCTCAGCGGAATTATAAAGATAGTATTGCGCGACTATTTTGCTTTAATTATTTTAGATAGTTTTAGAACTGAGCAACGGTAGTTGGTAACTAGGGATGGGAAAAACTGTTACTTTAAAGTCACCGGTGATAAAAGTGATTGCAACATTCAAATCACAGTGAAAAATATCTGTGATTCAAATCACAGTTTCTATTTTCAAAGATGCTGAGCTTTGCATATAAATGACGGGTGAAGCGATATTACTTATCATTACCATAAAATAAAAAATATTTGCTTAGAAAATAATTTATTCAATAAGGAAACAATAAAAAATAGCATTCTAAGTAACATGCATAATAATATTTTTGTGATATATATATATAAACATATTAACATATTTTAAAATTTGTATCAGTAGCAAAGAAATGTTACCAAATTGGACTATTCTTTTTAGCCATTAAAAATGTCATTCTTCTGAAAAAATGCACAGTTCAATTTTTTATACCGATGAACCATAATTTTAATAAAACAATATATACCTGATATTAATTTAAGTAGATTTAAATAAAAAATTGCAGTTATTAAAATTGAACATTTAAATCTCAAAAAACACTGAATTTAAAAATACAAAACTATAGAAATTTCATGAAAGTTTTCAAACTGCAAACTTACAAAATATCCCAATCACAGCATCGGAGCCATAAACCGAACAAAAAATTTACCGTCCTTACCCAAGAGAATAAATACTTTTCTTTTCTTCTGCTGCTACTTATTTATATCACTCACTCACTGCTGTAGCAGCAAGCATTACATACGTAATGTTCCTGAGAAAATTAACGCTGCTTTTTTACAGATTTTCTAATAACCTGTGATTGCTACTTACCAGTAGCAGTGAAAAAATCATTGCGCCCTAAATATCGTCCCAAGCCTAGCCACTGCCATGTCACTGCTAAAAGTATAGTTCTCTATGCTCACTGTTGTAGCGGCAAGCATAATATAAAATAACAGTCGCTGCTCTTTTACAGATTTTGTAACAGCCTGTGATTGCTACTTACCAGTAGCAGTGAAAAAATCACTGTTCCCTAAATATCGTCCCAAACCTATTGGTAACACTCTGAAAATTGGGTTTTAGCTATACGTTTACTGGAATATATTTTTCTCCTCGAATAGATAAGAAGTCGTTTGTTAATTTTTTAATAAACAAGATTTACAACACAATTTAGTAAAATATTCCAAATTTTTCAGCATTTGAAGTGCCACGATATCACTATTCTTGATAACTTTTGTCGTCATTCCAATGAAAATGAATTATAATGTCTTTTTTGTAGACTAGTACCGATGCAAAAGTCCGTTAATTAATTGGTATATCATTCACTTCTCGCGGATACATCTATAAAAGCACTGTGGCCGAGAAATGTTAGTGCAAAAAATAATGTGATTTTCGGTCTACCTAACACAAAGGGCTATTAGCGGAAAAGCCATAACATAATTAAAACATGATTGAGTGTATTTTCGCATTAGTTTTGTTATTGTAAAGTTTAAATTCATATCTGCGTGCGATCGCCTGTCGATGTTAACTGCAAATTGTTATTGGTGATTATGTTTTGAAAGTAGTAATAAATTGATAATTGAAAATGCTTATTGAAAAGTGATTATTTTGACGCGTATTTTTTGAATCAAATGAATCAAAAAAAACACGAGACCTGATTTAAAAGTAATATTTAGTGTTGTAACCAGGGGTGTGGAATCGTCCAAAAAAAAAAAAACGCGACTCTGAGTCCGACATTGACCAACAACCCTAATACGAGTCTGGCTCCGACTCAGATTACGATTTAAAAAAAGTCAGATTATTTTTCTACTATATTTATGTGTAATTGGTTTTCAAAATAAACACCGAACAACCTATTCGGCAAATTGCTAAAATTTTCATATTATACATGTATATTGCAGGACAAGAAGATGTTATAAGCATAAATAAAACGCTATTTGCAAGAGCTGTCGGGCTGATCAATGCATTGCCTAGACAGGTGAACATATGTTTTGTCTATATTAGAGTTGTCAAATGCATGGCGCATTTCTGTCAATACAGTGCCATCACCTATCTTTTTCTTTTCATACAATAACTGTGACTGTGTTTTCGTTGCGGATGGTGACGGGTAGACCACGCGAGGAAGCAACATATTTGATTAGTTAGTACGAGTGGTAGTTTGATGCAAATTCATGTATGCACTTCTTAAATGTTTTATTACTTTGTATTTGTATCCAAGACTTTTCTTTCTAGTGACAAGTAAAGTTTTAAAAGATTTATCCCTCTCGCAAGACTGTTAAAAAATCGATTACCTTAACGCTTCAAACAATGAACAATACCAGGAAAAAACAAACCGGCCATAGTCATACACAATACGATGAGAAATAAAAAGATAATAAAAGTTTGGTCGAGGAAAAAGCGCATAATTGTATGTAAGCATGCCGTAAAACGGGATGAAATATGAGGCAGCCGTAGAGGTCGGTGCGGCCCTGGCCAGGTGGGGGAGCGTGAGACTGCGCGTACAAAAAACAGCGGTAGCAATGTGAAGTAATTAAACAGGCGGCTACCATGCGCATAGGTGTGCGCCGCTGGACCACCAGGGCTGTATTTGTGATGTGAAAGAAAAAATGATTTCACAATATTTACTGACAACATTCATTGTGTTGAACACAATTATAATTGCATCTGTATTTGAGGCAAGCGAGCATTTTTTGGTAGTATATTTGAATATTTCATTACTTATTTTAACTATACAAATGAAATATTTTATCTTATTTATAATTAGTACATTTTGAGAATGTCTGTTAATTAAAATAGTCGTAATAATTATCTAACACAAATCGTTTTCTAAATATTGAAGCGGATATGGTGTATGTTGTGTTTTTATACAGTAGAGGTCTGCACGCGCCGAAATTTGATAAAATTACCGGGTCCAAACCCGACATCTTCTTCAAAATTCCAAGTCTCAATTAATATCACACTTCTTACCCAAACCCGGCCCGAAAAAAACAGATTTTTCCATTTACAATGTTATTGATATTCATCTTTACTGAATCAAGTGTAATAGTTTCTATTTTTTCATAATAAATGTGAAATAAATTATCTAAGTTATTAATGTTTTACTGTGTATGTGCCGTATGGCTAACTCATGACCCGAACATAGCAGGAAATATTTTTCTGAAAATTAAATTCCGTGCCAGCACCCGAATCTTATTTGACTTTTACCCGCCCGAGCCCGGTCCCGTGCAGACCTATATTATACAGTGACCAACAATTTTGTTTTTATAAATTAGTTCATTCCAACTAAAAGTCATATTTTATTTTAAAAACTAGATCGAACATAGAATAGAAATATCTTGACGTTGATAACTTTTTAAAGCAAAAAAACTTTGAGCATGTAACTATGGATGTACCAATTTAACTTGGCCGCTAGTGAGGGTGCCAATGCCGCGTTAGTAATGTTGCCATACTTAACCAGAACTGAAATTTCAATAAATTCTAAAACTGAATTTTAGCGACGGTTATTAAAAGTAGACAATATATTCATTTTGCATAATAATGGCAATTGGAGAAATTCATTCAAGACTGTCAATTCTAGTTCCAAATTCGACGGCGGCCAAGTAATGTTGGTAATACTATAGAAGAGATGATGCGTTTTCTTCAACTGTTCGACAAAGTAACACAGAATTTTAAATAATACAAAAATATCTAATACATTCAGATACTCTAACTCAGCGTATATTGCGTAATAACATTGTTTGTACTTACTGAAATTACTACAAACAAAAATTAGATTTAAAAAAAAAAACTATAAAATAAAAGCTTGATTTTTTTAATGAAAATGTAACTCACGCGATGGGCCTTTTAATGAGTTGTGCCGACCCTGCGATACTTTTAGCTACAAATACGCCGACGAGTCGACAAACAAAAAGCGCCCAAAAAATACGTCAGTTTCATTACAGAACTTCGCTACCGAAAAAATTAGATACACTGCCCGCCGTAAGTAATAACCATATATAATTATCATTAGGAACTATTTAATGCTCGTTGTAGAATTACAAAAAGAATAATAGTATGTGAACTACATCCGGATCTGGTTTCTTCCCCAGAGAACTTTTATCAGTTCAAAAAATTTGCGACGTCCTTTGGAGAAAAAGTTTACCTTCCCTGCCACTCACCATTTAATCCTTAATTGTTGCCTCACCATAAAAAGTTTTGTGTATTCAAATTAATTGTTAGTTGACGACTTTAATATAATTATTGTGTACTCATTATATTCCTTTAAATGTTACCTTATTATTATTTCTTTTTGTTACTTATATTATAAATATTTATTGTGGACTTAATGTATCATTGAGGAGACATGATCTCCGGTGTGATACAAACAAATTCATCGCATTAAAAATGCCCCACATAAGTAAAGAGAATTTACTAATTGAAAAATTAAATATATTTACGAGAACTAGTTACTAACCACTCACCCGCTTGTTACGAGAGTTATTTAGAAAGATTTTGGTAGGCAACCAGGTGTTATAAAACTATATTGAACTACACGCCATACATATAGGTATATATGTTTTTCAGTAAAACTATTTGGCATTAAAGCTAATTGCCAAATCGTTAAATATTAAAATCATTACCGACAAGAATGAGATAATAATGATATAAATATCTATTGCCATATGAATATTAACTTAACGAATTAAAAGTTTTTTTTGTCACACCAACAATCGTTATGTTTATGCTGACACTGTTTCACGACCGCCTTAGATAACGCGATAACGATCTAGAAAAAAAAAAACTAATTTACTTCTAATGTTTGTATCGGGCGGTACAGGGCTGCGCTAAATCGATGTTTTAACAATGCACTATGTACTGAAAAATGAAAATGAGACTGGGTCATCCACTTAGCTTAATTGATATTGTACCTATCTTGTGTATCCACATACTGATAATCTACTGTGGCTGTAGATTTTAATTTATCCCACGTTAAATCTTAAGAGAAATCATGGATATCCGTTTCCCATGCAAATTTATCAATACCTCAAAATTGGCATTTTGGGGCAGTATGATGACGAACGCAGCAAACAGCTGTGATCGTTGGCATTCATCTATCTAATTTGAAATATGGAAATAAAATTAGATACAGGATGTACATATTTCTTATGGACACTGCACCCAGGTGTGTAACAAAAGAAGCCAAGAAACAATGTGATGCGAAGGTGAGAGAAGACAAAGAGAGATGGAAGACGAGGGTGAAAGAGAGGTTCGCGGGGTTGGCGAGTGATTAATGACTTCTTTGAAATCGAGCACAGACCGGCAGAGCATAGTGTCAAAAGTTACTGTTCCAAGATCAAAGAATTTATATCAAGTACCTATTTTATTAATTACACCTTTTTTTAAAAATAAAGGATTATATTTTTGTGCAAATTGCGTCGGCTACAGAAAAAAGTCCGTTCAGATTCAACGCTTGTTGAACGAACAGTCATTAAATTATTGAAGTAACAATCTAAATACCACGATCCCGGTTTCGGCAAATTCCTAAATCAAGGCTGGGCAAACTTTTTGGCTGGCGGGCCATATAAGGAATTAAAAATAAACAAAGGGCAACGCAAATAAAATAATATTTTTATGTATACATTTTTTATCTTGTAAAACATAGATCGACAATTTAATAATAGGAATGGAACGGTTTTACATCTTCCAACATAAAAAAAATTAAGGTGTTAATTTTCTTATTGAGATTCTTAAACTGTTCGTGGAGATTTTAACGAGATTCATGATGGATGAAGTTGATCCAAGTTTTTCATAAATACAATATTAGATCGTGGGCCGCGCACAAATAGGTGGTGAGCCGGAGTTACCGAGGCCTGCCCTGAACCAAAATAAATTTGTGAGATGAACTGTTCATTTAGTTGATCGTGATTTCGTCGTTTGTGGCGGTAGGAGCTCTATTTAGTGATTAGAAGCATTCAACGAGTCATGGCAATCTTAACGTTGAGATATTGGGTTGGTGATTTACTTTCTTCTCGAGGTGATCTCGAGTGAGTTCCATATTTTTTTTAATAAGTTTGTCTGTATGATTTTAAATGTTCTAAATGTCAGCATGAGCTGTAGAAGACTAGACTTGACTAAACAAGAATCATCAGACTTTTAAGTCTCGAGGTAGCAGAGCAAAATTACCTTTTCCGTAGCAAAGGTTGGAGAAATGTTAGCTGTAGGTAGATATCTGGTAATAAGATTAAGTATAGAACAAAATATTTATATATCTAGGCTGATAGAACGCATTAAGCCAGTTTTTGATGATTTTCTGTTTTAAATGTCAAAATGTATGCGATTTAAAGCTTTACATAGTCATAGGATATAATGACTTTGAAAAAAAAACCAGTATTAAGTCATATTGTTATACTATTATTATGGAAAAAAGCATAATAAAAGATTATTCTTTATAATGTAAAAGAATCTTTGTTGTAATTGGGAGAGAGAATACTTTGATTATTTCAGAGATTGTTTTTATGACTTAATGTCTTATGTTAATATGGTTAAAACCGGTGACAGATTGTAAAGTAGTATTTTTTTATTGAAGTCATCAGGGACTTCAATAAAAAAATACTACTTTACAATCCGTCAGGACTTTCTTTCAGGACAATCTTTACAAAACATCAGGGTTTTTGCGATTGAACCGTTTAATTATTATGGCTTTTGACATATTCTTGGTAACCATCTGTAACAAGCACACTTGCTTCTTCACTTAAGAGACATTGACATAGAAATGTTGGCCGGGATTGAAGAGAAACAATCCAATAATAGCGGATAATGATATATTTTTTCAATATTCCATTTAAAAATGTTTTCACATCTCATCGTCAGTCCAAGCGTGACAGCAAATAACCTCAAACAAACTGATATAAATTACATTAAATTGAAACTGACCGTGATTACTGCTCGGGTCCTCGAACCCGTGGCCTTACGAGCCCCACAAGCCCCACAACCGGGCAGCGCATTGTGTCCGCCTCACACGTTACACAAAATAAAAGATTGATAATATAAATAAAAAGTAAATAAATAAAAAAAAACAAATTACAACGGCTAAAAAATCACTGCATAGCAATGTATAAAATATTGTACATTTTTTTTTATGCGTGTCTCTCTCGCAATCATTGGATCAGACGTTTTATTGGTTATGAGTGTCCCGCTCTAACGCTAGCGAGTGTTGCATTATGAGGCTGCTACCGGGTTTACGCTGAGCGTTGAAAAATTATTATTATATTAGGCCATTAGATCTAAAACAGGCTTTTGGGAAAATAAATAAAAAATAAGACATTATTTGAGACGAAAAATAATAATATTACATTAGTCGCCCGTAGTATATGGTATTAAAATACATACTTAGCTGTTCATCTGTCACACATTTGTAGATTAATTAACATTAATTAAAAAACTCTTATCTTTTTAATAAATAAACAATTGTACTTAGGCGAGAGAGCACTTTGAAAAAAAATAATGATTTGATTGCGATTATCTCTGAATTTGTTTTACTGACTCATGTAAGCGATATTCAATTGTTTTCAGTTTTTAACATTTTTCTCAGTCATATTGCATGGAATTACTATGTGCAGTGGCACAAAAGGCAAATAAGATTAATTACTGTTCTGATTCTAATGTGACCTGTGTTTCATGTTATTTTTAATTGGCAAAGTTTACTTCTATTTCTGTTATTATAACAAGATTTACTTATTGATTTTATTTCATCAATATACGAATTTCTTTTTCTTTCGTTTTTTTTCGTACACTATTTCATTTTCTATAATCTTACAGTGGTTAATTCAATCAAGACCAATTAAATTTTGTCAAAAAGTTCTCTTACGTTGGAATTACAGTTAATGTTTCATTAGTAAAAATATGCTATTTGCAGTTGGTTGCCATTTTACCCAGCCCCTTATGAGTTATAGAATCTGTCGAATGATCTAGATAAATTTCGAGAGCTTGAGTATCTCTGATGCTATAATACAGAAGACCGTAAGCATTGGAGAAATGGAGATTTTTAAAATTATATTGCATGCTAGATTGTTACTAGAATCCGACTAGAAACTATTTTAGTATTTGAACACAAATCCTTTGTCAAATATATTTTAACAAAATATCTGGCATTACAAATAAAATGCGCCAAATATGTTGAAAATTCGAAAATTATACGAGATAAACTTGATGAGAATTTTTAAAGTCACGCATGTTCAAGACCGTAAATTTATATAATTTAAGACATCGACTGAGGGTGCTTGATGGAATGTCGATATTAAATTTGAATTTTTGGAATTTTGTACATTTCCATGTATTTTGTCACTGACGACCCGTGTGCCTGAAGATGCTGAAAGGCGAAACCAGGGTCGTTAGTGACATAAATACATGAAAATGTACAGAATCTCAACAATTCAAATCACAAATTTAAATTGAAAAAAATCTAAATTTGATATATGTATTAGATATATATTGACAATATGTATCATGACCTGGGCAGAAGTGCTATCGGTCAAATAAAAATTATCTGATTTAAGCACACCTCACTCGACTATGAACACTTTTTAAATATGATGATAATACGTGTTGTTCTATAATAAGTTTTGAAAATACGGTGCCCAAACATTATTTAGGTATGGGCCGGTGTTGCAAGTCAAGTCACATGATATGCGTGTAATTAAAGATATCGACATGAGCACTAGGTAGGCAACACTGAAAAAAAAACCACAAAAAGCATGTTTTAATACGATTGAACGTACTTGCTAAGTCGCTAACGGAAATTTCATATATTATAATACAATCCAATATGATGGACGAAGCCGTTTAGAATCACAACAATAATTACAAAATACACTGAACAGTTGTGTAACAAGATGACTACTGAACGATGGGCAGTGGATTAATTCGTTTAAGTATTTCTATGCTGTCTTACTGTTATGTACTGGTACGTTATTTAACCCGATGAACGCGCTGGACATGTTAACATGTCCAAGACTCTATCTCGTATTTCCGGCAAAACTAGAAAGAAACACTTCTATACGTATGGTTTAAAAAATAGTAAAAAACAGATGTCAAGTAATATCAAGGGAATGTATTTTTGAAAACAGCTCTCGATATTTAGTCTTCGAATTTCAGCTTTAAATTGCCGATCCGCAGCATTAATCGTCAGCCCTATGTATTACACATACTTATGTTGGCGGTGTACATGAAGACTGGCCGCAGCCATTTAGCTTGCAAAGTCGTAGATAAAATATTTTTAAGCTTCATTTTCTTCGATTTATTTTAGCGAGAATGCGACGAGTTTAGTTTACTTCTTGATTATTTGGGATAACTAATATATATTTCACATAATTCTCCATTTTTTACTGTTGAAATCGATCTATTTTTAGCCATAATGAGAACTTTAACATTGACTGAAAATAAATTCGTGCGAAAACGGCTCGCGCTGTAAGGGTTAAGCATTATTGAGATGTCGTGATTTCGGACTTGGTAATTTTCTCAATATTTCTTTGTTTAATAAAAAACAATTTGTTTTATACCACTTCCACATGTTTATAATGGTAGGTATGCTATTCATTATCCATGAAAACAATCCATTGAAAACCTTTTTAATTTGAACTTAACGAGGTTTTATATTTCTTCTCCTGTAAGCTAAGGTAAAACTGACATATCACCTTCTGCCATAACGTTTATAATTTTACATTGGTTTTGGGTTTAAAAATTCTAACCCAACCACGTGGTGTAAGCCACTATTATATAGACACTCCCTACGTAAAATCCCGTACCTGCAAACATGATAATTTAGAGGAGTGCATTTCAAAGATTCATAACGCAAATCACCATATAATAAAGAAAACTATTTTAATTCTCTAACAATTTAAATTTTGAGGGTTGTATCAATTGGCCAAAACATCGTCGTTATGATAGGTAATTCATTTAAGTTGAGAATTTTGTTAGTTTTTCATACATTTTGTGTTCACTTCTGTAACCTAATACATTAGTCAGATAATGTATTGATAATTTTTTAATTTTTACGTTTGGGTATCTAAACCGCTTAACATCCGCTTTGGTAAGTCATTGACGGTTACCACTCGGCTAAGATATTAATTACAAATAATTGAAAATCAGCAACCATTTAAGGTTTTATTGCTGATTTAGAAAGTGTCTAGCAGTGAATCTTGATGACTGGTTGCAGAGATATTTAAAAGAATTACACACAATTTGGTTTGTACTAGTTCCCCATTTCCACTTCATCGCGAACATTGTCAACTGATGACTGACAAAAGAAATTGTTTTTTTTTATTATCGATGGTGTTTTGGTTAATTGATGTAACCTTACAAATTGAAATTGTTCAGGAGATAGTAAAAACTGTTTTTATCGAAAACATTATAATAGTGAGTTGCGTTATGAATCTTTGAAATGCACTTCTTTAAATTTTCATGTTTGCATACACGGTAGGGAGTGTCTATATGATAGTGTTTACGTCAACTGGGGGGTCCGAATTTTAAAGCCTAAAACCAACCTAAAATGATGATTCCCTTCCAAAAAGTGGTCAATTTATTTTTCTAATTTACATCATTTGACCTGCTCTATCATCTTTAAAATGAGATTCAATGATTAACTCATTTTCGTATTTTTTTAGGGTTACATCAATTCGTCAAAACACAGACAATATAATGTTTTTCCATCATGAATAAATTGACAGTTGACAGATTTAAGTATACAGAGAGCCTGAAAAGACTTCATTCATGAATCGGCCTATGACGAATGAAAACGATGATGGTCTTTGAAAACCAATTCACATGAGTAAAATAAAGTCACTAAGTCCTAACCCAATAAATCCGAAGCTTGAATCTCAGGAGATCGCATCTCCAGTTTCAATTATTGTTATGGAGCACCAATAAAAGTGACAGTTTCGGTTTGGTGCGGTTTGGTTCCGCGATGACTATCTGGAGGCGTTATCGACTCTCGGCCGCTGGACTTCGAACATGCATCATACGAGATAGTATCTCGACACGGACTGTATCAACACCTAAGGTCTATTTGCATTTTATGTAGATGAATCTCGCATCGCACCCATTCGTAGCAGATGGGCCGGGGCTTTGCGAGTTTGAATACGAGGTAGCGTGGAAGTTTGTTTGCTCCAGTTTTGAAGATTTCGACGCGTTAAGGGGGTGAACTAGATGGAGATTAAGGGGCGGGGTGGCATCGGCGAATGTTATCCACCTAAATGAAATTGAACCAATATATATTATATTAAAACCTAACATGTACTTACGTTTAAGGGTTAAATTTATTGAAGGTGTCACAAAAATAGCGCCAGTTTAAAAGCTATATTGTAAGCTAAGATTTAAGACATCAACTGCGGGTGCTTGATAGAATTTCAATATCAAATTTGAGTTATTGAGATTTTGTACACTTCCATGTATTTTGTCACTAACGACCGGGGTTTCGCCTTTCGGCGTCTACAGGCATTCGAGCGCACGAATGAACTCGAACTGAAAGGCGAAACCCCGAAATTCTTGGTGGAAAGACATTATATTTTAAAAAATAAAACACAATTAATTTGTACTACTTCCACATATATATAATGATCAGGATCGGTTTCGCCCATCACGAGCATTATCAACTGATAAAAATACAAACATAACAGGCCTATTTATATAAAATTGACTGTTCAAAATTAAGATATATAAAACAATTGGTTCATGAACTAAGACAAGAAATTACTGACTATCAAATAAATTATATATAAACCAAATAAAATATTCTACAGTTAAAATGTTGATGACCTCCTACAAATCCATAAATACTAATCTGAAGTCACAAATATAACTACATTAAAATTCCATTAACTGAGCAAAATTTTTAATGACATCACTGATGCATTAAGGAAATAGCCGATTGGGAAAATTTTAAGAAGAAATTAGCGAACCATTTAAAAACAATGAAATATGTAAATAATTTTATCAAAAAACAGCCAATATTATCAATGCGGACGTGAAGTGGAGAACGCAGAGCAGCTAGGAGCACCCAGCAAATTTTTATATTTTTCAGTTATGTTTGTATTTTTATCAGTTGATAGTGCCGGTCTTCATCATTATAAACACGTGGAAGTAGTATAAATGAATTATATTTTATTTTTTTAAATTTAATCCAATCATTAAAAAACAGGCTATTGGCACTACATGGGATAGATGTTCTGCGGTCATTGTCTTATGGTGACTAGGTGACAGACAAAAAGTTTTTCTATAACTGTGACGAAAATCATAATCAATTTTAATGGGAAATAACGATTAACTCTAATGGCTAAAAGTGTTCATTTAACAATTAAACGCTGTTTTTACATTAATTTAAAATCCTATTAAAAACAATGCACTCCGCCGGTATTTATTATAGCGAATCAAATCTATCAAAATTAAATGAATTCAAAAAACATGTAATAGATTCGAAAATAAATCGAGAATGCGAAATGATGTCATTACGTATTTAACGCGGGCGCTTCGTGGCGAGGATCCCGCTTCGCCCATTCGTCCAAATTCAATCAACAGCAATAATCACTAGATCGTCAGAAAAAGGGAAAAAATCTTCGTAAACGGCTGTCAAGAACGATCAGCTGTTTTTATTGCGACCGACGTATCAAATCGGCACAATCGATCAATTAAAACTCGACAGCCGATATCAATTGAATAAAAAAACTCAATGGTACATTTGAGGCCCAAATAGTGAAATGTTCCAGCGAAGCGCGATTGGGGATAGCAATCTTAGGATTGTGATAAAATACCGTCGTGCTATGTTCGAGAAAAACGTTAATTAGGGACGGGAAATAAAAGTCAACAACATTGATAATATTGTTTTTTTTTAAATGTCCGCTCGTAATTTGGACTATATCGATGACCCAGTTCAATAAGGCAAAAATTTGATGTTTTGAGTTAAGGTAGCCATTATATTCGATCACCACTCTTCTACAGTTTCACAAAAGAACAGCTTGTAAAATGTACAGGTTTTTTTTCAAAAGTCAGATATTTGCATATCGAAATATCGTATTGTCGAAATACAATTTTGTGAATCGTGGCGTTCCATAACGAAACAGCCTTCAATCCTAAAACAATAATTTATTGACCACCTATTTGGATAAAAAAGTAATACAAATAATAAGCCATCACTTTTTACGAGTCAGTTTTTATCAGTCAAAACTTTGATTTGGCATATCTCGAAACTAACAATTTATAGTTGTATAACTATGGAACTAGGCTATCGAATGTACTTATAATGAAGCATATCAACTGAACTTGTTTTTGCGAGAAACGAATGTAGATAATTAGCTCAAGCTAAATCCTTGGCAAGGAAAGAAGGATTGAGTTGGGAAGGAGCAAAAATGGTCGCTTTCTCGGTGTCTTTTTTTAGGATCGCACGGGGCCCGGGTGGGCAAAGTATGTATGACGTAGCTGACTGTGAGTATTTGAAAGAAAATGAGTTAAAAATTATATTGCAATGAAATTTGAATACCAGAGAATAAATCGTTCTTTTCGCAAAGGATTTCATTTTGGTCCAACCTTGATACAGGCGGTGGATGCATTTGGACACGAATTTACAAATCGATTGAAAAAGTAATATATTCGACTGTCTTCATATAAGTGAACCCGCAATAGAGTCAATTAACGCTCAAAATCGTTGACTACTGAAATTTATATAAAAGTATTTTTGAAGTTTTACGTATCTATATTCAATTTGACTTCAATTGGATTTTACAGAATACGGAAGTAGAGAGAGCGATATGCTAATTACTAGTCCTGTCCTTGCACGATATTTCTATCCTTACCATCAGGGTAGATTGAGTAGTGGAATACAAATAAAATTACTTATGTTGAGATTCTCAGTTAGCAGTCCATAAGCTCCATATAGAGAGCAAGAGAGAGTAAAGACTGGTTTTATTGAAAAAATTATATGGTGAGTTCCGTATGAATTATATGAATCTTTGAAACGCGCTCCTGTAAAATCTCATGTTTGCAGATACGAAATTTTACGTAGGATGTCGACATAATAGTGGCTCTAGGGGTCAATTTATTTTTCTAATTTACATCATTTGGCCGGGACTTGCTCTGTCGTCTTTAAAATGAAATACAATCATTGACTAATTTTCGTATTTTTTGAGGCTTACATCAATTGGTCAAAACACTGTCGATATGGTACACAAAAACCCCCACCGCGTTCATAGACAATATTAGTAAATTAATTCTTATTATAAAAATGTCTTAATACTTGATTGGTAGATTATTCCATAGAATTATATTTAAAAAAAGACTGACATTATATTTCTTCGGTTGGGCACGGCTTTGAACATTGTTTAAACAATTCTTTGCAAGAGCCGGATATGAATGCCATCACGCGGAATGGCCATACAATAATTGTATTTTGCTCTTTTCAATTTTCGCCTAAACAATATTTGCGGAAAAAAATAAATACATATAGGTACAAAAGATCTGCAGATATCTGATTCACTTAAAGGTTAATGAACGCTGTATCAATGAGAAGAAAGTCGTACATGTGATACATACGTATTCAAAAACATGAGTATTATTATATAATTTAAGACATCGACTGAGGGTGCTTGATGGAATTTCAATATCAAATTTGGATTATTGAGATTTTGTACACTTCCATGTATTTTGTCACTAACGACCCGGGTTTCGCCTTTCGGCATCTTCAGGCATTCGAGCACACGAATGTACTCGAACTGACAATTCGTGTGCCCGAAGTGCTGAAGATGCCGAAAAAACCCGGGTCGTTAGTGACAAAATACATGGAAGTGTACAAAATCGCAATAATTCAAATGAGTATTATTGTTTTATTTACGCACTTAATATTAAAATGATTCCAATTAATATTTCTTTATACAATTGTTTTACTATAATATAATTGAAATAAAAATATTGGTGCAACTTTCAGGGATGAAAAGTTGTAAAAAACCGTGACTGCGAAAAGTGTCAAATTGTTATTTTTCTACACAATTTTTTACAATTCCTGGTTTCAACAACCAAATACTAATATAATTATGTATCGATCGTCCAGTTTATTATTCAGACATCTCCAAATAACCGATATTGAGATAATGGGTAAAACAATACTCAAATGGTCATATTAATTCAAATACTGCTGAATTATACCTGAGGTTACACATTTTATGAACAGGTGTTTAATAATTAGGTACTTTCCAAGTATAGTCAGTAGAAGGATATTTAAAAATATTCTTTTATTGACCCAGGAATATAAATATTTTGTTTAATTCATTAGAACAAGGGGAGGGTAAACCTTTCGGATGAACGGCCAAATTCAGGTATTCAAAATGAGCGGCGGGCCGTAAGTAAAATACCATTTAGTATGTTAGTACATACTAAATGGTATTTTACTTATCATGAAAAAAAGGCGCCGAAACATAATAAAGTGATTCTTTTTATCTTTTTCAAAAATGTAATATTACTCGCGGGCCTCGGTTTGTCCGTGCCTGCTTTAGACGGTTGTCTGCCTTAGCATTTTTTTGGTGGCATTTTTGAATTATCTGAGGACACATTATATATAAATGCATATTTTCTTTGGAGTGTCTGATTAATGAACCGAACGATCGGTACAGATAAATAAAAAAAAAAGTTACTGATAGACATAAAAAAATGAAACAAACACAACGTGGAGAATTTCATTAAAACACGAGAAAAGACATAGATAGAAATACTTTGTCGCCTAGATCTGCATACATTCATTTTCGCAACAGCAACATAACCCTTCACATTATACGAACGTACATTATTTTAAGTGATTTAAAAAATGGGAATATAAAATCCTTGTTCAGATTTTTATGACTCCATCTTTACAGCCCTGGTAAACTGCTTAATGATATTAATTATTTACTACAAAAACCATTTAATTTTAATAAACATCTCCGTTAATTTTGACAGTTTTCTATTAACAAGATAATGGATAGTTTAAAAACAACGCTGTACGTATTTATCAAAGATAACATATTAAAAATAATGGTGAAGCTATAAACCAAGACCATTAAGTAATTAATCGATTGATTTAGCCACACCCCAACTACAATTCTTCTTCATTTCTTTACCAGCTGAGTACTTAAAGTCAATACCCCTATAATGTGTAAACTGATCTAGTACAAAGTTGCATTTATTGCCAGCGGTTCTAAACGTGATAAGAAAATGTTGAAAAAATATTGTGATGCCAATTACGTATATTAATATTTTCTTTCATTTTAAATTACTTTCGATCAAAAAATAGAATATATTTAGACTGGATAGAAAACAGGGCGTATGCTTTAGTATCTGCAATTTTTGAATTTTTGATTAAATCGATATAAAAAGGAAATACTGTTTCACTCATTTTTTAAAATAATTGGACGGTTTTTATAGGTTTAGTTGCAAAATTTAAGTTTCATTTATAATTTTTATAACCCTTTTTTTGTAAATCGAGTAGAAATAATAAGAATAGGGTTAGCAAACAAACTGTAGTATTGTATTTGCCCTCCTTCCTCATCCGATTCTACAAACCAGGCGTAAAGACAACGACTATAACTCTTGTCCTAGTCATATCCTTCAATTCTTACTCTTTCGAAAATGAAACGTTGAGCAACTAAGTAACAAGCAGTTCTATTTAAAAAACTTCTGTTGAAATACTTCCATTAGGAGGTCATATGAGGCCATGGAAATAATTCTAAGGGAAACTATTTATATAGTATATACTAATTCTATGTACCTAGTAACAATTGACAAATATGCAATGCAGATCCACATCATTGAATTTACTCTGATCTGCTAAGTAAAAACACGGTAATTATAGAAAATGTCGAAATTATAGTAAGTATGGGTTACGATAAAGTGGGGAATTTGGAATATTATACGCAAGAAAAGCCACAGAAAAAATTATATTTTGTACTAAAAAAAGTTCAAAATGTTTTTGTAATTATTGAAAATTAACTTGACTTTGACAGCTTCGTTGTGTTTGTCGACAATCTTTTTGGTGAAAACTCTGTGTTTTTACTTACAATTACATACATAAAACTTTTGTACATTATGCCAAAAAATCAATATCCATATATAAATATTACTACACTAAAAGGTCTGATTCTGACGAATAGTTGAATATATAATTACTGTGTTTTTACTCAGAAAGGTAGTATTATAATTTAAAGTCCTATGTTTGATGCTTCCCACCGTCTTGAGCATGAGCAAAGTATTGCCGGTAGTTCGCACACCATTCCAAGTTAATTGATATTTCCTCAATCGATGAACAAAGGCGAGGTTCGATAATTTATTGCCCATTCATGGAAATGGGTCCTTTAATTACTTACGGAAGGTTACGCCCCTGTGTACACAATGCCCTGAGTGATTGTTTCGAGCAAATGAATTAGTTTTATGGGTAATATGTAAGCATTGATACTGTAAAGATCACGAAAAATAAACAATATAAGTATTTAAAAATGATGATAGTGTAAACGATAGGAAAGTATTTAATGTTTAAGACGATGGCGAGATACTGAAACCGATATCGTTTGTATTACATATTACATAATTCTCTGTACACTTTGCTACTTTTCATCTTAGTATAATGGAGTTCCACAACTAAATGCCAATTCAAACAATAATTATAGAGTAATTATGTGTTTTAATGATTTTTATGGAACAACAGTATTTTTCTGCAATAATTTTGTTTTTAAAAACACGCAAAACATTTAATTCGGGATACCGCAGTATAACATTTCATTTCTGTTCTATCATTTTCCATTTGTTCATTTTTTTCGTTCAGTTAGAAAATTACTTTTTATTCTATGATAGAACATAAGTGAAATGTATATACTGCGTTATGCTGAATAAAATGTATTTAAAAATAAAATTATTACTGAAAAAGAATTGTTAATCCATAAAAATCAAATATTAATTTCAGGGCTGCGGAGCCGGAGTCGTAAAAAACGAGCAACTCGCGACTACTTTTTCTGCACATCCATATTTATTATTAAAACTCTTTCTATTAAATTAAGTGTGTATTGATGTGATTGTTTCATTTTTATTTATGCCTATAACATCTTCTTGCCCTGCAATATATTTACATATATATGTATAATATGAAAGATTTCGCTATTTTCCGGATTGATTGTTTGGTGTTTAATTTAAAGACTAATTACATATAAATAGGAAGGGTAGGAAAAAAACCTCACAAAATAAGACTTTTTGGTCATTATCTGAGAGTCTGAGTCAGTCATGTTTTTTTTAACGATTCCACACCCCTGGTTAATTTATATATATAGATAAAATATATTTCAATACATATATAATCGTATTCCTAAATACATACAGTTCAAAGTTATTTTATAGTTCATTAAAATAATAGTATTATGAATATATGTATAAATCGTCGCTGTTCTGGTAGAAAACAATAAATCGGAAAAATGACATATTGAGTTAGTTACACCAAAATGTTCGTTATTTCGAATTTTCTCGTATGAAAGAACAAACATATTTTTATAGAATTTGGATTATTGAGATTTTGTACACTTCCATGTATTTTGTCACTAACGACCCGGGTTTCGCCTTTCGGCATCTTCAGGCATTCGAACACACGAATGGACTCGAACTGAGTATAATATGAATTCGTGTGCTCGAATGCCTGAAGATGCCGAAAGGCGAAACCCGGGTCGTTAGTGACAAAATACATGGAAGTGTACAAAATCTCAATAATCCAAATTTGATATTGAAATTCCATCAAGCACCCTCAGTCGATGTCTTAAATTATATTTTTATAGATTATACTTTTACTTAAAAACAGCTTTGTAGAAACAAAATAAAAAAGGTATATCATATAAAACATTTGATAAACTTCAAAGTCCAATTACTCAAAGCTAGTATTTTTCAGTTAGTGTCTTCTTCCAGAACAAAGACGGAATATGGTTTTAATTATATATATTACATCTAGAGATGACAACATTCAAGCTCTATCAATTGCAATGACACGAAAACAGTTGTATACCTAGTGTTGTATTCAATAGTCAATAATTCTTTAAGTAAAAACAAGACTGTAATTAAATGACATGTAAACTTAACCAAACATTGTAACCCCTATACAAAAAAGCTTACAAAGTACACTTCATATTAGTTACTTTTAACGTGCAGCCTGAAAGCTTATACGTGTATGAGTCAAGAGCATTTACCTGTAATGTAAAGGGAATTACGTATCAAAGGGTTTGCGGAGTTAATATTCTTTTACGGAGCGGAGCTATAATAAAGATATCGTAAGTCGATTGGAAAACGCCTTGCAGAATTACTCCTGTCTAGGAATGTCATGGCATTGATACCACAGTAGTCGATTGTTTCATGAATCAATATTTGATTACTTTGGTGTTTCAGTGGTGTAAATTGAATTCCGTAACAAACAAATTCAGTTGTGCGCTACATGTTCATTTTTATGTATACGCAATCGCCGCTGTGTGCACATGTTTTTGTGTGCATGTGTGCATTTACCTTATTCGTGTAGGCGCTTCAAGCATTTCTGTGGCGTAAAATTTCGCTTTACGTTAAAACGATAATTTTTTAATTTAAACCCCTGGACCAATTAAAGATTAAAATGACTTAACTTTACCAGCCACAATACGATAATTCGTGTTACCTGTATAATATTAAAAAAATAAATAAAACACAATTCATTTTTACTACTTCCACATTGGAAGACTTCCACATACAAATGAATTGTGTTTTATTTTTTTTAAATATAATGTCTTTCCACCAAGACCTGACAGTTAACACCTTAAAAGTGATTACTTGTATAAGTGAAAATTGTAACATGGAGTGTTTGTTATGGGTTGCATTAAATGCTACGTAAGATTTACAAAGATAATATTTTGTATCGATTGAATTGGGATTTATTTGGTAGAACTCCATTATAATAGGATAAAATAATAAAGTATTTACTTCTACAAAATTATGTAGAACTAAATACTTTGTTATTTTATCCTGTTAATATTTTGAATGTTTTTTTATTTATTTTTTCCAATGAAACAGCGATTTCACGAAATAATTGTTAGATATATTCTTTCGATCTCAAAAAATTGGTCATAATAAACATTCTTTCGAATATAAGGTGAAAATATCAAAGTATTTAGTACTAGAAGAATTAGGTGTACGGTATAAAAGCTATTTGGGCTTTTTGTAATAGATATTTTTACGTTATTACAATCGAGTTCTAGCAAGTAAGTAAATGTCAATTAAATCAATAACCCAAACTAGGGTTTGCAGTAATATTGGGCATGTCATTGCTTACTGTGTGGAAATTATACAAATTATACTTCAACCAACAATACAAATTGTCCCATATTAAAAATGTCTTCCAATAAATAAAAAAATATCATGGGTAGTTTTTCTAATAAATAGTCGAGTACTTCTATTGTTTGTTAAGAAGTATCCTAATCTCGTAACTTGAATTGACAGCACTAATGTTATGTTTTAAAATGTAGGCAATATTATAGTTATTTTATTGCCAAAACAGGAGTACGAAGTCGATGATTGGATACTGCAAGGATAATCTGAATGAGTAACGACATCACAGGTGGCGTGGGAGTATTCCTTTGAATTGCAATATCCACGTAATTTCACTATTTATCGATTGTTAAAATTTTGATTAGTTTAAGTTGTATGTGTTACGATTTTTCCAGACAATATTACATTCATTTTAATGGTGTTAACTATCAGTTATTTATAAACGATATAACAAGATTTATTGTAATAATTATTGTTTACTGTAATTATTTAAATATTTTATTATTGACAAATTATTTTACAAGAAAATGGAATAATAATAAAAAAATATGCCACACCTTTCTACGAATAATTGACAGTTAATAACATTAAAGTGGACTTATTATTAGTCAAAACTGGTTTCACTCATTGACTGAGCTCCTTTTTATGATTATTCGAAAGGAAGATGGGACGATAATCATTGGTTTGTGATTACAAAAAAAAAACAAATTTGCAGAAAATATTTTTTCAATTTTTGTCATTAAGCTACGATTAAAAAGTTTACAGCTTATGCAAATAATTTTATACGTAACATATATTTTTTCAATTATTTATGTTTATAATTTATAATGTGTGAACTAATGGAGCATCTCAACAGAGGAGAACATTGAAAATTCGTATAAGTATGTAAGTATGGGGTGATTTGGAGTAAAGCCCTCGAGAGTTACCACTCGACTATGGAGGTTGAATTATATTTTATAATATTAATGTTTTAAGCTGTCGTGATAATGTACCATGGGCGTCGGTCGAAAACTGACAATAAAGTTAATCCGATGGGCCGCGTATAAATCATAGTAATTGGACGCAGCGCTATTGTGAAATAAAAATCATTATGTCGTCTCATTATCGGTGTATCGGCCCCGTCCCGCCGCACAATAGGGCCCTGCCGAATTGTCGCGTGAATAATGGGACGAGATGGGGGCCGAGATAGGTGAAATTAGCATTGACGCTTGCGCTTCGGGCCTTTGTCTCTCGGGTCGCTGCTGTGAGCTTGGATGCAGGAGATGCGCGCGGGATGTTTATTGTTGCGCGCGCCACCGTTTTGTGTTCACTTGTTTGTTTTTGGCAATGATTATCTAAGGATGAGCGAAGCATAGCCACCGAATTAACAAATAATAAATTAACTACCAACTGTAGGATTCCCGAGTCAATAAGTTTTCTAAAGAGCTTTTGAGCAGTCCGTTCGGTTTTCGACAAATCAAAAGAATAATTTAAGGATTAGTTCAGCATACGAGTTGAAAATCGACGTTTCTATTGCAAAATTGCATTTCTACAAAATCTCAATTCTTCAGGGGAGCAAAGAAACAGTTTCAAAAAATTAAATTTTAAAATAAATTTAAAAAAACTTTATAGAATTAAAACAAAAACAGGTAATTAATATGAAATATATTTATAATAAACCATTGTGAGTTGTTTTATTTTGCATGCACTTAAGAGCGATTTTTGCGGTATTAAAAACAGAAAAAGTCGAAAACGCAAATGCAGACATAACATTTTGCAACGTAAACGACGATATACATGTGGAAAACGAAACAATATCGATGGCAACCCAGACGACATCGCAACAAGATCAGAAGCTTAGTCATGGGCAGAACGCGCAATACCGTCAGAGAAGCCGGACTACTTTACACATGAACGGACAACAATAATTTGTCACTGGCCGTCGACCACGATAGGTCGCGGCAGATCTATCCTTAAATTTAATCTCTGTAATAATACAGTAACAGAATAAATGAATCGTCAATACAAAATAACTATAAAACAATGCATCAAGGAGAAAACGTACCAGTCGAATTAACGCCGATGAATTAGTAAATTTCACGTTAAATTGGAAATTTTTTAGAAAAATCTCAATAAAGTAAATCTTGTTTTGGTTGTCTTGAAAAGTGCTGATTTTAGACATATCGCCATTTTCCGTTCTTACGAGATTCATTTCGTATATTTTTATAAAAATAATCGATGGCGCATTAAGCGAGCGATGTATGTATAGTAAAATTTATAGTTGCAAAATATATTACACAAGGAATTATCAGAACGTACAGAAGAAACAATCACAAAAAAAATGTGCTAACGACATCCACCTCATCCCGAAATGCAATTTAAGCGGGGCAGCAGCACTCACCAGGCAATCTCCATTTTTCGCCCTTTAATCGGTCGCGATCGCATTAGCATCGGCCCTTATACAACTGTCCGTTCGGCGGCTGACCAAAAAAACATGCGACGGCCCTTGCGGGAAACTAAATTCACAGCATTTCGACCAAAAGTTGCGATCACTTGCACTTGACTGCACGAAAATTACACACAACCAACAAATGGATTAAATAAACTCATCGAGATGTACACTCTCGCAATGGACCGGTTGGCTAAATAACATTTTCGAATAATTTAAAACCGCTAACGAGTCTGATGAGAAATGCATATCGAACATTCATATACCATTTCAATAGAACTCTTTTAACGTGTTTGTTTACCTCTATCATTAGAGAAGGCAATGATAGTATGATGAGGTTAAAAAAAGAATATGATTAAATAATCGTTTTTCCTGTTCCCTTTTCCGAACATGATTGATTGGATGGCAAAGGATGAAAAATCATCTAAAAACTTACATTCACACCCTTTGCCATGGAAATATTTGGACTATCTAGAGAATTACCACTCGGCGACAGCGAGCAATTCGATTTAAATGGCTTTGTGAAACTTTACAAAATATTTATTGATACTAATGTGAATACGAAATTTAATATTGAACTTTTTTTGAGAGTAAAAAGTTAATGGAACAAGTTAATGGTAAAGCGATATTTTTTCTGTTATGGAAAATGCGGTGAAAAAACAATAAAAGCTTCCAGCGAATTAAATTGGGAGCAAAAAAGCTCAAATGCGTGCAGCAAAATGAGCTAAATGCTTGAGATTTAGCTTTAAAAGCTTTTGGTGTTACCGTGCAAAGCTTAAATTATCGATATTAGTTTGACACAGCTTCTGCCTGATCGATTCAACTAAATCTTGAATAATTGTAAGGCTGGTTTCAATTGGTAGATTGTTATAATAACTAAATTTTGTTAATATAATACAGCAAGAATGCAATAGGGTAAAAGATGGCAATATATATTTTTTCCTATTATTCCTACTGCTAATTATTGTCAAATATTATGATAGATATTTGCGTACTTTTTTACGAGAGAAATTGAACAAGAGTTTTTATTTAGATGGAATAATTAGGAATCAAATTACAATAAATATGTTATATAAAGTTAGTTGATATATTTCTATTAAGTATAAATAATCTAACAAAATTCGTTTAATTAAATATCACAAAGTAAAAATACAGTTAAGAGCAAAAAAACTATTTCGAGCAATAAGGCATAAACTATGAAAATAATGTCAAAATAGTGTGACGAAATGTACAAAATTTGATATTGAAATACCATCTAACACCCTCAACCACCGTTTTAAAACAAACAAGTAAGTGGTTCGTGGGATTCAGAATTGTGATATGTGTATGGTAAATTATGATTTCAACATTTGTAATTTTATTGATCAATTTCATTGATCAGAATACAATCATTGCAGATATTTCTTATTCATTGTAACGTAACATAATTTTGACGATGACGTAATGATAAAATACCAGAAAAATTCTAATAAATTGATATATTTCAAATCTATCAATAGACGTGGTGTTAGCCTTTCCTTGATGTTTCTAAAATATAAACAGTCTTCGTCGTGTCATGAATTTCTTTAAAGCGACCTTCTAGTAGTAAACACTTCAAAGCATGAGTAAGAAAAACAAGTACCGTGACATAGCAAAATATTTACTATATTTAGTCTAAAAGAAGTATAAAATAGTTATAACTTTTGGTGTTACAAGCTATTGCATGGTCAGTTGTTTGACTAAGCGACTAACATACGTTAACGAAACCCAGGAATTTGGTTGTTTGAATTAATTGTGTAGCCATACGTAAAAATAACGACATCAGGGATAGTAAATCAAATAACAGGGTGCAAGTCTCAATACAAAAATGCCAAATGAAACTCATATTTTATTAAATGTTCTACAAATCGCTCATGATAAAACAATACTCGACACCTCCAATCTTTGACAAAAAATAATTTTAATATACATATTCAGGTTCACAGTGAAAAATGTAAAGGCGATATCTTGTATCGCACATAAACAAAGCACTTTATGTGAAAATTAAAAAAATACGGAATTTGATGAAATAACAGTGATAAGTTGTGAGTTTTTTTCGTATGATGTAAAATTTGATTCGTGTCAGGGTATTGTTTTATAATGAGCGAAATTTTATCATTCTAAGGCGCAAAACAAGCTGGGTACGTGGTCGAATGGTCAACGCCGTTGACATCTTTTTTAATAGATTTATGGATTTCTATTCGAATAAAAGTCTTACATTAACCGCCACTCATCCGATACTAAAAACAGATTCTGACGGTAGCGATTAGCTAACCTTCACTCCTGTTCCAGCCCTCTTCGTCTTTCCTTACTCTCTTCAAAAAAACGAAGTTGAGCAACTGAGTTATGTCGAAACACTTATGTTAAGATAAGCTCCATTGGGAGTCTATAAGTTCTACAATGGGAGCGGAAATGGTTAAAAAAACGTGTTTAATTATAACACATAAATACAGAAACGCTCTACCTGCTTGTCTGTTTTTTCAACCGTTCTGTCGTCCTGGACGACCTATTGACATGGTGAACCAAAGGATACTAGCATGTAATGGCAGGGAATCTTGGAGATGTCCACAAATTTCACATAATTGATTTGGCAATGTTCATTTGACATTTCCCAGTCGAAAAGCGAAGTCAGAATGCGTCGTTTTATCGAATTTGAACTAAAAAGAGTAATTATTTATTCAATACATCGCTGTTTTGTAAGAAGACTGTCATAACTTAAAATGTTTATTTATTATATTTTTATACCTAACAGCATAACATATCAATAACTTTATGACATAGAAGAGGGTTCGAAGGTGTAACTTTACTAGATTCACCAGTTCCTATTATTTATTTCGGTCAAGATATGGGTGTTTTTATCATAATGTATATTTTGAAATGCTTCTTCTGAAACTTGAAAAATTTTGTGTTGTGACAGTCTTCTTCAACATATTGGCAGATCCAGAATTGGAAACAATTGTCGCTTGTACGTTGAGTTAGTAAAATGCATGCTACTTGATTGAATGTTAAAATAATATGCGTTTTCTGCTTCAAGCTCCATAAGCTTTCTATCGCTGATTTAGGCTTAAGGTTTTGGGTGAATAATTTAAATTCATTTTCATCGAGACGTCGAAAAGTTTTAAGTACGAAAATCACAACGCGTATTTTAGGCAATAGAATGCTTTTTTATGTTCGGTGATGTCTTTTAGTTCCTCGCTTGTCTTTTAGTCGAGTGGGTAAACGGGCCGTGTTCATTCTGTCTATACAGCTGTCAGATTGAATCAGTCGTTTTGGGTTTATTTCCAATGAATCGTTATTATTTATTTATGAAAAACAGCGAATAGCTTTTGTCAGGCAAAAACAAGCGAAATCAAACCACATTTATTTATATCGTTAAACACTTTATAGTTACAATATGCTTTTTAAATATTTACCAACAAAATGTTACTTTAAAAAAGGTAGGCTGCAGCACACTATCAAAGTTCAGAGTTATTTTATTGGTTTGGATTATTGAGATTGTGTACACTTTCATGTATTTTGTCACTAACGACCCGGGTTTCGCCTTTCGGCATCTTCAGGCATTCGAGCACAGGAATGGACTCGAACTGACAGACAGTAAACAGTATCTAACGTTTATATAGAAGATACAAATACGACAAATATTATACGTCTGGGAGCCACACTGATACCTGAGTTAACATCTCGAGAATCGCCTTAGTTCTTATTTTGTAAACAACACATTAACAGAGTGGCGAATTGCCGCTTTCTAACTACTTTTAGAATTACCAGTAATTTTACAATTATAATAGCATTGTGGGTTTCGACGGGATGCAATTCGACGAAACGGTAAATATATACAACCATTCCACATTTAGTGACATCTGTTAGGTGTTTCAACGTATAGGATATAATAACGGAGAATTAGGAAGGTTCAGCTGCTCATTCAGAATTGGCAAGGAATTTAACTGGGCTCTATTGATTTCCAAAATTTCTTGATAAAGTAATTTATGATCCCCCATGTTTTGACGCAACAGTTTAACCCCATCATCCGCATTAAACGTATGGTTCTCCATTAGCAAGTGATTTGCGAATGTCGAAGTTTCTTTTTTTAATCTAAAGGCAGCTAAATGTTCTGATACCCTTATATCTAATGTACGTGTGGTTTTACCCACATAGAAATGTTGGCAATCACTGCATTGTAATTTATAAATACCAGATTTGTTCTTAAAGTGGACTGTTAATAAGTAATTTGCCTATAGAATTTTTGCAATAGAACGCCGGTCTAACATTATCCAGTCGATGTCTTTAATTATATTTTATTGGTGTTGAAAATGCATTAGTTGTCTTGCATATAAGTACATTTTTAGACTGATTCTATTTAGAATCATTTAATTTGAAAAGCAAATCATTAATTAAGTCATTCATTTACGAATAATTTTGCAGCAGGAAAAATAGTAGATAAATATCTATGTATCGTAATATTTCGCAAGACACTAGACACTAGAAGATGCAATTAAAATCTATAATTTTATTGAAAATTTTGCGGAAATAAAACACATTTTATGTACAAAAAAATGTGTTTTATCTTTATAACTATACTGCCTTTCTACCAATAATTGAGAGTTGACCCCTTAAAATATATTTATTAGGTAAATATGGCACTATTTCTATTTATATTGTACTAAACGACAGTGCTTCCCAGGATGGGGTGGGGGGACCAAATGTTCCAGTAGAGCTATAAGTATCTAATTAAGCATTTTTTCTTTTACATAAATGTGTATATATTTTTAAGAACACATCGTTCGTGGATTGAAGAAATTTACTTGCGAAGATTGTAGACTGCAGGTGTATGTATAAGCATTTTATATATTATGTCAAAATAAAGCTTTTGATAATTAAATTAATTTAATTCAAAAGGTAGGAGGTCGTAGAATGAATACGTTTGGGAATGACTGCTATACTGATACGTTTGAAGATTTGTGAAGTATTTGCTGTAACTAATTGTTTAATATCATATCGTATTTCGATAACATGACCGGTTTCGCCTATATGTGAGAAAAAATCTTAGAAGCTAAACAACGCCGGCCCTCCTGCTTAAATATAAATTGTGAAAATGAATTATAAATGTTTTTTTAGTTATATCGTATCTGTATGTAAAAAATTATAATTCCTTTGCAATAAAACGAGTATAATAGTAAAATTAACAAATTAACCCAATTAGTGTAAAATGTTTAACATCAGTCGTAAAGCCTGGTTTACACCCTCGTAAATTTAAGGACTGACTCGTTAGGCGGTATAAATTATGCTTTATCTTCGTTGGTGTTATTATAAATTAACAGTAGCATTTATCAAATTATAAAAGAATATTACATAGCTTTTAATACTTACTACTGTAAGATGTAAATCAACGGTTTAAGTAGAATATACCTAGTACTAAATGTTATTTCTCCCTCGTTTGTATCGTAAAATATTAAATTTTATAATATTATAATAATTGTATTTTATTTGACTGAGTTAAATAATATATTTATATAAAAGTCAAAACTAATAAATTAATTTACATACATCGAAACATCTTAGTCTTTGCTTTCGCCAGAACTATCGGCGTTAAGCCGAAATACCTATCAACTACCTAATAAAATTTTGTAGAACTAAATACTTTGCTATTTTATCCTATTCTAATGGAGTTCTACCAAGTAAATGCCAATTCAATCAATAGTAGGATGGAATTCTTCAATTGCTTTACATTTAAAATGTATCATAATGTCCGCCGTTTGAAGTCATTTGTCCTACATTCACATTTTTTCATCTGGCAACCCCATTTATTTAAATATCGTTGATAATAAAGAAGAATTAAAGATAATAAAGAATAAATAAAGAAGAATTCATGTGTTTAATTAAAATCTTTCCGACTATGCCACTGTAAAAAAAGGTTGTAAATCCCGCTTGAATATTTCATTTATTGGCACTTTGACATGTTGACAATAATATCTGTCCAGAAATTCGGTTATATTAGAACATATCGAGAGTACATACAGAAGTAATGTTTGCAGAGTCTAAGTGACGCGTATTTACAATACTTTATCTAGTGGCGTAGTAAAATTACAAGCTTTTGTTTGAAATCATTACACACACTATAAAATGATTTTAACTTACAGAACAACGGTGATAAAAATTGGAATCAAATGCAAAATTTACTATTATATCGAGACGAATGATTTTCTGTTTTAAATGTCAAAATGTATGTAATTTAAAATGCTTTACGTACTGGTAAAACGCATGAAGTCATTCATAGGAAACACTGAAAAAATTTTAATTGTTTGAAATTTTTGTTATATTGTTATGTTTTTTATTCTGACAAAAATCATGCTATAAATATAACTCATTGATACCAAATCTTATGATTTGTATGTCAAAAGGATCATTCTTTATAATGTTATTCTTATTATATTATTCTTTATAAACACGGCAAGCGCATGGACTATCATTTTCGCATAAATGTATAAAATATTACCTATCAATATTCATGCTTACTCGAATACCCAGTTCAAACCTTCAGATGAGCGATATTTATATAGTCATAAGCATGAAAAACTTAAAAAAAAAGGTGCGCGGTGCGGAAACTGCAGTATGATTGTTACAATCGCAAAATATAATAATGGACACTTAATGAACCTTTATGTGGAGGACGAGGTTGGGCAGTCGGGATGCATTCACTGTCATATTAGAAGATATTGCCGAATTTTTGACTTTTACGGAGAGTCATAATCGCGATGATTGACGAACGTTGGTAGCGTTGGAGCGGGACATGGAAGTGGGAGGCGGGAGCAAACTTAACTATACATATGCGTCTAAGTTTAGAACTATAGTTTTTGTGAGTTATGTGACGTGTCATATGTCATATTATGGATGGCTGAAACGCAGCGATCATTTCGTGTCTTCCGCCCGGGGGTAAAAAAGGAAGTACCACTTTGGAGATACCTTGGAGAACTTTAAAACAATAATAGTGCTTTAAATGCGATTATCTCAGAATTTGTTTTTATAGCTTAATGCTTTCTGTCAGTATAACCTCGATATTAAGATCTGCGCTCCGTTAATAATTTAAATCGGTAATTCATCACTAATGACAATTTTCACACTGCAATGCAATGTGAAAATTGCAATGACTAATTTTGGTTTATTATATTTTTATTCTGACACACAGTAATAAATTACGTTTTTTTCTCTGTTGTATTTGTTCAATATTCCTGTGGGTAGATATTCAGAATAAGGTATGCGCCATTCTGTTGAGACGTTTTCGAATGCATTTGTGAAAGTCATTGTGGTTGGAAAGAAATAAATGTAATGTATGTAAGTGCCGACGGCAATCATTAGCCATTCATTACATCTTGCTTTGTAGCTGTTGTAATAATAATTAAGCCTTCGGTCGTCATTTGTGCGATTCATATTATCGTGTGTGTGCTGTGCATAATGCGTAGTGATCGGATGCATACTGCGCAGGACAACTGCGCGTGAAAGACATTAGTAAGCGTATAGAATGGCTGAAAAACAATAACACCAATCATGCCATTTGTACTCTATTTCTATCATATTGTTTCGTAAAGAACAAAAATAGAATAAAAAACAGATTTTTTTAATTCGTGTAGGTAGTCTTGCCACTTGCCAATATATATCTGCACTATACTGACTATACTTCGCAAGTTTCGACAAATTCATGTTGTATGGAGATCGCTAACAAGATATCCGCTATTATTTAAGTTTTAAGCTCAGAAGGCTGACTACTGACGACGGCTGACTTTAGGAACAAGCACTCTATTAGATTTTAATTATTTTATTAAAATAAACCAAACAACACATGCTTATTACTGAACATGTAATATATTATTATTGTTATAAATGTATACTTTGGAACAAACATTCGATTTTACCGATCCAAAAAGTTGAACTAATATTTTTCCCAGCGTAATTTTTTCAAACATTGCGGTTATTAGGCAATTGCTTTACGAATTACAAGTCATTGACGCGTTTTTCGATTAATTAAAGCATACAAAATGACAAGACCCGATCGTGTTTGATACGGCCAAGCCGCGAATTATGTCCAGAACGCTCCTCGAATCACCTCTCACCAACGCAATTAGAAAGAAAGATAGGCAGTGTTATGGCAACATAGATGTTTAAATTCAATAATAATATCAACCTCATTTAGGGTTGTGATTTGAAATCGGCCCAAGAAGTCAATTCGTTTCCGTCGGTGAGTGGAACAGTTGGGCGTCTCCGAACTCGTCACTGACCGTAAGTAAACCGTTTGCCTGCCACGGGCCGCTTCCTGTATTATTCTCTTCAATTAGTGCTTCTTGTAATTTGTAATCATTTTTTTGTAATTGTAAATTCTTAAAACCTTCATTTACTGAGTCGTAAAATGATTGTTCAAAATAATATTGATGAAGGCTGACAAATTTTCGAGACATCATGTATATCGAAGAGACAGTGCAAGTTAATGCATATAATTAAGGTCACTTATTCCATGCCCCGAGAAATGAGAATGTGTAAAAAATTAACTGTTAAATAAATTAAACTATTAAGAATAATTTTATAATTATATGCAAGTTGACGAGACAATGCAATTAAAGAAAAGAAAAAGTGCATATGACTCTCTTGAATACAAAAAAGAAACGGCGTATGTTAAGAGCCTTAATGATTTTAAGCTACCGTTCATTATCGTGTATAACAGTTATAAGGTAAAAAAAGAGCAGCGTTTTTAATTCTGCAACAGTAAGTAATGTAATGTTGATAGATATTTTGGTATTTTTCCAACTTTATTACTATTTGCTAGTTTCGTGGGTGAGTAATCCAGTGCTTTGCAACCGGTGTGTCGCAGCGCAGTGCGTCCAAAATGACAAAATATCAAGTATTTTTTTATCAGAAAGAAATTAAAGCCTTTACTAATATCTCCGTTTGAATTGTTCTCGATGAGGCAATAATTGTATTATTTTGATATTAATGGAATAATTGTATTATTGTTTGCAGGGATAGTGCAACTGCAATGATGGGAAATAAATGGGGTTTTGTCTCGTATGTAAAACACAAAAACCATTATACATTGCTGCATATATTGGGAAACATGGATAGCGCAAGGTTTTCCTGTGGAATTATTAATTAACAAATGTATTAAATTAAAACACATTATCATTATCAAGGGTATAAAATGCTCAATTTTTTTGATAAAATATCAATCTCTACTATACTATTTTAAATTCACTAAATAAAAACAAATTGAAAAATTGTTAACTTTGCTCATGAAATTTACATACTTTGGCTTGTGGCGTGCCGCGAAATATTAATGATTGCTTAGGTGTGCCGGAGGTGAGAAAAGGTTGCGGAGCACTGGAGTAGTCAATGCTTTTGGCCGCTTGTTCTATTGTCAGGTTCTGGTGTCCATGGGTTCAAGTTCCTGCACGGACAATTTTATTAATTGTTTTTCCAATCGGTCGGTCAGGAGGTTGCGTGGATAGCACACAGTTCTCGCAGGACACCTTCTGTTGCGATGTCTCCACATTGCAAGCGGGTATGGTAAAAAAGTTTTGTTCTTTTTAATTTTACTTAGTTTCTGTAGCAAGGATGATTTGTTTCATAATTTTTCAATGCCTTTCTTTATTTTCTTTCTTTTAAAATGTTTCCAAAATCATATGTGTGGTTAAAACTTATTGATAATGAAAATTATAACATTAATTGAGAATAAAATTTAAATGTAATAAAATGCGTTACCCATTGATGTCGGTCCTGCTCATAAAGAATCCGAGGAAGCTCTTCAGCATGCAGTGCCACAGCTGGGTCCAGACCCACGAAGACTTTTCGATGGAGTCAGAGATAAAGGAACGAGTATCTTGGTCAGGATGGAGCTGATAGAAATGACTGCTGGCGACATCGTTCAGCTGCTTTCGATTGCAGAGATACCACTATAAGAAAACGAAAATTGTGTTGGTTATGCAATCTAAGACAATCATTCTCGTAAGGGGTTAGGGGTAATTAAAGTAAAAAAGTAGAGGCAGATAAAAAAAGGTGGTTCAATGTCATCGTAAAAACTATAGAAAACCAAGTCTGGATAGCACAATTAATTTATGAACAGATAGATATGAATCAAAATTGAACGTGTTTGTGTGTACCACTTATAAACTATAGATATAAAAATTTAACTAAGCCGCTAGTGAGGGTGCCACCGTCACGTTAGGAATGTTGCCATACTCAACCAGAACTGAAATTTCAATTATTTCCAAAACTGATATTTTAGCGACGGTTATTAAAAGTGAACAAGATATTTATTTTGCATAAATATTGCATTCTACTTCGAAATTCGGCGGCGGCCAAGTAATTTTGGTAATACTATAGAAATATGTTTATGAATGGGTCGTAAATCTATAAATATAAATCTACTCTTTAATTTTCGAATGTTAAGTAGAGAAGTCATCACAATTGATTATTGATTAGTATATTAAATAAAATATCGGGTTCGTAGTGCAGTGGTCAACGTTGTTGGCTTAGGTTACGGATGTCTCGAGTTCAATTCCGTTTTCCGGACAGTTTTATATATTGATTTCCCAATTATACTTATTTGATGAAAAGTATCTAGCAATAGTTAAAATAAAACATTCTAAACATATCGATGGTCTAATTCCATAGGTCGATAAGTAAAAAAATTGATGTTTTAGTTAAGTCAGCTATTATATTCGAGCACCGCTCTTCTACAGTCAAACAAAAGTAACTGGTTTTCTCTCAAAAGCCAGATATTTATTTGCATACGGGAATCAGCCAAATTAAATAGTTTCTCAGTTCCATATACATACGTATCGAAATATCGTATTGTGGAAATATATTTTTGTGAATCGTGGCTTTCTATAAAGAAACAACCTTTAATTCTAAAACTATAAACTATTGACCACCTATTTGAATAAAAAAGTAATACAAATAATAAGCCATCACTTTTTACGAGTCAGTTTATATGAGTCAAAACTTTGATCAGCCATATCTCAAAACTACCAATTTCTGGTTGTATAACTATGGAACTAGACAATCCATATATAAATATAACAAATCCGTTACCACTTCTTGTTCATTTCGAATTGACTGGTAATATAAATAAAACAGTTTTCTTAGAATTATAAAATAAAGCTAAGCAAATGTGCTTTGGAATATTTCTATTATTTCCGATATGAAACGAAGTATTATTATTTAGAACACAAATTAATTCTTTACATTGAAACGTTATGTTCAAAAAAGCGAAATAATCAAGCTTTTCAAATTAATACGGAACAAAAAATTCTTTGCGTCGATTGCCTTCTACGAAAACAGAGTTGATACAAAAACATATTCAAGACCAGTAAAAATTCATTTTGTTTTGAAAAGAGTGCACATTTTTATGTTCCAGAAAAAGCAAGCAAGTTCTATCTTTTAATTCGGGGATTCGAAGAAGTTCGAATCTCCGAATGGAATTTTGGAAAGGTTGATATTTCTATCGATGTAATATAATACACAGTATAATACACAGTATTTTTGGATTTACGCTTTAAAAATTCTGTATTAAGCGATTGTTTGCTTTTAGCGTATAAATCTTTATGTAGGGGACCAAGATGTGTTAAAATTCCCTCTTGAACTTTATACTTCTTTCCATTATAGGATAATTTTCTATAAAAAATGCTGAAACCGTGTTATATAAAGCGTGTTGTACAAAAATATGTCACAATTCATCAACCGCATGTTGTATAAAACTGTGTTATACGAAACCCAAGTGTATAATGAGTTTTGATAGATTGACGATGACGTAATGTGGAAATAACTCGACCAATTATATTGAATAATTCTTGAGATTTTAAATAGCTAATTTTCACCTTATAATAATGGAGTTTTAGCAAGTAAAGGCAAATTTAATCAACATAATGTGTGTGAAGTGTTCAGTCCCACTTACAAAACCAACTTAGAAGTGATATGATTCACATTAAGAGCAGTAATGGTCGAAAATATTTATGTCGAAATCTGTTTGAGTACCAAACAAGTACAATTAATTAGATTTTTTTATCAAGACTTACGAGACAGAGTGAAGGATTAAAAGAGTATTTATACAATATGAAATATTATAGAAGTTTTAAAATCTGGCTAATCCCGATAAGACATGGTGAATTACGTTACTGTGTGACCTAGGTGGGTGGTATAAACGCTCTTAAAGTAATTTCGAGGACTGTAATTACTTTATCTCAGCGGTAACAGCTCCTCTTACAAAACAAAAGGATCCTGATTGAGACCTGGCAAGAGTGGCAAGGTCTATCTTTTCTACTCAATCTTGTTCTTTGGCTTATCACAATTGATTAAAAAATGTCTCACGTATTTTCAAATAGCTTTGATTATAACATGCATGTTTTTGATTTGGTGTGTTTGCCTGTCTGTAAAGTATGGCACAACGCAGCGCACACTTACCTACACTGTGTCTGTAAATTTTACTTATTGAGCGAATATTGAAGATTTTCACCCAGTAATTTATAGATCTAGTGTTAAATATTATTGTGTAGTTTATCTTTAATCATTCACGGAGTTTGAATTACAATTTTCCAGTTGTGCTGCGCGTTCCAAATGGTCAGTTGATTCCGAATTATGAATACGTTACGATTCTTTAACTTGGTGTGAATGTGTTGGCTGAATATGAAATCACGTAAAACCAAATGAACACGCGTTTGTAATATAACAATCGCGATGAAATTTTCGGATCGAGCAGAGAATGTTAGTTCCGCATTAGAATGGGAAATAACTAGCATTGGAAGTAAACTGACAGGTCGCGAACGAGATTGAAAAGTTCGACGCATTCAGTACTAACGTTTTATTTACACATTTGTCCAAAAAGTAGTGATTTTATAGCAATAATATTTTAAGCAGGACACGGAGCTCTCTCATTTTAACATTGTTTTCGCTTACTAATTCCCCCTCTTATTTATTACCTACTGTCATCATTGAAGTCTACAGTCACCGTAGGGCTATTAGGTCATAGGTTTGAATCCCGAATGGACACTTTCATAAGATAAGAAAGGCAAGGATTACTGGAATGTTTTAATCTCTTCTAACCCACTGTATATGGTCTTAATAACGACGCATGCGGGAATTGTAAACTAACTACAAACCTTTTCGTGATGTTTACCTTCTCATTTTTATCTTTACCCGCCCAGAAAAAGGAGCGATAGAACGACTGAACTTACAACCAGTTTTAGTAGAACAAATTCTATAGAAATGATCATATAGTACTGGATATGCTTTACAAAAAAACACACATACTCATTTCTCCTCTATTGACATTTTTGTTGGTTAGTTGAAAAACGTAATTTCGGGGTTTACAAAAATATTTTTTACGTTTTCTTAAAATTTATTTTTTGGAACGTATTTTTTTTTAATCGCCGACGAAGATAATATTTTATAATAGAATATTTTTTGGGTTGAATATATTTGTTATATGGTTGATGACACCTGTCGTGGTCCATTAGCAATGCTCTGCGAGGTCTACGAGATCAATTTAAAAAGTACATAAACTGCAATTGTCTTCAGTCGTCGCTTGCTAAAAATATTCATTTCATATCTAATGGATCGCTTTGGTCATCCACGCTCCAAAGCGTAACTCTCACGACGGAGAAAAGGTTAATATATTTTTTGAAAACTTACATCACTAAACATTGGTTTACTATGAACAAGTTTCTGAAATCAGTAAATGAATGGGTTGGCTTTACTTTTATTCTAAGATTTTATTTTACAAATAAATAAAGGCTTACAATTAAATGCACTTTTGTTTAGATCATATTCACTTTCAAAAAATGGTTTTCACTCATAACATATACATTCCACAAAAAACAAATTCTTTCACTAAAAATAAAGTGATCCCACATAGTAAAATATATTTTAACTATAATTTAAGACATCGACTGAGGGTGCTTGATGGAATTTCAATATTAAATTTGGATTATTGAGATTTTGTACACTTCCATGTATTTTGTCACTAACGACCCGGGTTTCGCCTTTCGGCATCTTCAGGCATTCGAGCACACGAATGGACTCGAACTGAGAGACAGTAAACAGTTTCTAACGCTTATATAGAAGATACAAATGCGACAAATATCATTTACGAGGCAATACATTATACGTCTGAGAGCCACACCGATACCTGAGTTAAAATTTCGGAAATCGTCCTAATCCTTATTTTGTAAACACCATATTACCAGAGTGGCAAATTGCCGAAGGCGATTGCCGCTTTTCAACTTTCTTTTAGAAATACCAGTGATTTTACAATTATAATAGTATTGTGGGTTTTGACGGATGTAATTCGACGAATGGGTAAATATATACAATCATTCCATTTAGTGAAATCTGTTAGGTGTTTCAACGTATCGGATATAATAGCGGAGAATTAGGAAGGTTCAGCTGCTCATTCAAGATTGGTAAGGAGTATAACTGGCCTCTAGAAATTTGCTTTGCTCTGGCTTTAGAAATTAATAGAGGCCAGTTATACTCCTTACCAATCTTGAATGAGCAGCTGAACCTTCCTAATTCTCCGCTATTATATCCGATACGTTGAAACACCTAACAGATTTCACTAAATGTGGAATGATTGTATATATTTACCCATTCGTCGAATTACATCCCGTCAAAACCCACAATACTATTATAATTGTAAAATCACTGGTATTTCTAAAAGATGTTGAAAAGCGGCAACGCCTTCGGCAATTTGCCACTCTGGTAATATGGTGTTTACAAAATAAGGATTAGGACGATTTCCGAAATTTTAACTCAGGTATCGGTGTGGCTCTCAGACGTATAATGTATTGCCTCGGAAATTATATTTGTCGCATTTGTATCTTCTATATAAGCGTTAGAAACTGTTTACTGTCTCTCAGTTCGAGTCCATTCGTGTGCTCGAATGCCTGAAGATGCCGAAAGGCGAAACCCGGGTCGTTAGTGACAAAATACATGGAAGTGTACAAAATCTCAATAATCCAAATTTAATATATTTTAACATTGAAGAAATATATTACACTTACGAAAAAATATTTTTAAATAGGTAAAATAGTTTTTAACTCAATATAAATTACTCACTCACACTTTGAAATCAATTGTCGGTAGACCAAACCAGACCAACGCTAACATAACGGATTCATAATTCTACTAAATGGACTAAGTGGACTAAGTGGAAACCATAAAATCAAAGTTTGAGTGTACTAAGTTAATACTATCTAATCCAAAGTGCAAATTATCGATATGAAAGTTCAAGTGTACCAAGTAAATACTATCTATCACAAAATGCAATTATTTATAACCCATAAATAAATATATGTGTTTGAATTTAGGGTATTTTTGAAAGATTTTATGATAATTTAGCTATATTAAAATTCATAACAGACCGAAGCGAAACACGTGTCACACTTGGTTACACTACAAGTAGAATAAAAGTGTTACCGTTTTTCACAAGGTTGGCAATGTTGGAATATTTATGTATAATTTTAATATGGAGATTAAATTTTCACACAGTATAAACATAATTCTACGTGGGAGAATGGAGGACGTGGCATCATTTCTTATTTTACTAAAAAGTCCCGCTAAAAGAAAATAGTAACTTAAGTTAGATTCTTAGTATGCACAAATGTAGAACAGTTAATTTATGAGATCTCTGGTATGAGGTTATTGGACATATTTTGGTATATTTGTAATTATTTAGAAATTTAGAAAAGTCTGTCAAATGTCAATTTATTTGAATATGAATTCAATCTTCTTATTTAAACGATGTGTGAACCTGGATACTATCTATATATCTACAAATGTATCTTTGAAAAGATAAAAAAAAGGATTTCTCTCTCATATCGAACGTCCAGTTCATTACTCAGACATCTCCAAATAACCGATATTGAGATAATGAAAAAGCAATATTAAAATGGTCACATAAATCAAATATTACTGATTTTGATTAGACTTTTATACTTTTTGTAAACAGGTGTTTAACAATCAGTTACTTTCCGAGTAGTAGGTTACTAACACATTCGCACTGGGGTAAATGTGATCAAAGTGCGACCAGCGGCGGGGCCGTAAAGAAATGAGTACATCATTAACGCATGGCTTGTGTAAAATTAGTGTTAAGATAGTAAAAAAATAACAAAACATTTAAAGAGATATGAGAAATTAATGTCGAAGGACGCGGAATACGCGTTTCCTGCCACTACACAAAAATCTCAGTGACGCGGATTCCAAGTTCCCCGGTGCTAAGAAATTAATTTAGAAACATTATTTTACTGACACAAAGACATCAACATTTTGCTGAATTATTTAGAAGGTTGCCTGCCATAGTATTTTTTGGTGACGTTTTTGAGTTATTTGAGTAACTTGGTATCAAAGTCGGACAAACGCCACATCCCACGAAAGTCATGTTTTTATTGTTTGTGGTAATGCAAAAGATGATCTTTTCAAAAAATTCATTAAACATATCAGAATCCAACGGTTTCATATAGATTTTTGAGTTTAAAGTTCGTAAATAGTTTCAAAAGCGGACACTAAACATCCATTTTCGTGCACTGATTTCGATCCAAACATTGACAAATTGTCCACACATTGACCAATCACAGAGCTAGAATTTACTTTAAACTGTACTTTAAAGAATATACTTTAAAAAATCACCTCTGCTGTACATTTTCATAAATGACTTATGTCCGTCTTTGATACCAATGTACTCATATATTATTTAACTCAAACTTATTTTTTTTTGAGTTTGAGTAATGAACTGGACGATCGATATATAAAAAAAGGAATCTTGTTCGCGAAATCGTTTTAATAATATCTCTAATTCTACATCTATTGAGTTAATAAAAATTACGTAATATGTGTTCGATAATGTCAACAAGTAGAAGGAATTATGTATTTTATGATGTTGTATGATTATAGTATGTACTTAAAATTTATACGTTATGAATTGGAGAAAGAATATGTATCATTAGATCATGTGCTGTTATAATTCTCAAATTTATATCCGCAAAACAGTCGCGAGTGTCTCCCAAACTTTAAGACAGCGAATGACACAAAAAAATCACAGTGAACAATTCTGTGAACGAAATTCAATCAACGAACCAACGAATGGGTGATTTTCGACAACAATGCCCCGTCGATATTAGCTCATTTATTAAATGGAAACTCAATATAATAGGATCGCGTCGGAAGCTATGTTAATGATACGTCATTGCCATTTTAATACTATCGTGATTACCAATAACGTTGCTATTAATGTTGGGAGTTTATGTTTTTTTTTATTGTTAAGTATTGAATAATCAGGTGTTTAGTAATGATAAGGGATTTCAAATATTTGCCATTATCAACTATTTGGATATCGAATAGTAAAACGGAAACTATTTAACAACATTATATTATAATATACTAAAATAATGGTACAATAGTACATTAAAATTTGTAAAAAAAACAAGCTAATTTGTATAAAAAATCACATTTATTCAAATTTAAATCACTGATTTACGTCATATATTTTCTAAAGGAAGAGATAGCTACATCTTTACTCACTTCTGTCAAATCTCAGATAGAGACTGTACACATTGCAACATCGTTTCATTGTATTGCAATATTTAAAACTTGCAGCTGTATCGGATTACTCCAACGCGATTCAATATCGAAGGTGTTTTGGCCAATTGATGTAACCCTCAAAAAATATGAAAATGAATTAACGATTGGATCTAATTTTAAAGACTCGGTCAAATGATGTAAATTAGAAAAAAAATTGACCACTTTTTGGAAGGTAAACATCATTCCACATAGGTTTTAGGTTTAAAATTTTTGACCCGGCCACTTGATGTAAGCCACTATTATATTGATATTCCCTACGTATAATCGAGTGTCTGCAAATATGAGAATTTACAGGAGTGCGTTTCAAAGATTCATAACGCAACTCACCATATAATGTTTTCGATAAAAACTGTTTTTAATCTCTCCTGAACAATTTCAATTTTGAGGGTTTCATCAATTGGTCAAAACACTGTCGATATGAATTTTACCACGAAAAAACAGGATCCGAACAGTTTCATTAAAATTTCAAAAGTTAGCAGTAAATATAATAATAAAATCTAGTCACAAGTAAATAGCGTACAAAATCTACCTTCGGAACATAACTGTTCTATCTATATCTTATAATTACTTCTGTACCGATCAGTTACAATACCCAGAAACAAAACCTACGTCTCTGTTCTGATTTGAAGTCTCATTAAAAAAACATAAATGAATATCATAGATCGATTTCATTGTATAATAGTTTAAAGACTGAATCCGAATTTTGTTTTTATTTTTCACTACTAGACTCAATCAGATAATGTGCATTTTTTGCAGCAGTTTTTTTTTGCATCACCTCATTTGGCGCAGTCAACTTTTTTTAAATTGAAACCTAAGTAATATTTTTACAAGTTTTTATGATTGCAGTATTATTTTTCTGACGTATCGAATTTCTAGTTATTATTATTGTACTTGAAGCTTAACATGCGAATCGTAGCCGTACCTTGTATTTGAGGTATGCAATGTCTAAACAATTGATTGACTTCACTGCCCGATAACGGTTTCTTCAAAAACTGCTCAAATAAACATTGCGATAACATTACAAATTTAATGCATGAGTAATTTTATGCAACATATTAAAACTGCACGAAATTCCAAACAAGATTATTGCCACCATCATCAAATGCATGCACTATGGTAGTGAATGCTGCATTAGAATCGGCGACGTAACAATAGAATAGTTGGGGTTTTAACCGGGGCAGACAGGGCTGTGTACTAGCTCCGTTCCTATTCAACATAATCTTCGACTTCATCCCGAGAAAGTCAATTTCACCTGACCGAAGTGTGGCCGTTGCCCCCGATCTGAGGTTATGCTGACGACGCTGTCATATTTGATAAATCTATCTAGAATATTCAGGAAACAAATGAAAGGCTTCAGAGCAACTCGTATCGCATAGGTCTCAAAGTCAATGCGAGTAAAACTAATGTGCTTTGAAACAGTTTCTGTCTGGACCCAGACTACCCTCTGACGAGCGCGAGGCAAGACATCGAAAGAGTCGACGGCTTCAGGTACTTGGGGGTACACAGAAAGATGGCAATCAGCGAAAAGAGCTCGCAATCCGATTAAGCACTGCTGGAGCAACCTTTAACTCAATGCGGAAAGCCTGGGACTCACGGTTGTACTCGGTCGGAACGAAGTGTCTACAAACAGAAATCCATAAATCAATTGAAAAATACCAATTTATGAAAGGGTCCGCACCAGGACTTGAACCCGAGACATCCGTAACGGTAGCCAACGACGTTGATCAGAGCACAACGGAGCTGACAAAAATAGGCTAGCTTTATTATCAAAATCAATATTTTCAAAACCATGATATATATTGAAAAAAATAATATTTATCCTTCATTGTATAATAAAGACTATAATAATTATCATTATAAATAACAGAATGTCATACGGTTGAAAGACATTCGAATCCTTTAAGCTCAAAATTACTGCCAAAAAGTACGAGGCCGAAGAAGATACCCCTAAAGATGACAAATAAAAATATTTTGTGGGAAAACTACGCTCCCTTATGCTAGCAAACACCGTTCTTTGAATCAGAACCTTCAACGAGATCTTTAAGGCGTGGATAATTCCCTTAATCGTTTACTAATTGTTGACAGAGCCTTTTGAAAATAGAACCTGTGCCGCTTGTATTGTGATCGAATATTTATTTTTTAGTAAATTATAATTTAAAAAAAATAAAACAGAATTCATTTGTACTACGTCCACATATTTATACCAAGTCTTTTATATCTTTCCACCAAGAATTGACAGTTAACACCTTAAAAGTGATTAGTAAATTTTAAATTTATTTATTACATCAATTTCATATTTAATTGGTTGAACTTTAAGTTAATGATGTCAAACATGGGGCCCGCTAATACTATTTTATATTTGCCGTAAAACAACACGACGTAAAATCGCAAAATTATTTTGTACACCGGTAAACATATCCGCTTCATATAACATATAGCATATCCGAAGAGTGGAGCATGGACTCTCAATGGAGCCTTTCAACACAATTCGATATAAGTCAGTTGCCCAACTTTTCTCTTCGGAGAGGGTAAGCTAAGAAGAATGCTGCGACACAAACGGTGGAATAATAAAGTAATCAAGTTTAATTATATACTTATAAAAATGAATTTCCAAAAAGTTACTGCCGAATCCATCGCAAATATTAACCCGTTTCTACTGAGCTGTTTAAAGGATATTCCAATACAATAAAAATTAATTCTGCAGTGTTGGTGTTAACCAAACTTATGGAGATTATCAGGAAAGATTAGTGTTTATCTTAATATAATAATTAGCTTGTACACAAAGTTTTAACATTGTTTTAACATTAACTAAGATATTTTTGAGTATCAGCTATTAACACACTGAAATCTGCCGTTTCAACAGTTGAGACGTTAGTAGTCAGCGAGTTAAGGAACGATGGTGTTAGGAAAGGGCTGGTAGTTAGCCTTCTACTAGAATCGGTGGGAGGGGAGATATCATAGACATTTTTTTTTCTAAATATTTTTTCATTAAATGTAATAGTTAATTTGTCGACAGCGTTGTGGACGGCAGCCATGAAACATTGGCTGCATAAACGAAACAGGTTAAGGTGGTAAACCAATTTGGCTAAGGTCACCATGAGATTTAATATCACTCTTGTTTATTTTTTAAATCCATATAATCGAAAATTAAATTAAAATTTGATAACTTAGTTATTCCACTTGGTTATATCAATATATATCAAATTTTAATTTAATTTTATATTAAAAATGAACTTCCACAGAGTTACCGCCGAATCCATAGAAAATATCCATATAATCGTCTTGCTATAGGATAATCAAGTGAAGAATAATAAAATTATAAAAGTAACCGTTTGATCATTAAATACCGAACTTAGGTACCGGTTTAGGTATTTACATACGTTATTTTGGATATTTTTTCCAGATAACTATTCTACCCTACTAAGTAAAAACACAGTAATTACAGAAAATGTCAAAATTAAAGTAGGTATAAGGTATGAAGTGGAGAACTTTGAATATTTTACGCAAAAAAACGACAGTATTGCGATTGCGAAAAACGATTATTGAAAATTAACTAGACTTATGCATAGTATTTTAAGTAAAAATACCGTGTTTTTACTTACAATACTATACATAATACCTCTGTACATTATCGCGAAAAATCTCTATCCAGATATAAATATTACTATACTAAAAGGACAATTAAAATAGGAGGTCTGATTCTGGTGTAATAATTGTGTTTTTACTTAGCAGGGCAGTAAGACACCAAACAGTTTTTAGTACGATCTTGAAAAATGCACTTGGTCACTTTCTCTTGTATGACAATGATATCGGCTTTAAATTATAACTTCATCTTCATGAATTATTGATCGAATACAAATTATTTATATTTGAACGTTAATAAATGTAAGCGCCCAATAACAAAAGTATCAGATTTTTGGATATGTGTGAGTTTGTTTTTGGCTACCTCAGATTTAAGAAATGTTTTATGCTATATAAAATCGTTAAAGCGGTCCATTTTTTTTACGAATTCCAATATTAAATATAAGTTGCTGTATTTATCGGCAGTCATATATTTAGTTATGTTTAAATATTCAGTTGTTTGCGCTGGAGGCGAACAAACGATGAGTCGTTTGACAAAATCAATCGCCGATTATCAACGGTTCGTTTGCCTTTAAAAAATGATAATGGCCGCTCTTTTTGGAATACGTTCGCCCTCGGGCGTAAGGGAGCAAGTCAAATAGAGTGAATGGCACACAAGAGGTTAACGATTATAAAAATAATTCTGTAGTGTATTTTGGTGTATATTTTTAGATGAAAGTTCAAAGCTAGCTGTTATTGAAATAACGATAATGAGATTTGTGTCCTATATTGAAGATAATTTCATCAATATATTAGTACAAAATACAACTACAGATGTGATATTATGAGATTAAAAACCGAATTCAAAAATACGATAATTTAATAGAAAATAAAAGGCGAAGTTAACAATCTATTCAAGACAAAAATCTAACAACGAAAATTGCTGATAAAAATTGAACACTTTTTTACACTGAATCAGTACTCCGATTACTTGTTCTATAAAGTGCATTTTTGCATTTCTGCGTGTATTGATGTACTTCTTTCATTTTTATTTATGCCTATAACATCTTCTTGTCCTGCAATATACATATATATCATATGTATAATATTAACAATTTAGCTATTTGCAGGATTGGTTGGTTGGTGTTTAATTTGACGACCAATTACAAATAACTAGGAAAGGTAGGAAAACAACTTGTAAAAATTAGACTTTTTTAGTCGTAATCTGGGTCGGAGTAGTAATCGAAGTCGAGTTGTTGGTCAATGTCGGAGTTGGAGATGGAGTCGCGTGTTTTTTGGACGACTCCACACCCCTGGTATTTTTATCCACAGCCAGTATTCGTAAGAAGTTTTCCTCCCATTCATAGCATTAAGCTGATCATTAGTAAGAGATACATGCGAGAAAGGGATTTTATAAAGACTTAGTCAGTGCCTACCCTAGAAATAAATAAAATAGCTACGAAGTTAACACCCTGCTTTGTAGACTCTACTTTGATAGTTTCACTGCGTTGATATACGTAGGAAAGAAATATACATATATTTCAAATCTTTAAAAGTTTTCGTTCATGTTTTGTTTCGTATAATTATAGATAGGTACATCTAAAAATACATTTAAGAAAGGCCCACTCTTTACCGTTGGTATTGAATCTCAAACCTCCCTTAATTGTTGAAAGTAATAGAAAATTTCATTACGGGGAGGGTCATTTAGTGCTTACTAAATATCTTAGGGCAGTGCTTCACAAACTTTTTCATTCCAAGACCCAGAAAATTTAAATCACGGACCCCTACTCCGAAAATGAAATTAGTTATCAAAAGCCTTATTTGACAATATATATAATATAATTATACGGCAATCTACGATCGTCTCAAAGACAAAATTTTAATAAAATTACGAATAATGTGTTCTAATAAAAGAATGTTTACATATATTATGTAAATGGAAAAAAATGCGTAATTAAATACTTGTAGCTCTACTGGAACATTTTACGCCACCCCGCAGAACCTCTGCGAACCCTCAGGAGGCCACGAACCATAGTTTGGGAGGCACTGTTTTAGGGGACGCTATTACTCGTTTTCAATATCCAACAAAATTACATTTTATTGGAATTTTAATTTATGAAGTGCAGTACAAAGAACACCGCTTAGCGTATTTTTTTAAATTTAAAACACGGAATTGTTCGTAATTTTGTGTAGTTACCACAATATGTTTTTCTACAAAAACGTTGAACATGTATAGAATTTTATTTCTCTGATTTTGTAACACTCTAAAGTCGACCACAATAGATATTGAATACATCGCACGGGTAAATTTATAGATGTAAAAAATAACTCATTATTTTTCAATCATATAAAATAAGCGGGTAGATGGTTATTAAATACCCAAATGAGTGTTCGGTGAGACGCCATGACGGTTTAATTCTTTGATAGAAGAAAAAAACTAAGACATGAAATCGACATGATAATGTTAATCTGATTCATACTCGTCTCTATGAATGGGTATTTTGATATTACTGTATTATAAAAAAAGAGCTATAGCAGTAGTGTGTCTGACCGCAGTGTGGAGTTTAACACTCTGTGATCAAGAGCTTTTTAAAAAAGCTCGCATATGAAGAAGCTTTGAAACTAAATATGGTAATTGCATATGATTAGATATGAGTCGCTAAACACGCTCTTGGGGATTTTTCAATAAAATAAGTTTGAATGTACTATTGATAGATCTATACATTTTTTCAGCTTCAAGTCTAAAATTTCTTCGTATTTCGTCCCCTACTCGAAATCCAAAAATTTTACAAACTTAAAAATTTCGTTTTTTTACACGATCTCGAACGTCGTTTTAAACGTTCGACGCGCTCCGAAAAAACGACAGTGTGAAAGAATATTTTACTTTTCCTTATACACTGGAAGACACAAAATAGCTTAAATTCTACTTAAAAGTATTATAATGCCCAAAACAGTTTTTCGTGATTTACTCAAAACTCTAAAAAACCTTCGGGACCGTGTTTAGCGACCCAGCGACTCATATGTGCATATACTGTCTTACTATCGAACGGTAACTTTGGTGTCTTTAACAGCGCCTGACATCTCCAGATGAATATAACCATATACAGCTGGCTTCATCATTCCCTTCACGAGTTATAAAGTATTTATATAACAAATTGACATTTCAGTTTATTAATTTCAATGCGCCAAATATTTTTTAAATTGAAAAATCATACAAGATAAGCTGAAAGAGAATTTTCACAGAAAGTCACTTGAAATCAACGGTAACTTTGGTGTCTTTAACAGCGCCTGACATCTCCAGATGAATATAACCGTATACAGCTGGCTTCATCCTTCCCTTCACGAGTTATTAAATATTTATATAACAAATTGGCATTTCAGTTTATTAATTTCAATGCGCCAAATATTTTTTAAATTGAAAAATCATACAAGATAAGCTGGAAGAGAATTTTCACAGAAAGTCACTTGAAATCAACCAAATGAGGAATGACATCATATACACCATGTCTAAGGCCTCAAAAAAATTGATATTGACACTGTCGGGACCCAGCTTTCCAGGAGAAACGGGGAGTAGTAAAGCCAGTTAAATATAAAAATAAATTGAATTGTTCGTATTAAAATACATTTTTTTGAATAGTAGACAAAATATCATAACGTTTGTGTAAGTTGATTATGCCTAGCCGATTTATATCAATATGCATATTTTCAACTCGTTACGTCCTTCCACGGTTATGAGATAACTAAATTGACCATGTGAATTTAAATTACAAATGAAGCCGGGCAGCAAGTGTACTTAATTGAAAATTGATAGCTTAAAATTTTTACCGATCGTCAAAAAGCTTTAAGCGGTAAATTATTTCAGTACGTTTTCTTTTTTTAAAAAATATGTTCAAAATTGATTAATATTTTTAATATATGAAACGCATCTATTTTGTACTTAAGTAGGAAATTCGTTTTTTTATTCCTATCAAAAGATCCTTAAAGTGTTAAATATTGTGGTTAGAATTAGTATGAATAAGTTGTGCATGTATGCATATATGTGTGTGTGTGTGTTGTGTTGCCTGTATAGTAGGTATCAGAATCTCTCAGGAGCGGTGGCAGAGCAACAAAGGCTGTGCCAGTGTTAATTTCACGGTGGCTCAAATTAAAATTTTTCCAAAACAAAAAACACCCATACAAACAACACATCGGCGGACCAGTGTATCCCAAACGGGGGACATGCCAACTATATTTCGATGTCGGCCAGGTTCGCCTCTAACTGCAGAATAACACAACTTTTCACGAAATTTTTTTCCATAAAAATAGGGTATAAAAAATGGTAAAAAGTAACATGATAAAGTGTAAATCTCTTCTTCAGTTTATAAGTTGAATCAAAATCAGTTTAAAGATAGTGCAGACGATGACGTGAAACCGAAATAGCTACCAAAACAATGCATACAAGTTCTTGTAGAGCTATTTTTAAGTTATTATAATGGAGTTCTACCAATAAAATAAATAAAAAAATGGTCTTCTGTGTAACGAGATGAAAGTAAGCATGTTGTAATAAAATTATATTTTTATAATATAACACATTTTTTATGATACTTAGTAATTCTCGTTTTTAATCAATATGACATAATATATAACTATATATCGACACTCCCTACGAATAATCACGTAAGTGGCAACTATGTGATTTTTACGTCTTTTGCATTTTCGTTGTCTACGGTCTATGCACTCAGTTCTATGGGTAGGCATCAAACAACAAAGAAAATTAGATTTAAAATTTAAAGAATATATATGTCGTCGTTACTTTGCAATTTCGTAAAGAATCTTTGAAATGCTCGCATGCGAAATTTCATGTTTGCAGGTACAGGATTATAGTAGGGAGTTTCAATACATATGTTTAAATTTAAATATTAACTATAATTTCGCGTATATGTTGATCTGGAGAAAGTATAAGCGTTGAAAGGAATGTTTTTGCATAAAGATGGTTAGGATAGGTATAATAAAAACATACTTATTTAAAATTGTATGAAATGTACGAATTATTTTTTTCGTTCGTGTTAAAAAGTTTGAGAAGATTCGTCGAATTGCCTACTCACCTGAGATTTCACATACACACCCATACACGCCCGCAATGGCATGTTAATGAAAATGCTACTGAATTTGTTGTACGTAAATATGTAAGCATGCACAGATCGGTGCAACAATCACAGAAAACGTAAACGAAATTTTAGAAATATACATTATTATGTTGCAAATGACAACTGTTAATATACGAAACAATTATATTTGTATAATTTTGTACATAATTAACTATTTATTTTTTAAAAAAACTTTATGTAATTCTTGATTAAATTTTACTTTATGCCATATGAATGGAGTTCTGCTAATTAAAATGTTTAATAATTCACAGAAAGAGTAAAAGTAAAAATATACAGACGCGTTAATATCGACGGTGTTTTGGGCAATTGATGTAACCCTCAAAAAATACGAAAGTGAGTTAATCTCATTTTAAAGACGACAGAGCAGGTCTCGGCCAAATGATGTAAATTAAAAACATAAATTGACCACTTTTTGGAAGGGAAACATCATTTTACATTGGTTTTAGGATTACAAATTCTGTTCCAGTCACTTCATGTAAGCCACTATTATATCGACAATCCCTATGTATCCCGTATCTGCATATATGAGAATTTACAGGTGTGCATTTTAAAGATTCATAACGCAACTAACCATATTATAATGTTTTCGATAAAAACAGTCTCCTGAACAATTTCAATTTGGAGGGTTACATCAATTGGCCAAAACACGTCAATACTGATATGTTATGTTTTTCTGAGATAAATTGTTTTATTCTTTTTGAATAATAACAAAAAAAGTGTCCTATTACACCATATATTTGCCCACATAGAAAGTGAAATCGGGCAGTTAGTATTGACTAATTTGTCCATCACACATTTATAAAAATATATTTATAATTGTAATTAAATAAAAACTATTTAACTGATAATGTTTTAAGTTGTCATAAAGTAGTCAGTTTTCCAAATCAAGGTGATTTAAAAAATTCGAAAAAAGGATTTTTACGACAAATTTCATTTAAGCCTGTTTAACGTTGTACTAACAGTGAACTATAACATGTATTGGTGTTAAGGAATGACTATTACAATATATTGTGATTTGCAGATGTGATTGTAAAATTAATAATACGGATATATACAAATACAAGTGTGAGTATTCTGAGAGCGTGTTGGTTTAATTGCATGCATCGTTTCACTAAGGGATGAAAAACCAGTTTCATGTATAATAGTTGCATACTAAAGTTAAGAATATTTCGTAGAGATTAGGAAAGGTCGTTTTATTGAGAAATGCAGTAAACTAAACACAATAAGTTCTCATGCAAAACATTGTATACTATTTCTTTGTTTAGGAAACCTTCGATCTAAAACGGGGAGAATAAATAAGGTTATAACAAAGTTAGACCATCCAGAACCGAATTATTAAGTTATTTATTAACCAACAGAAAATTCGTCAATAGTAACAACACAATTTGTTTTGTAATCATGTCCAAACTCAATGTGGAGCATATGGACTCTAATGGAAGCTTATCTGAACAGAAATTTTTATTCCAAAACTGCTCGTTGCTCAGTCGTTCAATCCTTCATTTTCAGCGAGAGTAAGTATAGAAAAATAGGGCTAGGACAATACGAGTAGTTAGCTCATCGTTCTCGCTACACTCAGATTTTAATATCGGATGGGTGGGAGGGAATTTAGTATTCACGGATATTCATTCCTTCGGGCATAACGCCATTAATTGCTTGAAACTATCCGTACTGGGATTTGAGCTCGTGAACACCACAACCGTAGCCAATGACGTTGACTACTCGGCTATAGGCACGGCATAAAAGTAATCAACATTTGTTTAATCACTTCGGTTCTCTATATGAAAAATACGGACTCCTATAAGTGTCAAATTATAAGTGAACTGATTTTTGGTATGATCTTATCAAAATATGTCAAATTAAAAATATGGGAAGTAGCAATTATTTTCTAGTCAATCACGTTCTCCACAACGTGTTGTTTTCGGGATTAGGTAAATAAGTTAGAAAGACTAGAGCTTTAACTTTTATGGGATAAAGAAAAGTGTTGATAGTTCGTACAAATTGTTATATAGGTTGTGAAAAATAATTGGTAATCAGTGTAAAGTGTGAATGAATAATCTTTAAGCCTTCCTAGGCTATAAAAATGGGAGTTGAGCAAATTCCTTAAAAACGCCTTAGATGACTGCGATGTTGTCATCCCATACTAGCCACCGTAATCCTTGAAACGGGGCGAAGAGAAACGTATGTTATCAATTATTAGTCCAATTGTAACTTTATCTTTCTACATTGACTGTATTTGATAGCGATGGAATTCACAACCAGTTATAGTTTTTTTTTAAATTTAATTTTAGATATCGACTGAGGGTGCTTGATGGAATTTCAATATCAAATTTGAATCGTTGAGATGCGGATGATGGTGTATTAATCATAAGTTATTTTATCAAGATATTTTGGAAATCAATAGAGTCCAGTTAAATTCCTTACCAATTTTGAACGAACAACTCAATCTTCCAAACTCCCCTCTATTGCATCCTTTACGTGAGATGAGTTCGTAAAAAATAAACATAAATCAACAATCAAAATAATGAGATTAACATATTAATACATTATTCCATAGTCACCCTGACAGAGCCCATTAGTTTGGAATAAGTAGATAGTTCTTCGAATTGCATTTAAAACCTTCTATTCCACTAATAATGCATTTTTTTCCCAATTGGGATTGGGGGCCATTGTTATGATGAATCCAGATGTCATTCTAGTCATTCTAGTGATAAGATTTGTCGTATTTTATCTTGTATATAAGTGATGTAAACTGTTTACTGTCTGTCAGTCCGAATTCATTCGTATGCTCGAATGCCTGAATTGCCGAAAGGCGAAACCCGGGTCGTTAGTGACGAAATACATGGAAATGTACAAAATCTCAACAATTCAAATGTCAGTTTATTAATGTATGTTAAAATAAACCATATCGTCGCGTTAATTTGAAAAATAAGTTCAATTTCCGAAAAATGTAGACACAATACGTATTACTAATTTATCATCACTACTAAATATAGAGAAAGGTTATGTTTATGCTTGATGTTTTTTTAACATCATCTTATATATACCCAGACCGCTTTGTAGACGTTTTATTATTTTCACATATCCCATTGTAGGTATGAATTTTTTTCATGACCTAATCGTTCGCGGTGTAAACAATGGACACACAGTTCCAACGTATAGCTACTTTAGACATTCAGTATTTAAATTTCAATACCGTCATCTATGACGGGTACGGTTATATTGTAATTGTAGTGAACCAAATATTAGGCAACTTAATCATAAAACACCTACATTTTTTAGTGTTACTTACAAATTAAAAAAGGTTTAATACACATGGAGGTAAATGGATAAATAGTGTACTATAAAGAGTTTTTTTTCAAACAGTCCGTGTAATTTATATAAGAGGAAATGTAATTTTGTAGCCGAACAAAGCTTCTCAATTTTAAGCTGTTGGTTTTATGCTGTAACACAACAGAAACAATTATAACAATATAAAACGAAATAAAAACAATTTTAATTTAAATTTCTTTATTAATACAAATAATTGCGATTCGATTTCCGGGTTGATTAACATTTCGGTATTTAGTTGCTTTATTTCATTAATTATTTCAAACACGTTCTCATTTATTTTCTACAATAAGTCATTTCGTTTTATTTAAAATACAGTTCGTTGTTGTTGAGATTTCCAATAATATATGAAATATTTATACTAATGGTTTGAAAATACAATATTTGAATAAATGGCTGTCCAAAAATAATTGTGGATGTGTAATCTTAATAGATGATTTTTAAAAGAAGCACGAAAAGAATCATAAATCAATGGTTAAAATAGCATTTTTTTCCGTACTTTGTTAGGATAGGTACGGCAAGGTTAGGAATTTTTTTCAGCTACTGAATATATAATATATAAATATACCGTTTTGTACAAATTACTAACCGTTTAATTAACTGTACTATTCAACACAAATTGAAAATTTGCTATTACGTTTGTAGGGATCCGTGCGCCTTGGAACAGTCACCTTCATTCAATTAGTAAGTGCTGTTCATTTTATTATCAGTTGTGAACAGAGTATGGAATATCATGAAGAAATTAGTGTTAAAATTACCTGTGTAAAGTAAGACTTAAAATTTTGAAATGTCCATATTTCAGTAATTTACAAACGTGGAATAGGTAAGTTCACCATCAAGGTGACCATAGATTGGTACTGACAAATAATACTGACCATTTATAATATTTACATACAATTGTGATATATTCTATAAATGAAAAATACTATATTCTATAAATGTAAAATACGAACGGATGTGTTCAATAAACAATTAAAAGCGCGCGATGTGAGTGACCTATGATGATTATTTCATTCAAGCGGAATGAATACTGAGAATCAAATCCTGGAATGCCATAACCACAAGTATGATGCATCAATCACGGGGCAAACGGCCTTGGCCTTACAATAACTACCAACTGCCAGTACACCAAAGGGATATAAAGTCATTTCATCTCGCAGCTACCTGAGAACGCAGAGGCAATTAAAATCAAAGTGGAATATAATTTATACACCTGTACAAACTGAACAAAAAGGGGATAGGCGCTGAGTCAAGTCATTAAGGGTGTTTGATTGCAATATTTCATATCGATTTTCATGAGAGTTGTCGCAATGAGTCGTAAACGTGTTCCTATAACTACATCGATGTGCCATAAGAACACGATTATGATTTATTAATCTTTGCAATTGATTGGCTGCGCCTTGAGAACATCAGATTCACTTTATGCAAGGGACATACTTTTCAGAGACTTGTGTGCAAATAAATCCATATAAAAAGTGTTCCCAGATTTATGGGTATAAGACAAATGCGCACATAGATATAAGCGTTCATAGACAATTGCAAAAAAAATAATAGACGAATATTCAAAATGAGCAACTTTCTTTGTGCGCGTCTTTCACTGTGCGCATTTCTCATTTGTTTGGTCAAAGCAAAAAATAAAATGAGAAAAAGGAGGTTTTTCATTTTTATTTATGTTATGTATAAATGACATGATAAACTATACTAGTTTTCAATTAAAATTTAATTAATTTAAAAATAAACCATTTATTCAGTGTTCTCTTACCGGACGAAAACAAGACTTCATAACTATTTTTGATATATTCTTTAACTATGTGTTTTAAATCAAAACACTCAGAGATTATCGGTTAAATAGTTTAAGAAAATTTAACATTATTGCTATTTTCATTCAACTATTTACTTAAACAAAAAACATAATCACAAATTTATAGTTATGTTAAATTTAAATGTATTTTTTTTAAAGATCGTTTATTGATTAAAGATTGACCGGTTTTAAAGTTTTATTTTCATATTTAATAAAATATGGATAATATTATTTTGATCGGAGTTCTGGGGCCAGCTTACCTTAACATTGATCTACCTGGAAGCCTGAGGATTACGCAGGGTCTTTTTTAATATTTACGTGTGGGGAAGTCGAATCAGTAATCCTTTATATTCGGAGGTCATTAGGGGAGCTGCATATAAATGATGATTGTTTTATATGAGCTTTTATGGCAGCCTCCTCTCTCTTTGCCAGAAATGTTTATTAGTATCTCACGTTTATTCATAAAAATATTGAATACATCTCGGATAAAACACGTAAACATTTTTTTTTTTAAATGGCTAGTCCAGGGGTTCTCAACATTTTTTGCTCCATTCCCCCTTTCAAAAATGTACAGAATATAATTCTCCCATTTCCAAGATAATCTAACTCTAGCTTCACATGTGTTTTTCCGATGTATGTATATCGTCTCTATTCTAGTAGAAAACAATAAATCAAAAAATGATATATTGAGTTAGTTATACCAAAATATCCTTTATTTCGAACTCTGCCATATGGAAGAACATACTTATTTTTATTAATTATACTTACAAAAACAGAGATTTGTACAAACAAACTAAATGAAAAGGGTATAGATAGCATTTCAAACATTTCAAAAACTGGTATTTTTCAGTTAGTGTCTTCTTCCAGAACAACAACGATATGAAAAATTGAAAATCTTTAATAATCGGCAGCAATCCACCCCCTGGAACTGTAAAATTCACCCATGGGAGTAAATCCCCACTTGTTGGGGACCCTTGAGTCAGATAATCTAAAAAACAATCTTGTTTAATCCATTTCCGCTCTCAATGTGGAGCATATGGACTTTTAATACTACATCTCAACATTTCGTTTTTACGAGAGGTGGTTGTAAGTTAGTTGCTCAGTCAAGATAAAAGAAAGGTCAAAAAGGAAATAGTGGTTAGCTAGGCATTTCGTCTATGTCTTTGGATACATATCCATAAATTGATAGAAAAATCGATGCTCGAGAGTTTCCATTCTGGGATTCCAATAAGATTGAATTAAGAGAAGCCAACACCATTGACCATTCGGCTACAGCTTGCTATTATTAATTGGAATAAATAATAACAAAAGTCAAGCCATGTGACGCGCGAAAAGTGAATTGTATCGATGCAGGCGGCAGTAGGTGCATCTGGGGTATCTCCAATGCACCATCTATGTGCAATCACGATTTAATCATAATGCATTGGTCTATTGATTATCGCGCTAGATTGCGGCCTGATATGAGAGCAGCCAAACGTCGAACCTGCGACTTATTGCCTATTAAATTAAGATTATATCAATGTTGCACGTATGCAAGGTATTGATTGTATCGTGATCCATTTTACTTTACTACAGCTCGCTTGATAATACTAAATGTCAAACGATTACTGATTGAAATGGTGTGTCGAAAGTCGAGTGAAAGTTCAGTTCACTGATATGGTTAAATACTGTTATTCCCTAAACTTTGTTTTTATAATAACATACTTATGACAGTGATACCAAATATTCGTTAAAAATCGAATATTCGAATTTCGAATATTCAAAACTCATAGAATTTTTGCCAAGTCGCATTAATTATTGTATGCTAAGACTTATTGTCAGCATGTGTTTTGAGTATATTGCTGTAATAATCAAAATATATGCCATATGTCATTTCTGGTTAATCTTTTCGTGTTATATACATTAATAATATTAACGAATAATTATTTATCTAATATTCGAATATTAAAAGATAGTCGAATATATTCGAATTTTCGACTGGCATCCTACTTACCATGATTCCCCGAAAGTGACACAGTCAAAATAACCTATAAGAAAAGTTAAGTAAGTATAACATTTATAAGATTATATCGTCGGCATAGTGGCAAAAGGCGATAATTCAAAAATCCACTGTTTTGAGTTATGAATGCATACTTTAAGACGGTCTATCGTTTCAAAAAAACAAGCTCAGCGATATTCCATGTATTTCTTACGTAAATTGAAGAAAACGATATGAATTAGACCAATTTCATTCGCTGTTATTTATTAGTGGCAAAATGCTATAATTAATATTACTATAAATAATAATTACCAATGATTCAATCGAATTTGCAAATGCTTACCGAGTGTCAGAAAGTTTTAGTTAAATAATTAATGCTTAAGGAATGCACCTGATGGACCTGGCTTGGACACGTGCTGCGGATGCCCCAGGGGAGCGTGAATCCTGCCTGTCTCTTCTACCAACCAGATGGATTCCGTCGCCCTGGAAGGCCGCTGATGACCAACTATAGGATGTATTCGGCGGAGCTACGGGACGCTGGGATGACCTGGGAGGAAGCGAGGAGACTGGCGGGGGACAGAGAAGCTCGGAGGAACCACGTTATTCGGAGCATATGGCCATATGCTCCGAATAGGGAGCGGATATGGTTAAAAAAAAGGAATGCACATAGGAAAACTAAATTTCATGACTTTCTTAGAAGTCGATTTTCTCAAAGCAAGGTTTTTTGAATAACGCCTTCTGCCACTATACCAACGATATAAAGTAGCAATGTTTTGTAGTGATAGATAAAAAAAACAATTAGATAATTAGAATACACATTTCGAAATAATCTATAGATTCGGTAGATATGTTGTGGGAATTCATTTTTTATATTTTATTTTCAATGTCGGCCTTTGTGGTCTAGAGGTAAGTGTTTGCCCAAGCGATCAGGTGGGTCTTGGTTCAATTCCCACCAAGGCCCAATTTGGATTTTTTCAATTTAAATGTGATCTTGCACATGAATGATTTCTAAAATTTCTCATCGAGTTTATCTCGTATGATTTTCTAATTTTCTAAATATTTGACGTATTGGCTGTCAGCTGTAATGCTAGATATTTTTTTAAAAAAATAATCAAATTAAAATTAAAAAAATATAAATATAAAATTAAGCAAGATGATAGTTATTACAAACTTGATAGAATCTATGCCCAAAACCTCTGGATCGTTTTGCATAAAAGCGACCGGTTGACCACTGGTCCAGTGGCATCTCGCTTCATTCATATGCAATCTGCATATTTGATTAACGCAACAAATAATTGAACTACAAAGAACAATCACAATAATTCACCTTTGCGGAGCAATGAGCAAGTAGTAAAGTATGCGATTGTTTAATTTGTATAATAATTGAAATGAACGCTCATGATTCAGTTGGAATCGGTAGGCATGGGTGAATACGCAGAAAATATGGAAAGGCAGAAATAAAATGGCTTACAATTAAATGCACTTTTGTTTAGGTCATATTTACTTTCATAAAAATAGTTTTCACTTAAAACAAATAAATTCCACAAAAACAAATTCTTTCACTCAAAATAAAGTGATCCCACATAATAAAATATATTACACTTCCGAAAAAATATTTTCACATAGATAAAATAGTTTTCACTCAACATAAATACTCACACTTTGAAATCGATAGTTGCAGGAAGCTCTAATGAAATGTCACTTATTCTTCTACTCTATATTAGGAAGTCTATATTGTCTTTGATCCACACATTATATTACATTACATAAACCAAACCGGACCAACCCTAACATAACCTACTACAACTTAACTCACTTTGTTAAAAGAATCCGTGACTAAGTGGAAACTATTAAAATCAAAGTTTGAGTGTATTAAGTTAATAATATCTAATCCAAAGTGCAAACTATCGAAATAAAAGGTCAAGTGTACCAAGTGAATACTATCTAACACAAAGTGCAATTATTTATAACCTAAATTAAATCAAAAAAGAAGAATTATTTCAAGCAAATTTACTGACATGAATTTGCACTCGCTAGTTTCTCATAATTGACAGTACAATGATAGAGGTATTTACAGCTTGCCAAAATGTAGACCTGCATGGGACAGATATTTTGTTATCAGAATCGGCCTGCACCTAGAGTTGAGATCTCAGACATCGCTGTATCTGATGTGTTTCTTATCCTCTGAGCTCCAGTCGACTTTGAGCGACTTTGTTCTAATTATTTTGAAGGATACAACCATGAATTAGGAATGGACTAGTAAACTTTTACATGCCGTTTGCATTCATATTTTTGTTGACTAATATGTCCCCATTCAAGAAATCTCTATTAGATATACATATTATAGAATAAAATATCAAAGTATTTAGTTCTACAAAATTTTATTAGTTAGTTGATAGCTGTCAGAACTATGCTTAAACATATTTTAGCTTTGCTTTATATTTACTCTTTTAGAACAGATATACAATATTACGTAATCTCCCTTATTCCAACATGATGAATTTTATTTGAAATTAAAATATTAAACGTAGGTACTAATTCAAGCATAGAAATCCAACGAGGGAATGCAGTCGACGTTATGGGTACGCTTGAGGTATCCGGGGGATGGAGGAAGTTTTTTTTCATTCTGGCGACAAATTTGTTTAAATGTTTAAAAAAAAAAAAAAAATTTTGTATGTTTGTGGTAATGTATTTATTTATTATATTGTATTTTATTGTTATGTTTATATTACAAATAAGATAATAATGAAATAATTTTAAAATTACTTAAAAGTAAAAATTAGATGTATGTATTTGTGCACTGTATGTAAAACATTTAAAAATAAAATAAATTATATGCATTAGAAAAAATATTTAGTTTTTGTTAAATGAAAATTAAATAAATGTTATGAAGTTGGGATAAGTGAGATGACATAATATTGTCTATCTCTCCAGTATACATAGCTAAGCTAAAATAAGTTTAAGCATAGTTCTGACGATGGTGTAAAGCCGAAATAGCTATCAACTAACAATAAAATTTCGTAGAACTGAGTACTTTAATAATATATTTCAATGGAGTTCTAGCAAGTAAATGCCAATTAAATCATTAGATTAGATATTATATAATTTAAGACATCGACTGAGGGTACTTGATGGAATTTCAATATCAAATTTGAATTATTGAGATTTTGTACACTTATATGTATTTTGTCACTAATGACCCGGGTTTCGCCTTTCGGCATCTTCAGGCATTCGAGCGCACGAATGGACTCGAACTGACGAGTCAAGTGCCGAAAGGCGAAACCCGGGTCGTTAGTGATAAAATACATGGAAGTGTACAAAATCTCAATAATTCAAATTTTAGATATTATACATAAAAATGTACGTAAATACATATATTATTTTGAAAATGAATGAAAGCAGTGAAGAGAGAAATTTGGATTCAGTCAAAAGGCGAATCAGAGTTTGCTAACTGTTATTTCAGCAATTCTGTATGGGGATAACTTGAGGTATTTGTTGAATACTGTCGTTTGCTTGGACGGTTAATTTGGAAATATACATTGATTGTCTTGATTAGAACATGGGAAGAGATTTTTCCTGAAAACCAACACCCATTTCTCATTTGATCGCTCACGATGATGATGTTGGTGTGCCATCGAAGATAGGTGTTTATCTTTTGAAATACGAATAAAGTAAAATCTTGAACTTAGAATCAACAAAAAATGATTTCCACTGATTAAACAAAACACTGCAACACTGATTAAGTCTCGATCGCTTCTCAAAGCTACTGTAAATATTGCCACCTGGCTAGTTAATATTACACTGGATTGTATCACATAATAAGATTGCGATATGTCGTTATTCGCTACCTGTATTGGCAGAAAAAACTAATTAAAAATGGCCATTGATAGTTGGTTATTAATTTTGATTGAAATCGTTAATTGCAACCTTGTGTGCTAACTACATTTTAATATCAGATGTGTATTAAAAATATAAGTGAACTGTTTTTCATGTATGTAATTAATGGATCGTTCACACAAGGTGAAATATTGTGTGAAGTCTGTAAAGAATGTTCTGCTGTTATCATGAGTACACTAGAATCATACCATAATTCTCAATCACTAAAAATTGATATAATTTAAGACATCGACTGAGGGTGCTTGATGGAATTTCAATATCAAATTTGGATTATTGAGATTTTGTACACTTCCATGTATTTTGTCACTAACGACCCGGGTTTCGCCTTTCGGCATCTTCAGGCATTCGAGCACACGAATGGACTCGAACTGACAGACAGTAAACAGTGTCTAACGTTTATATAGAAGATACAAATACGACAAATATTATTTACGAGGTAAGATATTATATGTCTGAGAGCCACACTGATACCTGAGTTAAAATTTCGAGAATTGCTTTAATCCTTATTTTGTAAACACCACATTTACAGAGTGGCGAATTGTCGCTTTCCAACTTCTTATGGAATTACCAGTGATTTTACAATTATAATAGTATTGTGGGTTTCGACGGGATGCAATTCGACGAAAGGGTTTTAACATCATTAAATTATCCTAGATAAAACAATTTTGAAAGAGTTTATATATGCATTTAAACAACTTTAGTCCTATAACTTCTGATCATGGAATTTCCAATACAATATGCAGGAAATATTATGTAATTTGGTTTTAACATTTTCCGTAGTTATTTCTGGCTTTAATTCAATATTTCAACATTTGGACATTGCGGTATATAATATGACGTCGTCTATATTAAATATTAATATACATTTATATACATAACAACAGATTATTGAAAAATATGGCACAATGAATATTGACATTTTTGTCAAATCATTGTCAGTCTGACATTGACATATGGCGGCTTTGTTCTTGACACAAATGATTGCAATGCAATTCGAAATGTTAATTGATATTCCAACGTTAAATAATGGCGATCGCTATTAATTGATATTTGACATGTCTTGCATATGACAAGAGAGCTTGTTTTTTTAATTAATGAAAACAGCAATTAAATACGTGCTTCAAAAATGAGAAATAATAATATGTTGGCATTTTATTATTAATATGAGAGGATCAAACATTACATACGAGAAGTTTAAGTTATTGACACTTTCGATCCTTTAAAAGAGAAGATGTGAGTAAAAATGTGTTGTTCTTATGCATGCTAAGTTTTTATTTAAATTGTTATTTATCTTCAATGACAGTCATCTCACAAGAATTGTTTTTTAACAAGTCACATTTGGTTACAATTGAATTTGATGAAAATTTGGAATTAAAAATGTTACACTGGTACAAAAAAGGACTAAGTACGAGGTAATTTCAAAAGTATATACTTTTTATAGACGCATATAAAATACATGCATTTTCGTAAAACCATGCCGTTCCTAATGTGGAACATAGAGCCTTTTAATATAGTTATGTCAACAGAAATATCTTCTATGAGAACTACGAAAACTTTTCCGAAGAGAGAAAGGATAGAAAGATAGGACTAGGACACGACTATTAGTTAGCTAATCGCTCTCGGTACGCCCCGTTTTTAGGATCGGTTGTAGGGTCATCAAGGGTTCAGAAATCCATAAATCGATTTATGATACGTACCGGGATTTGCACATGTGAGATCCATAACGGAAGCCACCGACGTTGACCACTGCACCAGGGACCAGACCGAAGAATACATACATACATACTTTGTTTTTATTTTGTGAGCAACTGTCTATGTATGGGTGTGATTTTGTCTACTTGTCAATTGTTCATAAATCATGAAATCGACAATTTTGACCATTCTAGAAAATCTTAAAGTTAGCTAGTTAGAATCGGTATAAATGAACTTCGTTCTCTGTCATAGTCGAATGGGCAGGCCATTATTTAAGTAGATAACCAAATTTAGAAACTAAATTTTTCGGTATAAGTAATAAATAAATATTATAATATGTATTTAGATTCTCAACTTGCTATAATTAATGAATCCTTTTATGTTGTGTCCCGTATAATTGAAATGTACCAGATTGTCGGATTTTGAATGCCGTAAATCATTGCGTTTATATAATTTATTATGTGATGGAACTTTGAACTGTGCAATACCATAACTGGGCGTCGGCAGAAATTTAATTTATAATTTCGCCGAGGGCGATCTTAATGATCGGTAATGTTTTCTCGATGGGCGAAATTATTATTGAAAGTAAATAAAACATTAGTTTCGTAACAATGCAATGCGAGAGAGGCGAGCGCTGAAAATATATCAACACTTTAAGAGCCAGTTGTTTGCGACACGAATGTATAAAAAAATCTATTTAACAAATGAATATCATTTAGAATTTAGAGTACTCTTGTTTCTTAAGTGAACTGTGCGGAGTATTTTAAGAATAGATATTGTTTGAGAAGACCCCGGATCGAAGAGAGGCGAGCGGCTGGTTATCCGGAGTCCTGGAAGGGCTGATCTCAGACAAACACCATGTCATATCCGGTTCAAAACTTATTTATTTTCCATTCAAGATGCAGTGGTTTAACATTACACAAATATATAAATCTTAACACATAAAATTGATTCTACATTTACATTTACTTAGCAACTGAATTTACTTTAAGTTATAATACAAATGACACAACGAATTTAAATAAAGTCCAATGCAAAAAAAAAAAAAAACAATTCACATCGCACGTCACCTCCAACGCCACGAGACCGCAGCTCGTCATAATTTACAAAAAAGTTTGAATATTAGCGGAGATTTAAGATATCAACTAAGGGTGCTTGATGGAATTTCGATATCAACTTTGAATTGTTGAAATTTTACACATATTCATGTAAGTAGTTCTTCGAATTCCATTTTAAAACCCTCCATTTCATCCATAATACGTTTGTTTTCCCAACTTAGATTAAGGGTCATTGTTGGAATCAATCCAGGTGTCGATGTAGTTCCTAGACTTAGTGATAATAATTTATTGTATTTTATCTTATATACATATGTATATATATATATATATATATCATGTCCGCTCCCAATGTGGAGCATATGGCCTCCTAATGGAGGTATCTAAACAGAATTTTTCTATGAGAACTGTTTATTAGTCAGTTGCTCAACCTCTCTTTATCAAAGAGAGTAAGGATAGGATAAGCCTAGGACAGGACTTGTTGTTAACTAATCGCTCTCGCTACACTCCGTGAGGATGGGATGGGTGGGTGAGGAGGGAGTTTTAGAAAACACAAACACTCATACTACGAACACAAATATCAATTTATGAAAACTGTCCGCATCAGGAATTGAACCCGAGACATCCGTACCCGTACCCTACGACGCTACCAACTGCGCCACGGACGCTGACAATATACCATAATTTATATATAACTGATATAAACTATGTACTGTCTGTCAGTTCGGGTTTATTCGTGTGTTCGAATGCCTGAAGATGCCGAAAGGCGAAACCCGGATCATTAGTGAGGAAATACATGGAAATGTACAAAATCTCAACAATTAAAATTTTATTAGCAGAGGATATGTTAATCGCTGATTGATCTTTATTCTCAATCCAAGTGTGTATTACCAATATAATAAAAAATAATTAGCAGCAATTCCAGCCCAGGTGGTGTTAATTAATAAAATCGAAACTGGCAAAGCCCTGCCTGGGGCCATAGTTTTATGGCAAAAGCGTGTCTTCCAGAACAATGGTAAGGCGCATTAAACGACCGGGTCGTGGCCACAAAAACAATACAATCAATGGGCACTATTACTATTAAATGCAGCCGTACACTTAATTGTTTTTTGTATGCAATTTTAATTTATGTAGTGCGAATCTGAATTAGGTATTAGATAATTTATAGTTTCAGCCCGTAGGCAGGATGTTTGTAGATAATGTGTGAAGAAAAAATACCAAATTTAATTAAACGAACTTGTTTATTTAATCGATCCAGCAGCCTGGCCTCTAGGTTTTGCGGCCGTGGAGGATGCTCAAGGATTGCAATACCGTTTACCATAAATTTTTGTAAAGTGCTATGACTCGTCATCGTTCAGTAACACAATCAAAATCAATGAATAAGTGATATTCTTTCAATATTCCTTCATTAAATTATGAAAGAAAACCTGCATATAACCTTAATGTAAGATAACTCAGATAAAATAAATTGGGATTTACTTCAAGTATAATAAGATAAAATATATAACACAACATACTTTGATATTTTATCCTATTAAAATAAATTATTTGATGTAAAACCTATGATTGTATTCGTACGAATCTATTAATTAAGGATGGATAGAGTGCCAGTGGCCTCCTTAGACATTAACCACAATTTAAGATATCGACTGAGGGTGCTTGATGAATTTTCAATATGTAATTTGTATTGTTAAAATTTTGTACATGTCCGTGTATTTAGTCATTTCAGGTTCGTTTGTGTGTTCGAATACCGGAAGATGCCGAAAGGTAAAACGTGCAATTCAAAATTTGTTAACGAATTTTTTTATAATCTGAATTAATTATGGATGTCTAATGAAAACATAAATAAAAAAAAAAAACGCTGGCTCAGAATCTGAACCGATAATACAACCTTTTCTATTTATAAAAATAGCAGACAATCTTTGGTCCTACTTCTAAAATTTTATATAATGATCATGATTGGTTTCACTCAACTCGAGCATTTTAACGATAGTGAATCATTTCATTATTATATACAATTTTGGAAGTAGTGCAAAAAAACCATGTTTTAATTTTTATAGACATAATGGTATTCTTTAATTTAAGACATCGACTGAGGGTGCTTGATGGAATTTCAATATCAAATTTGGATTATTGAGATTTTGTACACTTCCATGTATTTTGTCACTAACGACCCGGGTTTCGCCTTTCGGCATCTTCAGGCATTCGAGCACACGAATGGACTCGAAGTGACGTCAGTTCGAGTCTATTCGTGTGCTCGAATGCCTGAAGATGCCGAAAGGCGAAACCCGTGTCGTTAGTGACAAAATACATGGAAGTGTACAAAATCTCAATAATCCAAATTTGATAATGGTATTCATTTTAAGGTGTTAACTGTCAATTTTTGGTGGAAACTCATTACACTTTAAAAATAAAACTATTTTTGTACTATTTTCGCATGTTTATAATGAGCGAAACCGGTCCTTATTATTAAAAACATGTAGGGGGGGGGATGAGTACAAAATAAATTGTGATTTATTTTCAAAATAAAAAATAATGCTATTCCACCAGGAATTCTACCGTTAACACCTCAAAAGTGACAACGAATTCCTGTAACTATTAAGAATTACATGTTACACAAAATAATACAATGTCATAAGTAATACTCCTATTACAAAAGAATGACTCCATTGATCGACGATTGACATGAACAAAGCAGTTGGCTGATTTTCGTTACACTTAATTCTTTATTGTGTCGCACAATGTATTGAGATTATCTCAAGTGATCTGATTTAATGAGACTGATGATGACGACGATATGACCCGCATGTATTTTCGTGAGAACTCCTCGACAGTTGACGGCGGTCAACGATATAGTACCTCTTAAATGATAATGTATTCGACCTCATTATAATAATTAATTTATATAAGAAAATATCTTCCACAAGCTTGCACAATACACTATAGTCGATTGTATTATTTGGATTTTTTAATAGAAGTATAGTTATCACATAAAAAAAGCTATATTATTTTGTCGAGTACGTTTGGTCAATAAGCTAGACACACTTTCGACTGCTTATCTACTCCAGGGTGTCCCAGTTATTATTGCTCCATTTCACGTTTCACCAATGTTTAGAATGTAATTCACCTTCACAAGAAAATCTCTAACTCAAAAGGTTCTTTCCTAATATGCATATATACGCAATATTAAAAAACTTTAATAAACGGCAGCGATTACCACATGGAAGTCTAAGATTCACCCTTCGGAGGAATTCCCCACTAGTGTGGAGCCCCTAGTCTACTCGGTTATAGGACCAGGACTGGAATAATGAAATGGAAACTTTCATACATAGATTTTTCAATCGATCGACTTTGTATCCAAAAGCATGGAATTTGTGAATTGTCATAATTCTTTATCAACCCCATTTTCTATCATGAAAAATTTTTTTAACCCTTTCTGAATTGAGATATTGAACGACTGATTAAAAACCAATTGTCGTTAAAACAAAATCTGTTGAAATATTCTATTTGGAGTTTATATGATCTACATCGGTATCGTACATTCTTTAACAAATACCTACAAATAAACATTGAAAAGATTTATGCTTTTGAATATAAATTATAAGTATAACATTATAGAAGGGTAAACCAATATGTACTATATTTAATAGCAAGAGATATAGAATGTCGGCGTCCGTGGCGCAGTTGGTAGCGTCGTTGGCTACGGTTACAGATGTCTCGGGTTCAATTCCTGGTGCGGTCGGTTTTCATAAATCAATCGATTTATGGATTTCTGTCCTTAATCTGAGTGTTTGTGATGTCTAAAAAACTCCTTCCCACCCATCCGATCCTCATGGGGCGTAGCTAACCACTAGTCCTGTCCTAGCCCTATCCTTCTATCCCTACTCTCTTCGAATAAAGAGAGGTTGACCAACTGAGTAACAAGCAGTTCTTTTATATAAATTCTGTTGCGATACCTTCATTAGCAGGCCATATGTTCCACGTTGAGAGCGGAGATGGAAAACAAATATAGAACGGCTTTATTGTGACAAAATTACAGATTTCGACATTACCAATGGGTTGATAATACAGGGCGCGATAATTGTTATACCTAGAGCCCACCCGCAGTAGTTTTTAAGGAAAAATGTAAAACTTCTGGAAAATATATTTTCGGTAAGCGACCGTGTGGGGGACATGCCGAAAAACGATAGTGTTTCAAATATTGAAAATCTTTGAAAAGCGTTTACCAATGATTTATCGGTCAATTAAGAGAATCATGATAAGTGCAATGGAAGTGACTCGGTATAATCACGAGATTGAATGATTAGTCATAGGAGATCAAAATATGACTAAATCACTTTTAGTGGTAATTATTTCTGGGTCACAATTTTGATAATTGGTGAATGGATAAGTATAAATTCACTGTGATGACTCGTAAATGTATCACGATGTTGGGTTTCTTTTCAATCTCTTATTCATAGACGATGTCCTGTCATTTTAAGAAGAATTTGTGTGGAAAGTATCTTATATTAGTCACATTAATTAGTCTTCTAGCTTATTTAAGGATGCTAAACTTTAATCGGTATAAAGATGACACCCCCTGGTTTTTTTTGTTAAGTTTAAGTTTTATTAGGCTCCATAACTGACAGCGCACAGCTTTAATGGCAATGATTCTTGGTAGTCGAACCGAGTTGTCGTCGTTAAAAGCAATCGGTTGCCTTAGGGCTATAGCTAAAAATTAGAAAGCGTCCAGTGGACGAGTCTATTATTGACAAAAAGGGGAGGAATCTACAGTGGTTGAAGTTTAATTTTTATTTTGGCGGACAGTCGGCTCTCGGAGGCCTTCGGCTAAAGGAAGCCGGCCGGCATCGCAAGTCATTATAAATTGGTTTTGTTTGTTTTTGAAATTGGACTTAATTTCAATTTAAAATCGTTTGTTGTTTCAATTGCATTATAACTTAAAGGTAAATTCATGTGTTAAGTAAACGTAAATGTAGACTCAATTTGATGTGTTACTGGTAATTTTTGTGTAATAAACCACTGCATTCACTTCATTAACTAAATAAGAGATGAACCGGATTGAAATGGTGTGAGCTTGAGATCCCAGACCTCCCAGACGGTGATAGCCAAACATTCGTCCTTTTTCGACCGGGGTTTCCCAAAGAACAATCGCTTGCGGCAAATAAAAAAATACGTAGAAATTTTCCTCACCATGGACGCCACATCCGACTATTTTTTCGGTTTCCTAATTATTTTGGTATGGAGTAGATACATTTTTAATAAACATGATTTTCATATTGAATTGTCAATCGTTTGTTAGAGCTGCATTATACGTAGAATACTTCTAAAATATTATCTAAAATATTAGATAACAGTGCCTCCGACGACTTTAGCTCAACGCTCGCAAACACACGGGCGCAGTCTGTTTCTATCGTCAACATTCGCAGTGCTTTGTTGTGTAAATATCGAAATTATATTGACAGAACGCATGAATTAAGTCAGTACTTGACGATTTTCTGTTTTAAATATCAAAATGGATGCAATTTAACGCTCTACGTAATGGTAGAACGTATGAAGTCATAGTATTATCGATGGTTTTTTGGCCAATTGATGTAACCCTCAAAAAATATAAAAATGAGTTAATGATTCAAATGATTAAAATTACCAATTTTTGAAACGAAAACATCATTTTATTATACATTGGTTTTAGGTTTAAAAATTCTGACCCGACCACTTGATGTAAGGCAATATTTTATCGACACTATCTACGTATAATCCCGTATTTGTAAAACATCAGAATTTCAAAGATTCATAACGCGTGAGTTGCGAATAATGTTTTCGATAAAAACAGTTTTTACTCTGTCCTGAACAATTTAAATTTTGAGGGTTACATCAATTGGTCAAAAAACCAGAATATTGACGGTTTTTGGCCTGATATAACTATAGCTCATCAATACAAAATCTTATGACTTGTATCCTATACAGATTATTCTTTATAATGCACAAAAAATCTTTTTAAAAAACAAACAATTGTACTTGGGCGAGTATGTACTTTGAAAAAAATAATGATTTGAACTGATTTAAAAATCTATTATCAGTAGATAGATAACTGTGAAAATTAATCAATTCATCACGTATGTTCCTAGAAGGTGACATACTTTAATTAATGATTTATTCTTGTTTAATATATGTAGCGCATGCGAATTATTGTTCGTGATAAAAAAATTTATAAAACTAACAAAGGGGGAAAATCTCGTCCGCGAAAATTATACATCGCCACATTCCAATCTTGAGAAGAATTCGCCAAAAGTTCATCAGACATTGAACGATCATTCGTGTGGTTGAATCTGTGACGGATATATATATTATTATGTCGGTAGCATATTTGATATTCGCTACCACATGATTTTGTCTACATCTGCGATATTTAATATTCATTAAGTCATCGATGGCCTAGTTTCATAGTGATACAACTAGAAATTGGTAGTTTTGAGATATGGCCGATCAAAGTTTTGACTCATCTAAACTGACTGGTAAAAAGTGATAACATATTATTTGTATTACTTTTTTATTCAACTAGGTGGTCAATAGTTAGATTAAGGATTAAAGTTGTTTCTTTATGGAACGCCACGATTCACAAAAATATGTTTCCACAATACGATATTTCGATATGTATGTATATGAAACTGAGATTTTATTTAATTTAACTGACCTACATATGTAAATATCTGTCTTTTGAGAGAAAATCTGTACATTTTACAAGCTGTACTTTTGTGGAACTGTAGAATAGCGGTGTTCGAATATAATGACTAAAATCAAAATATCAAATATTTTACTTATCGTCATATAGAACTGGGCCATCGATTTATTTAAAAAGTGAGATTACAAGATTGACTGTCAAACGGTGTTTATCAAAATACGTCTTATTGAAGCCATTGAATCAGATTGAAGCATCATTAAAGAACTTACGTACACGCTTAAAATTTTGTTTTCATACAATTGTTTGAGGGCTACGAGTGTTCACTATGCGATTATGATACATATTCACTTTAAAATTGACGTTTGTTTGCAACGTGCGCGGTCTACAATTGTCAGGTAATAATTACTGTACGGCTCCATGATTCAGTGGTCAACGTTGGCTTGTGTTACGGTCTCACGGAGGAGCTGGAAGGCATAGATGTGAGTAATGTGTTAAATTACCACCCACCCACCCGATCCTAAAGACTAACCACTAGTCCTGTCCTAGACTTATCCTTCTATTTCTTATCTCTTCGAAAAAGGGGGGTTGATCAATTGAGTAATAAGCAGTTTTTATGGAAAAGCTTCTGTTGATATACCCCCATTTGGAAGCTATATGTGAGTTTATATGGTTTAAAAAAAATACTGAATTCGTATAAATGTTATCTATTAAAGGGAAAGTTGAAATAATGCATGTAGTTCACTTTTTGGCACAATTTCTTAAATTGGTTGTTTTAATATAACATACATTTATAATTTAAGACATCGACTGAGGGTGCTTGATGGAATTTCAATATTAAATTTGGATTATTGAGATTTTGTACACTTCCATGTATTTTGTCACTAACGACCCGGGTTTCGCCTTTCGGCATCTTCAGGCATTCGAGCACACGAATGGACTCGAACTGTTCGAGTCCATTCGTGTGCTCGAATGCCTGAAGATGCCGAAAGGCGAAACCCGGGTCGTTAGTGACAAAATACATGGAAGTGTACAAAATCTCAATAATCCAAATTTAACATACATTTGTTTGTAGTATTTGAAATAGAGATATTGAATATATCCGACGTAACACAAAACTCTGGAAAAACTAGCTCTATGTGTGAAGTAACGCATTAGGAAAAAAGCGAATAAAACCCATCAATAGGCCTACCGCTGTATACCTTAAAATTTTGTCTAAGGCGTACTGCCACACGGTCGGCAATACAGAAAACTTCTTTGCCTATCAAATTGACAAAGGTTAAACAATTTCCATTCAAAGCACAGGATTTATGGCGCAACCCCTTAATAATTGCGCACATTTCAAAAGTTTCACACATAGTACGTATCGATGGTAAATCGATAGATATTTCTATCTTATTTTACGTGTGTAATGATAAGAGACAAATATATAGCATCTTCGATGTTTAATCGGTGTATGGTGTTCTGTTTGGTTCGATTTCGCTCTGGAATTATAGTGTCTTTGAATGAGGTATTGCGAGAACTCGATACAAATGTCCGAAAGTCGTTACATCCATTTGAAATTGAATAGGGATAAATAATAAGTGCGTAAGTAATCGAGAAAATATGTACTTGTAATTTATGTTCGAATATTTGTTTAAAGTTGTTCGCAGGGAATTTTTCATTACGCCTATGCGAAGCATTTCTCACGAATTGAATGCGCAATAAAGTATATTTATAAATTTCAAATCAGGATTATGTATTAAAAGATATATCAAATTATATAAAACGGAATGATAAGACGTATTCGCTATTTGGACAAATTATCTTGAGATATATTAATAAATCATATTTATTGGACAACGTCGTTGGCTTGGAGTTCGAATCCCAGAAAGAACAGTTTCACGAACTGATTTTAGTTCAATTGATTTATTGATCTGTGTTTGAAAGCATGAATGAATTCCTTCCCACTTGTCTGATCCTAAAAAAAAACAGAGTTTAACGACAGCGATTAGTTAATCACTAGTCCTATCTTAGCCCTAAACTTATATTCATACTCTCTTCGAACAACTTCTGTTAAGATATCTACATTAGAATACCATATGCTAAGTATTTTGACAAAAATTATCAAATACCATTTATATTAGTTTTGTCGATGTTAGAATTTAAAACAGATTTTTGTTCGTTTTAGATATTACGCAATACGTTTGTGCTATATCGTGATTTATTTATGTTAATTTGAATGTTATAACTGTATTTTAAGCTGTCTAATAAATAATATAAACAGTACAAAATTAAAATTGCCAATTTAAAATTTATATTAAAAATGAATTTCCACAAAGTTACCGCCGAATCCATATAACCTTCAACTATATTCCTATGATGGGTGGACATTTTTGGTCATTATACGATAAGTACGAAAAGACATTCCAAATATAAGAACGTGACACACCTTGGTTTTATTGTTAAGTTTAAGTTTTATTAGGGTACTTTTGATTTTGTTTAATTTTTTTTCTGCCGAAAAATTTTGATTTTGCAGATATAAAATTTTGTAATGGAAACGACGATATGCTCAACATTATGATAGGACATGGATAAAAAACAGTAGGTAAAGAAGATAAATATTTTCATTAACTTTACTAAGGTGATTAAATATTTAATAACGATAATTTTAATACAAGTATGTAAGGCTGCCACGGCGGTCTTTTGTGAATTCTATACCAAACAGTAGCCGTCGGCAACGGTAATTTTTTCCGACAATAACCATCGCCCTGTCCCGCCCGCGCGTGCGAGACGCTATAACGACAGAGCGAGAGAGATGCACCATGTAAAAAATTGATGATGACGAGAAAAGAAACAGAATGTCTAATTAAGAAAAGGTGGCTCGCATTGTGGAGCGTGACTGATGGAATGTAATTTTCTTCATAGGTCTACTTTAATTAGAATTCCAAATACATAAATAAATATTTAGATTGCCTCGCCTGGTACTTTTACACAATACGTAAACACGATACTGTATTATGTACATGTACAGAATGATGCCAACATCGAAATAATCTTATATATAATAGCCCAGACTGCTCTGTAAACGTTTTATTATTATCACATATCACTTGTAGGTATGAAATTTTCTCATGACCTAAGCATTCGAGGTGTCTATATAAAAAAAAAATGTTATGCAAATGCACACAGTTCCGACGTACAAGCTACTTTAGGCATTCAATATTTCAATTTCAATACCGTCATCTATGAGGGTACGGTTATACTAGTTTCAAATACTGTTAGTTTAATGAAAAATATTTTCTCTCAACCATGTCCACTACCAATAGAGCATATCATCAGACATTGCTTTTTTACGAGAACTGATTGTTAATTAGTGTTTACCTTTTCTCAAAAGACAAAGATAAAGGTACGTGGACTGAAGGCGATTGATGGAGTTTCAATGTAAAATTTGAATTGTTGAGATTTTGTGCATGTTCATGCATTTCGTTACTAAAAACCCGGGTTTCACCTACCGGCATCTTCAGGCATTCAAATTTTAATTAACTAATCGATGTTTAAAAACATTTTTTTCTGTCATAATTGCGTCAAATTACTATGCGGCGTAGCTCAGAAGATAATTAATATTATTTTAAGCAAACAAACATTTAAAAAAAAATAAACAGTCTGAAAGGAAATATAAAATGAAAACACAAAATGCGAAATTTCCTTTAAAATATATTATAAAGTTATGATGAGTTTTCATGAATGACGTAAGGCATAAAGCTTTTATTATAATAATTGTCTACAGTAGAAAAGTGATACTTTCAATACGTAATAAAAATAATAGTGAGAAAAGACTTCATTACTGAACATACTTACAAATACTATTTTTTGGTCGAACTGTCGCAGAATTCTATTTTTGAGAATTGTTTGAAGTACGTTTATACAAATAGAAAAGTAAGTACAAAATGAAAATATTGATGAAATATTCGTAAACCTAATGATTTTTTGTTTGTGGTATATATACTACATAACATTTTCTAAGCAAAGAATTAATACTATAATAGCATAGCGCATTAGGCATAATAAGCACAGTTTATGTTCTTTTATTGATACTTAACTAGAACCTGTCCTGAAAATATTATTAAAATTGAGTAGTTGCAGATCAAACATGGCTTTATCCATTGAATTTTAATATGAGATAATTTAGAATGAACGAGCAGCGATATGTTTCGTCTAATGAAACAAGTGTTGATGTTGGAAGAGATGATATGTTTCACACACTGCGTGTATTCTCTGTGAGATATAATGAACTTTTAATTGTAAATGCTTTTAAATTTTCAATAAATGTGCGTTAAATATAAGGAGTTTAGTGTTTTTGTTAAATATTCATAAAAAAAAACAGTACTTTTTAGTCACGTTTGATCTGCAATAACTCAAGGATTGTATTGATACAAATGTTTTAATGTGTCAACAATATTTGAGTGCATACATTTTTTTTAACTAATTACAAAATTTTGCAAATAAAAAAATTATTGGCAATATTACACCGTACACCATAAAAAGCTTCATTTTTACATAAGCAATGTAAAAAGGTAAATATGATAGACTTATGGTATAACCTGCCGATCTCGAATTACTGGCATTGTAGGCTTCTTGTGTTGTGTGGAGTGTATTAGTAGTCGACGAACTAGCCGTCTCCGCTAAATGAAAAAAGTTACAAACTGTAAATAGTGATATTTGTGATTGGCATTAGAGGGGTATTACAACGCCGTATGAGTGTCATATAATTGAATACCATTGAGTAGAAAGGTGCTAAGTACCAAAAATCAAAAAATCAATATTTTGCATGGAATGGGTGCAAAGACTGCCAAGTACTATAATCTGTTAAAATGCACAAGGACACTGTAATTTTGCTGACTAAACGTTTTTATTACATTCCGACACTTTTGATTTATGGTACATGGCACCTATCTACTCAACGGTATTCAATTAAGCCTGATGATAAGTATAATCAGACTACGTTTTTCAACAATCTTGTAAAATTATATTGTATAAAGAAAATTTTCGTCATATCTCACATAGAAAATATTTTGCAGAAGTATTTCAGTGCAAATTTGGAAAGAGGGCTACAATTTGAATAATTAAAAGGGCATTTAAATACATTTAAATGTAAAGTAATATATTCATAATCCTTATGTGTAATAATGAACATGGTTTCGTTTGTTTGATTCTTCGTAATGAGGATTAATTCGGTCGTATTCTATAATACTTATCGGAATTTGTCTTGTGTGATCTTTTGATTGAATTCAGATATTCATTTCATATTTAATTAGAGTTTTTCTAATGCGGCATTCCGCAACTAAATCGTTTTCCATTGCATGTATAATCAAAACCTAAATTTTTTGTAAGTGACACTAAAATAAATATATATTTCTTTCATGATAACATATGACCGTGTAGTACCCCTTTTATAATAAAATATCTTTGGTAAAACTGGATAGTAATAATGATGCTTAAAATGGAGTTACAAAGCTATATTTTATTAAAAGAAATAAATGGTTAAATGAATGAAAATTAAAAAAAAAGTTTACACTTAAAGTATAGTGTATTATTAATGATCTGTTTTCACAACACGTGAAATAATTAAACGAAGTAGTTTTCTTGTAAATATAAGAACAATTAGTTAAATAAATACATTAGAAAAAAATAAATGAAAAATATGGTGATGAAACCGCAAAGTAGCGTTGTGTATATTCTTTTATTTTTAAGATGGCATCTCGCTGGTGAAGATAATTAGTTGTCGGTACAAATAAAACATAATACGTGATGATGATGAAGTTTTCAATTATTAAAAAAAACTAGTTGCATGTCAAGTAACTTCGTCGAAGTACAACGTTGGGTCAAGAAGCTTGAATCAATTAAAAATTAATATTAGGATAGTATGTAAGGCAGTGCTGTGGAGCATCCGGCCTTTTAAGTGCACCCTTTTGACTGAATCCAAATTTCTTGAGAATATCTTATTGAAGTTTCCGTGTTACATTGATATATAATACTGCGGCGTCATACGGATGAAAAGAAGATTTCAAATAATTTTTCAACCATACCTATTACACAGGAAACTGATTATAGGGTAAATAAATGTTGAGGTAGACACTCTATTCAAAAAGTTGAAAGCGCATAACTATGCCGTCGCACGAGTACGTCGAGTATAGCGAGTTGTAAATCCGTAGCGGGTGGTGGCGCGTAGAGCACCGAGTACCTTGGTATTCAACATTGTTATCGTATATGAAATGAAATACACATTACACTTTGAGGGATGGCTAACAACAAACTGACTTCTCGTGAGTACGGTTTAGTGATTCCAGCTATCCATTATTATTAGCATATCGAATATCGAATAGTTTCTGAAGTACGAAAATATTATTACAATTTCATTTGAATAATTAATTACAAAACATTATAATATAAGTAAACATTAAAATTTGTAACAAAACGATCTCATTTAAAATTTTAAATCACTGATATACAAATAATATTTTCGCATGAGATACCTACATTTTTATAGTAATTTACTGCTTAATCTTTTCCCACTTCTGTCAAATCTCAAATAAAGACAAAATTCATACACATTCCAATACCGTTGCATTGTATTACAATATTTAAAATTTGCAGCTACGTTGGATTAATCCAACGTTATTCCTTCAATTACTGAAATTACGGTAGGTTTAAAGAGTTTTTTTAGGCCCGAGTCATTCATTCGTCAAACTCAAGTAATATGATAAGGCATTGAAAGCGCCCGATTTGGGTGAAGGCAAAAATAACCACTACCTATGGTGTGGTATGAGTTATTGTTCTTGAAATCCGAAGAAATTGTTAAGTGATAAATTATTACAAATATTCGAATAGATAAAAAAGGGGCGAATATATTATTATTGAATATTGAACATTCGAATATTAGAGTTGGAAACCCTAGTACGGGTGTCGAAGGACTGCGATTGGCAAAAACGGCGAAATGCCAACGCTAAGCCGAGACTGGTTTGGGGAGAGATTTGTTACACCACGCTTAATGGGAGACCGCAGACGTATCGTCATTTCATAACAAAAACGGCTTTCTACAAATAGCACTATAGGTATCAATATTCGGCAGATGAAATGATTTTTGATTATCGAATTCATTTTTGTAAGATAACCGAATCTATATCTTGTCAGGGGACTCAACGTTGAACCTTCTACCATCCGCTGTGGATGTGTCCCTTTCTATGCGTATCCCGTTAATCAAAAATGCCACGGCTGCCTCACGAAAAATGAACCAATACTTTATACCAACTAAAATGTGATAAAGAATTTAAAACACATTCGCAACGGGGGAAATATGACCAAAATACGCGCTGCGGCGGGGCTGATTCGCAGGAAATTGACAATAGGTAATGGTAAAGATTAGCATGAAACTGACCAATCGAAAATTACGCGAAAATAAGTTTGGATGTTCTCCTAAAGGCTGACCAAATTTTTTCAATAATATTATGAATCGAACATGAATTATTAGTTATGAGCGATTAATGCCACCTATATCGATCGAATGATGCGAAAACGCGTTCCCCGCCGCAATAAAAAAACTTTGCGACGCAGAAAACACGTCCCCCGGAGCTAACGCGTGAAAACAAAAATTTAGAACTGAAAAAACCGTTTATCAACTTCACCCAGATATTTCCTACTGGCCAATCAAAGGATACTAAAATAATTTTGGGGAAGAGCAATGCTGAAGCTTTGTGACAAGGACATTAATTAATGAGAGTAATGATTGGCAATTGAATTGTGTACAATTATATACTAAAAATTATTTTGTTTCAATAAATTACAGATAAATAGTTTATATTTATCTCTTTGTTTTAAATTAAAAGACCTTAGTTCGATAGTTGGTTTCTCGAAAACTCTTTCGTAGTTCATGACAAAAAAAGTTAAATTATAAATTGATAACATAGACAAATATTTATTTTTAAATGTGTGCATTGAAATAGTTTCGCCACACGTTGTTTCCCAGAAAAGTAAGTGCATTATATCGGAATCCGGAGCAAGACGATAAATATTGCAGCCGGTTGATGATGCTATTTAAATCATTCACATCTTCGGTGTTGGGATTCCCCGCCACTCCATGCCACGTCGTACTCACTACAAGTCCTCGCGATTAATGATGACAAAAAGCGTGAAGATATTTATTCGGCTGTCCTTTCATTGCAGCACGGCGATAAACGATCAGAAAATTTCAATGATGACCCACACTAATTTTCCAGAAATTTTATATATAATGGCCCAGTCCGTAGGCGTTTTATTATTATCACATATCACATGTAGGTATACATTTTGATTATAATCAAAAAGTAAAACTAGCTACGTTATACATTCAGTATTTCAATTTAAATCTATAACGGGCGTTCCACTAGTACCAAATAAACACTTAAAAAATGTTCATTGAAAAATCAATCTGGCACGCTTAAGATTCTGTCATATAAAAGCTTTCAAAAGGAAAAAAAAACTCCTTACTGATTGTGGGTTTACAGTAAACAAGAGTGCTTATCATGAATTCTTCGTAATGTGATTTTAAACTTGAAGAGTTTGCTTTAAATTATCCAGTCTTTAACTGACTTTCTAGGGTGACTCGGAGGAGTGAGCATAGAATTTTTACCAGAAGGTTGCGTGTACAATCTTTTCTTTACTTTCAACATTTGCATTATCGTGATAGCAATAATTTTACTGTTTTTTTTGTATTTAAAAATAATCTTCAAATAAATATTACGTTTGCACATGCAAAAGAATGTCGGCGAGTTTAAATGTAAAAGCATTTTATGCAAATTTAATCTTTGTTAGGAAAAAAATCGTCCAATAGCAAAAAAGTATTGTTTATCGTTGCTTATGAGAAACATTATCTCATCTGGTTTCATGTTATTATTTCTATGTTAATGGTTGTGCAAAAATACGGTTATAGGCGTCAAAAGGTTCCGCGGTAAAATTTAAAAAAAAATGCATGATAGAATGTGTCGCGGCACGTGTGCGCAGGGCCGGCCCATCAAAATTCCGCGCCCGAAAAAAACAGCCACGCAGAGTATTATTGTCGCTTCTCGTCGAAAGGAAAAACAGGACATCGCAGATAGCTCGATAATTCTAAGAGACTATTTTTTTGATTTTGGCACTTTTAAGTGAGCGTTATAAAAAAACATAAGGGAGCGTAAACTATATTAAGAAATGCGTTAATGAAACGAATTTTTCTACTGTTATCATCATTGTGTTCTGCCGCGTATATCTAATTGTTTAACCTCAAGGATGCTCCCACATCTTCCACTCGGTTGACTGATGATTTACTTCTTTTTAATATGGCCTGGCCAGAAAAGGAGTAACACTTTAATGAAATTGAATAACTTTTGGCGTCGAATAATAATTCATAACTTGGTTATTCAGCTGTGCAACTATGAGTGAAACGAGTGTGTTTCGCCTCTGTGAGAAACTACCGAAGACTAACCATGCACCCTTAGTTATATAACATTTTGAATAATTTAGTTATCAATATTTGTTTTATTTTAAAAACTAACTTCTACAACCAACGAATACTATCGACTGACGTAATTGATGAAACATTAATTTGGCATTTGAATCGTTGAAGTGTTTTTCCAAATGGAATATTCGAGAGTTATAGCTACGAGAAAATAATTGTGCGCTAACTAAATTGTGAACTAAATAATGCTAGTTTTATGACCTGGTAATAATAAAGGTTGTACAGTCTGGTCAGATTTTTTTTATTTGTGATTATTAAAAGCAGGTTTTTATAGCCAAATACTCTAGTATGCGCATATATGATTCTAGGATAAGGATAGTTTATAAAAAAAGTACGTGGAATGTTATGATATAAGCAGAGCAGTTATGTAAAAATTACGACCCTTTTAAACAAATGCACTAAAACTGCAGTTCATGCATTTTACTTCAAGCCTTTTGTATTACACTTTGAAACTTCGTGAAGTATGATCTGGGAAAGTTTTTAAAAAGTCTTTCTAAGTTTATTTCGAACCGCGTAACAAAGTAGTGAGTAACTCACGGCTGAGGGTATTAAAAATGCATATAAATTATTACGTCTGGTGTGTAATGCATACTGCACTTAAAACATTGTTTATTATGCAACTGGTAGTACAATGTAGAATGTTAACGAGTATGAAAGAAGATGAGTCTTGCAAAAAAACTGCCGGATTGTTCTGCCGCTTCTTTAGATTTACGCAAGAAAGGGATACAAGCGGGTCGTAGTGTCGAAGTTGTGATTTATAATTTAATGGGTGTGGTTTGAATTCAGCCGACAACCAATTAAAAAAAACGCTTTATTAAACTCGTAAATGTTGGAATCACTGGTGTTTATGAACAATATTTTAGTTAAATTACCAGCTGCCCGATTTCGCTGTTAATCTGAGCAGTTAAAACATGTAAAAAAATATTATAAGTTTGCATGACGTCACCCTTTTGTCAATCTCCCATAAACTCAAACAATGATGGCTTATCGATGGATTAGATAGGGACTTTGTTAGAACATATTCAGAGTCAACATATTGACGTCGATTAAAAGTGTTGAGCTTTTTTCTCTGCCATAACTGCGCCGAATTGCTCTGAGCTTTAGGTCGAAGAGTGACGTCGATCGTTTTATATAATCAGGATTTAAAAAATGGAAATAAAGACCTTCACTGAGAAAATTCAAATAAAAGAAAAGAAAAAATAATTTCAGAATATATAACGAAAATTACCTATTAAGTGTTTCATTTATTTGATTTTGTTTTTGAATAACGATTTACTTTTTTAATTAGTTCGTAATGTACTTCCACTATCCTGATTCATTAATATAATAATTATACAATATAATAAAAAATCGGACTCCGAGTCTCGACTCACAAAACGTGTTTCATGTAGAAAATGAATTATTTTGAAACTAAAATTTGGAATTATTTAAAATACATATTATGTACCATCGGCGTGCGGTAGATGTATGTATATCTCTATCACACAACCTCACTTATGTGTAAGGATAAAAGAGTAAAAGCCAACATGCTCTTATATCTCGCTTGCACCCTTCACTTTACATATGATTGAGGGAGAAAGAGAAAAATTCACTGCAAGTGTCTGTGAGTGAGTGAGTATGTATGCACTGAATTCGTTTATTTTTGGGTACATAAATACACTATAAAAAGCATTTGATTTCGAAATAATTATCTCTAATTAATTATTATTATTTCATTAATAGTCATTAAATACTGTTGACATTAAACTATTGTAAATGATTCTTACATCATTGTCCAGATGTGGCAGTTGTCGCAAGACACCGACCGGTCATTTGAAATTAAATGGCGATTAGCGCTGTGAAGTAAGAAATATTTATACAGTTTACTTCAAATAGTTTCAGATATTGGTCCACGACCGCTGCGTTGGCGAGAGTGTGTAACTACGATACCCGACATGTTAACTTTTTAAAGAAAACACATATACGGCAGTTTTTTTTGCTCAGTTTTAAAATTCGGAACCGCGAGTTATTTCCAAGAATTTGCGCCGCTCCGAAAAGGTTACAAAAACATCGAATCCCGTCCTCTGTTTTACCTGAATCAATATTGTGGAAAATTCTCAGCATCACTGGCTGGTGACGTTTCAATCCAGGATGGTGTGTTAGTACACGGCGAACTTTGGCTATGAAAAAACACCGTAAAAGTAAAATATTAAAAAAACAAAGCGAAGCTAGAAAATGGCGTATTATAATGTTTTCAGTTTCCAAGGCTTGCTTTCGTCTGTTTAGTATTATGTACCCTCACTGAAAGGTTTGTTTATATAATGTACATGTCATCAAAACATAATAACCATATATATAAAATATTTGAAGACACTGAGAAGTTGTTTTTCTCTAATTTACTTATAAAAATATAACACCATTTTGGTAATTGACTTGAAATTAGTTGACATTGACTCCATTAAAATAAGGTGTAAGATATCAACATATTTAGATTCACAAGAAGTAGGTATCCAACATTTTTGATAGCTATCAACTACGTTATTCTTAATTACCAATTTTACTTGGCCGCCGCCGAATTTGGAACTAGAACTGTCAGTCTAGAATAAAATTTCTCCAATTGCCACATTTTGCAAAATGAACATCTTTGTCTACTTTTAATTACCGTCGCTAAAATATCAGTTTTGGAATTTATTGAAATTTTAGTTCTTGTTGAGTATGGCAGCATTCTTAATGTGACGGTGGCAGCCTAGTTATATTGGTCCATCTATAGAAATACATAATTTTACTATTGTGATCACTGATTAGGATGTCTTTTCAGTTCTGGCCAGTGTCGAAAAAGGATGAAATACTATAAATTGTATTTTATTTAAATTTGAATTTTTACTCGGAATTTTTCGTTTTCGGTTCATATGGGTTGAGAGGGAAGTTAACTGTAATAATTAGTAATCTTAATATCCGTGATGAGTTGTATAATGTATTTGTTAATGCTGTCGGATTACTTGACGATATTATTTCATGCGGTGACGTCGTTCATTTTGATACGAGGAAGAAGTTTAAACCTTCGAGTCGGCTGAGAGCAGAGGACGTAAATTTCAAGACTCGAGGACAGGCAACGGCGGGTTCATATTCGCGCACCTGGATGAACGTATGCGCGTCTCATAAAATGTAATATACAATAAATAACAGAAAGAGAAAAGAAGAAAACGAGCGACGATACGCGGAGGGCGGCGGGGGGCAAGATGTAGCACTTGCCTTAAGCTTGGTGCACATAGGACGTCACAAAAATATCATAATTATTATTAATTTTTGTCAATACGTCAAATCACTGACATGAACAATACTAAAAAAAATAGTTTCACTTACTTATAAAAATATAATACCATTTTTGGTAATTGACTTGAAATTAGTTGAAGTGCACTCCATTAAAATAAGTGGTCATCAATAACAGACATATCTTTTAATTTCATAAAAATACAATTTAACATAATTTTTTATATTTGCAAGTTTCTTGGGTACTTCGTTGTTTTGTGCCAGGCAGGAAAACGCGTAAGGTTCGCTACTACAAGTCATTCATAATATGCCATGTAACACGTCACACTTGCTGCAGTCAGTTTCTTCACCGCGCACCTCTACGAATATTTTTATTAATTTAAGTTATACACAGACTTAAATTAATAAAAATATCGCTTAACTGAATGCTTTGACTGGTTGTTTGAGTACGCATGGGTATTAGATATATATGCATATTATAGTAAGTATAAAAGTTTTCTTTATATTTTTAAATCGATCGAGTAACGCCCCATATGGATGACGAGGTCCAACAATGACCGCTTCCCGTTTTACTACCTAGTCCAAAACAACGATTTACTGTTTCATGTAATCATTATTACTGATGCTGATTATAAAAAAAAATGTGGAATTATTACAAAAAAACATTGTGTCTTATTATTATAAATATAATGCCTTTCTACCAACGTTTATTGAACGTTAACGAAAAGAGATAGTGTAACACTTCCACCTCATTTTATAAATAAATTTAAAGAAGCTCCGTTTTAAAGTAGGCATTTTGGCTTTAATACTTTTATTTTAAAAGTATTTCTTTAAGTAAAAGTTGAATAGAGATTTTCCTTATAAAACATCGTGCTGAGATTTTTATTTAATAGAATAATAGGCCACTATTTAAAGTAAAACACTGGCAGTAGATCGTTTGTGTAACAGTGTTACACATCGTCGTTTCCATTGCAAAATTGTATTTCTGCAAAATCAATTTTCTTCAGGAGAGCTTAAAAAGAGTTTAAAAACGGCTTTGTCGAATCAAAACAATAACAAAAAAAACACAAAGATATATATATAACTCTACAAATTACGTGTCTTTTTTATTTTTGTTTTAATTAGATAAAGTTATTTTTAAGCTGTTGTTATGCTACCCAGGAAAATTTTGATATTGCAGATATACAATTTTGCAATGGACACGAGGATATTTTAAGATTATAGCCAGCTAGATTTATCCGAGTAGTCAGCGTCACTGTCTTTAGTCGCAGTATCCACGGGTTAGAATCCCGGTACGAGCACTTTAATTTTTCAATTGATATATGGATGCGTGTTTGAAGATACGGATTTATACGATGCCTAAAACTCCTTCCAACCTATCCGATCCTAAAAACGTGGCGTAGCGAGAGCGATTAGCTAATTATTATTCCTGTTCTAGCACCATTTCTTCACCAACAAACAGTTCTATTAGAATAATTTCTGTTGTAGAGCATACTGGGAAGTGTCTCAAATAAATTGAATTATCACAAACGTAGGTTCGTAATTTTCCACCGGTTGCTTTGGCAACACAAATTTATGATAGAGTGAACTAAACACGTATGAGGCAGCCTTGTTCCTTGCTCACGGCCCAGCAGAAATGGGACACATCTGGGAGTCGCCGAACACGCATTTGCATAGTGGGTGAATTGAAAGTGATGGTACTACCGTCGTCCACCATTACCCCCGACTCCCCCAAACCATCTTAGCATTCTTCGGTATCTTCCTTTGCTAGATTCAATATGTAAGATAAACGTAATATTTCTTTTTTTTGGTTGTGAGATGATTGAGACATCGAAAGATATATTTGTCTGAATATGACTAAACTTGTATCTCTCGGGGTGGTCTTTTGATTACAAAAATACTCATATTTGTGCAATTCTTCCCAAATTTGAGGTTGGAGATCTGTGTAATTTCAAGAGATGATGTAATTTTCTGTGAATCTTAAAATAGAGTTGATCTGAAGACGCTTTCCAAAGAAGCGACACACGCTTCGTATCTAGTAACATAGTCAGGAGATTTTGAAATTGAAATTTCGTAATAAAAAAATAATTTATACAAAGTTACCGCCGAATTCATCGAAAAGGTGGATTTAATTGTCTAATATACACATTTATTGAAGGATGGCACATTAATTCTGGGTATTAAATAGCACCTCATCTGAATATTGCTGGGAAACTTATTATTTAACCGGTAACTTGATACATTAATGCTAAGTCATTACAATATATATATATATAATAGCCCAGGCCGGTCTGTAGGCGTTTTATTATTATCACATATCACATGTAGGTATGAAATTTTATCATGACCAAAGCGTTCGCGGTCTTTATAAAATGAAATGTTATGCAATGCACACACACATACCCAACAATACACACAGTTCCGACGTGACGCGAATTCCGATGGAAACAAACAAAAATAACAATCAGTATGGAAATTAAAGAACAGCGGCGTTTGCGATTACATCGTGAGCGACAGCAGAGATGGAGAGCGAGGCGAACTCTGGAAGCTGAAAAATTCCGGCGTGCCGCTAACGTGGAACCTCATCGAAGTGCTGACGAACATTCAGTATTTCAATACCGTCATTTATGACGGGCGACCCAGTAGTTGGAATATAATATATTTATTTGACAATCTGTAACGCAGAACTCTCACTTTATCTATGAACGTATAGTGTGCATTGAGCGATTGTTGAAAGGTAGTATTGATGCCTGGTATTTATAAGTATAACGTTATCAGTACAGTTCTGTAGTTACCGAGCTAATGTTTTATGCACAACTTTCATTTTAACTACTAAATAGGGTTTTGTTTCAATTTTTATTACGGTTAGATTTTGTTTAAAAAAATTTTATTACTATCTTTTAAATAAATAATGTTTTACTTTTTTTATTTGTGTTAATTCAAATAATATATTAAGCGATACAATAATATTGTAGATAAGTAATAATAAAATGGAGATAACCATTGTTTTGACTTCTGATTTCTGGAGCAGCCCATTTATAACTGGCCATGGTCATTTCGTTGTCAATCTTTTCCAGCTTAGCCGTTTAGTAGATAGTGCAATATGTACATAGGGCAATTAAGGAAGCTGATCACTGTGAAAAATTGCTCAAGTCGATACGACTATTAGTCGGATCTGTCGGTCCCGTCGGTCATGCCGACTTGGTTGCATCTCTGACAAATTACAAGGCACCCAAAGAGTTCACGGTGTCATATGGATTGCGAATGAAACTCAATTCCTAAAAACTCTTTTATTATTAATATTTAACTTCCTGCACACTAGAGTGCATGCAAGCAAACAATGAGGAATTTCTCTACAGGTATTTCTGGGAAATGTTGATACACGCATAACGCTGAGGAATACATCCTGTAAGTAGAGTGTGAAGTCGTAGTGGGTGTTGGTGGGTACACTGTTGAGAACACTAAGGAATAAAAAAAAATAGAAACTCATCTGGAAAAAGTATTGATGTAGGCATTAATGGAGGGCAAATGATACCAATGCCAATAGTTGGTAAATAATAATGTATTATGTTAGTTTTAGCGGCAGCATTATTGTGACATAAATTAGGAAAGAATATATTTAGTAAACAAGAAGGGTCCGCGCACGTCATACAAATAATGATAGAGATGTGCTGGACCACTGCGTCAAACCGGAAAGGGAAATAAACACATTAAATCAGTAATACTTTATCTATTGTGCTGACTAAGCGGAAGAGATTATTAAGTTTAATAAACTGAACGTTATAGATGTATAAAACAGTAGAAAAATAAATATGTGGTTAAAACTGTGTTTGGGAATAGCAAGAGATTTTTTCACAATATAAGATATCCCGTTAATGTAACATCTAAACTGTATAGCAGAAAATATATGTATCAATCTGTCTGTCTGTCACAAGAATTTCTCCCAAAAGGTGAACAGAAGCGACATGAAATTTGCAATTTTAACTTTTAATTTTTAGCATGGATTACATTTTACGTGTGTCATATGAGGTACGGTCGGAGGTGATATGTTCAACTTTAGCATGCAACAAAATAACGCCAAAATTTAAGCGTTCTCTATCCTGGGCGAAGCTGGTTTATAAATATTAGTGGAAATATAAATTTGAAAACGATAAGATAGAAAACATGGTCATGTATTTATATGGAGATAGGCAATACAGTATCAAGTACATAGATACGATCAAAGTATGCAAACATTCTTGTGACCAAATATTTTGTAAAAAACTTAACTAAACATAACTGAACGTCACGTCAAGGTTATGAAGAAAAATCTACGTTTCTTTCTTCCCGTTACGGCGCGATATTAAATTTATATTTGTATAAGCCAGTTAATATCGTTTTTTCATTACTGCTCAGAAAAACATTCTTAAATACGTATCTATGTTTGATAACACGATGTTTCAGAGATATGCAATTCAATTTAAATTGATCATTCGACTGAATTTCACTTAGTAGGATTCTTTGTAAAATCTATCACGTAGTCAAAGTCTATTACATCGGTTTTCTTTTCCCTTCCCAAAATTTCCATCACAGATAGATATAGGTAGACTATTTTGGAAGTATTTTTTTTCATTGGTAAATTTATAATATCCCAAATCTTCGGGTTGTTCTGTCACGTACCATCAATAAGAAAACTTATGAGCACCAACGTTTAGTTAGTTGAATAGTTGTACCTTTAGCGTATAAAATTTTGAAAATTATTACCAATAGTCTTATATTGACTTCTGACTTCTGATGTTCGATTTGAAAATCTAAATGACCATTTCAGTGAATGTACGCCTGTAGTATTGTACTTTTCTAAGTAAGTGGTGATAGACTGTTAGATACGTTTTAAATGGTTATTTCCAGTTGAATTAAAGAAGATTGTTTTGCAAAAGCATGTAGTCACAAACTGTGTGTAAGTAGCTCTTTTTATTTATCTGTTTTGAATGAATGAAATACGGTTATATCATACCCAGCGTTAAACGACGAAAAAGAGACAGTGCAGATGAGGTCAATAAAAGAAAATATGGAATCAATCGGCGCAGGTGCATTTTGATAAAAATGTAGCTGGGACAAATTCGCGTAGTGCGTGCGTAGCGAGCGTTGTAAATGGAATTATGTCACCTCTGGGAGAAGCGGCTGGGTCGTAAAAGCGACTTACCTTGCGCGAGGCGTACGGCTCAATGGGTCCCCCGCTCCTCGAGCAACTCTTCGAAGGGGGCATATTTATACTGTCAATGTAGACGATTTCGCAAAATAACATTGAGAAAGTTTGCTGATTGACGAAATACCGTCGGAGATAATTTTTAGAAGACACACGAAAAGCCTTGATAAATAAAAAATATATTGGATATATTTTGAGGGAAATCTGATGTTGTATAAATATTGAGTATACATGAATTTTCATTATATTCATAAAATGATGGTAATTGAAAAAAAATTAACAGTGAGTGATAATTTTACCAATACAATTGTTTCGATTCGACACTCGGATTGATATTGAACACACAAAAATATATTATAATAGTATGTGTATTTTCAGGTGTATATTTTTTTAAATACATATCGGTGGTGTTCCCTCAAAAAATACGAAAATGAGTTAATGATTGGATCTCATTTTAAAGACGACAGAGCAGGTCTCGGCCAAAATGGTGTAAATTAGAAAAACATATTGACCACTTTTTGGAAGGGAAAGATCATTTTACATTGGTTTTAGGTTTAAAAATGCTAACACGGCCACTAGATGTAAGCCGCCACTATTATATCGACACTCCCTACGTATAATCCCGTATCTGCAAATATGAAAATTTACAGGACTGCATTTCAAAGATTCATAACCCAACTCACTATATAATGTTTTCGATAAAAACAGTTTTTAATCTCTCCCGAACAATTTCAATTGTGAGGGTTACATCAATTGGCCAAAACAACATCGATATATTAGATGTTAAGTCAAATAATATAACTGAAAATCGTTCAGTGGTAAATATTCTAGCAATGTTGAGCTACCGTGGTTGAAATACTTGAAACTATCATGCTTCACTTTGATAGTCAATAAAATCAAAGGTACGAAGCATGAAAGTGTAAGTAAGATTTACTTTAAATTGGCCGGCAAATAACTCAGAAAAAAATGTACAAAAACAAAAAGAGGAATTATAATATCATTAATTTCGAAACAAAGTCGTAAAGAGAATACAACAAAATAAGCAAATATATCTAGTATGTAAGAAAGTAAAGGAAACTTTTTTGGCGTGTAAAAATACTCTCAAATGGAACTAATGACGTGTTTACTCAGAAGAAACAGGAACTATCAAAGTAACTGGCGAAATAGAATCCTCCACACGGTGGTTCAATATTAATTGATACATATACCTATTGTATACTTTTTTTTAAATTCTTCAATGCAAATCAAATAGACTGGAAATATATTCATTCTTTGTTACTGTTTAGTAAGATATACTGTAGTGTTGATTTTAGCATGTAAATTGTTGATATTTTATACGATTCCATAAGGTTTGTCATTTACGAAGTCGATTTTTAATGTTAAGGTCACAACACAGATAAATTCATACTCATTTATTAAATTTTGATTTATTTTTAAAAATCTAGCATTACAGCTCACAGCGCCAAATATTTTGAAAATTAGAAAATCATACTAGATAAACTCGATGAGAATTTTTAGAAGTAATTCATGACCAAGATCACAAATTTAAATTGAAAAAATCTAAATTTGATATTGACCTTGCTGGGAATTGAAGACCAGACCACAGAGGCCGACTCATGACTAGTATTGTTAACATTTATCACAAGTAATTATTAATCATTGCGTCAGTTATATGAAATATATTTGAAACGATTGTATAAATTGTCCAACTTCAAAAAATTTCAATAAATGCATTACAATAATTTTTTATGTTATCAGTTTTGAATTGATTAAGCGAAATTCAATGAAATGCATGAACCATCATCAATATCATAAATTTTCATTAGCTCCCTCAACATAACCTTTCAACGTAGATGTGTGCTTTGAAATTTGTCATATAATCTATTGTTTGTTTCTTTGGCTGATATTACGGTTCATTTAGGTACAACGTCGGATCCACAGCCGTCTTCCGGACATCTCCATCTCGCGCTCTCCCTCCATTCGTTCACACCCGCCACTCCGCATCCATTTCGATGTTTTTCACTCGTGTTTTCCGGGGCGACCCGTGAAACGAGTGCCCTCGGGGTTTACTCCATGCATCTTGTGGAAAACTTTAGATTTTAATCGCATTTTACCACATGACTTGTCCAGCCTTTTCTCGTCCTCAATATAATAATTATAAGCTATATTCGCCTTTATTTGCTCTAATATTTCTCGAAGCTTATCAGTTTATTCTTTCATGGTGCTAGAGTTTAAGTCGAGTCATGGTCTTTTCACCAGTTTTATCTACCCAGACCGGTCCTTTTCTAATATGAGGTTTTTAGAAGCCTGCTAGTACCCATTACTATCAACATAATATCAGTTATTAGGGTTGAAATAACTTTCAAAAAGTGATATTACGATAGTCGATTTCCAGTCATCCTGTATACAACAGGAAGAAAAAGAAAGAAAAAAACGATATGTACAGACGAACGAATAAATTTAATAGTTTTCTCCATTCTCTTTTTGGCACCAATTCCCTTTGATATCGAATACCGGATCATTATTTGCATAGTTAGACGGAGATACTCCTTTCCTATCTACCAATTTGAATAACGACGCGAGTTTTCATACAGAAATATAAAAAATAGACTCTTGTGAGTAGGTAGAATTCGTACGTAGGTATTTCCTATAAAAAACTATCGGAAAAGCGTTCTGAAATATTCCTATTACAAGGCAGAGTGCTTTTTTGGCATTTAGTTTTCTTTTGAATACATGTAATAATTTAAGCTTCGATTATATTTCATTTGGAATTTCGTTTATTGGCCATTATAACAGACACATATCATTCGAATTTGGGATTGCGGTTTACCCAAAACGGAAAACCACCGCAAGTTTGGTTGTTTGTATAAACCAGAATCTATAAAACTGCAGTTTTCAGTCATTTGCCCTAGTATAGTTAAAAAGAAATGAGAGAGTCATAGTTGCAACATGGTGGTCAAACAGATTTAAATAATTTCCAGAAACTAATATCTCAATAATAAATCTCAGATTTTATTGTTTTCTAAGGGTCGAGAGATCTGCAATCCTTAATATTATTTTTATTTAGTAACATATTTTGGTTTCCTCAACAATTTTGTACCTGTGGATTTGTGCTTGTATATGTATCGTATTTTTGATTCAAGTGTCAAAATTAAATCGACAACCCACTTTCTACTTTGAAAAGATAAAAATTTCTTTCCCTAAACTCATTTATTAATATTTAACTATATTGATTCTATACCACTAGAAAAGATCAGATAGAAAATTATTATCAAACGACCGAAACATGACATGTGTCACTGAAAATTAATCAAATATTATTTTATATTATTCTATTTCGTCAAGCGCGGAAAAGTTTACACGCCTTAGAAGTCTAAAATCAGCTGTTTGATTGTTTTGAGTTATGAATGCAGTACGATATATAAGGACGGTTTATCGGCTGAAAAAACAAGTTCAGCCATATTCCATGGATTTTTTACTAAATTGAAGAAACCAATATGAAATTTGAATTGTTGAGATTTTGTACATTTCCAAGTATTTTGTCACTAACGATCCGGGTTTGGCCTTACGGCATCTTCAGGCATTCGAGCACACGAATGGACTCGAATTGGCAGACATTAAACAGTGTCTAACGTTTATATACAAGATACAAATACGACAAAATATTATTTAAAAGATAAAAATCTAGGACCCACACTGATACCTGAGTTAAAAAATCCGAGAATAGCCTTAATCTTTGTTAGGAAAACAAACGTATTAACAAAGTAGCGAATTACCGGTGGCCAACTAATGTTAGAATTACCAGCGATTTTACACTTGTAATAGCATTGTGGGTTTGAAAATGCAATTCGAAAAAAGGATAAATATATACAATCATTCCAAATTTTGTGAGTTCTGTTGGGTGACTATGAGATGAATTTATTAATATGAGAATATCAATGTTTTTTGACTGTTAATTTATGTTTTTTACGAAATTATTCACGGAAAAGATACAGCAACGGGGAGTTTGGAAGATTCAGCTGTTCGTTCAGAATTGGTAAGGAATTTAAGGTATTGATTTTCAAAATTTCTTGACAAAATAATTTATGATCCTCCATGTTTTGATGCAACATTTTAACCCCATCATCCGTATTGAATGTGCGGTTCTCCACTAACAAGTGATTTGCGAATGTTGAAGAATCTTTTTTTTAATCTAAAAGCAGCTAAATGTTTTGATAGATTAAAAAAGCAGATAGTGGGTAGTTCAATAAATATTTCATGATTTACTTAAAAGTCGATTATGTCCGACGATATTAATTTTTCAACATAAGAGAGACACATTATGTGATGAACCATGAAGTCAAATAAGTTTTCTTCAATATTATAGTCAGAGAACAGATTTTCAAATATAATACTTAATGCAGCACGTGACGAAACGGAGTCTACCGATGGTTGAAATAATTTTTATTGTTCCATTTTATAAAAAAATCTAACTGACCATTAATTAAAATACTGACAATTTATAAAAAAAATATTGATAAAAAATAGGAATAAATCACTAAATTTAGCTGAAATATTGAATAGATTTGTAGGTATTCATATCGAGACAAAATTACCATTCAGATAGTAGAAGCGAGGGATAAGTTTCTATAAAAGTTTAGCATAGGAAAAATCCAGAACAATCCGAAATTTCCGTTGGGTGAAAGTAATAATATGTACGTAACCAAGCGCATACATGTATTATTCTCAATTCGGTCGCTACAGGAAGAAGATGGAAACTTAAAAATCCGACATCTATCGGTGGGTTATATTGGCATGGTTGCAATTGATTTTCAAACTAATAACGTGAAAGTCTAATAAAATTTTCACTGTATTATGCTTCCATAACGCGGATATTTCGCAGCGTAGTGTAAGTTATTCAGAATTTTCAGCATTGATTGATTTTTTAAATTAAAAAACTCCGAGAGAGAGCAATGCTCCTGTCTCTTCTTTTTTCGAAAGAGATCTAGAGAAGCTGAGTGACAAGCAGTTCTCGAAGAAAATAAAACCTAATGAGAAACTCTATTAGTAGTCCATATGCTCCACATTTGGAGCGGACGTGGTTTAAAAAAACATTCACGCCTATAAAGCAACCTCATATTATTTTTATTTTACAATTGTTTAGTACTTGTCGATTCAACAATTTTATACAACGATCCGGACTGATTTCCCCCATCTCGAGCATTTTCAACTTTTTCAGTTGAATTATTTTTGTTTTTTAATAGCTTTCATAAAGTCTTCTTGATAAGCAACAAGGCGAACGTTCGGAATAATTACCATTCTATAGGATTCATAAAAATACGAATTGGATCATTCAAGCAGTTTGGTTTAACAACAGTTTAAAAATCTCAACGATTCAAATTTGGTATTGAAATTCCATCAACCACCCTCAGTCGATACCTTTTAATTAGTTATAAAATATAATTAATTAAATATGTCATGTTGGTAGAAAATTTAAATAATTCCATACAACACTGTGATTCTCAGGTTTTCCGATACGTCTAGCTGCGGGTAAAATTGAAAGATATCACCCTCTCAAAGGGTGAATGGCGAATGCTTCTCCCGTAAGTTGCGCTCCGGTAAGATATTTCGGCTCTCGAGTGTTGCGGCTCCCTAGGGGCACGCGGGGGGCACGGATGGGGGGCTCGCGCGAATGGGGGCCGAACGGGGGGCTAGTCGACATCTGTGAGACGCGCCGATAAAACTACGCGGGATGTGTTATTTGAAATGTATCACGTCACACGTTCGCGGAAGAATCGGTTAATAATTTGCGGGAGTTTCGGGAAAAATCGAAGATCGAATTGAATTTGCTTTAAGGGGGTTCCCTAGTATGTTACAGATATAATAAAGATAATAATAATAATGTAACATAACCAATCAATAGTTTTAAAATCCCGCGTGGATCCATAGAAAATATCTCACATACCTATATTTAATAAATGATTTAAGATTCAATGCGATTGCATTTCGGTTTAAACAGTACAGCATTTTCAATTCTAAAGTTTCTTTACACGTTTAAAAAAGTTAATTAATGTTATTAATCGTTGAGCCAAAAGATTCTTCATTATTTTTAAAACGAAAAATCGGACTTTTTATAAACATTCCGGCTTCAAAATTTGTATTTTACAATATTGGAGAAGTACTACGACAATATTTAATATGTAGATAGTATTTTACACTAAGAGGCCAATGTAAATTTAAAAAAAATGTATATACATCTATACTATTCTCATGGGCCTGCATTTATAGGGTCAGTAACTATTTAAATTTTTGGTCAGTAAGAAATAATAAATGGCCAGAATTAATCAAAACGGTCAGTAAATAATTCGATAAATAGTCAATTAATAAAATAAACGGTCAGTAATTTATAAAAAATGGTCAGTTATTAAATAAAACAGTCAGTTTTTTATTAAACCTAACCTAACCTAATGTATTTTTATTTGGCAATTATTTACTGACCAAAAATAATTATTAACTGACTAAATATTATTTTTTTCTGACCATTTATCATATAAGTTACTGACCCCAAATAATTAGTTTTCTATTTTATGAGGTAACTGTGTAGGTACCTATTACATAAAATTAATTTTTTCCATACTGTTATGTAGAGTTGTGATTTCATTTTCATATTATTTTTGAGACTAGTGCAAGAAAATAAGGACAGATATTGAAGAAAGAGGGCATATTTCCTGTTATTGTAGATGTAACTATTTACCTAACCAATATAATTTTAATTTGATGGGGAAATTAATTTTGTAGTGATGGCAATACCAAAAGACGCAAAAAAGTAATGAATATTGAATTGAAAAAGAAATATTTATTGCATGTAACAGTTATTATTCTGGGATAATAATTGAAATAAAATATAATATAACATAGCCTTTAATTAACTCCCGAAAGCATGGGCGCGTAAGTGATACCGGCGTTGGGAGCATGGGCAGAAAACGGGTTAAGGAACTATGGCGAATTCTATAGTTTCTTCATATGCTCTGTATAAAAAACCATGGTGTTTGATTGTATAATGTAAATAAATGATTGGATGTTGATAATTATTTGCTATAAAAAAATATCGTCATAAAATTTATTCATTATAGAAATGCGTCTTTTTGATACAAAAAACCATTGCGTAATATAAAAATGTATTTGGACTGAATTTTCTGAAAATATATACACACGCTCAAATTCTCGCACATTATATCCACATATTTAACACCCTCCTTCTTCAGCGGTGGGCTAAACTAAATCAAAGCAGAAAAAATAATAATAGCGTCGAAATTGCTTTTATTACAGCCTCAGTGATACGCCAGGATATCTACGGGCGTTGATGCCACAGAATACATTTTCCGCGACTATTGTGCCAATTTGAAGATGGGGAAATTTCACTCAGTCTTTGGGGGCGTTCGAAAGAGGTTGGTGTATCGGGTGGTGTGGGATTCATGGAGTTATCGCGGGTTATTCTACCATTAACAATTTATCACCGAAAAAAACAGGGACGAAAACTACAAATTATAACATAATGAATAAATAGGATATTATTAAATCTGGCTTATAGCTGAGAGCTCATCGCTCTACGTCCGTCCTAATCGAACGCAGTAATAAATAACATTTTCAGGTAGTTTTTTTTAAGGTATGAAGAAGAAAATAAATTCTTAAAATTATTGAAGATAAATTTTTGCCGTAAAATTAATATTGCAAATACTAAATTGCGTATTCATAATTCTGATGGACTATAAGTATTACATTATTGCTAGTTTAAATTTAGTTGGCCTAGATAGTATACTCTTATCTTAGTAATTAAAACGTTTATAGCAGTGTTTCCTATTCTTTTTACACCTGCAGTCCAAAATCAGCGAAATTTTTTGCATAATGCCAAAATAAAAACTACTATTTTTATCAAATTTGGATTATTGAGATTTTGTACACTACCATGTATTTTGCCACTAACGACCCGGGTTTCGCCTTTCGGCATCTTCAGGCATTCGAGCACACGAATGGACTCGAACTGACAGAACTGATGAACGGTCAGTTCGAGTCCATTAGTGTGCTCGAATGCCTGAAGATGCCTAAAGGCGAAACCCGGGTCGTTAGTGACAAAATACATGGAATTGTACAAAATCTCAATAATGCAAATTTGATATTGAAATTCCATCAAGCACCCTCAGTCGATGTCTTAAATTATACTATTTTTATGTTGTGTAATGGTTTGTAAAGGAGACATACAAGAACTGTTATACATTTCCGACGGTAAAATAACATTTTTAAGGTGTTAACTGTCAATTCTTGGTGGAAAGACATTATATTTTAAAAAATAAAACACAATTCATTTGTACTACTTCCACATATTTATAATGATCAGGACCGGTTTCGCTCATCACGAGCATTATCAACTGATGATAATGCTCAGTTGATAATGCTCGTGATGAGCGAAACCGGTCCTGATCATTATAAATATGTGGAAGTAGTACAAATGAATTGTGTTTTATTTTTCAAAAAAGTAAAATAACAGACAATTTTGATGATATTTTAACTGAATCATAACCAGCCGATAAATAATTCGTTCCGTATTTGTGTTTTATTAATTGCAAGCTGAAATACTTATTTATAGTTTGAGTTCACTATAAAAATAAAATATCTTTGTCAGATACCATAACAGTACTTAACAGGGCAGCATACATCAATTTGAACATTCCGGTGACGATTCGTCGATGCGAATTTGGCATAGGAGGAGGTGTCGCGAACAATGGTTTCAGTTCTCACACGTCTGTCTCCGTATAGAGGGGACGGCACTATTTGCATCTCAAAATAAAGAGGGCGAATGAAAAAGGCGAATGTGTCCCGGGAATCCAAGCCTTGAAATACAACCCCTTCGGTGGGGACATCTCGCTCTACACATCGCTTTCTTTGCGCGCAAAACCTTTATTAACACCGTCGGTTCGATGGAATACATCGCAAAGCCGTCGAAGAAATTAATACAATTGATAACTATCTATAATTTATGACAAAAAATCTTCTGTTCTGTCATATTTTTGGAAATCAACAAAAAATGACGTAGTTTATCACTGCAAGAAAATATTGTTGAGTTCAGAGGGACCGAATAAGATTCGGCTTTATAGAACGTAGCTCATGGTGTAAAAAGTATAAGTGAGCTGGATCTTGTGTTTGTCACTTTTTTTTCCATGTCCGCTCCCAATGTGGAGCATATGGTTTCCTAACGGAGGTATCTTAACAAAATTTTTCTACGAGAACTTCTTGTTAATCAGTTGCACAGCTTTTCTTTTTTCGAAGAGAGTAGTGATAGAAGGATAAGGCTAGTACAAGACTAGTGGTTAGCTAATCGCTCTCGCTACGCCCCGTGAGGATGGGATGGGTGGGAGGGAGGACTCGGACTACGAACAGAAATCCATAAATCGATTGAAATATCAATCTATGAAAACCGTCCGCACCGGGAATTGAGCCCGAGACATCCGTAACCGTAGCCAGCGACCTCTCGTATGGGCCTCTGTGATAGATTTTCAGGTTTTCTGTTCGCTATACTCTTGATTTTTTTCTTGAATTATTGTCTTGAGTCTTGACGATTCATTCGAGGTTACACTTTTCAAAATATTCATTTCTCTTAATTCTTCCAAAGGTTGTCAGAATGATATTAATCTACGAGAGGCACCGTCCTTTCAATCGTACATACTATTGTAAGCTACAAGAATAAGGCATCTGAGATGAAATGGAATATGGAATGAATTTCTATCATCCATAACATCCATGAACATCCATAAAACGATCAAAAGTACTCGGCGACGGCGATTGACAGTCAAGATTTAATGAGTGGGTATGATTAAATAAAAGTATTGATTATACAAAAATCAGAACGTAAAACTGTCTATTCGAAGATTCGATCTCTAGATCACAAAGCAGAATCATATACAGTTTTCAATAGCCAGCGACTTCAATAGTTTTTATTCATTATACTTCGATGCAGGTTTGTAAGTAATTATTCATGGATACATTGTTATTTTTTTAATTTAGTAATGATATTTATAGATAGAATTTATGTGGGATTCAACGTGTTGAAAGTTTACGTTGGTGGGCGAGTATGTGTTATTAAAAAACCCAAGAATGTGAGTGTCGTGTGGTACTATGCGATGGAATTATATGTATCCCTTTTCTTGCAATAAAGAACATTTTATTTTTTAAGGATTTTATTTAAAAGGGTTTACGAGGATTTATATTAAAAGCATTGCTTTAAAGCCAAATAAAAAAAAAACAAAAGAAGAACGCTTACGCAAATAGATAACTATCGTAGTAATAAGACGAATCCCTATTGTCTTTCAATGGCATCATCATTGGGAAATGGCGTTTTCAATATATAAGTGGTTGATAGGAGAGGGCAATATCTAGATTTACAAGTAAATCCGCTACATTATCATTTATCTAAGAATTGTCTTGACGGTTAAATTTGCATATGAAAATGAACTATTTTGTTATGCATATAAAAAAAATATATTTAATACAATTTATTTAATATCAAATAAAACAAGAGGTAAAAAATAACACAGATATTTTAGCCTGATAAATAGTAATCGTATCAAACACATATACTGTATTTCGATCATACTTGTATTAATAAAAAGAGGTTTACTTAGATTTGAAAGTAATTTGCTGAGGGTAAATGAGTAGAAACGACTCGATGTGTACGGACATAGTGAAATTATTGCCATTGAGACTAATTATTGGAGAAATGGGGAATTTTAACGGGAAAGAAAAAAAATATGAAGAAGATAACTATTATTTATTTAAAGAACATTATCGGAGAGGGGGAGTTTAAACAGATATACCGGAGACGGAAGAGGGTTAATTTGTATCAAAATTAATTATCGTCGAAATTTGAAAGAGATTTGAAAGACAAAGTGAGGAGAAATGAGTAGAAGTGAATCAATGCGTAGGGAACAATTATTGGCATTGACAATATTTTTGGAGAGGTGGACAATTTTAATGGGAACAACGCAAGAAGTAAATTAATATTATTTGACGCAAGTATTTTACCGTGGAAGAGTAGGGGTTGTTAAATGGAAAAAAATGAAAAAGAAGGGAACTGGAATTTAAACGTATAATACCGTGGCACGTGGGACGGAAGAGGGTTAATTTGTATTAAATTAAATTATCGCCGAAGTGAGAAGGCGTTTAATGGAAACAACTTAAGAATAAAAGAGCCATTAGTAATCTACAAATTTGAACGGGAACTATAGAATTTTATTGGAAACAACGCATGATATCGACGGAGTTTTGGTCAATTGATGTAGCCCTCAATATTGAAATTACTTAGGAGAGAGTAAAAAAATGTTTTTACCGAAAATACTATATGGTGAGTTGCGTTATGAATCTTTGAAATGCACTCCTGTAAATTCTCATGTTTACACATACGGGATTATACGTAGGGAGTGTCGATATAATAGTGGCTTACATCGAGTGGCCGGGTCAGAATTTTCAAACCTAAAACAAATAATGATGTTTCCCTTCCAAAAAGTGGTCAATTTATTTTTCTAATTTAGATTATTTGGCCGAGACCTGCTTTGTCGTCTTTAAAATTGAGATCAAACACCAGAGATCAATTGGCAAAAACACCATCGATATAATTTTATATCTTACAATTAGAATGGATTGTTTATTGGAAATAACTTGAGAATATATGAGCTATTAATTGCATTTAAATATTCTTTTGATACAGGTTTAAGAAATATATAAAGGAATAATGTGTTCAAATCAATTCTTCAATCTCGAACTAACGAATCTGACATTCACCAGATCTCAAACGACCAAATTATCAACAATAAAATGACGTCAATTATCCAATATTATATTCTCATGCCGCATAGTGGACCACATGGAGTAGATATAGATCCATATATATTGTATAAATTAATCAATTAAACTTTTATTATTCGTTCGGCCGCGGAGATGCGCAGAGCCGACGATTAACGGATATCACTAGTTAACTAACTTAACCGTTTAATTTAACGAACGTTTCGAGTATGGTGGTGGTGATTGTGGCCATTCCTGGCCGCGCTCTAATCACGACGGTTGACAACCGCTTGCACGCGGCACCACGCTTGTAATTATTCCTCATCATCAGCTACTATTCATATTCATCGATAGACGAAAGATACAATACCCAATTTTTGTTTTAATAAATGATTATTTCGACACTCCCTACGTATAATCACTTAAGTGACAAATATTTTACTAGTATTTCTTTTGTATTTTCGCTGTCTAGCTGTTCTGTGAGTAGGCATCAAATAACAAGGAAAATTCTGTGTGCGAAAAAAAAAGGAGTTCAAGTTAAATATTCTAAAATTACTACAATACATACATGGATATATTTAAGAGAAAAAGAACGAGTTGAATCAATGCTGCTGAATTAGTGAAATTCACGTTTAAACATCACATTTTTCATAAAATTTCATACAAATGCAAATTTTCTTTGGGCCCTCCTGAAAAGTACTAATTTTAGACTTAACCCTCTCTTCTATTCACACACACAATCAGATTAAAAATAGCAGCACTATCCGAATTTTAAAGAATATACATGCAGTCGTTACTTTGCAATTGCGTTATGAATCTTTGAAATGTTAAATGTCATGTTTGCAGATACAGGATTATACGTAGGTAGTGTCGATTTGGCTTTTTGACATTCTGTCAAACTGCCTACGAGCTATATATTTTTAAAAATTTCAAACCAACAGATTACATGAATTGGTAGAGTTCCACTAAAACAGCCGCAATAGTATATTAAGCTGGCCATGTGGTCGAGTGGTCAACGCGTATGGGCGTTATGTCTATTCCGTTGTGGTGACGACATGAATAAAAATATTAATAAATTGATTTTTTTCAATCGATTTACGAACTGAAAGGCATGAGTGTCTGTAATGTTTACATTCCCTTTATATTCATTTTTCTACTATATCCGCTCAAATTCGAGGATTTCAAATGACGTTTTTTCACCAGATCTAGCGGTAATTCAGTAGCTCTCTTTAGCTGGGAATGGACTAGTTAAATATAATCGCGTCGCTAAGACCCGCTGTAGGGTCAAATGGGTTAGATGGAATGTTAACATCACGAGCAGCCATGGGTTTTAACAAAAATCCATAAATCTATTTATGAAATTGTGTTAACGAATAGGATGAATTTCCGTTGATCTCTCGAGTACAGAATCAGTGTTAATTTTAATGACGGTAGTTTCTGTGGCCTAGTGTCAAAAGCTTTACCCTACCTTTTAGTAACAGCAATTTAACATAAATTTTAATTTGAGATCCTGGACATGAGTGATGTCATATCTCTCTGAGTTGACCTCGAGTTACTTAAAAAAAATCATCGAATTTGTTTCGTATGATTATAATATTTTGCGCATTGGAAATTATTAGCTGTTATGCCAATTTTTCACTTTTGGGGAGTTAACTGTTAATTCTAGGTGGAAAGACTGGAAAGGTAATGTATTTTAAAAACAAAACACGATTTGTTGTGTACTACCTTTACATTTGTGTAATGATCAGCACCGGTTTCACTCATCGTAAGCATTCAATCAGCTGATAGTCCTTAGTACATATTACAAAACAAATTGTATTTTATTTAAAAAAAAATAATAAGTGTTAATTAATTTTAATAATGTACCCGATGTCACCATAGTTTTATTCATTTTGTATGTCATAGTTTGAGGGTGCGCGGCACAGATTTGGGTGTCAGTGGCGGCGGGGTATCTTTCGACATAGCGACAGACCGCCATAATAACGATTATTACACACACTCCAATTAGGAGCAATTTGTGCATTACACATACATAATATTGTTATTATTGCGGCGGTGGACACGACAATTGACCAGCCCCGCGACGGGCGGCACTGCATAATACTCACACACACTCATTTGTTCCTACTTAATGAAATGAAGTAGACAAGAAGAGTATGCTAACTAGAAATCCCTACGTTCCATTTCAATTTCCGTAATGACTACACGATAACAATAATCGATGCCTTTTCATATAAATCCATAAATCGATCAAACTTTGTTAATGCGTTTGTTTTCCCAACAACGATTAACGCCTATTGTTGCAAAAAGCCCGAGAATTTTGAAATAGCGGAAAAAAGCATGGAAAGTTGGGAATAAATTATTAAATACGATATTCTTCATTTTTTTTTCAACATATTGAGTCCAGGTGCACATATACATATGTGTTTAACTCCGAGTTTAACTTTGTACATAAGAAGAAGAGCGTTTCCGTAAATATTTTGTGTTGGCATCAAGCATACATAGATGTCATACGTGATCCGATATTGAATAAAGTTCCTTAATTCCTTCTATATTACCAAACTATTAACTCACCATAACCTACAATTTGGGGATACAACGTGTGCATACGCCAAAAGTGCCACGTTTTTAAAATAAGTGTTACCGAATTCTAAAAATGATATGCAGTTATCATTAATATTAAAATTGTTTTTTCCCATTTTCTTCCCATGCGAGTTTATTCGCGGCCTCGCATTACTACTCATGACACACCAAAATTTCCCAGACATCCACGGAACACTATGAAATATTTATAAAAATGATTTGTTGGTTTGTTTGTCCTCTATGCATTCCTTCACCATTCATCCAATTTCGATCAAACTTTGGAGAGTTATTGTGCGCACACCTGTGAAGGTTTCTGAAAAAAATTTAAAAATGAATCAAATACGTACAACTAGCGACATCTTGAACCAGAGAGAAAAACAAAAAATATTGTATTTCCAAAATAGGGGGCTGCACGAACCCGGGCTTGGCCAGCGGACCCTTAGACGGGCGAGTAAAGACAGTTCAGATTCGGGATTGGGCAGAGTCCGGGTAAGGAATTCAAATTTAAGAAAAACATTTCGTACTATGTTCGGGTCATGAGTCAGCCATATGGCAATAGTTTTCATAACTCAAAAAATTTATTTCACATGTGCTATGAATATCGTTGGAAATATGGAAACAATAACATATGATATTGTTTGAAAAGTATAAACGAATTACTATATAAAAAAATAAATCGGGCTCTTTTCGGGCTGAAAAAAATAAATCTGGGTCTCGGGTCGGGTCCGGGTAACAAGTGTGATATTGAGACTTGGGCTCGGGCCAGGCCAGGCCTGAAGATGATGGGCTCGGACCGGGTAATTTTATGAAATTTCGGCCCGTGCAGACCTCTAATCCAAAAGCACTTCAATAAACAGAATTTAAAAACAAACCCTTTCTTTTTTTCAGTGTCATTGCAGCGCATTCTGGGTACTCACTAGTATTAAATAAATATTATGAAGTAATGGTTAATAGTTGTTAGATATAATTTTTAAAAGAATTATATGCTTGGGTAGAGTATTGAATATTAGAGAAAAAATATTTGATTTTTGCAACGTAGCAATGTGCCGCGGCACACCTTGCATCGCTTCACAGAACACTAGTGTGTCGCGGAATAGCGGATGTTTGGTAATGTTGTAAGACAAAGATGAGCAAAGTAGAGATTTTCAAATTTTTCATTAAAATATGGAATTCAATATTACTTTCAAAATTCACAATCGTAATGGGGAGACACCAGTTTGGCACCACGGCTTTAATGCATATCAAACAATTCTTGGGTAATTGCTCCTGTGACAATCTTATCAATTCATTTGACACCACTGCTGTAGTACGGAATACGCCATGTAAGATAGTTGTGTGTGGCCACAGTGGGTGGTGGGCAGGTACGACGTTGAGTGACAGGAGAAGGTAGAAATTCCGGTGACCAATGTGGGATTGGGACTCGTGATAGAGGAAAGAAATTAGTCGAACTTTACTACCAGGTCACGGCGATCAGTTTGATCATTTCGTTGTCACCTGTCAAATATTTGTTAATACAAATAAAACATGGCCACCTGATTCTCTTTTTGCATGGTGTATATTTCAAAACACACTGATTATTGGATTCGTCATTTTTGCCACATGGCGGATTTTAAGATGCTTTTTTCATGACTCATGAATAACTTCTTATTCTTTTGACAAATTAATGTTGCTCTTCTATGTATTGATATTATTTTCGAATATATTTTTTCATTAAATTAAATTTAAACCGTAAATTATGTCAACTTAATATGTACGTATCTTATGGAACTATCTGATATTTTTAAATTTTTACATTTTCTCCCATTTGTAAATGTGTACCGTATTATTTTCTTAGTGGTTTTTTTTGCACGGAAGAATTTGGAACGTATCTTCCGTGTAAAAAGAGAATCGGGTGTATTATTAAATTTCAATTGGGAATATAAAATAATCTTCAAGTAGTTTTAAGAACTCAGTCACATTGTGTTAGTCAACAAAAATAACCGATAGTAATTAATGAGTTGAAATAATTTAACGTTTTAATTTGACTTAATTCAATAAGTAATATAAATTATACCGCCGCTCTAGAAGAAATCATACAGCAAGACTTAAGCGAGATGAGATAATTGTAAAATCAGAGCGAAATCTAAGTGTCCTTACTCATTGCCACGTTTGAGTAGGTATACTTAATTAAGATTAATTTACTTTTAACTGCACTACAGCAATCAGTACTTAAAAATAAATTGTCGTAGATTGGTCAGTCATCGTCAACGTGGCAGCAATAAAAAATGCAACGCGATAAATGAAATTGTACATACAAGCGACTGTTTATTCTTGATGGAAAGACATTACATAAAATAATTGTAGTTCTTATACCACAGTACTACAATATGATCAGAACCAGTAATAATTCTCATTGCAAGGCGATAAACATAAAAATATTTTTAAACTACTAGAAAAAATTTTTAAGATAAAAAATAGCATTGTATTTACTATCAGAAGAAATCTTATTTTTAACGAAAATATAAAGAAGCTCTACAAAGTACAAAAATACCAATTCAACATATTTTTTTTCTCTATTTTTAATGAAAATAATTTTTGGCTACTTGTTTGGCTGCGTTGAGAAGCATCTTCAGATTATTACCTGATGGTGATCTGAAGCAAAAGAATTTTGAAAGGATGGAGAGTTATTGACGCTCGAATAATCATAGTTGTAAAGCTCTCGAGTTTAAAAAATGGATGAATTAAAATTATTATTTGCTGACAAAAGAGAATTATTTTGCAGTGATAAAAATAGCCCATAAAGAGATGATATTATTAAAAAACAGAAACGCGGAAACTGACACAAAGGAAATTTAAAGGATCTGATATCAAGACTTTACAATTCCAAGACATTCACGCAAAGCTATGCATGGCATAGATGAAATTACAAATCAATGATTTTTAGGTCTGCTTAATGATTAAAATTTCACGTGGAAAATGGATCGACTATTACAATATCTGAAAAATGAATTCTATTACTAAGTTTCACAAACCGACGGTTCGGAACATCTGTATAAAAGTACCGCAATGTTGCACATCTCTGCCCCAAGACGGGGTATGTGGTCCCAATTAGCGCGCCGCTCATTGGTCGCATTTAGAACGACATCATCCATTGGAGATAACGCGATCATCGGCCGTCCGGATCGCCTCTCGTTCTATAATTGCTGTAATTGTCAATCGTTGGCCTGCGTGACACGACGGCAAGTGTGATTTATCCAGTTAGCCGGGATTATGGCTCTTTTGATTGCCCACTTCCGGTTTTCTTCTTTCAATGCGATGTCCTTCCAATCTACACATGGCTATTGATCAATGGAGGGAGCGGAACCCGCATTTTCAATTATTATTTAAATGTCGAGTGTACGACAGTTTAGAGGAATTGTGTCGCATTAAGAGGTTGGTGATGTCCAAATAAGCGTAGAGATTTCATCCGTTGGGCTACAGACCACTTTATTAAGTTACGAAAATAAAATCTATCATCAGAGACATGACCCTTGGCCTACTGGTCAAAAATATAACAAGTTTACTTATTGATTTTATTCATTATAATATTCTTGTTTACTTTTTGTCTTAGATAGAAAGACATCATTATGATCATGACTTTGATGAAGACTCTTCAATAACGTTTAAGGTTTTGGTGGAAAGGTAAAATATCGGTGAAAAATGGTCGCGATGATCGAAACGGTCCTGATCATTAAATAAAATTGTGAATTGTTACAAAAAAATGTTCTATTTCTAAAATTAAGATTATTTAAAATTATGATTAAGATGCAATACGATAAGTTGGAAGTGCTAAATAGTTTAGCAATACGAGTCATGCTTTTTTTTTAAATTAAACAATCTGGAATATTCACCATTCAAAAGTTTATTTTTGTTTGTTTATTACATATAGTTGGTAATATTTAAATATTTCCATTTGCAGAATCTTTACAACAATTTTCCACCTTAAAGCGTTAAGTACCACTCGACTACGACGATTGAGTCGTTGCTATATATTAATGTAAAACGAAGGCACACAAATAATATGCTTATCAAAATACGATAGGGCAACTTATGGAGCTTCATTCCATCATGGACCAAAAAAACAGCCATCTTGATGTAAAACCAATTCGCCATACGAATATCTCGATCCGCCATTTTAATCAGGCCGCCAATCTAAAATGGCGTCGCGTGAGTTTTTCTATTTTCCCGCCGAAACAAGTGAGAGAGTAGGCACAGGGCGAAGTAGTAGTGGTAGTGTGAGGGTACATTTGGCCTAATTGAATCCCGAACCTCGGCTGTCAAGATGTATGCCTGTCGCGCATCGAACCGACATCATACGACAGGAATACGCCATCTTTTTCAAAATATCTAAATTTTATTTCGCATAATATTATGTTCATATGATGTGTAGTTCTCTTTCAAGGGAAGACGTTTCTGCTATCCTTTTGGGGATATTAATAAAAATACGCATTGAACGGGAAAAGCAACGCACAAGCTTCCGTGATAGTGACATTTATTGGTGAAACTGGTATGCTGTTTAAATTTATATAAATATTAGCGTATCTGACAGAATTCGGCTCGCTTAACTACTGATAACACCATTCGAAGTATAGATAAATAATGTGCTTCAGCAGACAGATTTTTTTAACTTATCCATTTTGCTCATGGTTGATTTACGTTAAAATGTTTAACATATTAAGCAGTTTTTTCTTTACAAAATCATTTTTCACCACCCTCAGTTTGAATTTCTCCTTATTTAATATTTTTTTTATGTTCATTTAAACAAAATATCGTGATAATGATGTATACTTAACTCAGAGGTTACACCGTATGTTGCAATGATGAGCTAGCTAGGTCTTGGCCTTTGGGACTTAGTGGAGGAATCAGTGTGGTCCTTAGGCTAAAAGTTTGGAGACCCATGCTTTAACTATCACTATTTAATATATCTCTTGAATGATATAGTATACTATAAGCGTCAAACAGAAAGCAGGCTTAACCTGTGGCTCTAGTGTTTCTAGTGGACAAGAATTCTTCGACTTGGATGAAGACTGAAAGGTGCCTTCTAATACAGTACAGGGTTGGTAAGTAACTGATCTTTATGAAAAGTAGTAATTTTGGAGAGATTCGTCGAATATTAAGGCGTTTTTTTCCATAATAAAATTTATATTTAACAAACTAAAAGGAAGGCATGGGGTTCACCGGTTGTCTATCAATTTCGCGGCCCCTGAAAGACGTACAAATAAAAGAATCAATATCGTATTAGCATACACGGGCTCGTGTGACGCGAGAGTGAGGGTTGGGGGGAGCTTTTTCTCGGGCGGAAAAATCTGGGATGGGGTGAATGGGTGAGAGGAACGAATGCGAACGGGTTGAAATTTTGTCCCCCAAATCCATTTAAATAATTATTTTTTGTGATATTGGACGTAAATATTACAAGACGCTTATAGTATCGGTGTTAGATTGAAATTTTGTTGGATAATGCTTTCTTAGATATAAAAAGAAATAATCGAAGGCTTACATCAACTGCATAAGAATTTGTCACTTGAGGTCAACTAGCTGAGAAAATATACCAAAAACACCTATGCCCAAAACGTTGAATTAAAATCTTTATTTTCATATTAACCATGCTGGGACTCGAACCCAGATAAAACTGATCTAGGGATCAGATACAACTGATCCCTAGGGTAAAGCTTTTATAATGAATAAAATACGTCGAAATAGCTATCAACTAAATTACATATTTTTTGTGAAACTTAATACGTCATTATTTTGATAATTAATTATTACATTTTTTTGACCATGTCCACTCCCAGTGTGGAGCATATGGACTCCTAATTGAGGTATACAACAGTAGTTTTTCTACAACTGCTTGTTACTCGGTTGCTCAACTTATCTTTTTCGAAGAGAGTAAAGATAGAAGGATAGGGTTAGGACAGGACTAGTGGTTAGTTCATCGCTCTCGCTACGCTTCGTTTTATGGATCCGATGGGTGGGAGGGAACTCTGCACATCACAAACATCCATTAGTCGATTGAAAAATCAATTTACGAAACTGTCCGTATCGGGATTTGAACGCGAGACATCTGTAATCGAAGCCAACGAAGTCGAGTCTTTGGATAACAAATTATAATAGAGTTGAACGGAGTAAATGTTAATTCGATCGATCAGATTATGTCACAAGGATCTGCGACTACGCTATTTTTTATTTGTATGGTTTGTATTTTATGTTAAGCAAATGGAAATTGAGCAATCCGCTTTTGAAGTGATTAAGGGTAGGTTGGTTGAAATTCCGCCCCGCGGGCGTCGCGCGTAATATGTCGTCGGCGAGCGGCCTCTTCGATTGAAATCGAATGCTTTTTACTCGTATTCCTCCTTATACGCTAAGGAAAATGGTTTCCAAACTTTCATATTGAGTTCAAGACAAAAATAATATTTGACAGTTTGAGAAGCTAAGCTGTAAAAAATGCCTGATATCTCAAATGACAGTTACACTAGGAATAGTTTAGCATAAATCCGTTTAATGGATAAATGTCTCTTTTTAATTTATATCTGGTTGATTTATCGTTTTAAATATTTAAAAAAAGATATCCAATTGATTTGAATTATTTTCGCGTACATACAATGTGGAACATTCCCGCAGACGAAGCAGGGCGTTGTCATGTCAGCGGTCATGAAGAGACGTTGGATTCGACTTAAACATGTGATGTAGATGCTTCCGAAGTGCCTCAACCCTCCTAGTTTCTTCTTCCAGCCTGTGAGATTTTTACGTTCTGGTTGGTAATATTAATGGGGTGTTCTCGACGGAACTTAATCATGTCAACATGTAATGGGAGGAAGCAAAGCGATTGGCGAGTGACAACTAACCTACGAGATTCCGGTGCGGCTGGTTATATGATCAACAAAAGGAGTGGATATGGATGAAGAATGTGTTACATGTGTTTAGTCACAAATTAATTCATCAACCGAGTGAGTTGGCCATGTTTGTCATTGACGCTGCGATGCTGTAACCCATTCAGTGGATGGTTTCCACGGTATTATTGTGGTAATTCATTCGCTAACCATTTATTGGCTTACCACTGATACAAGTAAAACTGAACAATTCAAAAAAATGTACATATTTTGCGAAGTCTGCTTTTTAATAACAATAGATTGAACATTTCATTGGTAGCATTTTTTCGCAAAAAATATTTATGAGCAATTCGAAAGGCGTTTGGTATACAAACAGCAGGTTGATCAAGGAAGCGAGTTGGCGAAAAACAAATTTACTCGGCTATTGGCCATATACAGCATGTTTAGTATTTCAACAGTCATTTGTTTTCAGGATTATCAATACAACGTTTAGAAAGCGCTGTCCGGTGAGCCACCCTTCGTCCGCAACGCTAGCGCCATCGTGGTGTTTATACTGAAACTCTTAATGTGGAGACATTTCCACGTGGGTCTCGAAAAACAATGCATCCATTTTTAACAACTTTATCATGATAAACACTTATGTTATTCGTTTAGACTCTGAACTCCAATCAATCTTTAAACCCATTTTTGCTTTGTGTTATTGAAACAGTCAGCTTTTTTTGTTCCCGTTCTAATAAACAATATTCAATATAAATTGATATTGGATCAATCAACGTCTAGCAAGTGCTGGGAGTGTCTGATGCAGTATTTTTTCAGATTTTAACCTGTTGGAGTGATACGTGTTTTTTATTAGCATTTTTTAATGTAATCTGACAAAATGGGTTAATTTGGCTCTAATGAAGCATTTTACGGGAATTGGTTATAATTCAGTCGTTTAATAAAATCTCGTTTCATAGAAAAAGAGTAAAAGGACATGTAGTAGGATCATCATTCTATCTCGATCCTTTCATTGTTTTCACGATTGGATAGAGGTTGGACACGGATGACGTATTAGGAAACAAATGCATAGATCGGCTGGGTCAAATTTAAAATTTCAATAATATATTTGAGATATCATCCTTTTGTACTGACAAAATTTATCATATTTTTATGGATTCATACAAAATTTAAAAAAATAATGGATCGAAAAAAAACATTACTGTGTAAATTGCTATTTACGCAGTTGTGAAAATAGTGTTAGTAAGTTTTCTTTCGCGACGCTTCTTTGGACGATATATTCTTCTGTCTCATAACGAGGAAGTATTTGCGTATCCCTTCTCCTTTACCCAACTCACCCTTAGGAACGTTATATAACCAAAATAATGTCACATGAACTATAATGCATTACCTGAAAAAAACTGAACGAAAAAAGAGTGAATCTAAATTTAAATGTAAAGTTAAAGAAATCATATTTTGAAGTACACTTCCTTCATAGGAAAAAAGGCAGCAAAATATATAAAATGACGAATGGAGTCATGGATGCCATCTGGGAGATAATTTTGAAATTTATCAAATCTGTGACTCCATAAAGCAGTAAAATAGTGACTAAAAAGCTATATCTATAATAAAATCATTTTGGATGGATTTGGATAACTACAATTTTTTCCTACATCTTAACGTGAAGTCAATAACCGTAATCGTCTTAAATTAATATTTAACAATATTCTAGAGAATAAATTATTATGTTTTATTTTTAAGTCTTCATCACAAAAAATGATTTTTTTGTACATACATAAGCCCAGAATTTGAAAAAATACATTGTCATTTTTCACGAACTGCCACAAGCAGATACTGCCTTTTTTTAAGAGAGGCAGTACAGTTTATTTTATAATGCAATCTTATACTATAATTATTTAAGACATCTACTGAGGGTGCTTGATGGAATTTCCCATATTAATACATCGGTCCATGGTCACCCTGACAGAGCCCATTAGTTTGAAATTGGTTAGATAATTCTTCGAATTGCATTTAATAACCCCCTTTTTTCACCAGTAATGCGTTTGTTGTGATCATTCCAGATGCTATTTGCTTAGACTTAGGGATACGATTTGCCGTATTTTATCTTGTATATAATTGTTGTAAACTGTTTATTTGCGTAAGTTCGAGTTCATTCGTGTGCTCGGGTTCGAGTTCATTCGGGTCGTTAGTGAAGAAATAAATGGAAATATACAAAATCTCCACAATTCTAATTTAATCTTATACTGTTATATCGACGGCATAGTGGCTGAAGGCGACAAGTGGAAAATCAGCTGTTTTGAATTTGAATGCAGTACGATAGACTTTAGATAGGGCTATCATCTGAAAAAAAACGAACTCAGTCATATTCTATGTATTTTTGAAGTCATTTGAAGAAATCTAAATGAATTAAGTCAATTTCATTTATAGTTATTAGTGAAAAAAAAACTATAATTAAGATTACTAGTACTTATACGCAAATAATTAACGAATATCATTAAGTGGTTCAAATATTTAAATAGAAAGGCTTAAATTTCATGATTTTCTTAAAAGTCGATTATCTTAAAACAAAGAAACGCCTTCTGCCATTATAACGACGAGATATTTTGTCATAATGATAAACACGTAAGATTGTGAATATTGAACGTGTTTGAAATATTTGAACAATTATACTAATGTGAAATAATGTATTAATTTTTCTAGTCGCTTTGCACTGAAATCATGATAGCTCTAGTATTGCGAATCAAGCTTGAAACATAACATATGAAATATATTATATGAAATCCGACTCACAAATTTATATAAAATATAGATGATGCGGTAATTTATGCATACAAGTTTATCATAAACGCTAACCTACACACAACTATACGCCAATATCTGTTTTATATCAATAAATAATACATTAATAATTACTTAATAAGATGTATTCTGATATTATTATGATTTAATTTGTGTACGTAGGGCGAAACAGATATCGAATTTCAATTCGCATAGGTCAGTGGTCCCCACTATTTATTTCCTGCGATCTAATTTTAAATCGAAACTTTCAACTGCAATCTATCTAATTGAAATTATGTGACAAATTGAAGATTGATGACGATACACTCGCTTATAACAAAAATGATGACACGATGATTCAAGGAACCGAAAACATCGTCACAAATGTACATACGTATTTGAGGTATTAAAAGGACCAAAAGTATTTAAATTAATATTATCCTATATCAAAAAAATATAAACAACATATCTCGATCATATTTCATAATTATTACTACTTTATCCATTTACGATATATATACTGAAAAAGGTTTTTTTTTTATCCATGTCCGCTCCCAATGTGGAGCATATGGTCTCCTAATGGAGGTATCTTAACAGATTTTTTCTACGAGAACTGCTTGTTACTCAGTTGCTCAGCCTTTCTTTTTTAGAATAGAGTAGGGATAGAAGGATAGGGCTAGGACAGGACTAGTGGTTAGCTAATCGCTCTCGCTACGCTCCGTGAGGATGAGATGGATGGGAGGGAGGAGTCAGACTACGAACAGAAATCCATAAATCGATTGAAAGGTCAATCTATGAAAACAGTCCGCACCGGGAATTGAACCCGAGACATCCTTAACGGTAGCCAGCGACGCTACCAACTGCGCCACGGACGCGGACGTCTGAAAAATAGTTTCCGGTAAATAAATAATTATCGATATAATTTTTTTTACTGATTGAACTGGCATTTACTTGGTAGAACTCCATTATAATTAGGTAAAACATCATAGTATTTAGTTCTACAAAATTTTATTAGGTAGTTGATAGGTATTTCGGCTTAACGCCATCGGCAGAACTACAGTTCAGTTAGTTGTTCTTCTTTGATAGTCCACTTTGTGATAACCGAAAGGGTCATAAAAGATTTTTTTTTCAAGAAGAATATAAATAATTTAAGTTGAGAAAATTGTATTTATTGTGTGATGGTTATGTAGCCGCTTTGTCATGGTACTTGCGCGTTCGTCCTATTCGATTTCGGTGTGGTGTCTACGGGTCTTAATCCCAATATGCACAATTTCATGAATTGATTCTTCAATCGATTTACAGATTTGTGTTCCGAGGCATAGATGTAAAGGATGTATACGCTCTTCTATTCGATCCTAAAAACGACGCGAAGCGAGAGAGATTAACCAATTACTGTAGTATTACCAACATTACTTGGCCGCTCCAGAATTTGGAACTAGAATTGTCAGTCTAGAATAAAATTCTCCAATCGCCATTTTATGCAAAATAAATATCTTGTCTAGTTTTAATGACCGTCGCTAAAATATCAGTTTTGCAATTTATTGAAATTTCAGTTCTGGTTGAGAATGGCGACATTCCTAACGCGACGGTGGCACCCTCACTAGCGGCAGTTATATTGGTACACCAATAGTACTTTTTAGCTCGATCCCAAAAAATTTATTGCGATGCTTCATTATGAGTACATTTGCACAACTTTAAGAGCGGACCTACCCTATAAAAATACTAGTTCAACCCTTTAGTCTTGACGGTATAATGATCTAGATATCAAATAGGGAATATCCATAACACTAGATATAAGCTTAAATTTAAAATGACGTTACTGTGCCATTTTTATTTTCATAATAGGGAAAATAAATCTACATGTCACCTTCTTAGGCTTAGTAAGAACTTTGACTTAGTTTATTTGTATGCGTGCATGTGTGTGACTAGGGACTGCAAACCAGTATTACCGGATACGGGATCCCGGTATTTCGGTTGTTTTTTCGACACTGGTTTTGAAGATGTAACATACCGATATTACGGTATATAATTATTTTATTATTGAATGTCTTTTTGTCCAACAAATATCTAATTTGAGAGGGTTTTCTCAATTACACTTAATTGTTGGAAGATCCGATCCAGATTAAAAAATTCCAGCATTTATGGACTTTTCTTTTTACGTCATATATATTTTTGAATGGAAATATTAAAATAACAGTGTTGATTTATTTGTACAGAATCATTGTGATACCAATTGGCAATATTTTATTTATTTTTGTAACACCGGTTTTAATATTTGGACTGCCGGTAATTAAATGAAATATTGAAATTCCGGTATTGGCAAATTTGTTCAGTATTGCAATCCCTGTGTGACATAAAAAAAGAATTTGCACGATTGACAAGAGCTCTTGTCAATGTGTGCGTGAATCGATTTATTTATGTTTAAGACAATCAAGATAGCGTGAGCTATCGATTAAAAAGGGGTGAAAAGGAATAATTAGAAAACGGACCAGGCAGAGCTCTGTTATATAGGCAGTCTTGGAGAGACGTTGCAACTGGCTGAGACACGGATTCTTCCAGATAGTATCATCCTCAGTATTCCTATAGGTAGGATTCCGGCGGCTTGGACGACCGTCGGCTTTTGTCGAAAAGGTGTACTAGGCGGAAACAAAGGGTTTCAGCATTTCATGGCAGGAAGCAATGCGATTTGAGGGCAATAGGAAACTTGGAGACGCCGCGTGTTGACTATATGGAGCGGTACATTGTAAAAGAAATGTTTATTCTTCAAATGAATTGTAGAATAATTATTGTTATCATTAAAATTTTAGAAATCGAAATATTTGATTTTTAAAAACGTCGCCGCTCGCTTTACAGAGATCGACGGATAAATCAATCGCATTATTTGTGTGTGTAAGGATATTCGAATTTAGAATAAATGGCACGCGCGTGGACTTATTTTCAATTAGGGAAACTATTTGAATAGAAGAATGTCGATTGATTCACATTTTTATGGGAAAGTTTGGCATGTGAGGAAAATGTTCATGTGTTATTGATATGCTAGTTTCCGTGGCGATAAGAACTCTGTTTAACTAGCTATTAACACTTAATGATTCGATTCGTAGTTGAATCTAAGCAATGGCATTCATCGCAATAAATTTAAGTTCTACATCAGTTAAAAATTCTCTCTAACTGAGCTTAGCCAATCGTGTTTTTTTAAACAAACAATGTGAAATATGTAAACTACAAATTTATTTTATTACTTCATATACAATAGAGTTTTAAGGCATAAAATAAAAACAACAAAAAAAAAAAATCATAATAGTGCTATGTCAGTGTCTGCCAAACTGTGTGCCGCGGCAAACTAATGTACCGCAAGAAGTCTCAGATATGCTGCGACAAATCAGATGTACCAGTAGGCCATCAATACTTTCGAAAGATTCGACGATAAGCACCTGACTGACCTGACGTTAACGAAGAAGGAAATTTTAATATAATTTTAATTTTAGAGTATACTAAGATTTTCTTTATTCATAAGATGTATAAACGGCAATATTAGTTTTGGGTGTGCCGCGGAACAATTACCCCTTCCTCAGTGTGCCGTGATGTAAAACAGTTTGGCTGACACTGCACTAGGTAGTGCAGTATATTTTGTTTGGGTGAATTTACGAAGATTCCGAATTTGCGAAACATACTTATAATATTATATTAAAAAATAAATAATTGGGGACACCGGGGAATTTTATACTCAACATACGAACACCAGTATTAAAATATGCACACACGTTATATGACTGTGTAATACATAGTACCCAGACTTCATCCTCATGAGACTTCGAAGGAAAATCGCTGAGTTTTGAAGGAAAGTTTCTTCGAGAAATTTCCCCATGTAAGAGGGGTGCGGAGGAGGCATTGAGACCGTGCGAACAAACTCTCTAGGCGTGAGGTTAAATTTTGACACGGTTCCCCTTTTATGCTGATTCGGTGCATTGTATAGAAAGGGTGCTTGTCAAAATGTTTAGATATTCTCGACGAATGAATGATTTGTTAAGACAGTTTTTGACTTATCTAAGAAGACTGAAGAGTAAATTCAACGCAATAAAATATTTAGAAATAAAAGCTGCGACATTAAGCATATTAGGTAGTCCGACTAATATAAGGCTCCGGCCTCCTAAGACAACGACCGGGACATTTGAGAATTGAATGGTAGTGGGTAGAAATGAAAAACTCATACAAGCAACAAATTTGCAGTTTTATTGACAAACTATAATATATAATGGCGGTGAAAAGACAACAATAATGGCACGAGCATCGATACATTTCCCACTCTACCGTGACGTTTTTTTTACCATGTCCGCTCACAGTGTGGAAAATATGGCCTCCTAATGGACGTATCTCAACAAAGTTTTCTATGAGAACTGCTTTTTACTAAGTTGCTCAACCTCTATTTATTAAGAGAAGTATAGAAGGGCAGGACTAGTGGTTAGCTAATGTCTCTCGTTATGCCCCGTTTTTTAGGATCGGATTTTAGACATCACAAACATTCATGCCTACGAACAGAAATCCATAAATCGATTGAAAGATCAATTTATCAAATTGTCCGTACTGTGACATGAGCGCGAAATATCTGTAACGTAGCCAACGACGTTGACCAATGCACCACGGTGCCGTTACGTATAACAGCCTTAATCTAATACCATCCATTTTGTCCTCATTTTCATCCGTTTTTTTCTCATAGTTCTGCTTCAAGTTGGAACTCTAATTCATGTCTTAATCAAAAACGAGAGACATGAGGTTATGTAGAAATTAAAAAAATGAAAAAAAAACTCTGTTGAGACAAATAAAAACCTTTTGATTTTTACTCAATCTTCTTACCATAACACTGATTAAAAAGTTAAGAAATAAATTTTTATTATATAAGAGATACAATTTGTGTCAATTTTCTTTTCGTACGTCCACAGATTGAGAATAACTACATTTCATCTTAAAACTCGTCGGTTCAGTTCAAATCCACGAACCTCCAGATATATTATATACATATACCCCTCCCACCCCCTGCAGTACATTTTAAGCCGATATATCTGGGTAGATAAAGCGGAGGAATAGCTAAGTATTACGATATCTACCTAATATTGTATAAGTATACGCCGTATCACGATATAAGAGTCTTGAGTGAGACATGAGAGATAAGGAATGATCTGAAAGAAGTAAAGAGATATAGTATGAAGATATTGTATGAGATATCTTTGCCGTAGCGAACGGATAAAGAAATTTGCAGCTGAAAGCGATGCGGATTGAATAATATTAATGAATTATTATAGTTGTAAAATATAACTTAAATTTTAAGGTTAGGTATTTTTTTGAGTCGAGGAACGCATTAATTGCAAAAGTACTCACAAAATTGACGACTTTTTATATCTAAAATATTTTGTTATTTGTGACATTTATATCATATTTTAGGTTGGTATGCCAACGGCCACCAACAATACGACTTTAACACAGTTTGAGTTGTTACGCGTTTCGTGTTGGTGGCTACATGTAATGCAAATCAAATGATACCCATCATGGTTTTCTTTACATGGATCAGCCTTCATTCATCTGACATTAATTGATTAAGTAGAAGAAATCCGCAGAGAGTAGCGCACCGTCATGTAAAAAATCAACGTTCCCGTTCCGAAGTGTTTACACTCCGACATGGTGATCCGTTTCCCGATCGAGGGTTAAAAACCGTTAATATAAATTTTTAAGCATTGATTTATGAATATATCATAGTATATATCTTTATTTAATTTGATTATTTGCGACATATTTAATTGATTTTTCAATCGTTGTTAAGATTCCCTCCCACCCTTCCGATCTTACGGAGCGTAGCGAAAGTGATGGGCTTGCAACTAGTAATATTCTAGCTCCAAACATTACCGTCTCAGAACGAGAAGTGTTGAACCACTGATTAAAAACCAGTGTTTGTAAAATAACTTCTGTTAAGTTGCTCCAATGGGAGCATACATATGGTACACATTGTGGACAGGTATGGTTGAAAAAATGACGATATATCACAAAGGAAATATAGTCATATATTTCATCAATCATGTAAATACCCAAAGAAGAAAACCAATGTGACCACCACAATTATGTACTACTAAAGGACAAAATTAAGTCTTTAAAAAAAGTGCTCTATAATAAGGGTGTGTTCAAAACGTCAAGCGACAGGTTAATTCCGCGCTCTCAAAGAGGCCATAAATTAAGATTACGGAAAAGCTGAACAACATTATAAAACGGGGGTTTCCCAGTGGCATAATAATTACAGGTAAAACCCTCAATTACCAAACCGGGTCTCCCTTGACACTTCCGTTAATCACAGGCTGCGACGGAAAATTATACCCCGGAAAAGCTATTTCCTATAGGCCTGTTAACGGGTAATGATTTTGCTGAGGTGAGGTTCTCAAGTTATCAAATTGTATGATGAAAATGCTGCATTTTCATTCGAGTAACGATTTTTTCTTCTTCAAAAAGTGAACCAATTAATATTTTTGAATTATTGCAACAGGTTTAATGTACATTTATACAAACTGCTACGTAAAACACAATAGTTTATCATTATTTATATGATATATTTAAATCTATATCGATTGATTAGTCTACAAACTAGCTAACTCTAAACTAGATAAATATATCTAATAATCGAGCGGAATTTAACAATTTCAAAAATAAACTTTGTTAGTTGCTCAACTGGACTTAGTCGGTTTGCAGATACATCAGTCGATATGTAACACAATCATTTTTGATATTAAAGCAATTTTTCATGCCAGTGTAGAGTAAAAAAACTCCTAATGGAACGTTTCAAGATAATGTGTTTGAAAAAACTTGGTTGCAAGTTAGTTGTCAACGTCCTTTTTCATGGGCAAGGATATGGATAGAAAGATTGACACAATGCCTTTGGAAAAAAAACCACAAATCGACGAAAAGTTCTATGTATGGAAGTATATATTCTGGAATTCAAGTATTTGATTACGAAACCGAGCAAGACGTAAGCCTAGGTTTGCCTAGAGCGTTCCGATTTTTTAACGGTATGTATGCAAAAAAAAAAAAATAACAATTCTTAATTGACAATTGAAAATTTTTTTGCTGTAATGATTCAACTTCGTTTCAGCGAAATCAAATAATGAAAGGAGGCACAAAAATTCATACTATTTTTTTTTTCATTCAACACTACATTCAACAAATAGGATTTGTCATCAAATAGATATAGACACTTGTGAATTGCTACCAGCTTGCTTTCATAATATACTGTATTCGTAGTGTCTACCTCAGGCTAAAGCAACAGATATTTTTTTCTCAGAAATACACAGTTTTTAGAAACGTTGTCACTTTGAAATAATAAGATAGGACGTGGCTGAACTCATATAAAATACATATGCATAATAGATTTACGAGTAAACGATTTAAAAATTTATGAATCCTAGAATGATAGAGCAGTGGTCACCAATTGGTGGTCCAAGAGAAGGTTTTGATAGTCCGCGAAGTTGTTGCAGAACATGCAGCAACAAATACCACACTAATTAATTTGTTATTGGAAAAGCGTTATTTTCATAATTTTATTTATCTAAGTTTGTATGGTTTTTTTTTTTAAAACATGTCAACGTTTAGTGGTTCATGAGGTCCGAAACGTTGGCGACCGCTGGGCTATAGTACAGTTGGTTATTAAATTATCAAGAGACATTTTGGATTCATAATGGTTTAATTAAATGTCGTGAACCATAAATTGGCTGTCAGTTTTTAAAATCAAATCGAATTTTTATTATTCATCAGAAATAGGTCAATTATTTGTTACTTACAAAACGTATAATTAATTTTATACTTCAAAAGATTGAAAAGAAAATGAGTGGGTATAATTATTATTCATAATTCATGCAATAAATTTAATGAAATATCGAAGTAAACGGAAATTGAAGTACTGAAAATAATTATTAAATTATCTTTGCGGATGTAATTATGTTGACTTCATTTAATACTTATAATTATTCCGAGTAAAATGGTTCTTTTTGAACAATTTCGATTATTTACTGCAAAAATTAGTAGACTATATTTTACATTTGAAAGTTTCTCATTCAATCCATTAAATGAAATTATTGTTTTCTGAAACAATATAATTATTTATTATATGAAACAAATTTGCTAATGTTTCAACAAATAAAAAAACAATGCAATAATAATAAGTTGAAATAAAATCTATTTTAAGTCATGTAATCATTATAGATCTAATATATTCCGGATTCGTGGACAAGTGGTCAATATCGTTAGCTTCGGTTGCGGTTCTCACGGGTTCGAAGCTGAGTACGAACTGAGTACGGATAACTGTTTGACGGCATGGATGTCTGTGATGTCATGAATTCCCCCCTTCCCATCTATCCATGACGTCACGAGAATGATTAGCCAACCATTAGTCCTGACAAAGCAACTGAGTAAGAAGAAATTCTCAGTGAAAAACTTCTGTTCAAATAAGCTCCATTATGAGTTAATGTATATCGAGGGTATACTGATAGAACGCATGAAGTCAGTTTTTGATCATTTTATGTTTTAAATGTCAAAATATATGCAATTGACGGTTTATGTACTGGTATAACGCACGAAGTTATGCTAATGGCTTTGAAATATATAGTATTAAGCAGGGCTGCGGATTAAGAATCATAGTCGTGGAGTCGCGATGTTTTTGCCAGAATCGGAGTTGTAAAAAACGAGTGTCACCGACTACTTTGTCTATAAAGTGCATTTTTACATTTCTGCGTGTATTAATGTAATTGTTTCATTTTTATGTATGCATATAACATCTTGTTGTGCAATATACAAGATATACGTGTATATTATATGTATAGTATGAAAGATTCGGCTATTTGCCGGATTGGTTGGTTGGTGTTTAATTTGATGACCAAATATGTGTAAGACATTTTTTAATCGTAATCTGAGTCGGAGTTGGAATCGGGTTGTTGGTCAATGTCTGAGTCGCGTTTTTTTGGACGACTCCACACCCAGGGACGGCTCTTATAAAGGAGCAAAGGGTGCAGTGCACTGCCATGAACATATTTATTCAAGTAATAGGCGATATTGTACAAACTAATTTTAAATTTTCCCGCGTGTTCCCCTTAAGGAAATATTGCACGAAGCGATTATTCACAACAATGCTTAAGCGAACGTATTCCGCACCAAAATACTAATAATAATAATTATTGTTTGTGTAAGCTGCATACGGCGAGGAGGTTCAATTTCTGTATAGCTCTCCCAGAGTAGAAGGGATTTAGTACTAAACTTTAGTTTTTTGTGACGTCGCCTGTGTCGCATATTCGATTTACATACGAAGTTTTTAGTTATTCAGGAGCATTGCACCTCTTGCCGAATTATGACGACCGTTCCCGAAAGTATTCAAACTAGCAGAGACCTGTCGCATATGTTTAGTAAGTACGTCGAAAGGACCTGTAGTATATTGAGCCTGCCCACAAAGAAACGCATACCATCAAATGTATTTACTTTCTAATTACATAATTCTAATATTTACGTGCTTCAGTAAAGAATAGTGGATATTCCGTCTCATACATTAAAGAAAATCGTCGGGATTTTTCGAAAAGGCTGGAAATTGAAGCAGCAGGTCGTCCTAGTGTACGGTTAATAATAAAGTGTTTAATCAGAAATTGAATGTAGAAATTGTACAAAAAAAAATAGTTCGTAAGTAAGTTATTACAGATTCCAGTGGAAAGTGAGCGTTGTTTCTGAACATTAAAAAGGATTAAATCATTTTTGAGAAATACCATGACTCAAGACAGACTAAATGCTCTTGCAACGTTGAGTGTAGAGAAACACTTGGTATCGTCAATATCAGACTTAAATGTTTGTGGTATTGAAGTGCTTTCAAAATCCAAGAATCGGACAATGGATTTCTTGCATAAATAGATGAGTATTTTCTTGCACTCCCTAATATTCTTGTCACCGGTCGCCACTGTCCACACCCCTGGTATTAAGTCATGTTGTTATTTTTATATTCTAGCAAAAGTATGATATAACTATAACTCATCGATACCAAATCTTTTAATTTCTAAGCCAAATAGATTATTCTCTATAATGTGCAAAAAATATTTAAAAAAAATAAGTAATTGTACTTGGGAGAGTGAGTACTTAATGCCTTCTGCCAGTATACTTCCGATATATTCCAATAGTTTCCATCAAAATATGGAAATGTGTCATTATGCACTAAATACTTATGTTTCGGAATGTCACTTTTCAATCCAATCATCTAGTTCATATTCACTTCAAGGTATAACATGGTGGGAATATTATTTTTATATTTACATTCAGCGATGAGGTTTGAGAATTGTTTTTTTCGTCTTATTTGAATCACTTTCTTTTCTTTTTCTTTTCGGGTTTTCACAATTCTGTTTGATTTTTCGTCTACTGCATTACTATACTCCTATAGAGATCAAATGCACAGCGCATTTGTGTCAGCTGTTATGCCATGTATTGTCTTATTTTACAATAAATAAAAACATATAAACCTTTGATTGGAACGCGCGCAAAAACATACGCAATCACAGACAAGTACCTAACAGATTTCCACCCCGGAAAAACATTTAATTTGCTAAAACAGCTCGAGTTCAAGGAAGTGATTTTCATTTGACAAGTTAATGACACTTCATTTTCTGATTGAATTTTATATAAAAAATCAGTTATAGCCATTTACAACATTTATGATAATAAAGTGTACGTGCAACTCTTTTTTCACTGGATACAAGTTACTTTTTTTGGTTTCATGGTCTAGACAACGGTCGGGCTAACCAACGGTCTACTTGAAGGTCGACGTAATTGACAAATTATTTTGCAAGATCTATATAATAGTAGTAATTGGTCATTAACTTGATATTAACTATTACCTTATATAATTCGTTTTTGTTTCGGTTCGGTACTATTCTTAGGGGTGGCCTGGCTGCTTGGCCTGTTATTCAGAGTGAAATCTATTCATCGATTTTTTTACCATGCCCCCTCCCAAGGTGGAGGATATGGCCTCTTAATGGAGGTATCTCAATAGAAGTTTTTCTGTGAGAAATTTTTGTTACTCAGTTGCCCCACCTCTCTTTTTTCGAATAGAGTAGGGCTAGGACAGGACTAGTCGTTAGCTAATCACTCTCGCTAGTCCCGTTTTTGAGGATCGGATGGGTGGGAGGAAGTTTTCAGTCATCACAAAAATTCATGACTACGAACAGAAATCCATAAATCGATTGAAAGGTCAATTTATGAAATTGTCCGCACGGGACTTGAATCCGAGAACGTAGCCAACGAAGTTACCAATTGCGCCACGGAGCCGACAAATTCATCGATTAGCCTTTCGAAAAGTTTGGATGGATATTTTCATCGATAGCAAATTTCGTTCGCTTGGTTACGGGGTTACGGGTTCGAATCTTAAATCGAAAACATTGATACATCGTGTTTTCAATCGACTGTAGTGTATATCTCGATGTTTGTAATGTTTACATTCCTTGCCATTCAACTCTTATCCATCATCATGTCATATATGTACGTATAGTCTTTTCTTATACCCATCTTTTTTCTGAAAAGAGAGGCTATCTAGTCCTCGTAAAAAAACTGTTGGGATGCACTATAAACTGCAGTGGACTAACTATCATGGCGCGAAGGTAAGTGGTGCATGCGGGCACTCGGGATCGGTAGGCCTCGGGATGATTTCAAACTATTAATATATATTTACTGCAAATTAAAAGACGAGAAATAAGGACATTTGAAGTGTGTAAACTATAAACAAAAATAAGGGGCCTTGTTAATTTTTGCATGCTGGCTATGTTTTTCTGATTAGTTGTGTTGCCTGGGTAGGATATTTTTTATTATTACTTTCGATAATCGGAATATTTTTAGAATTTGTATTCGTGTTTCGCTATTATTGATTGTAATAATAATCTGCAATTTCAAATTGTGTAATTATTTACTTAACGGTTGGTTATTGTTTCGATCGATATGGCATTTAGTTCAAGAACAGGACAATGTCTGTACATAAATTTCAATTTCGATGCAATAACGATTATAGTTTGAAGATTTTTTCACGACGCAAGGAAAAAAATAGTGGTAGTATGTAATCGCTACACCCCGTTTTTAGAATCCAATAGGAAGCGGATGGGAAGGAATTCTAACAACACAAACTTTCATGTGTTTGGATTGGAATTTATAGATTGATAGAAAAGTTAATGTATGAAAATTTCAGATCGGGGATTTGGATTCGACCCCACAATCCAATAGAACGGACAGCCGATAGCGTTGGCCACTGGATGCAGAACTAGAAATGATACTTAATTAAAAATGTTTTTATTTTTATCGTAGTTTTTATAAAACCAGGGCTTCTAACTCCTATTTTTTCGTTCCAGTTCAAGTAAAAAAATATTTATCGGTCCGGTTCGAAGCCCAGATTTTTACATAGTTATGGCAGCACATTGAGAACATATAATTTGCTCAGTAATATCTTTGAAATAATAAGGGAAAATTTCCGTATGCTATATATTGTTGTTTCTATATATTTATAATAGAGATTATTTGCATATCTATAATCTGACCGGCATTAGAAGAAACATTCATATCTGCGTCATGCCTTTCTTACAGAAATAAATTTGCAGATATGTACTCGTTTACGTAATTGCCCATTTTAATTTATTTTTAAATATCTTAATTTTTTGATAAAAATATGTACAATATTTGTTATACACTTGACCCCAAAATTTTATTTGGTGATTAGTTTGAAAAAAAATAATAATATTGCTATTTGCTTTTGCTGCTATAAGTAGAGATAAATTGAAAATTTAAGTGGACATACGCGTTTTCGATAAAACAATATGAGATAATCGAGATAAAACATATAAATTCTTTATTTTAAATATAGAAAAATATATGCAATATTAATTGTAGTGTATCTAATCTATTTATAAAATCAATACTCGATATTTGCTGATAAATGACAATTATCAGTTACTTAGAACTATTCCGAGAGAGAATTCGATTTATGTAAGTACTTATCGTTTATATACCTGTCGTATTTGTTTTTGCTTTCGTCATTGGATAGTGAGGTACCGCTGACCGATAATGGTACCCAAGCCAAAACAGTGGTCATAATAGGAATTCGGACATTATTCGTGATTTTTAAATATCTTCCTGAAAAAACTGAGCATAGTATTGATAATGAACCAGTTTTACAGTTACACGGTAATCTCATTTTTTAGATAACCATGTTCACTTCCAATATGGAGCATACGGGATCCTAATGGAGAATCTCAACCAATGTTGTTTTACAAGAACTGCTCCCTCATTCAGTCACTAAGCTTCCTTTTTTTGAAGAGTATGGGGGTGGGAGAGGACTAGTAGTTAGCTTAACGCTTTTTAAACGCACCGTTTTTAGGATCGGATGAGTGGGAGAGAATGTGCACATCATATTTATAAATATCTTTGATAGCAAAGTCATACACCGATCAAAAATCAAAACATGCACTTGTCAATCCGTTCTTGGACACAACAACGCTATATAAAGAAGTGCTCAAAAGCTTGAGCCACTCGGGTACTAGCCCGGCAAATTCTCATTGATAGTTAAATCTTTGTATTTCTTTGAAAGCGCAGCGATTGGTTAGCAACCAATAATAGTGAACATATCGACTGTTACATATCATGCTTCGGTTTAGGTTCACAGTGATCGTACATTTTTAACAAAAAAGTGATAAAAAATGCATATAATTGGTTGAATGTGCTATGTCATACCTCGGTTTTGTCGATTTCTCTCAGTTTGCAGTCATTCTGGTGCTTGTCGTAAAGGGTCCGAGCGAGCGCCCCTCTAGGGCGGAACACCCCTCCGCTCAACGATTTGACACTCATTCCGGCCCTGCTGCCTGAATCGCGCGGGAATTCACTCTCACTAGAATAGTCGTTTCTAGCGGTTCTAACTTCACACTGCACCGAATTTCGGATCATATAGTCAACTGTATTGTTATTGTTTATTGTCTGAGGAATACACAATTGATTTAGAGTACTATTACACTCGATAAACGGGTTTGACGAGCAGCTTATCTCAGGTAAAATTGCACAATGGTCAATGATTAAAGAACTCATCTAGGTTACTATCGTTTCAGCGTGACAGATTTCTCAATCAATCGGAACTGTTTTAAATAGTTTGCTTTGATGATTTAACGCACGACGATTAAACAGTTGTGTACTGATTGTTGCGAATGAACTGTTTTAATAAACGTTGTCTTTTCGCTATAATAATCTAGAAAATAACACGGAAAGAAAGAACATAACCTTACAATGCTAACACGGAAACTATGGTCAAAATCTAAACACAATGTCAAGTTTAATGACCAGATATTTCAAGGATCACCGCAAATATGTAACTCGGTTATTTTAATGCAATTTAAACGTCACGCTTGACGGTTATTGTACGGTTAGGTTTTTTTTCTACGGCACAATAACATTACGTATTTTGACAGAACGCATGATAGAAACGTCAATAAGGTTCATATTTTTACCGCCAGGGCGGCGCGCGCATCTATACTAGTACGGCGCGGCAATCTTTGCGAGCAGAGCGCGGAAAATTTAAACATTCATCCTTTGTATGAGCCGTTTCATTCCCAAACTAGAAGAACAACATTTTTGGCGGCAGAAAATTTGAATTGGTCTCAGCGGCCATCTTTAAACGGGCATCGGACGGGTTCATTACAAAAAATTAATCACGGTCAAATAAAATCGACAGTCATCTCTGTGTAACCCGCTCTCGGCGGGGTATTTAAAAACCACGGTGCATATTCTTCGGTGCGGTTTACATTTCACGACGTTCGCTTATATCGTTATAATTAAATGGAATACAATACCCTCCACACAGCTGGTAATTACATCTATCAAGATTACTGATTCGTTTTGGCGGCAAAAAAGTGATTCTCGATGCCGTGATTGCCAGTAGCGTATCAAGTCGTGCCACCAAGAATATTACAAATTAACGTAATCTGAATTTGATTTCGACTCAATTACACTCCTTGGCACTCAGTTATTGTTGAGAGACAATTCATTCTATTTTTGGAAAAAAAAACAATATTAGAAAAAGATTACACTATACTAAAATACTATTAAAATACGATCTATGCACTTAATCGGATTTATCATTAGGTCAATACTTGAACTCATCATCGAGTTACATAATTTTATACCTGACATCGGTTATTGATATTTACTCTTTTTAAAGGAAATGACTACGTAAATAATACAAATACGAGATTAGCTCGATGAGAATTTTTTAACTCATTCGAGATTAATTTAATGATTAGGATAGCCCATACACTCATGTCCAAGATCTTAAATTTAAATTTGATATTCATTCTGTCGGAACCTGAATCCAGACCCATCTGATTTCAAGATGTAGGTAACCTAATATTGGTTATCCTAGAAGATATTATTAATGCTCGTACAGCGTTGGGACAGAAGAGGCAACTGTTAAGGCATCACGAGTTTTTATTCAATATTTCTTGAATATAATTTAAGACATCGACTGAGGGTGCTTGATGGAATTTCAATATCAAATTTGGATTATTGAGATTTTGTACACTTCCATGTATTTTGTCGCATTCGAGCACACGAATGGACTCGAACTGTTCGAGTCCATTCGTGTGCTCGAATGCCTGAAGATGCCGAAAGGCGAAACCCGGGTCGTTAGTGACAAAATACATGGAAGTGTACAAAATCTCAATAATCCAAATTTCTTGAATAAATAAAAAGTAAATATTTTTTTTTTAATTTTCTTGTTTACAGTTCAGAAATTTTGGGGGTTTAAAAAAACGTGTGCCCTAGAAGTCACATTTGCTCTGAGAGTCCCTGTTCATATGTAAACATGACTCGTTTGATATTTTCGTGATGGATTCGGTCCTGGCGATTGTTGTTCAAAGCTGGTTGGTCCATAAGAAAATCAATTAAAAAAGAGCTTTCTCCACTATTTTAGAGGTTTCGAACGCTTTTGTTATAGCGTGTATGAGCGTTGGAACGACCTTCTGGCTTTTGTTTGAATGATTAAAACCTTTTTATCTGTTTGATTGTCCCGCTTTTTTTCGAACGCTCGAAACAAAAATATTTAAACTAGACTTCTCTAAGAAATAGGAACTCATTAACGGGCCTAATCGAAAACGTGCTTTTGTTGGAAAAGACCCAATGAAATTTTAAATCGAAACTTTAAATTAGCTACTGAAAAAGTGTAGTGTGTTAAGGCTCATTTAGTTTTATTTCTCAAGAAGATATAATTGACAAGAAAACAATGAAGAGTATTGCTTACCAAGTTAACATTGTAAAATTGAATGCTATTCTTCGGGAATGATGATCCATTTTGTGTGTCCCACTTACACCGGTCGAGTAGCAAAGATAGTAACACAGGCTACTTTATATCTTTTTACAACTTTTATTTTTATTATTTAGATGTCCACTGAGGGTGTTTAATGAAAATTTCATATCAAATTAGAATCTCTCAAATTTTGTACACTTCCTTTACATCACTAACGAGCCGGTTTTCGTTTTTTATCGTCGTTAAACATTCAAGTGCACGGATAAACTCAAACTGACAATAAACAGTTATATGATACAAAAGAAACAAACAACATAACTCGTAACAATAAATTGTGATCATTGCTCATTTTATTTGGCTCGCATTTTTCTGGTCACAATATTTCATAAATTTGTCAGAATTCATATTAAATGGTCATGACGTATCGCTCAGAATTACAGAGGGCAGAATAAATAATTTACCGTTACTATTTCTAACCTAACCTAACCGTATAATAATTTTATTCAGATCATTAATAATTTTATTCAAACCGTTCATATTATTATTCTGACCAAAAATTGATTTAAATTCTGACCATTTATTTTGCTGCCATTTTATTTTAAAGACAGGTAATTAGTCGTCGCACACAGGAAATGAGACACAACATTATATGTACGCGCGTTGCCCGCTTGTAAACATTGTGACATTAATTTGTCTTCAAAAATAATCGAAAATGGTAACATAAAACAAATTCGTCAAACAAAGAAACTTAGATATACTTTCACAGAGTAATAGAATTAATCTCTTACTTCATCTTGCTGTGGAACATAACTGACTTCTGGTAGCAGAAGCTGCGCATGCCCTCTGAAGAATCGCATTATTTTAAAAATAGAACACAAACGTAAAAAAACAAATGACAATTAAGAATTCGTGGAACTGTTTACAAAACAATAGTTATGCCAAGTGAAGACAATCGAAATGAGTAAAGTAGTAGGAACGACTAAGACATAAAATAATAATATGCGACTTACTTAAGTTTGTCATGTCTTGCATTTGATAAGCAGTTATCTCGTTTGTAACGATAACGTGACATTGTAACGGAATCGTTATCGTTATTGCTAATCGCTGCCGTTTGCCCTGTATGAACGGATTTGTAGTAAGTAATTACAATATCACGCGCTGAATTTTTCGATATCTGTCCTTGTTTATTCTGTTATCTCTTCAGAGTGGCAGACGGAAAAATACATATCTAATTTTAGACGGTAATATTGTGGCAATGTCAAAAAGATATATAATATGTTTTCAATCATCTGTTCGGTTAAATATTATATTAATTCAATTAACGCGGTTTCCGTTTTAAAAGATAAAATAATTTAAGACATCGACTGAGGGTGCTTGATGGAATTTCGGTATCAAATTTTAATTATTAATGACAAAATACATGGAAGTGTACAAAATCTCAATAATTCAAATTTGATACCGAAATTCGAGTCCATTCGTGCGCTCGAATGCCTGAAGATGCCGAAAGGCGAAACCCGGGTCGTTAGTGACAAAATACATGGAAGTGTACAAAATCTCAATAATTTAAATTTGATGAAATAATTTATTCATTGAATTGGCATTTACTTGGTAGAGTTCCATTATAATAGGGTAAACAATGCATTTATAATGACGATTAATTAATAACACAACGGAAGCGCCTTTTCCAAAAACACAATTATTACCCTCAATAATTTAATTTTATATTAATATTTTGATGTTTCAATAAGTGAGATGATATAATATTGTCTATATCTTCTAAACCGTATATATATCTAAGCTAAAAAAGTTTAAATATAATTATGACGATGGCGTTAAGCCGAAATAGCTATCAACTACCTGATAAAATTTTGTAAAATTAAATGCTTTGATATTTTACCCTTAGGCAAAATAATTGCATATACACGTCTTTATTGTTAAGGAGTTTCATGGTTCATGAAAATAATTTTCAATAAATAACAATTCAAATAATTGGGTTACGAAATGAAAATTTGCTTGAAATTAATTGTTGAATGTCCTTATAATCTATGTACATATAATATTTTATATTGATTAGATTTTATGGAAGTTAATCTGGGGTAACTTTGAGCCAATTTTCAGGGTTTTTGTATTTTTATGATTCGCCATTGCATTTATATGTGGTATTGTTCTACATATAAATGAACTTATGTCTTAAGATGAAATTTAATCAACATAAATAGATTTATTGATATTATTAACATAGATAAAACAAGGTTGGCAAAATTTTCATTAAAATCGGGCAACTTTGGTCCACGATACAAATAATCACTGTAATTGCAATAAATTCAGTGATTTTAAAGATTTGGCAACTTTCCTTTATGCTTTCATATATTCTGTACATAATTTATATGGGAAAAATATACAGCATTTTCTTTACAGATTAGTAATACAAATTGAAAGTATGGTTAATCCAATTTATTTCAAGAAAAGTTTTAAATTTTGTTTTATCATTCCAAGCTATGATGAACATTAATTCATGTTTTTAGCACCCTTTACACAATAACTTTGCTTAGCTAAAATATATTCAAATGGCATTAATATTATCATGGTATTATAACAGTAATTTTTTCCATGAAGTGGGCCAATGTTAAAACAATGGGTAAACCTACCCAAATTGATGATCTGTATAATACATTGAATACACAACTTGTCTCATTATTTTTGATAATTTTCTTATGTCAATAATTTCCGACTCGCTTACCTAAAATTCCGCATTTCGGTGAATGTTGTTCTATTATTACTATTATTCATTATCCTTTGTCAGATAAGACGAGTAATATTTTATCTTTCCTCTCTTGTGTTTTAGTTTAAGGTTTGAAAATTCCAGAAAAGAATGTCAAATATCACATACATCCATGCCTTTTGATATAAATTCTTAAAACAACTGGAAAGACACAATAAGCATTCATTCTGGAATTCTAACCAGTGAACATGAAGCATGTAACTGAATCACAACCGGCCTATATTAAATTGTTTATACGTGCCAGTAAGTGGTGAGCCAACCAACAGTTTTATAATTTTTTTTATACAGCAGCAATTTCGTGAAAGTAAGAAAGTAACTTAAATATTAAATTTGAAAATGATTGTTCCTAATTCAAAAGTTAAAAGCTCTGTCAGTATTGCTATGACGTCTTGGGGTAGAAAATTTCTTCTGAGAAAATTAATGACTTCTCACCTCCTACATAAGGGTTCAAAAATGACCAGGGGTTGAAATCGTCCATTCATGAAGTAGAGTGCCGTAGCTTAAATTTAATTTCATAATTATGTACGTATGCAAACATTTTCGGTATGAGTTTACAAAATATACACCAAGATAATTAAAAAATACAGAACGAGTTCTAAATCAAATCCTTACGTTTTATTACTAACGACCTAGTTTTCGCATTTTGGGACCTTCAGGGATTCCAGTACATATATGAACCCAAACTGACAGCTAATAACCAGTTTACAATATATATAAGACAATTTATGAACAAATATTATCATCAAGTCTAGGAACTACATTGATTTCTGAATTAATTTTAAAACTGATTGATTATCATTATAAGTCATTACTTTCAATCTTGATTTGAAAATAGTCGTCTAAACAATAACAAACTTAAAGGATTTTGTAATTATTGCAGGTGGCCATAAAAACAATTATCATTAAATCATTAATTTTGAAGAACAACACGATACTTTAACTCTAATTTACTGTAGAGTTCAGTCCTTACTACACCAGCAATATATTGATATTATTTAAGATATTGCCTGATGGCTCTTGATGGAATTTCAATATAAAATTAGAGCTATAAATAACTGGGAAGATATTATTTTTAAAAGCATTTCATTTAAAAACCTACCTTATCCGACTCCAGTTTTAACAATTTTAAAATATGCTGCTCGACATTATGTATTATTTGTTTATGGTTTAGGATGATCGTGTCGCTTTAAATAAAAAAAATAATCATAAAATATATATGTTTACACACATATACAAAATATTTTTATAATTAATATTTAAAAGGTGTTGGAGTCAATTGATACCTGAATACTCCGCTAAAAATATCATAAATCACGACTATGGTCTCGACTCCACAACTGTCCGTGTATTTTCCTTTCATTTACAATCTTATTTATTTCTGATGAAATCAAATAATCTCTTCATGTTTGATATTATTTCTTTCCTGTAGCCATTTTGCTATAGCTAGTCGTAGACACGTCCCCCACCCATGTATTAAGGGGTCCACCTGCATCAAAAATATGAAATATTGCTTTTTCACTTAACGGTTCGATGGACGATACTTTGTTGTGTCCCCCATTTAATGGCCGCTGGAAATTTGCAAGGTGGGTATGGTATTAGAAAAATATTTTTGATAAAACTGACTGAAAGTGAAGATTGGTTGGCAGATACATGTAGGTATTAAGGCAAGTCTTTGCTATTGAAATAATGTGTTTGTTCGTAAGAAAAAGAATACATTTTTTCAAACATTTAAATGAAATCTCTAATCTTGTTTTAAATTATGCGTCTTTCATGGACGAAAGTTTTATATAAGAGTAAATGTGCAATACTTTTGTCTAGACCTTTTAACATTTACCGACATTTCTTTTTTCAAACTTACAAGACTTAAATAACATAATGTATACTATTAATGGAGAATATTTTAATAATGAAGTTAATACATAGCACAAATTTTATCTCGTTTCTGAAAAGAATTCGCTTCCTTCTATTAAATAATTGTTAAATTTGTAAGCCTTATATCAGATATGGCGAACCTTTTTACGTGAGCGTGCCAAAAATCCCCAAATACTATATATCGACTGTCTGACATGCTGAGCAGTTTTTTCTAAATTTATTTGCTTAAATAATAACAATTAGTAATTACGCTTTAATTAGTTTTTTACTTAAAAAGATAACGCAAAGACGTGTCATCATTTAACAGCATTTTCCGATAAGATAGCGTGAGTTCATAAACCCTTTCAAGTAAAAAAACAAAAATAATCTCAAACGATTATAAATATCAATAACAGTGTTTCCAGAATAATAATATATTTGTGTACGAAAAAATTAATTACAAAATAAAGTCCAGATATCTTATCCATCATTTTTCAAAATCTGTTGTTAGGTGCCAGCTAAATTGTTGAACGTGCCATTTATGGCACGCGTACTCTAGGTTTGCCGCACCTGTCTTATATCCTTTTCATTATCTAGCACTGACGATGGCGTTAAGCCGAGATAGCTATCAACTACCTAATAAAATTTTGTAGAACTGAATACTTTGATATTTACCCTATTCTCATTAATCATTATTATTATGTTTAATTTCATATTGTGAATTACCTATTTTTAAGATAAATCTCATACAGTTCAATGAGTTACAATTAAAATATTATTTTTCATTGTGTTCTTCGGTTATTATGTTTCTGAATTGGTCGTTAACTAAAAAAATCTGATTATTATTTTATATGATTTACTTACACTGTAAATTTTACAATGTAATCAAAATAAACTGGCGGGTCGGATTGGTGGTGTTTGCAGGCCGGTGTTGACCCGCGAGCCGTAGTTTGGAGACCCCTGGGATAGGGGATATAAAACATAAAAAGCTTACACATTTATAATTTAAGACATCGACTTGAGGGTGCTTGATGGAATTTCAAATTAGTGACAAAATACATGGAAGTGTACAAAATCTCAATAACTCAAATTACACATTTATATTAGTCAAAATAGCATTATCATGTTTTAATGTGTAGTATTTAATTATACTTCCTGTTGTATTTGGCTATAATAGTAATACTTTAAGTCGTTTTGTATAAATTTATTAAATTATTAGCGGATTTAAAACAAGTCCGAATATCCATAAATCGGTCAACAATCCAATAATTTAACATTACACGTAAAAAAGAAAGCGTTTTAATGTGTTTTGTTTTCTCTCTCATATCATACTAAATAATATTACCTTTAGTCATTTCTACAAGAACATGGGTATTATAAAATTCCCAAATAATAATGTTAAAAAAACGAACAATTATCTGTGTATATATTAACGCAGCGGGTATTATTTATTTTTATAGAGAGAAAAAATTTTATGTTTCGATTAAAATTCGATGAAGACTAAATAACAGCCCTCGAGATGTATTAGGTACGTAATTAACTAATATTTTCTCGAAATAAAGAAAGAAAACGAATTGGATAGAGTGGCCCAAAATTATCTCATCTTTATGCTTATAATAATAGTTTTTATATAGTACTCTATATAATAATATAACAAGGATTAGAATTATAGTATTAAACAAGCACCTCAATGTTTTCATTCTTTATTATCCCCCCCCCTCCTCGGTCCTAGTATGAAAATGGATCGTAGAAAGAGCGATTAGCTACTGCATATGGATTACGAATGAAAATCTCACCAAACGTTAATTTCACGAAAACTGGCTGTATGTTAGTCGCTTAACTTCTCTATTTGCAGAGGATTAGAAATGAACGATATAGTAGATAGTCTCTCTCTATAAAACATAGTTGATAGCTATCTCAGTTTGAAACAGAACTATAATTCCAATGATGGCACGATATCGAAATAGATATCAGTTACATCTTATAATTTTTGACGAATTTATTTGATGATCATCCATAGTATGTACTCGGCGAAGCTACAGGACGCTGGGATGACCTGGAACCTGGGAGAAAGCAAGAATACTGGCGTGGGACAGAGAATATTGGAGGAACCATGTGGTGGTCATATGCTCTGAGTAATGAGCGTATCTTCGTGAAAAGATTTTATATTTGAACAAGTTCATAATGATCAGGACCGCTTTCGCTGATCATTATGAACTAGTGGAAGTAGTACAAACAAATTGTGTTTTATTTTTAAAATATTCAAATCATAAAGGTTTCGTAGTTTTAAGCCATTGTACACATTGTAAGAGAATTTCTTCAGTATTCACGAACGCGACTTTGGATAGTCGGTGGTGTATGCATGTAAAAGTTATAAGACAAATCTTATTATCACGTACCAATTGTACGAAAATGATTCCACGTAATTTGAAAATACCTCGGGTTTTATTTTGTTTATAGTCCGTGATCTGGATGTTGGCAGTGAAGTGAAAGAGGCCACTATTGTCCATTCTCATTGTTGTGTTTGTTCATAAATAAATATCGCTTTATCAAGTATATATTATTAAAAAGTTTGAGCAGTAAAATATAAAAAAAACTTTCTCATATTGTTAACCGTATGTCAATGCATTTTTTTTTTTATTTTCACCAACTATTTATTGGTGTCTTGTCAACAGAAATAAGAAAGTTTTAATTTAGAATGTATTATATTATAGCATTCTACCATTCTTAAAACATAAATTTTTTTAAGAGATTTTCAACAGTAATAGAAGCACGGATCGTTAAAAACCTACATACTCCAACCCCAATACTAACAATTAAAAAACTCTGCCTGTTTTTTTCTAATACATAATCCCATTGCAAGACATAGCGTACCAGAAATTTTACTTAAAACTGCAAAGAATAAGCAATGTTAAATTCTTGTCATTTTTTATACATATTATGCTTTAGGAGCATATTGCCTAATAATGGAGGTATCTCAAAGGAAGGTTTCTATGGGAACTGCTTGTTACTCAGTTGCTCAACTTCTTTCGAAATGAGTATGGATAGAAGGATAGGGCTAGGACAGGACTATTGGCTAGCTAACAACTTTCGCTGAGAGTTTTTAGACATCACAAACATTCATGACAACGAACAGAAATCAATAAATCGATTGAAGGATCAATTTATGAAACTGTCCGCACCGGAATTTATCCCGAGACATCCGTAACCGTAACCAACGACGCTACCAACTGCGCCACGGTCGCCGACATTAAATTAAAAAAAAATGAATTAAATAAGACCGATTTATAACGAAACTGACATCTAAAATACCATAAATTATGAATGTTAAGTAAACTAACTGCAACATCCTTCATTAATAATTAAAAAAATGGTTTTTTCACCCGTTGTCTAATGATTATGTGCAAGACGTGTTTCGTATATTTAAGAAATATTTTCAGACTGACTAAATGGACCTGATTTCTTTATCTATAACGTGGGTTTTGGTTACAATCCCATTACCAATATAAAATATTTTTATAAGATTAACATCACTTATTCTAATATGCCGGCTCCGTGGCGCAGTTGGTAACTTTGTTGGCTACGGTTACGGATGTCTCGAGTTCAAGTTCAGTGCGAACAGTTTCATAAATTGATCTTTCAATCGGTTTATGGATTTCTGTTCGTAGTCATGAATATTTGTGATGCCTAAAACTCCCTCCCACCCATCCGATCCTCAAAAACGGGACGTAACGAGAGCGATTAGTTAACCACTAGTCTTTTCATAGTCCTATATTTCTATCCCTACTCTTTTCGAAAAAAGGGAGGTTGGGCAACTGAGTAATAAGCAGTTGTCATAGAAATCTGTTGAGATACCTCAGTTAGGAATCCATTTGCTTTAATTATGGGAGTAGACATGGTAAAAAAATCTAACATTAATCTCATAGCTATTTGTCCAACGTATTCGGTTGAACAATTACTATAGGTTAGTTTATAAATACCGTTATTAGTGTTTTATATTTTTTATTTATTATCAAGTCATTCTATTAATTGTCAAATTTTCTCGGAGAATTAATCAGTTAAAGCATTTTTTTGTCTACATATATCGTATTATTTATTTGACACAATTTTTATTATTATGATGTCTCAATGCTATATCATTGTAGTGTTACCGCGAGCCCAGAGAACAACATTGGAGCATTTAAAATAATTATTAGGGATCAAAATCGAAGCAACGAGGTTTGAAAATTTCAAGATTTAATATGATCGTAATTGCTTCACGGGCAACTCAATACCGAAGAGAGAATCGGCCTGGTACAGTCAGCCAAGTGGAGGTCGCGGCCGCACCCAATCATTCGGACGATCAATGAATATGGAAAATTGTACAGCCAACCGAATAAGACTAGCACGAAAGTTAATTGAAATCTTCTTTTATTGTTTTTATTAATTTCGTCGGTTTAAAACAGCTTAATCATTTTATGGATATGACGGTTAGTAATGCTGGCATTCTATAGCTGAATGAAGGCTTTATCAGTTCATTTCGAACCTCGGTCATCTCTTTAAGACTGTCACGAACATCTTCAGAATATTAGATTGATACGATTTGCGATTTATTTCGTTACGTTTATCATTTTCATTGGTGCTCACTGTTTGCCTTTTTTCCCTGTGATACTGCTCAGGATCATTAACGTTTCAAGGCTTTTTGATCCTTCACGAATTGTTTGCTCAAATAATAAAGATTATAGGTAGTCCTCGACTTAAGACCAAAAATTAATCACGGAGCAACATTTCCAACGGTTGATGCATACTGGAAGAAAGATCAGTAATTGCATTCACAGATTTGGATATTTATTTATATATTTCGTGTGGTGGGTTTATCAATATCACACAACTTTTCTTGTGTGTTAGCAAATAGTTCTCGCTCGCAACCTTCAATTTACATGTGATTGAGCAAGAATCCACTTGCATTATAGAGCAAATTTTAATTTTCAACGCAATTCTTGCAGCCAAACCTTATTCTAACCACTTGTTTTACAAGGAAAATAATAAAATTGTGTTCACAAGGTTTTATTCTGTGTTTTATTTATTAAAAACAGAGGATCGGCGGTTCAAATTGTGATAATATTGTGATTGTCGTTTGACAGCTACAATATAATATTTGAAAAGCAACCTCTGATGTGTTAAAATGTATCCGTACCATTTTTGACCTGGTTTATTTCCACAAATGATACAAAGTGATGCCGCTAAAACTGACCTGAACCGATTATACAATATTTAATTTTAATATTTTGTACGACTTACGTCCGATTCGATTTACGACCAAAGTTCAGGAACGTATCTCGGTTGTAAGTCGAGGAGAGCCTGTATTGTCATGAGGTCTAGCACTAGGGTTCAACGAAATAATAAAATATTCGAGCATATCAATCACAAATCATTAAAATGTTTAATTGAAGACAACATCATGCACCCTTAGCTCCGAGATCAATAACTTTACGCTTTCTACTGAGTGTGCTATATATGTAAATATTCTAGATTCTGTCTAAATTTATTGATTTTGAAATATCTAACGTATTATCGATTATAGCTCATATGAAAGATTTTAATTTTGAATAAAGGACAGTCAATTTTAATTAATTTTATTGATGATTACCATGTAAATGTCAATTCAGTCAATAAATTGAAAATAGCCGATATGGCTACTCAGACAAAGACGATTGCATGAAGCCGAAATAGTTATCAACACACTAATAAAACCCTTCTAAAAATGAATACTTTGTTATTTTTCACCTATTATAATGGACTTCTACCAAGGCAAGGCCAATTAGATTTATAAATTGATTGAATTTTTAGGTAATGATTAATCAAACAACGATTTATTCCCTCTAATGTCATTAAACTTGCCTGGAACCACTATATAATAATTTAACGCAATTATGAAGATAAATAATTACATTTTTGTCGAATTGCTATTCCATTGGGTCATTGAATGCTTGAAAAAATATTACATGCCAATGTTTTATGAGACAATGCATATGATTAAAGATTCAACTTTCTCAAAAAACTTTTGAAAAAAGCAGTTAATATTTGAGGTGTTGGATAATTTACTGTGAATTGAGGCAACTATTTTATATACCAGTTGGTCTTGATTTTATATCAAATAAGACCAGATGAAGAAAGAATGAGGAAGAGATGTCGTAAAAATCACTAAAGATGTAACTTTAATGATCTTTTACCAAAGAAAGTCGACTGTCAATTATTGGTGGAAAGGTATTATATTATGTTAAAAATAAAACCTGATTTGTTTTTTTACCTCTTCGACATTTTTGCAATAATCAAGACCGGCTTCGCTCGTCAGTTGATAGTGCTCGCGATGAGCGAAACTTACTCTCATTAATATAAAAATGTGGAAGTGTGCAAGACAAATTGTTTTTTATTTTTAAAATGTTAATTATTACTACAAGCAGTTGAAAAATCATATAATAATATTTAGATAAATAACTTTCTCTAATTATAGTAAAGTTTTCATTGTCGTCTTTAAATTTTCATATGGTTTAAATATATGTTTTAATTTTTAAGACGCGTATAGGAAACAGAAGACTTCAGATTCACTGCGCCAGCGTTGGGATGGACGCCTTAAAAGGTTGAGTAACATTTAATTTTCTAATACAGCGACATCTATTTACAAGAAAAACTATAACATTTAGAATTTTTTTTACAGTTTTCGAAACAAAGTATGCAGAGAGTTTTTTGTTGGAAAAATACGTAACAGTTTTAACGCCACTGACCACTCCAGATATTCTAAACGTGAAATGTGTGTAATATTCTAGGAACTAAGATTTTTTAACTATACGAATATTTTCTTATATTCCAATTATAATTTATGGATTTAACTTTTGTAGATGTTTTCGAATTTCTCTTCCTTTAATGCATCTAAAGGTATTGTATATTGCTCTAGGAAACCTGTCTTTAACCCTCAAAATATCACCTAATGTCTTATATAAATGTAGAACTTTGTTAATGAATTCTATATTTAGACCCTCTGGCTGTCGGACCTTTTGGGATTACCATGTTATGCTATAAGATAGGTATGCCGTGATTATAGCATAAATAATTAATAAGCAAAATTTGTTTTATAATTGTAAGCATACTAAAGAAAAATAATTTCAACATAAAAAAGAGGTATTCTCTAATGACAAAGAATTTATTGACCGTATAGTGGGCCGCATAAAAAAAGTGTCGGGCCGCATATTGCAAGCAAGCCACCGTTTGTCCTGGCCTGCTACAGACTGTTAAAAATATATAATACTTTTTCAATGATAACGTCAGATCCAACGGATCGGAAAGTTGATATATCAGATTTTGGCAGCTAAATGGTTAATAAACGTCAACTTCGAATAATTTGTCTTAGCGTACAAATATAATGCATAATTTTAACTATTTTCAGATAGACGTAACAAAAGATTCCTCTGAAAGATGGCAAAAACATTTGTTTATCAAAGATCGTAAATTTTATGACCATCTGGCTCAGTATCGATTTGCTCTTGTAATATGGTCTTTAGGCAGTCAAATCTAGCTTGCGGTTTGATGTAATAATCGCAAATTAAATATTTTTTCTCGCGAAATTATTGGTCAATTAAATTTTGGCATAGAGTTTATAATTATTTATTTTCCTTTGATTGTTTTATAACAATTACGAGCGGTCTTGAAACAATAATTATTGAAATGAGCGAGCGAGTGTTTCTGAATAAAAGTGATTTGTTCTTTCGTGGAAAAATTTATATTTATTTTTTAAGAAATCGTGGCAATGAAATTTTTAAAGATGGGATATATAAGAAGCCCACAGTATTCCTGCACATTATTTGGTCTGTAGTCAAGTGGTAAACGTCGTCATCTTCGGTCACGGTTTTTTTTGTGTTCAATTCAATTGGTTGAATTCAGGGTTCCGTCATCACAATTGTCAATGAAAATATATAATTTCATAGTAAAAACTAAAAGTTGAAATATCTTCTGACAAAATTAATTAAGAGATTAACTTAAGAAGCTTTCCACTAATACAGATTAATGGATGGTATCCAAGGCTTGGGTAGTTAATACTTTTTTATGGATGCTGTGTTACATGACACGCCCAACTAGAGGGTCGTTTATCCGTAGCAGGTATTGGCGGATACAACATTGAGTACTCACTCATAGGGTTTTCATGATAGAGAATTGGTTTTCTTGACATATCTTCGTAACGCGAAATAATGCAGATATTATGTATCTAGAAATTTCATCACATTATTAGTAGAATGTGTAGGTGTAAATATGTGGTAAAAATGTTAGTAAATTTATATAATAAATGTATACAAAATTGCTGTATACAATTTCAGTAATAAATCATTGTTAAGTTTAGTTTACACATCAAAAATTATTCTGCTTTGATATAAAACACGTTTGTTTTTGTTTTGTGTTTTAAGGGCCCCTAATCTGGTATGGGATTATTATTTTAGAGTTACGATGATTTATCAGAGAGCCTTTGGCGATAAATGCGATTCGCAGGGATAAACAGCGACCGGTATCCGAAACGTTACAAATAAAAGAAAGGCGATTAGTTTCTGTAAATTATTTTACAACTCTTTTCTCTGACAAATTTAATGATTATATTAAATATTTAACAATTAAAACAATAATTAAGTCAGATTTTTTAAATATGTTACTGTTTCTAAATATTTAAATACACCTAATTGTTTTTTTGCACGTTTTTTGAATTGCACTGTTCACTGTTATTTTGTTATGTTTACTGCATATTTTATTACACCATTTCTTACACGGCTGTGTTGCATGGACCGTACCCCTCGTGTAAAAGAGGATTTAGTTTTAAATATCTTTTTGAATCGGAGGCATTTTATCCAATAAAATATTGAAATCAGTTTGGTGAGAACTGTTAGTTACTGATATTTATATAATTGTAAGAATGTGAGAAGACCCCGGATCGAAGAGAGGCGAGCGGCTGGTTATCCGGAGTCCTGGAAGGGCTGATCTCAGACAAACACCATCTCAAATCCGGTTCAAAACTTATTTATTTTTCCATCCAAGATGCAGTGGTTTACATTACACAAATATATAAATCTTAATACATAAAACTGATTCAACATTTACATTTACTTAGCAACTGAGTTTACTTTAAGTTATAATACAAATGACACAACGAATTTAAATAAAGTCCAATGCAAATCAAAAAAAAAAAAATAAACAATTCACATCGCCACGTCACCTCCGCCGCGGCGAGATGTCGTCGTCCGGCTCGGCAGATCGTAATCGACTGTCTACAAAAATTAAAAAAACTCCCTGCAAAGTTGGAGCTACCCCTTTCCGTAAAAATAGACTCGTCCAGCGGACGTAAGCGGAGGCTATTTGAACGCCTGGCAACAAGAAAGAGCCTATTCTGCAAAATATTGCTGTTGCAGCTGGCTGATTTCAGTTCTGGACATTAATGACACTTATACTTAACAAAAACCAGGGTGTGTCAAATGTTGACAATGTATAAGTTGATTTAGATGCTTCTGATAGAGCATATCGATAGCCTAATGTTATAAACCAGTATCTGATATTTTGACGAAATGATTTTATAAACTGTATCTCGTTTATTAACAGTAATACAAAGTATTTAAACTTTTTAATGATTCACAATTACCCTAATATACTATCTATTTAATGCTTAGAAGAAAAAAAGTCTAATATACAGATTAACGTAAATAATAAGTTTCTTTTAACATCCTGTAAAATTTGTAAAAAGTCACTTACGGGATTATAACATTAGGCCATCGAAATGTAGTGGCACCACTGCCATGCAACGTTGCTTTTTTATTTAATAAATTACTAATATTCAAAAATTTTGTTTACAAGTTGGTTGCCCCTCCTCCACCCGTCATGAATATGTAGCAACTGTTTCACGGCCTCCTTCCATAACGCAATAACGGGAAAATTATTATACATCAAAATTATTTATATCTTCGGCAACCGAGTGGTCGATTATATTGAACTAACGTTTACATAGTTACTCAGCCAAGATTTTGAATCAAAGTGAACATTAATACATTGGTTTTCTAATCGATTTATGGATTTATAATCAAAGATATAGATGTCTGTGATGTATTCATTCCTCCACACCAACCCCATATGTGATGAAAACACCCAAAGAACGGGAAGTAATGACAGTGATAAATGAAATAGAAGTATTTTCCTAATTCCCATCCTATTCATTTCTCATCTCTCGAAACAGGTAACAGTTCTTGTTTAACCAACTACAGTTGCGATGTTTAATTGGTATTCCGTATGATTCACATTGGTAACGGACACGGTTAATAAAACACAATATTTCAGCTGAAACTTTTGCGCTAAACGATAGTGTGTTGTATCACACGGAAAAGTTTCAAAAGCTTTAATTTGAACCATCGGCTTGGCGTATAAAATGTTTTCGGCCCATGTTATCAAAGCCATCAAAGGGCCACCCCCTCCAACTCCCAGCATCATCATAACGTTCATCTCCGCTCCATCGAAAGGATCACGTACGTCCAAATTATCGACGCTAAATACATTTCCATAGGTAATAAATAACCAAGCACGCGAGAATTTTTATGATAATTGACTTGCACTCGGTCATTCCCGGCGAGATGGAATCCCGGTTATGACCCATTAATCGCCGGTAATGTGCCCATGGAATTCACCGTATTGTTAATCACTTTTAGATATGTTTAATATAATTGTACAGTTTTCTTTTAAATCATATGGTATCTAATATGTACAATATATAAGCCAAATACATCGGCCTAACAACTAGATGTTTAGATTAGAACAAAAAATTATAATCTTTCGAATAAGGAATCCCAAAACTGATAAGAAATCGTTAATAAAAAGTTTACAAAGCAAATTTTTAAAGTAGATATGATTATAAAAAAGGTCAAATTTTTTATTGTCGAATAAGTAAAGAGTTCGAAAATGAAGTGCCTGCTATTTTTCAAAATCAATCAGAACTTTAAAAGAATTAAATTCTTAGAAAATTATGAAATTCTCGCTCTCCCCTTTTCCCTCAGGAATGACAAGAAATCATATTGTTCTTTCGGTAATTTTAACTGTAAACACTTCTCAACTACACTTTTAATTTCTAGCACTGTTTAATATAAAATAATAAGATTCAATACCTACGCCTTATATAATATAATATTTATATCTCACCTCCAACAAAATACAGCTATACGTTTGAGTATGTCATTCAGTAGGAGACCATTTAAAGTTTTGAAAAATATTGTTTGAATTGGCATCTACTTGGTAGAATTCCATTATAATAGAAAATAACAAAGTATTTAGTTCCATAAATTTTTTATTAGGTAGTTGATAGCTATTTCGGCTTTACGCCATCGTCAGAACTATACTTGAACTTATTTTTGTATATCTATATATGCTGTTTAGAAGAGATAGACAATATCATGTCATTTCACGTATTCAAACATCATAATGTTTATTTTAAATTTAAATAATTCAAGGTACTAATTGTGTTTTTAGAAAAGGAGCTTATGTGGTGTTATTAATTAGTCATTATATACAAAAAAACTCTGGATAAATAAACTATCGCTTTTGTATAGGCAAAACCTGATGTAGCTTCTTCGAAGAATTTTTGACTATTCGTTTAAAATAAAACATGTTTACGCTATAGAATTTTTATAAATAATCAATATTTTTATTAAAATCGTGGTTATTTTTCATAAGGGGAGTGGAATCCTGCGTCATACTTACACGACATGTGAAAGACCAAAGCTATCAATTTCAATTTTCAATTCAAACCTAAATTTTGTTTGGGTCATATACCAGATAAATTCAATTCTTTATATTATATATACATTTGTATAGTTTAATAGACAGTCAAACAACAGGCCGAATTTAAAATGGAGTAAAGCTTACATTTTATATTCTGACTGCCGAACAGTATTGTGGGGATAATAACTTCCACGGCTTTATGTGATTTGTCTTACACCCGATTGATGGTAAAAATATTTTCTAAATCAACCATTGTCGGGTGCTGAAAAATGTTACTGTTATGCATACTCAGATTCTCTTCTATGGAAATCTTAATAATTTCTTAGATGTGAAGTTGCGTCTATTACTTTTAGTAGGGATTCCGAATATCGAATATCAAATATTAAAACCTTGTATTACTCGAATATTCAAAAAATTAAATTTATGATTTAGGTGTTCATTTTGTTTTTTTTTTATATATGTGGAAAGATATTAATTGTTAACGATTTATAGATGCCAGCATGTGTCTTTAGTGAGTATTATGGTGTTAGTGAGTAAAAAACTAAATACATTATAATTTACCAAGGTATTGCAACGCGGAATGACAGTTTTTGTTAACCAAGTGGCTTAATATACTTTAATACTGTGAACGAATAATATTCGAATAATTTACCAAGTATTCGAATATCAAAAAATTATCAAATATATTCGAATATTCTATTTTGAAACCCTAGTACTTAGTAATAATGATTTTAGAACATTACGTTTATCATAATGTTAGTGGAAAAATGTATGTACACCCTTCTAGGCTACATGTTTATTTTTAGTCATGTTTTTTCAATTAAACAAAATATTCCACGATTCGGAAATTTTTTTTCGAGACAATAAAAAATGCAAATCAACACCAGTACAATGCAAAACAAAATAACAAAAATATACGATTGAATTTAATGTTTTTTTTTTTAAATAATTATTGTCTTATCAGAATTAACAGATAACCTCATCCCGGAATGCATCGCTGATGATGACAATGATCTGATCAAGGGTGACTTAGAAAAATGCACTGAAATAGCTAGCGTGGTTTTTCGACATTAATGTGACTCCGATTTTCATTTTAAATACTGTGCAAAAAACACTAAACGAAATGTTTTTATGTGATTTACAATTGACACACGATTTAAAATACGTTTCGTGTCAGTTAGGCATGAGTGTTTCAAATAAATACTTAAATATCTGTCGCTCAGTGAGGCTACGATAAAGCTTTCGGGCCAGTGAAATCTGAGAGCCGCAGCAAATTTTGCAAAAAGTATATTCAGCTACACAGCCTTAGAAAGATTTTTATTCAAAGTGAATTTCTCTGCTATATGCAGTAGACTCAAGGATAGTTATTGATTTCTGTGCGAAACTGGGAAAAGAGTTATGCTCAGTCTCAGTAAAAATCTTATTATGTGTAGAATATATTTTTATATGAAACGTTTTGCCAAAAAAAATAAGATAATGAGAAACAGAAATTTTATCAAGAATATTATTTAAGAGATCGACTGAGGGTGCTTGATGGAATTTCAATATCAAATTTGGATTATTGAGATTTTGTACACTTCCATGTATTTTGTAAATACCATGTAATTCCATGTAAATACATGGAAGTGTACAAAATCTCAATAATCCAAAAAAAGAATATTATTGACGAACAGTAACACTTAAAATACTTATTTAACTTAATTTCACACTCATTAAAAATTAAGACGTTTAAAACAAACGTGTGTGTCAAGTGGATGGGAACATACTAAAAAACTGTTCATATAAACATAATCTATACTTACGCATTAAGTTGTTAACAATTTGATCGTTCGTTATGTTAGATCACGGTTGACACGATTTTGAATTCCTGAACGGATAATTTCAGGCATTGATTTTTAATCGATTTATGTCCAAAGACATGGGTGTCAAGGTGGCAAAATTACATTCCCTTTTACTCAACTCCTATCTCTGATCCTTTAAACGATGCGTAATGAGAGAGGTGATCTAACTACGATTACGCTACTAGTCTCTTTTTTACTACCTTAACACCCCCTGGAAAGACAGTTTGAGTGCTAAAAGTACATCCAGTTTCATGAATACTTCTAAGACTTCATATTGGGTGCGCAAATGGTAAAATATATGACTTTCAGTTGAATATTTTTAATTCCAATGAAAATGATTCGTTTTTAGGTTGTAAATGAAATATTCGAACGCGGCCCGCGTATCACATTATCTGAACGTATGCCAGCCAACATTGAAAGGTGGCGTTACCAAAAGCGAGCCCGGCGGAATCGCATGTGATAAAAATTGTCAATAAATCACCGAAGACTCATTCCGCGACCTCCTACATACGTTTAGTGCCATGGTACTAACTGAAAATCGATTCTCGATGATAATACCTACTTGTACTTACCCAGCAAAGTACCCAATCTCTATTATTTAGAACGCCTAGAATTTGTATGACATATAGATCGGAAGAGACTAAGTGGTGCAGACATTATTGGAAATCGATAGCTGATTTTTCTTCTTGACACAGGATAATGACACTACAGCTATCCAAAATTGTCAATCTGTTGGATTCATTTCACCTGATTGTCAATTTAATAGATTTCTGTTGAAATGAACAGTTTTAACTAATTGCTTACCATTTTTTCCAGGGAGGGAGGCTTACACTGTGTGGCACATTTGCTAACAATTTAACATATCAAGATGAGTTGTTAAATCCCTTGTAAGTTGTTAACTTTACTGTCAATTCTTGGTGGAAGGGCATTATATTTATAAAACATTACTTTTTGTACTAATTCCACAATTTTATATAATAATCAGGACCAGCTTCCAGCCTACAGCTGGTATTGAAGAGGTAATATATCAAACATTAATTTTAATTTTTAAATAAATATACTAAACTACCTAACGTTTGCAACCTTTAACTCATTGCGGAAAGTCTGGGACTCACGGTTGTACTCGGTCAGAACCAAGTGCCACTTATTCAACGCATTCATCCTGACGGTGTAGCTTTAGTCATGGCACCTCACCAAGGCACAGTGTAACCGTATACTGTGCTTTGAAAACAGATGTTTGCGACAAATATTAGGGGTACGGTGGTTTGATTTTGTCAGGAACTCGGAGGTAAGAGAGCGGACGGACCAGCCTCTTATTACGTCCAAAATAAAAAAAAGCGACGATGGACCTGGCTTGGACACGTGCTGCAGATGCCCCAGGGGAGCCTGAACCCTGCCTGTATCTTCTACCAACCAGATGGATTCCGTCGCCCTGGAAGGCCGCTGATGACCATCCATAGGATGTATTCGGCGGAGCTACCTGACGCTTGGATGACCTGGGAGGAAGCGAGGAGACTGGCGGGGGACAGAGAATCTTGGAGGAACCGCGTGATGGCCATATGCTCCGAATAGGGAGCGGATATTGCTTAAAAAAAAAACCTACTGTTTATTTCAATACATTTATTTGAAAAGTTGATTCCCTTATTTATTGTCATTTCTGAATTTTTGTCGTTAATACTATTTTTTTCTTACATGTTTACCGGAAAATTTGTACCTTACTACTTATGACAGTGTTTATAGAGAGCACGAAAGCGTTTACTACTCGGTTACGGTTCCTGCAAAAACCAAACAAAAATACTGTTGCATTAACTATGCACAACTAGAATGTAATTATTGACTAAAATTATTTTGTTTTATATGAAATTCGGGCGATCGGAATATTTCACTGACGAAAATTGCACACAATTAATGTATTTGAACTTAATTAATTCTCAATTCATTTAACTGGTTTGAGATGAAAAGCTTATGTTATATAAATATAGCCTTTCCTGTGCGACTTTTGGCAGTCGTAATCAATTTGAAGTACGGCAGTTAATTTAATTACATAATATCAACTTTATACTGACAGAACGCATTAAGTCAGTTTTTGTCTGTTTTAAATGTCAAAATTTATGCAATTTAACTCTCTACTTACTGGTAGAACGTATGAAGTCATTTGATAATTTTAATGGCTTTGAAAAAAAAACAGTATTAAGTCATACTTTAATTTTCTTCATTCTGGTAGAAATGACTAAAACTCATCGATACCAAGCCTTATAATTTGTTTGGAAAAAACCCTGTTCTTTATAATATGCAAAAAGTCTTTTTAAATCACAAAAAGTTTTTGTACTTGCGAGAAAGAGCACTTTGAAAAAATAAAAAAATGCGATTATTCTTGTTTTTATGACTTTATACCTTCTGTCAGTACACCCTTATATAATATATTTTACTTATGTTATGTATAGGTTGTGTACTTGTCAGTTGCCAACATCTATTGGTCGGTAATGTTGGTATGAATATACCTATATATTTAATATAAAATGGTATAGATATTTTCCAGAATATATGGCTGTCCCCATCTTTCAAGCTGTATTAATTTTCCTCGCACACTCTCCTCGGCCTATATTTCACACGTGCAAACAAACTATGGAAAAGCTGCTGGTAAAATAATTCCAAAAAGCCTTATCTATTAGGGGCCGGCAGTTTGCATAGGCCCATTGGGCGTGGAAACCAGTTTGGACCCTGCCACGGTGTCATCTACTCAATGAAATTGTGTTTGAACAATGAAATGGGATGGAAATTTTCTCTTTGCCGATGGAAATTTAGGGTCACGATGTTATTACGCTGTTCAATATATTCAGGGGGCGTCCCAGAAATCGTTGACACTTTGTTAATAAAGATAAGAAAAAAAACTATTTTAATAATTATTAAAATTTTGGATTTGAACTGTTTTAAATCATGTCCGCAATACTGAGCATATTGACTCTTAATGGAGCTTCTTTACAGAAGTTGTATTACAAGAACTGTTGGTAAGTCACTCCTTCATCGGTATTATATGGAAAGAAAGATTCGCTTGAGAGTAATTAGCAGATATCTGAAAGATGATAACATCTTAGTTATCCATATATTTTTATAAACAATCCATAAATCACTTGAAAATCAATATATTCCGTGACATCCCACTGTTTTTAGGGCAGTGAATTTTTTATATTTCAAAAAAATTATGAGCGATTGAATTTTTTGTAAGTATCTATTCTTCACAGACTTAATGCAATGATACCTTATTTTAATACAAAGTTAAAATTGATAAGTTAGTTACTCCACTGACTGTGTTACTAATGGAAAGCGTTTTACTTTTTTAAGAAGCATCCTCAGACTATCTATGTCGCAAGGTTATTTATTTCTAAAGTAAACAATGATTTAACTCTCAAATTAAAAACCTTACCCTACCCTTCATTTGTTTAGAACTATTGCTTACCTTAAAACTAAATAACCTTGCGATATAGTTAGCCTGAATATGCTTCTTAAAAAGCGAATCGCGTTACATTAATAACACAGCTAGCAGAATAATAAAAATGAATTTCCACAAAGTTACCGCTGAAGCCATCGAAAATAAAAACCTTAATTTGTTGAAATGCAACTATGTATATTTCACTCAAACATTTTTAGAATCACTGGCTGCGAATGCTCATCGTGACATTTTTTACTATTGGTGGGATTTGGCAGTTTTTTTTACAAAATATTAATACTGTTTTGAATGGTAAGTAGTGGTTACCTATTTTTATTATTTTCCGTAAACTTAGCAAATTTATATTTATTATTGGATTAAAAAATGATGCTTGTGATTGAGACATTTTAGGAGACAACAACTCTAGTTTTTATGTCAACCGCAGTAAATAATAACATAATAAACACAAAGTGGGAAAAAAAAAATATTTTTTTCTATTACTTTATTTGTTGGCGGAATTAAATTTATATTTGAGTTCAAATGGATGTGGTGACAAAACGATGATTGGGCAAAATGCACATTATTTGCTGACTCGTTGCACTTTTAGTGTGGGAAATTTAATTTAATTTATCAAGAAGTAATGGAAAATAGTGAAACAAAAGGGTGTCATCGCTATACCTGTCATCGGTCGCAACGAATTTGTAGCTAATTAAACTGTTGCTATTTTGTAAGACAACAGTGTTATTCGCTTTTGAATGATTGGAGCGATAGGAGTGTCTCAGGAACAATTACACATGAATTAGACTCTATGTCTTTGAAAAAAGTGGTAATCACAATTAATCTGATCGTCAATTATCTAAATTAAATAAATAAGGAATATAGTATTTAATAATATTGTTCTTAAATTTTGAGGTCCATTAACTACAGCTATATTAAGCAATGTAAAGTTTGAGAAATATAAAAATTAGCGCGTCACTGTTCGTGTAGTTTAGTAATTAGATGTTATTAATAATTATAAAATGTTGTTTTCGAGATGAAACAATATTACTAAAGAATACGTAACAAACGATTTATTTAATATGCGTTTAATTAATATTTGAATATAATCTTAATTGCTTATGTTTATGCTGCTCGTCAAGCTGAATTTATGTATGTTTTTACGGCCTGAAGATAACAGAATGAAAATACTTCGATAAAAAGAATAACATACAAATATTGAAATTGTTCAAGTAAAATTCAAAAAACTAGTTATGCGAATTGCATTTTATTTTTGTAAATTAAAAAAAAAATTTTGCAAGTTACAATGAATAAATATGTTGCACTGTACAGGGTTGCAGTTTTTTTGGGCCACACTGATTAATATATGTTTTTGTCGTCTTTGTTTTTATAGTTTCTAGTTTCACCGGTGTCAGTAGATAGTAAAATATGTGTTTGTCTTTTTTTCATGTTGAATTTTTATGATACATTTCGAAAGTATTATCCACTAAACTTGCCTACCAAGTATGTAAAAACTATGTCATTTTTTGACATTACCGCTTATTGTGAATTTCAATTATCTATCAAGTTTTGACAGTTTCTTGCTGTAAAAGGTGAACAGGGCTTAAAATATGTACTCAAAAATGTGTATTTATCATCATCATATCTGCCGTTGGAACAAGTGACTTTTAAGTCTCAATTCCAGCGGCTGTTAACTATTGATCCGTAAAATTATGAGGGGGTCCGGGCAGAGCTGTATTAGATAAGTAATGTATTCATATAATGTACATAATCGTTTCAGAGTGCTTGATGGAACTGCGTACTCTGTTCGAGTTAATCGGTGTACTTGAATAGCTGAAGACGCCGAAAGGTGAAACCCGGATCGTTGGTTACAAACCTAACGAAAGTGCACATAATTTCAACGATTCAAATTTGGTGGTGTAATAAGTATAAATTTTGAATTAATTGCAAATTTATATTAGTGAAATTAAAACAATTTTTTTTAATGTTAACGAGTATTATCAGTTTTGAATGATCGCGGTGAGCGAAACCTGTCCTAATCAAAATAAAAATGTGGAATTAGTAGATATAAAAATAAATGTCTTATTTTTGTACATATAATGCATATCCACCAAGAATTATCAATTTCCCATCTTCAAAGTCTTACTCTATTATGTATCTTTAGTTATTTGAAGTTATGTTAAGGCGTGCTCGGTTATTGACTTTGAAAACGGATTGCAAAGTCTGCATAAAATTTATTTATTTAAACAGTCGTAACTGTGCGTTTAAAGCATGGCAATTACTGTTTTATAATCGGAGTACCACAATCCGAAAAACAGAACAAAAATACGTTTTCCGTATTATTTTTTTATTTTCTATGATCTCTTCAGGATATTGATAAGTTCCCTAAAATTTAATGTTTAGTAAAATGAATGGTCATGCATAAAAAACAGAACTGTTGACAGCATTACCTATACTTTAGTTATAAGCTAGACATGGTTTCAATTTGGAATAATAGATTGTTTGTTTATATTGGGCATTGGATTAAATGTCGAGTTTGAAAAACAAAAGAGGAATGCAGTCCTTGATTTGTGTATTTTGTTGTTTCATTTTCGTTCAGTTACAAAAGCGCAGAATGTCGGATTTATTCACGACGGCCAGAGACACATCCCAGCGACACAAAAGGTGTATTGTACATTGAAAAAGGGTTCGTCAAACAACAAAGAAACACAATAGACACAATAAGAAATAATAGGAACGCGGCCATCTTGGTTGATTACAATGATTCGAATTTGGAACGTGATCGGTTTCCATGGCAACAAAAAAAATAATAAAAATACAAGAAAGACCGAATCGTCTGATGACCGCACGCTTTCCGCTCTAATCGAAAAACAGAAGCTGACGGATGCCGAGACACATTTGGCTGATGGTGCTCTCACAGAGAAATAAATCAAACTTAAATAGAAAATAATTTGCTGGTTAAGGGTGCAAAACTGCTAACTCACAATATGCTAACTTTAAAAAAAGGAACAAAAATCCTTTACTGGCAATTGCTAGTTCTGTTCAAAGTTTACAGTTCGTAAACAAATGGTGTAATTTCACCAAACTCTCTTATAACGCAATCGAGCGTTGTGGTTATTTCATACTAATATTCCGCCAACTGGCTGGATGTTTTTAATGAAATTTGCTGATATTTTAACTAAGAATGATTACTGGGCGATTGAAAAAAGTAAAAGTAAAGCAGTCTATATTTATTAATCGTAGGAATGCAGAGATGAAAATATTATTAAAAAATGAACGTGGATTCATTGTTTAAAATTGCAACAATACATCGTCGGTATAGTGGCAGAAGACGTTCAGGAAAAAAAACTTGTTTCAATATATTTAGATACATTGAGAATTACTTATTAAAATAACCGCTTTATGAGATTCATTAATCATTAACGAATGCAATTTAATTGTTAGTAATTCCTTTTGATTGTCGTATTACTGATAGTTTTTTTGCCACTAATAACTGTGAACGAAATTGACTTAATTCATATTGATTTCTTCAAATAAATAAAAAGATATATAGGATATGGCTGAGCTTGTTTTTTCAAACGATAGACAGTCCTAAAATCTATCGTACTGCATTTATTACTCAAAACAGCCGATTTTAGACTAATCACCTTCTGCCACTATGCCGACGACATGTTGCATACTATTAGCCGTAGTTGCCACTGATTTAATTAATTGTCTAAAAATAATAATTGTTATTTTGTGAATGTTTAATAATATATGAATTTTTCTTACGTCGACCCGAGCCACCGCATTCAAATTCTCACGTGCAGGCAGCGCCCTGCTCTGCGATTGGTATTTCAGATCGCATTCGATTTTCAAATATCGAATCAAAAAAACCGCCCATTCCAAACGCACCGAGTGTTAAAACCTAACACTAGCGTATTAGCGCAACACAATGAGCTCGTTTTTATCAACTAAATATCTAATAATATTTTTATTATCATAACGTTCCTATTTTAAATAGTTGCTATCAAAAAATCGAATTCCTTTCAACATGTTCTGCGTTTGAAAACTTCGTGCTAAGGATGTGCTTAGAATTTTCAATACAACTTACGAAAGCGTTTTCCTGGTGGAAGAAGACTTTAAGAAACGCAGAATTTATCAAAATGATTAATCTCAGTTGATAAAACAAAATACTTTGAGGACTAAGTTCTCGACGGAAAGACGTTAAAACAAGGGTCGACAAAAATTGCATTTTTGTCAAATCAAATATTGTACGACGAATGTTTGTCAACTCTTTCAAATTTGATTGCATAACGATGTACTAGAATGCTTACTCATTTTATTTCAAAGTTGACTTTAAGTTTAAATAAGATATTAAATCTTTGTTGGGTCCGTGGTGCAGTGGTCAACATAGTTAGATTCGATAATGAATCAAAAAGGTTCGAATCCCAGTTCGGACAATTTTATTAATTGATTTTTCAATCGATTCATGGATTTCTGTTCGAAGACGTGAATTTTTTGATGTCTTAAATTAACTCCCACCCGTAAAAAATTGAAAAAAAGCTCACTAGAAAAAGTCAAAAAAGAAATTTGATGTGTTTCAAAAAAATCATGTCCACTCCCAATGTGGAGCATACGGATTCTAAATGAAGTTTATCTCAATAGAAGTTTTCATACAAGAATTTCTTGTTACTGGATAGAAGGAAAGAGTCAGGTGACTCAGGACAGGACTAGTTTTTGGCTAATCACTTCCACCACATACAGTTTTTAGGATCGCATGGGTGGAAGATATATTAAGACATCACAAACATTCATGCATTTAAGCGCAAATCCATAAAAAGGTTGAAAAATAAATTTATAAGCTGTCCGTACTGGAACTCGAACCTGTGACCGTACCCAACGACCGAACACTCGGATAAAGCTCCACAAAATATAAACTTACAACTCAAAATTCTGCTTTAGATTATTATATATTAAATAATGATCATAAGGTGGATATGTATACCTTTGTGTAGATGGTATTACAGTAAATGAAACAACAGCAGTGCAACGAAATCCAAATAAAATGTCCTGGGGCAATTGCGAGTATTTGCATCCCAACAACAGGTTCGTTAAGGTGTCAGGCATAATTAAAAATTCTAATTTACATCTCAAAAATAATGGGCTTTATGCAGAATGTTCAAAATGTCTTAAGCCATAATTTACGAACATTCTGACGGAATAAAGTAAAAATGTCTTAATTTTATTTTTGGCAGTTTAAGTGTTATAAATAATTGCAATTTGTGTTAGATAGTATTCACTTGAATACTTGAATACGGTATACTTGAACTTTCATTTCTATAGTTTGCATTTAGTCACGGATTCTTTTAACAAAGTGACTTAAGTTGTAATAGTTTATGTTACGGTTGGTCTGGTTTGGTTTGTGTAATGTATTCTAATGCGTGGAGCAAAGATAATATAGGCCGCCTATAGGGTAGAAGAATAAATGATATTTCATTACAGCTTCGCGCATCTATTGATTTCAAAGTGTGAGTATTTATATTGAGTGAAACTATTTTATCTATGTGAAAATATTTTTTTGTAAGTGTAGTATATTTCATTAGATGGGATCACTTTATTTTTAGTGAAAGAATTTGTTTGTTGTTGAATGGATTTGTTATAAGCGAAAAGTATTTTTATGAAATTGAATATGATCTAAAAAGGGTATTTAATTTTAAGCCTTATTTTAATAGGGCACAATATTATACATATAGAGGAAGAAGTGTTCTTAAAAGATATACGAAAATTATCACATTAGCTGTCTTGTTATAAAGACATTAGTTCCTTAAATCATGATATTATAACGACACTCCGAAAGCAAAAGGTTACTTGTGATATTTTGGCGGTTTGGAGTTAGAAATGCAGTTTTGTTCGAATTTTTTCTTCTACATGATAGGCACAAAGATATTTGCGAAAAAAAAAATATAAAATCACAATTGAAAATAAATGTGTATTTTTGTAATCTATGGCAAAACATAGTTTGTTTAACCTAAATATTATGGGTTTAAACCTGTATAGTAACAAAAGTATATTTAATTTGATTTTAAAGTAATAAACCTTAGTAAGTGAAGGAAGAAATTTCAAATTATGTGAAATTTTTACTTGGATTAATAAGTCACCTGTGATACAACTTTCATTTAAAAATATATAGAAATGACGTCCACTCGATTTGTCTTCACTCTTACAACACCAAAAATGCGTTTTTCTCAAAACTCAGTTGTTGCACAAGTGCATTTATGCTATTGGGGCAACGATAATACACTCGCTAGCTTTTTTGTGGAGTTAAAATTGGTCACTGGCTAATCGAAAATAGTACTGATCGTGTTTTGAAAAACCTGGAATACGTAAAGCAATGTTTATGATATTTTAATATAAATAAACAGTCCCGTAGCCGAGTAGCATACGCTATTAAACTTTCCTCAAACTTGGCTCCTCGGTTAAGGGTTTCAGAATCCGTGAATCGAAACGTTAATATGTTGATTTTTCAATGAAATTATGGATTTGTAATCAAAAGCTATTCCATCCCCTTTCAATCCTGAAATCAACGCTTATTAAAAGTGATTTGTTAAATTCTAATCTAACTTGAAAACTATTTCTTGAAAACGGAGGAAAATATTGTTTTGAAAAGCACCAAAAGCAGGTAATGATTACAATTTTTCTTTAATATATTATTACACACAGATTGTTTTATTTAATTTTGATTTGGCACATACAGCAAATATAACTGAAAGTGACGATGGTATCAGAGACAATCATCAGCACATATTGGTGTCACCAAGTATTAATATAACACGACATAAATAGAGGAATGACGCGAATATCATCATCAGTGATAATAAGTTTAGATTGACGACAAGGACTGATGGTGACGAGATCAATGTTTCTGCTGATGCTCCTAAAGGCTTGAAATACCTGTGGCTGATTTGAAACACTGCAAGGCGATGAAAAGTTGTCAGAGGCGGCGCGAGGAATTATTATGAATGCGTTGGTAGCTTAGAGCGATGCGTGCGTTCGAGATTTATTGGGCGCTCGGTGTGGCAATACCGGACTGCTTTAACCCACTGATATTAGAAGTATTTAATTTTAACGATTTGTGGAACTATATATTTGAAATAAAGCTAAATCTCATAAAGTGAAATTTTTGGTAAGATGGGTTATTTCGGCTGGCTATTTTACTAAGAGGAAATTTACTTCATGAAAAAATCACTAGGCATAGAGTTTGCATTCTTATGATATTATGTTTTTTGAAGCACTTTGTTACTTTGTTGATTTAACTGGCAGATATTATCACTATAATTTCAATAAAGCTTATTAGAAAGTTGCGCCGCGTATGTTTAAGCCAAGCCTGTCAAAACCACGGTCCAAAAAAGCTTCATCATTTTGTCATATTTCTGACTCAATTTTCAATCAAAACTACATTACGTGCAATTTTAAAATCTCATGTACACTTTGTAGGACCTATCTTATGAAGAAAAATATCCTGCTACCGACCTTATTTTACAGAAAAAGTAAAATTAGAAACAAAATTTTTCACTAGCAATTTGAGAACTCACTAATTGTAACCACTTTCTCAATAAAAAATGTATGTAATCAAATGAAACTTGCCGAAAGGCGAAACCCGGGTCGTTAGTGACAAAATACATGGAAGTGTACAAAATCTCAATAATCCAAATTCCACCCTCAGTCGATGTCTTAAATTATAGTTTTTTTATTAATTAAATGTTTAGAAATATTTATGATTTACCTTTAATTTATTTGGTGTTTTGAATATTATGATTGTTATCGCGTTCAAAGTGTTAAATATGTCATGAGTTATTGGTCGTATTGGTTTTTGGTTGTGGAAGTCAGGCCCCAGAGCAAGTAAAAGTTGAGAAGTGACCAATACGCGACAGCAAACCAATTATACGCGATGAAAATTATTATAATGAACTGTTTTGCATGTGGGCATCACACTGCTATTCTCAACATTACCACTTTAAACATAAATATTTTGATAATTAATTAATGATTTAGTTGAACATGTTTCATTGTAAACTCTAAGTGAAATGAAAGTATACCGTTGCAATAAAACAGAGCCAATAGTTGTCTGCAATGATTATTTCATTTCTAAATGTTTTATAGTTTTCTTTCTGTTAAAGTTGAGCTCGTGGGACTCCTCTTGAAGTACACCAGAGTTGGGGCTGCCAGGTTTGTTCCGGTTTCGAGCCTTTAATCGCGGCGTCCTGAAGGGAAATTTTGGGGCAGCAAAAATCCCGGTTTTAGATAAACTCGCATTTACGAAGTTACAAAAAATGCAAAAATGAAACAAAACTTGTTCAATAGCGTAGTCATCAACGGTAACTTTAAAATGTGAGAACAATTTTCTTTTACATCCAACAGACGACTAAAATACGGAATAAACGACAGGAATTCTAATTTAAATAAGGAAGGACTTTAAATTGAATTCGTATAAGTGTACTCTTTATCATTCTCATAAAATTTTGTAGCTTTTCACCTTCCTTAATTTCGTTTTCTTTATATCTCTTAATTTAATATTATTTATTTGATCACAAAATCAGCAATTAAATATTTTTTGAAAAAAAATTTAAAAATTTGAATAATCTGTGTAAAATAAAAATGTCAAATCATCAAATATGATTTCGGTTGGTTTTATGGTGGGGGTGGAGTCAATTTAATATAAATGTCCCGGTTTGGATGTCTATAAATATATCAGCCTTAGAGTGATCTAATAATATAATAGCTGGTGCATTGGTATTTTTTAATATTATGATGCGTTATATCACAGAATATATTGTTCAATAGGTATAGGCTAATAAAAAATATAAATTTTCAAAGTAGCTCATTAATTTGTCAGTAGCCATTTGTAAAAACATCGGTAACTTAGTAAATAATTGATCGTTTACTATTTTTAAAAGCAGTCAGCAAATAATAACAATTGTTCAAAAAATAATTGTGTTTGTTAGTAATTTGGTTGGTTAATAAAGGGTTATAAATAATTGCACTTTGTGTTAGATATTATTCACTTTGTACACTTGAACTTTTATTTCGATAGTTTGCACTTTGTATTAGATAGTATTAACTTAATACAGCCAAACTTTGATTTTAATAGTGTCCACTTAGTCACGGATTCTTTTAACAAAGTGAGTTAAGTTGTAGTAGGTTATGTTAGGGTTGGTCCGGTTTGGTTTGTGTAATGTATTATAATGAGTGGAGCAAAGACAATATAGACTTCCTAATATAGAGTAGAAGAATAAGTGACATTTCATTACAGCTTAGTGCAACTATCGATTTCAAAGTGTGAGTATTTATATTGAGTGAAAACTATTTTATTATATTTAAGTGTATTTATTATATTTCTTCAATGTTAAAATATATTTTATTATGTGGGATCACTTTATTTTTAGTGAAAGAATTTATGTTTTGTGGAATGAATTTGTTATAAATGAAAATATTTGTATAAAAGTGAATATGATCCAAACAAAAGTGCATTTAATTGTAAGCCGTTAATAAATAGATACGGACTATTATATACAACTTGATATGACTGATAGATTATTGGAATAACTGACCAAACAATTGAAATAGGGATTCTGACTAAGTAAATCCGTGCCGTTTTTAAAATACATTGAAAGACCACTGGTTGTGCCAATAATTAAGCACTGGTAGAATTGCAACACCCAGGGGGACGTGCGCGATGAAAAGCTGTACCCCTTTTTCACAGCTAATTGTGAGTTCATCGCTTTTTGCTCCTATTGCATTTTGTACGAGGTGTAGGAGGTCGGCTATGGTACTCCACTGCTAGAGGAGTAATGCACCATGCAATTAAGAGTTGCATTATTTCTTATATCCGCACCCCAGATTCTAAAAGTCTTATGTCTAAAAATAACGAATTTGAGTTATAAATGTTACATAATTTGGAATTTTAAGATCTATAGATGGGTAAATAAAACTTTGGCGTTTGTGAGCTGGTTACTAAAAATCCCCATCCAAAGTCAGTCCTCTGTCAAAATGCATTTACGGGATTAACAATCATATGTTCATTAAATCCTCAGAAAAAATTCATGCTTTCACTTATAAATGAAACTCTCCAAACTAGTTATCTATCCAACTGCAAAAGAACTAAAACAAAAAGAGAACAACTATGTCAATTGGTATAAAATATAAACCGTTTTAGAAACATGATTTTGTTCCTCCTGTAAAGTTGATAAAATGGAAATAGGACTATTATTAGCTTCTCAGATACAGATGTATTCTTAAAACTCAACAACTGTGGTTAAAGCTCATTCAAATTATCAACAGACGCCCGCCCGACTGTAAATAAATAAAAAATATTGAGAATTTGTCAAAAAACTAAGCATGGTTGGTTTAAATAAATGTGACTCAAGAATGTTTTTAAGTGTATTTGCCGATTGTCCGTCCAACGGTGGAATTAAAACTATTGATTAGGCGTCAGATCGCACACATAGACAAGTAATAAGCCAAGTATAATATTTGATTCAAAATGTATGTTGCATTGCTTCAAACTGCCTTACAGTTTCGTGAAATAGGGCAAAAAATAAAACACAATTCATTTGTACTACTTCCACATATTTATAATGGTCAAGACCAGTTTCGCTCTCGCTCATCACGCTCATCATAATGCTCGTAAACGAAACGTAAAGCTCGTGCGAAACCGGATCATTATAAATATGTGGAAGTAGTACAAATGAATTGTGTTTATTTTTTAAAATAAAAAATATTGGAATAATATGACTGAGCTTGTTTTGTCAGACGATAAACCGTCCTCACATCTATCATACTGCATTCATAACTCAGCTGATTTTTGACTTAACGCCGTCAGCCACTATGCCGACGATATTAATAAAGAGTATCCATAATATTACTTCAGAAAAAGCTAATAAAACAGCTAATAAATCAATTAATATTTATAAAAACATAATTACTTGAAAATAATATATATCTTTTATCAAAATAAGTAACGAGTTAGGAACTTGGTCATTGAGTTACAAATATTTTTAAATAAATGATAATGATTGAACCAAGAGTTGATAGTTAACAGCATTTCTGGCATATGCATCGGTTTTTATTATCAAAATTATAATTTTACATATATAGTAATGTATTTGGCGATAGAACCTATATTTATTGACGAGTTAAGGTTAATACACTAAATTTATTTCAATACTATTTTTGCTTGTAGCGACAAATTGAATAACTGCGTTAAATTTAATTTAAACAAGTTTAAAAATGGTTTTAATCAGATAATGTGTGTTTATATATGAAGGCACCAATATTTTTTATCAAAATTGTTCATTCTATATGAATATTGATTTTCATTAAAAAATCTCGTCTCCTGGGACTTCCCAGGATTTCGATAAAAGCGGCACTTACGTAGTGCTAATACATGACATAGTTAGTGGTGGGTCATTCAATTAAATGTGATAGAAAGAATACTATGAATTGTTTTTACTATCAATAAATCGTAATATTGTGTTGTAATTTAATAAATAATTATTATTCGATTTATTATAAATGTTCGACTGCATGAAATCAATTTAATCTAGCGAAGAATGCTAATTGTAAATTTAGGAGCAGACCCTAAGTAATAATCATCGAGGTATAGATATTGAAACCCGTAATTTTATCATCCGTAATTATTTTAATGACCGAAATAAATTATTAAAAAACAATAATGAAAAAAAGTTTAATCGAATCAGTTACAAAGAAACTGATTTAAATTGAATCCGATTCGAGATTTGATTTTTTAATATTTCAATTTTGTTTCTCAAACGTGTCGACAGTCGCAAGTGCCTTCAACTTTTCAGGTAACAGAGCTCTGCGACGGAGGTAACAAAGAATATTCAGTTTTTTTATAATGAGTCACCAAAATTTCACAATCGTTATAGAATTTAAAAAGTGTTTAAAAATATATTTGGCATTACAGTTAATAATAGTCAAGGCACCAGATATTTTAAAATCACACCAGACAAACTCGTCTAGCAAAAGCACCCATGCCAAAGATCTCAAATGTTAAGCTGAAAAAGAAAAATACGTATTTAATATTGACCTTGTCAGGTCTTGAACCAAGTTCCATCTGATCACTAGGGTAAAGCCTTTATAATTATGGGTGGTTTTTCACTTCTTACTTCTTGGTCTTCTAAGGTTTAATTGCAGTTTTTTAGTCATTTTGTAAGTAACGTCACCTTAATACATTCAATAATTTTGATTCACGTGACCTTGGAAAATTATGAGGTTGTTTGTTTAACAGAGAAGCTGTAAATGGTTTATTTAACACAACTCACCGATTTAATTGAATATTAATATGAAATAGATAAAAAGGTAGTCTGGTGAATATATATTTAGTACCGAAAATTGCTAAACTCTTTTTAAGTATAGTTACCCAAGTTCGACGAGTAGCTGATACGTAAAGTATATAATATATCGTCTTCTCCTTATCTGGACTGCATTCCGATGTGGTCTTGGCCACCTCAATCAGTATCCTCCACTCCACGCGATCCTCCAACTTCTTCCGCCAATCGATGACCTCCCAGTAAGCGATAATATTTAGCATGGGAGTTTGTGATCAATTATCTATCCGAGTTGATCTAGAGTGAAATTTTAAAAATATCTCGCGCATTATTATTCCAAAGATTTTTTTTGTTTAGATAAATATATATTTTTATATTAATAATGGTAATAAATATCAACTATAATAATATAAAACGAATAGTTGAGAGAATTGACTTAGCATGGTGAGGCAATATTATCCATCTTTACAATACGATGACAGACGAACAAGCAAAATACAGCCGTGCAGGCCTCGCCTCTCCATTATGTCGTAATTTTAATCTCGGACGAGTCAATTAAATCTGAGGGGGAGGGTCGACACAATTAGCTCAGTACGTTTCACCCTATCATTAGTTCGCGGGCCGGCCGGCAGGGCGAGGCGAGACTGTGGACGGTGCTTAATAATCCACTCTCATGGCGGGAAACCTCGTTCCGAGTTTGAATTGCGATGTATTATTATAAGTTTGAATTTAGAATAAAGTGGGTTATGGGAGATATTTTGTAGTTTCTGCCGACAGATGGCGGTGTATGATAAATTGTGCGTCAAATATTTCGACGATGAAAATGTTGAGAGGAACTTTTTTGATATTGGCTGATGCTATAGCATTTTTAAAATATTGGTTTCTTCTGAGTTATTTGGATTATTTCATAGCTTTTATACTGTCAAAATATTTATGAATCTCCTTACAAAGTGCAATGCAGATTGATGGATAGTAACGTAATTATCATTTGCAGATTCGGATGTAAAATCTTCAGTTTTTTTTTTTAAGCTGTTGTTACTTAATTTTTAAAAACTTAATAATAAGAGCAAGACCGGTTTCACTCAACGAGTAAGAATTTTACACTGATTAAAAAATACATTTGAACAGAGCTTAAATGTGAACCTTCTGAAATGATTCTATGTGTACTCTATATTATCCCAGTTACACGTTTCGGCATCGTCAGGGCTCGAAGAAAACGGATGCATTGAAAATGCTGAATTTCGGAAAACCGCAGGTGGCAGAAGAAAAAGACACAAATCACTACTCGAGGGAAATAAAAACAAAATATTTATATTTTCGTATATTTTTTAGACATGCTTAAAAACTTTTCGTGACTCTAGTATGATAATACTCAACTGGTTGACACCTCATTCTCCATATAATATTATATGTGAAATGTACAGATGTACTAAGTTACATCTGAAGTCAAATTACTATTCTTTTTTGAAACAATCAAACTTTTTTGGCACGATATGATTTAAAAATATTTGCCTCGTTTTGCAGTAATTTTTGGAACATTCATTTTGACGGGCATGTATGAACAAAGGCCGGTTTTTGTTATATGAGTGCTTTTTCTACATTTATTAATTAAATTTGAGTTCCACATAATAAGGTATATAATCGAATATCAAATAATATTTTTATTTCCCGTGGGAATAACATTATTTACGTTTTAGTAACATTTGAATCTCTTATTGAGCGAATGTCGTAACGCTGCAGGGCTAAGTGATTTCTAATAATTGTCAGGAGTGACTCAGGAGCAATAATCCATGATTTGGTTGCTTTGGAACAAATTTTACTTTCTTTAAATCGATGCCTAAACGAGCTTTGGTTTACTTATATGTAGGTATATCATACTAATTTAGAAGATACTTCTTTATACTTTGAAAAAAGTTCACATTCATTTTTATTTAATTAATTTAATTGCTATTACGATAACTCCATAACGGATATTTTTGACAGTAGTCTGGCTATAATATGAGGGGCTTAGTATCATAACTCAGAATCTCCGTCAATGTTATTTGAGAAATCAAGAAAAACCGTTTTCATGTTACTGCTATAATTGCATAGTTTGATACAAATAAAACTGTAGAACAGACGTTTATACCATGATACGTAAACAAACGTTGGTGGCCATGACAGTACAATACTTAACTCTCATTGGAATGGAATGGAATGGAAATTATTAGTTTAGAAAATTATGGAGCATTAGAGAATATGAGTTGTGGAAATGAACAAAATTTTCACATTCATTTAAGATATTAAGTTCGGAAAGATATTTTATAAAATTTAAATTGTTCAAATTTTGTACATTTTAATGTTTTTCGTCACCAATGACCCGGGTTTCACCTTTCGGCATCTTCAGGCATTGAAGCACACGAATGAGCTCGAACTGATAGGGTTCCGTCAAACACCCTCAGTCGATATATTAAATTAGAAATTTTATAATTTAAATGGTAGGTGTGAACACGAAAAACAATGCTTCATTCATAACTCATTTTTTGTATGTGTTGGTGATTATCAGTTATGATAATCTCCAGCATATACAATTTCCCATTTCATCTTATATATTTTATAGTAATACAGCGCTGTGAAGTTGTGTGAATGACTACTGTTGTATATGTTTATTTTTTAATTGCTTAGTATATATATAAATAATTTATGTGTGCATTGTATAAATAATAAATAAGTAGGGTTTCTGTTCCATTGGATAGAATTAATGTTTTCATATCTGAGAGACATCATTTTACCGTTTATTAATTTTGATTAATGTTTCATTTTTTGGTACTTCCGTGTTTAGACCCAGGCGCCACAACACGAAATGATTGAACGGTCATCGCTTCACCTCACCGCTTCACTTCACATGGATATGTGGGGCTTTACGCGACCGATTTAGAAATAGAAACAAAATATTCACACCAACCCATATTTAATCAGATTAGTTAGTGCTTTTCAAACTGGTCTGGGAATAAACACGGAAGCACCCATTTTTTTATGCCTTTCCATAAATACTTTTTAATCTGTCAGTAAATATTAAATATTAGTACACCATGGCTGATAAAACCAGTAATTGTAGAAAACTGCTAATAGACAATTCATTACGGATTGTGAAGTAATGTCTGAGTTGTCTGTTTTAACTAATGCAAGTATCGCATTTCTAGCGATCATTGCTTGTTAATCGGTCTTAAATATTTTCAATTTTTGTACAGACGCTGTCAAAACTCGTGTGAATAGTCAGGTGCATTTTAGAACTATTTAATTTTTTCGCTACTTTCGTGTTTTGGAACATTTTTTAAAAATGTTTTCTGCTATTCAATATCGTGTATAAACTGACAGTATAGTTACACAAATTCAAAGCTTACTTGTATTTCCATGAAAAAATAATGCAATCTTTGTTATACAATTCATTTACTTAGGATAAAATGACTCATCATTAATAAAAGCTAACTTTTAGCTTTTTAACTTATTACGAATAATGCGGTTTCCTTACAGTTTAATATATTTTTTTATAATGTTAAAGAGTTAATCTGAATATACGTTATAGTGTAATCTTTTCATAAAACTAATTAATTATTGAAAAGTATATGAATGTATTTTTTTTACCAGTGTGGAGCATATGGCCTCCTAATGGAGGTATCTCAACGTACGTTGTCTACGAGAACTGCTTGTTACTCAGTAGCTCAACTATTTCTTTTTCGAAGAGAGTAAGGATAGAAGGCTAGGGCCATTACAAGACTAGTGGTTAGCTAATCGCTCTCGCTATGGCCTATTTTAAGGATCGGACTATTGGGAGGGAATTTTAGACATCACCAACATTGCTGACTACGAACAGAAATCCAAAAATCGACTGAAAAATCAATTCATGAAACTGTCCGCACCGGGACATGAACCCGAGACATCCTTAATTTGTTGCCAACGACGTTAACCACTGAATCGAACTAACTGTTACGTTGGCAACGTCTCTGTTTAATTAGTTAACACTAATAATACTTTCGATGGCTTCGGCGATTGTGAAAATTCATTTTAATACAAAATTAAAATTGATATTATTAGTATTCCATCAGCTACAGCTAATTTAAGAACACATCTTTATATATATATATAATGGTCAGGAACGGTTTCACTAACGCGAGCAATATCAACTGATAAATTATAAATCATAACAAGGTTAATATAAAACTAAAATTGCTAACTTTGTTATTCCACTAGCTTTGTCACTGATCTGACGCGTTTTGCCTCTTTCAGAAGCATTTTGACTTCAGACTGAGTCACGTTAGTGACAAAGCCAGTGGAAAAACAAAGTTCGCAATATTTATTTTATATCAAAAATAAATTTACACAAAGATACCGCCGAATCCATAGAAAACATAACAAGGTTATTTATATAAAGTGAATATATACATATTTAAAAATATAAAAAAAAAGTATTTTTCTCTTTCGAATCGAATAGTAACAAAGAGTTATGATTACCGAGAATTTTCGTGATTGAAAATTTGACGTCTCGAGTCCTGGGACTGCAAAAAAGTTTGGAAAGCTTCGAAATATCTTCAGAAAGCAATTATTGCAAGAAATTATTACAAAAATTTAGAAAATCGTCTACCAACACTTTTCTGTTACATAATAATTGTGCGCAGTCTTCCTGTCAAATATTAGGCATTCCTTTGGCAGCGTTTCGTGGACGGACATTAAAAAAAAATCGTATTAAAGGATTCCAGGCTTATGTGTTTGTGTATAACATGTTTGCTGGAAAGACAAGATAATTTAAAAAACGTCCTTCAATGTCTTCAGTTTCGGCGAGGTGAGAATTTCGTTATTTTTTTGTTCATTTTTATTGCTATTGTTGCTCAAACATTACTAATTTCATATAATATTACCTCGCGGGTTATTTTTCTAATCAAAATTGCAGATAGCTTCTTTTAATGTTAATTTTTTCTTCACATAATATAACCACTATATTTGAAACATATCGCTGTTTAATCTACAAAACAAGCTAACTTCACTGGGGCAAATTTTTCAGGACATAAAAAAAATGAAACAAAATAACAATCCCAAAACACACTCTGCTGCTTTTATTTATAAGTAAAGAATAATCTTTATGAAATTGTTAAATTCCTCTTGATGGTTGAGTTATTAAAAAAAAAATTTTGTACTACTTCCAAATTTTTATAATGACCGGGACCGGTTTCGCTAATCGTCACCTATCATTAGATAATTTTTGCAATGAGGGAAACCAGTCCTGTGATTATTATAAAAAATGTGGAAGCAGTAAAAACGCCTCTTCACCAAGAATTGAGAGTTATCACCTTAAAAGTGATATATTTAATCATTATGTAATAATTAAATGTTATAATGGAATGCCATTCTATTCTAAATGACAACTGAATCAATAAAAATGTGAATGTTATGAAATATATTCTTCTTATTCTACATTTAATGTTTCGAAACATCTGCTCTTTAATTAAGCTAATTATATTATACTCGGTACAATATTGGGCACAATTTGCGGTCTTGTTATTTAGTTTTTTCTTAAAATTTGCCGAAGTGGAGTTGGTCGGTTTGAAGATTAAGCAGTCTATATGGCTTTCATGCCATTCCTCCTGTATTCCCTATTATTACCCAACGGTAACTAGGTATGTCTTTTCATAGATTCTACTATTGGAATCATGGTTTAAAACATTTTTGATATTGTATTATCTGGAAGAAGAAGAGGTAAGGTTTGAGGTCATCATGATTCATTTTTAGCATGTGTCTTAAGTAAAATCATTATAAAATATTAAGAATTATCAGAGTTCATTTCCGTTTAAATATTTATGTAAGGATTTAAAAGCTTTAGCCATCTAGCTATAAATTAAGCACGTGACAATTGTATTGACCAAAATAACTAATGTGAACCAGAAATAAAGAGTATTTTTTAGCAAATTAAAAAATCCAAATAATGTATTTTATCTGCACTTTGTATGATTATTTGTTACTTATATTACTTTACCATAAAAATAGTTTAACTTGAAGAAACAATGAGACACTTTTTCCAAGAGGATATCCTTCGAATGAATTATTTTGAAAACAGATCTTCATACACATAACGGATAGTTGCTGAAAGATTTCATAAGCAACTGTTGTACCTGAAACTAAAAAAGTTTCACAATCACTGGCCGACAGTTGATATAAATTTCACACGTGAGCATTAAAAATACTGACACACCTGTTTATTTGGTGTGATTCACCAATAGGAATTATATTCTGTATACATACAATTGCATCAAAAAATCTACACGACAAAATATTTTCGCCAGCGGATCGTTCACATGAAGAGGTAAAAAATATTGATGAGGGGAATCGTTTGGTGTTTGTTATAATAAAAGATTTTTAAATGTGTGTATTTTTTCTGCAGCGCGTATTTATGCTTTATTAGTATGCATTTATTACCCGGCTTCACCCGGGATATATTTAAACTCGTTCATTATTCATTATGATTACACCTACATATCACGCTCACTTTCTACCAAATCACAAACATATTACTCTTTACGGAATACTGCAGGTAACGTATCACGATTCAATAAATAGAACGTTTGCGTTTTATAAATATTATATGAAGGTGTGCTGCCCGGCTTCGCCCCGGGTTTTATTGAACGTCCAAATGCAGATACCGGAATTATTAATTTTTGGCGTAGGCGTTATCATGGAGTTATTATGAAACTATTTTGGTTCCAGCTAATGGTGAATGTTGAAAGTTGAAAATATCACCGCGTCTAAAATAACACCCTCAAAATATAGTCCATCAATTAAGAGTAATGTCAAAATTTGAAAGCTAAAGTTTGAAAATAGCACAGTTGACTTAGAAATGACAGCCAGAATGACGTGTGTATATGTCACGTAGCTACTGTTCACCGTTTGGGAGGAGTTCTTGTGACATACAGGCAGACAAAAAAACACATGTGTTTTCTGCTTTAAAGTATTTATTTAAAACAGTAGCAACTGCAAACTTCATGCATGTCATTTTATGCCAAGCATTTTTGCGTGGAAGTGCAAACTAGATCTACCCAATAGCTAGTTTTTTTTTATTTAAAAATGAGATACGAATTATAACTTTATACTACGAGCATACTTTTTAAATATCTTTCGTTTTCATATTTCAGCTGTGATAATTATGAGCTTCTGTTTTTCCTTAACTTGATGTGTAATATACTACTTGCTTGCAGCTCAAAGTAGTCCATGTAATTATGTTAATTGTGAGGTGTGTTTATTTCGCATGATATATACAATACGATTATTAATAGTACAGGTTCATCCATACAGAATTCCTTGTTCTCATTCTCTCTATCATTTAGCCTAGTGGTAATATGATTCCAGGTTTAATTCCTGGCAAGCACAAGATCACATATTGATTCTTTTCCAATATAAATAACAGTTGAGCTATTTGGGCATGAATAACCTTAATTTTCAATTAGATCTTGAGTGAAGTTGTTAAAAGTCTTATTGAGTTTATCTCCAGTATTTGGCTATTATTAACCATATTCAAAATCAACATCGTTAAAAAACTTCATGGATGAGGTAATTTTTTGTTGTTTAGTGTTTATCGTTGTTTTCCGAACATCTCCAATCAAAATTTATAAAAAAACATGTTGGAAAGTTATCATCCTATCATATTTGAAAATAGAAATAATTAAATTAATAATTACTGAGCCAACTTCCTTTGTAAGAAGTTTTCTATTACAATGTACTTTATCGACAAAATGTAGTGGGTGCTTATTAACTGAACAATTTTTAGATCCTTTGTTTTAAGTTCTTCTCTTAAAAATTATAATTTGTGCTTAAGAAGCGAAGATGAGAATGGGAAGAAAAAGTGTCGTACAAGATGTTTCAAAAATGGTTTAATTTTCTATACTGGTTATTTTGAAATAAATAATCTTATGTTTATCAGAAGATTTTTTCAATGTTCTAAGATGAACCGTGTCAAGTCCTAATTGAGTATTTCAATAGAAAGCATTTTATTAAGAATTGGAAGTAAGTATTAACTTCTTTTTTTCAGAGTGACATGATGATTAGAAAAATTACATCTCTTAGATCTAATTAAAAACCGTACAAATTAAAAAAAAAGCAACAGTTAATGTGAAAGATATTGCTCAATTCGTGTCACTGTTTTTCCATTGAACATATTTAAAAAAATATATTACCATTACGAAATCGGTAGCTTTTCATTGCTGAGCGTAGACTCTGTCACCACTTAGCACTGTTCATATTTTGACGATATTTTTCCAGAGAATTGTTGTCCTATTCTTATGCCAGATATCGTTTTACGAGAGTGAAAATGGTCAAGAGAGGAAGAAGAAATTTTTACATGAAATATTTAATAATAGTTTTGATTCTCTCAACGAAAATAATTAACAACTGTTAAGATATGCTCTGTACGCCTAAGAATAACTGTGTTTTGTGATAAAGAGCAATGAACATTCATTATTAATGAATAAAATACAAGTAAAGTCCTAAAGAAAAGAATCTTTTATCGACTTGATCAACATTGATTTTAGTATTTTGTTAGAAAAGGTTGAATAAATTTTGTTTACCGTTAAAACAGTATTGTAAATTTTTGTCCGTACTTTATTTAGTTCTCAGTTTCACAAATTCTAAAATTTTAACGGAGCACCATGTTTATTTTATAGGATGGGTAATAAATACTACATAATCAATAGAAAAAAACGATAATGGTTTATTTAAACAGGATTCAATTATTATCAATTTAACAGAATGGAGTTTTTAATTTCTTTGGTAATTGAATTGAAAACATTCTTGTTATCAAGCACACTATTAGAAAAATAAACTCTGGTGTGGAGTCGAGCGTGTTCCTGGATTTTGATATCGTTGCAGAATAATACGAAAATTCTGCTTCGCATAAAGTTGTCGTAGTAAACGAAACTAAAACAATCATAGCTTGTGTTGACATTCCTGGCTACTCTCCTAATAAATTCGCTAAGAAAATCATTGAATGGATGACCTTTTACTTTTATTTTAAATCAGAGTCACTGATTGGCTTGTCAATATGAATTCAAACATGTTTGAATCTGTTCCACACTTTACAGCATATAAAACCATTCCAGGTTTTCGCGGAACACTAGTGCATTCTTAAGGATACTGTAGTAGCCCTAAGTGATACATCATAGTTTTCGAAATAAGCTAACAAGTCTTCGATAAAGACGAATCTTTGTGAGCACCGTGTACATCCTCAAATCACAGAGTAATTATATAATTAGTCTGGCGTCATTGGGATTTTTTCTGTAGCGGTTGTACCTTTTCGTAAATTGGTCCCAGGCTAAGCAGGTCTCGCTCTTACAAGCCCGCTCTTAATAGCTCAATAACAATTATGGCCCGTCTGCGTTTGCGGCCCCACCAATGCATGAGCCCGTGGTTGATAATCACTGCCTTAGGGCGGGATAGCGCCCGACCCGAATGCTGGCCTGTTCCTCAGCTATTATTTATACTACTATACAATCAAAGATATTTTGACATTTATTTTACAATTGACAAGTGTCTATCAAAGATAAATGATTTTTGTCTTGCACAATATTTACTCGATATGCTCCGCATATGGACGAAATATGGCCTCCAAGATTGCCTGTCATCCACTAATCGCTTTGTTGACGCCGCAATCTACATGGCTGAAAGTAGTGAGAGTACTAGAAAGTAAGCAAGACTAAGACTCAAAATATTGAAAGATTGAACGCTGATAAAAACATGCAAAGAGCGATGCGGGCTCTTCGTTCAATGGCTATTGCAGGGTGGGTACAGACTGAGTCATTACATTCCGTTCTAATCAAGCACTGTATTAATGTCAGTTGAAGGCTTAGATTAGGGTAAACAATTAAGAAAACCCTCTTATGAGTATTGGTTTGTGGGTGTTCAGTAAAAAAATGCGTTCAACATAAACACAATTGGTGTGTTGGTCTAGCTTTTGTAACCACGCATACATATTTTGATGTAGATTAATTTCATTACAAATATTTCAGAATTTATTCATCACGTGTAAATATATCTTCAGTATTAACAAATATCTTACGAAATTCATTTACTAGCTATATTATGATTTCAAAATAATCCTTTAACTGTTAATTTCATGAGAACCGATCTCGCAAGATATTCGTTAGTGTATGGGCGGCCTTTGATTATTACGACGACGTTTTTATGCGGTTTGTTACATAGGAAATAATAATTATTATTGATTATTGGTTGTATTAAAGTATTTAAAAGTGGCGGTGAACGGAATCTTTTCGGCGTACAGGCATCAATGAAACATTTTATGACTAAATGTCTGTGGTTTTGTCTTTCGTCATTGTCAGGTTTGATGACCGAGAAAGTATGTATCATACAAAAACTCAGTAACAAAGATATAATGAGCTACTGAGAATCATTTTATTCTACTGTAACTAATCAACTGTTGCGGCTACTTGACGATGCATTAAAGTACGTGTTATTGACACTGATTTAAAATATAAAAATAATATTGTTTTTTTTTTAACCTTGATCTCTTATACTAAATTTTATAAAAAACGTTTAAGAAAAAGTCAAATAAATTTAAAAATCATTTGCTACAAATATTGTAGAAGCCTTGGCTATTATAACATTTAATGGCAAATATAATTATATATTTTTCAGCTACATGGTGCAGTGTTCGAGATCTTTCGCTTCAGTTACGGATATCATGGGCTCAGATCCCAGTACGGACAGTTTCATAAATTGATTTTTCAATCGATTTATGGATTTCTGTTCGTAGTCATGGATGTTTGTGATATAGGAAATTCCCTCCCATACATTCTATCATAAAAACTGGGTGTAGAGTGATTAGCTAACAGCTAGTCTTTTCCTAACCCTTTCCTTATATTCCTACTCTCTTTGAAAAAGAAAGTATCAAGCAGTTCTCGTAGAGAAACAATTTTTAAGATACCTAAATTAGAAGTTCTTATGCTCCACATTGTGGGTAGAAATGTTTAAATATATTTTAGAATCAAATTTGGATTATTGAGATTTTGTACACTTCCATGTATTTTGTCACTAACGACCCGGGTTTCGCCTTTCGGCATCTTCAGGCATTCGAGCACACGAATGGACTCAAACTGTTCAGAACTGTTCGGTCAGTTCGAGTCCATTCGTTTGCTCGAATGCCTGAAGATGCCGAAAGGCGAATCCCGGGTCGTTAGTGACAAAATACATGGAAGTGTACAAAATCTCAATAATCCAAATTTTATATTGAAATTCCATCAAGCACCCTCAGTCGATGTCTTAAATTATATTTTAGAATCTTTTTTATTATTCCTAAATAATGTATTGGTGTCCGTACCTAGTTGGCTTCAATCTTAGCTTTGCAGTAATGGCTGCAGTGGATGGAGAGAGATGTAAATGACGCAGTCGTTCATTTATTTTGTATTCGGACTCTTGATCAGGTAGCTGTCAACGATGAAATAACTTTACCAGCTTGTTTGCTTTATGGATATCCGATATGATTTAGTTGCAATGAATAAACCACGCGTCACGGAGGCAAGCATTGTTCGTAAAAGACGTTTTCATTATTTAATTTATTATACTTGCCTGAATTGTTATTTGCATTAAATTTTTGTCGGAAACAAGTTGCGAATACCACAGCGATGGAGATCGCAAAGCACTCTACTGGTTGTATAGTTACGCCACCTTCTGTTTTTCAGAACAATATTTTGACTGGACATGGTGCAGCCAGCAGTGGGTAGCTATATATCCTCCGTGAAGGTACCCTTGGTATTCCTTCATACAATCTGTGAGATATCTAGCGTCCTGCCGGTGGGCCGAGGCACGTATTTAATTACGGGTGCGGCTCGTGGCCGGGGCGCTAATGGGAGCGTTATTGCGCCATCCATAACGCGGGACCCCCCGCCCCATTTCGCTGGGACAAGATGGTTAGGAAGTCCTACCGGGTCACTGGACAGGCTGCAATCAAACAAACTTCAAACGAATTGTATTATTTATATAACCAATATAATGGTAAACAAAAATATTGGCTGGGCTAACTGTTTAGTTCTACTTTAATTATATTATTTAGATAGATAAATTATTATAAGTTCCTAACTGTCAATTGTTGGTGAAAAGGTATTATATTTTTAAGATAAAACACATTTTTTTCTGTATTACTTCCGCACGTATATAGTGATTATTAATGCTTTCGCTCGATGAGCGAAACCGGTCCTGATCATTATAAAAATGTGAAAGTAAAACTTTGTAAACAAAACAAATTTGAAGTTTATTTTTAAAAATACATATAGATATTCCCGCATGTACCCACTTGATGTCACCATTGAATTGTGGATGACATTCGTACTATTAAATTAAATAGAAAGTTGCGTGATTGAGGCTTCTAATTTCACAATGAACACTTTCATTATATGAAGTTTTAAATCGATTTATTATACGTCATCTCTTATGTTATATGTCATCTTTTTACAATATTCACCCCACCCTTACTGGTCCTGAAGTCGAGGTGTAGAGACAGAAAGCGAGATAAACTAACTTCATGGTCTTTTTAAACCCATTTCTTCTGTCCTTGACGTTTCTGAGACGTTGAGCGAGTGATATAAAATCATTTATCGTTAATCAAGTTCTGTTGATTAATTTTATTATAAAAAATATTTGGCATACTTATAATTGCTTATTCATCATTATTTATAAATCTTAAATCAGATGAAATAAACTCCACTAGATCACCAAGTCACTAGAGATCAACTGTGGAAGAAATGTTATCTTACACATCCAAATCCAAGACCTCAAAGTTAAAGTGAAAAAATATAAATTCAATATTAAACTTATTCGGAATTAAGCCCACATCCATATGATCACTAGGATATATCTCTGTCCATTAGATCACAGAGGTCGGCATGCTCCGTTAGAAGTCCTGTCTTGAAATGTATTTACTTTGTGAATAATAAAATAATTTAAACCGTTAATTTTAAGGTATAAACTTTTAAACAGTTTTTATCTACAGGGAAAAACATTGTAATTCATTTAGCACGATCAAACTATTTTCTGTACACACTGTAATATAACTTCGTTCCCCCGGCATGCAGTGTGGCCTCTTTACTTTATGACTATCTCATAAAATGTGTTAAATTATTAATGGCCACCTCAATGTTCATTTATTAGCGGTCTTATTGGGGCCCATGTGCTTCCAGCCTTAGAAAAAGCTCCCCGTACAACCCATAACGCTCATGCAATACCTCGTAATCAACAACAGAAAGCTATCGTAAGTGGTCCACAAACTTAATCATAACTATTTAGGATATCATAAAAATTAATAACAATTAAATCAACTCTTATGAAACATAGACTTTTATAAGAATAGCATAGAAATAATCTATATAAAACGTTTTATAATGTGACTGAGGAGAGATATTCTTATAAGTATGAATAAAGCTTCCGTGTGTCTTACAAGGTATTGTACTTTAATATTTTTAATATTTATCTATTCCGACGACTTTATACCATTTTTATTTCAATAAACAATGTTGGGGTGCATCTTCTTTTTTTGTTTATTACTGCGAAATTAACGGATGGCCATTACGCTGGATTTTTTCAACAAGACAGTTTGGGAAACATATTGTATCTGCTTATATTTATTACACTTAAATTAAACACTTGTATTAAATACTTTGTTAACGCGTTTGTATATTATATTTTCAACCAAGTCTGTTTCAAAAATGGAGCATTATAGATTTCCAATATAACTAGGATTTACTTGACGTAACTGAACGATGCTGTCATGTCATGGGATGAAGTAGCGGAACAGGCAGATGACAGAGAATCCCCCGTGGTGGCCATATGCTCCACATAAGAAGCAAATATGGTTGAAGAAGATATACTCAAAATATTATAGATATGTTTTTTAAATGCTAATTTAAAGAAAATTTGTTTTTAAATCAATATACGATTATGATATAAATCGGACGAGATCGAATGTAGATATTTGTATTTTTTTACCAGTCCACTCCCAATGTGCAGCATATTGGGTCTTAATGACAACTACTTATTACTCAGTTGCTTAATCTCTCGAAGAGAGTAGGAATAAAAGGATAGGGATAGGATATGGCTAGTGATTAGCTAATCGCTCTGACTACACCCCGTAGTAGGATTGGATGGGGGGAAATTTAGACATCACAAACATCAATGTAACATAAATTCATAAATGGTTTGAAAATCAATTTATAAAACTGTCCGTACTGAAGTTAGCACCCTTGAGATGCAAAACCGAAGCTAACGACGTTGACCACTGCACCACTGACCTGATATAATTGCATAATGTAAATTTGAGCTATATACATGTATATATAAATAGTTTTATGTATTTTTGGACACAGCATGTGCTCTCTGACTGATTGAAATGTATTTTAAAAACTTAATTTCTATACAACACGAACAGAGTTTTTTTTTAATTATTTGTTATCATTGTAGGAATTGAACAGACAAAAACATGAAAAAAATAGTTAAAATAAATGAGAGAACTAAAATTGTGAGACAATGTAATTTACAGTGTAAATAGGAAGTAATATATATTTTTGAATGATCTCATTTTAATCATTTTTCGCAACAATGGGCAAAAATTGAATTATTTACCAAATCAAATGCAACGGAACTACACTTTGTAGCATAATTATTTTGAAAATCTGCAATTAGCTGTTTCGCCCAAGAAATAAGTCTAACATATTTGTTCGAAGGGTTGCTCACTTTAAACTTTAAAAGATGTCGGTATTTTGGTATCTGTAAAATTCAAATCACCCCAGATACGCCGTCGTAAATTTTTTGAAAATTGAAAATATATGCAACTGAGTGGGTACGATAAGTATTGCAAACAACATTTTTCCATAACGATTTTTCGGCATACAAGTTTTTCATGTTCAGTAATCAGTATAATGGAAAACATGTTTTTTTTATGAAGGTTTTTCATTACTTGTAACAGGAGCTTTGAAAAAAACAAGCGCAACGTATTTATGCTTCGATAAATATAACCAAAGCTAATCTGCGTACCAAATATTACAAGCTTTTCGTCAGAGACGTGCCCAAGATTTTGTAAGATTACAAAAAAAATGTGTTCCCTGCTTTTGCTTCAAGAGTTTTATTTTTTTTCCATGTCCGCTCCCGATGTAGAGCATATGGTCTCCTAATGAAGGTATCTTAACAGAATTTTTCTACAAGAACTGCTTGTTACTCAGTTGCTCAACCTCTCTTTTTTTTCGAAGACAGTAGGGATAGAAGGATAGGGCTAGGACAGGACTAGTGGTCAGCTAATCGCTCTCTCTACGCCCCGTGAGGATGGGGTGGGTGGGAGGGAGGACTCAGACTACGAACAGAAATCCATAAATTAATTGAAAAATCAATCTATGAAAACCGTTCGCACCGGGAATTGAACCCGAGACATCCGTAACCGTAGCCAGCAACGCTACCAACTGCGCGACGGACAAAGACATTTATTTTACACAAGAATATTGTGAAATATATATCATTACAGCTCGTAATTATTGTCAATGCGCCTGGAATTTAGAAATCCCTTGAGATGAACATGTAGAAAATTTTTAAGTTACTCGCGATGAACGCGACGAGAAAAGGTTTCACGAACACCCAAGATACCAAATGTTAAATTTTAAAAATCTTAATTTGACTTGAACTTATCCGAAACCATAAGCTTAAAGCTTTTAATGCTAGACCACAGAGGCGGAAATAAATTTAGAATATTTTCTTCAGAGTCATTTATTATTTGTCGACTCTCAATGAATGCTATAAATAATGTGATATAAAGAGCAATAATAACTGCTTTCCTGTACTAAATTTGGTTTGAAAGAAAGGTAACAGCCGATCTGACCGTCGTTCGAACTGCCTAAGGTAATTTTCCCATCTATGGCAGTGGGTTTCTAGCTGGTGAATAATTCACCCCTCTCCCCCAACTAAAAAAGAAATTTCTACAATACATTGAAGATTTTCAATGTTACATATCTGCATATCATTTGGAATTTACGCTTTTAATAAGAGTAGAATAGAGAAATTATATTACAATAGTGAAAAAGTGAATGGAGCAAAAAATGTTACGATCCCGTGATTGCAATATAGCTGCTGTTTCGGAATTACGGCGATGCATAGTCTCAAAAACGGTGATGATAGTGATATCTTGTTTCGAAGTCAATTCATATTTATTTAATACATCTCTAAGATATCTCGAGTTCAACATTAGAAGAGCTTCAACAAAAAAATAATTCTACGCCAATGGTATTTCATTCGGTGGCAAAGGGAAAAATGGCATACCTAATATAGTGAGGTTATAAAATTTCTGTACGGTGAAAGCAAAAAGTAACATCTGCATAAAATTATAATACAATAATTTGATTAGGTGTCCATACAAAGAAGGGTATAGAATGATGAATACAACACATTTTAATTTTATTTTGACAAAATTAACTTAATTATTGTTTTTGTATTTGCAAATATAGACATGTCACAATGATTTATATAATTTCATAAAAATTGCTCACTTTTCGGTGAAATATCAGAACTGATCTGTATTGCCGTAGAGTGAGCTTTCACCCTACCCAGTGAATACCCACATTTTTTGTCAATCAAAATATTTTATGTATTTTTATTTTACTCGATATTGAAATAGCGCAGTGATATTGAAATTAGCAAACTGATTAATACATTTTGTGGCCATTCTAATCTTTTCATTTCTGATAAGAGACGTTAAATGGTTGACTTTTAGTTAAGTAACTTATGATTAAATGCTTCGTTATGAATCCACATTGGTATATTAAAAGAAAATAAGACCACCATCTTATATAGTTCTCCAAAAACACAGTTGGAACAAAATATGAATATATGGAGCTTGCCTTAGACAGATTGGCAAAATAAAGTTAAAAATGTTTTTTTTTTTAAATATCCATATCTGCTCCCAATATGGAGCATATGGACTCCTAATAGACTGAGGGGGATTCATGGAATTTTAATGTCAAATTTGAATTGTTGAAATTTTGTACATTTCCTTGTAGTAAGTGATAATAATTTATTGTATTTTATCTTATATATAAAAGATAGAAACGATTTACTGTATGTCAGTTCGTGTTGATTAATGTGCTCGAATACATGAAGATGCCGAAAGGCGTCACCCGAGTCACTTGTTACTGAGTTGCTCAACTCTCTTTTTCAAAAAGAGTAGGAATAGAAGAATTGGTCTAGGACAGGACAAGTGGTTGGCTAATCACTCTTGCTATGTCCCGTTTTTAGGGTAGAATGTGCAAAATTTTTCAGAATGTGAACATAGTTGTTAAACATAATGCAGCCGCTAATCACAGATGCGTGCTAAGAACGAAACAAAAAAAAGTTTTATGAATCATTAAAATTAGATATATAATAACAGTTATAATTTAAAAAAAGTAGGAAAAGAAAATAAAAAACAATCTAAATGGCTTTTCACATTTTTATGTAGATTATCATTTGATACGTATTTCAAAGATGTATAAGTTTTCGGTAGTCAGTAGTTCTTATATTATTTACATTTCGTCCAGGCTGAATACAAAATATTGGATATAGAGTATTTATTCACGTCTGACTTACTAGAAAAGTGTTAACCGTTTTGAGGGGTAGTATTTACCAATGCTTATCGCTTTTTAAAGAGTTGATATGCAACCCCTAAAAGGCTACCAGCTTTATACCCCAATGCAAAGCTCTGCGAGGGTTTTCTGACCCATATAATTTTCATATCCATTTACAGTACAGTTGGAAATGTTTCAGTATTTTCAGAAAATTTCCACTAAAGCCTTTCACGGGAATCGTAGAACTGTGAAATTTGACTCAAAGAATTCCACAAAACATACTGCTCTTAATTTGAATTTTCTATGTACTCAATATTGACATTTTATTATTAATGTCTTACTTAAATAAACAATATTATATATGTAGTAACATAATAAAGAACCAATATAAGGTTATTCGATAGAAAACTCTGTGGGTTATAAAATTCGTTGTTTTTTTTAATTACCGTATTCTTTCACAATGTGGGCTCTTTGTATAACTTTTGAACAAAAGGTGTTTGACGTGAATTGTTTGAAATTAATTCGCATAGAATTTTTTTTTTGAAATTTTATTTATATCCTTACGATGGGACAAGGAAATGACAAGCAGTTAGCAGCCCGGTTCGCTGGTAACTAATATCGGGTAGGGTGAATTTAAAGGAATTAAAGAATTCATGAATCGATCTAAAATTGAATATATGGTAGTGTTTTCGTATTATGTAAATTGCCAGTGAGCCAAATATTTTTAGATTAAAAATCATTTTATATAAACTAGATGATAATTAAATAAAATCTGAAAATTAGAAAAGATTTAAAATGAAACGCAAAGTTGAAAACTGATGTTAAATTAGAAGAATGATTTGAACCTGAAACCATTTGATTGCAAATCGGATTTTTTACAACAATGCAGGTATATTACTTGATTCGCAATATTCTTGTTATTTTTAGAATACCAAGCTATTAATATACAGGGATAACCAAGTCTGATTTTCACATAAAAGTTCCTGTAAAAAACACAATCTTCATATGGCCTGGAACTTAAGAATCATCAAACTTAATTATTGATTGGTTTGGTATTAATATCGCAAAACTCGCTATAATAAGGCATCGATAGCATAGATCTATAATTGAAAGCTATTTCGGCCTCATACCATCTTTAGATAAGAGTTTATCGCTTTAATGGCGTTAACCATCGATTCTTGATATTGTATTTTAAAAATCAAAATAATTCCTGGACTTTGGAAGGAAAAACGTTGTTTGGAATCCGAACCCATAAAGAAATGATTTTTATCGTTATTATAAAATGTATTAATATTGCCGCGTTTTACAATGACGTGCGTTTTATAACCGATTTAATGTGCTATATTATGTTATTTTATGAGTTTAACTTTTTAATAATAAGTCTATGTTCGAGTCCGGAAACTTCCTTTTATCCAAACACGAATCCCGTTTTCTGTAATTGAAGTATTAAATTTGAAAAAAGCACACCTACACAGGTGAGAATATGACAGTTAATTTTTTATAGCCTTCCAAAGACTACAATGAATCAACACTAATTCCGTTGCCATGCAAACAAAGGCAACAAAATAATTTTTATTCCTGCCAATTATTTTATTTGTAGCCGGGTTTTAAACCTTTCATTGTAATTATCTTCGTTGCCGCAAAAATTTTGGCGCCAACTCAACAATCAAGGATGCAATTTCATAAATGGAACGTCTATGGTTCCGTCTTTTTTGTTTTTAATTTAGGGCTGATTACTTTTGTTGTTATGCTGTCAGGTGTTAATATCGTTTTTTTATTAAATAATTGTTTAAAAAATTGCAATCAAATTTAGTGCACGATGTTTTTGTTTTAGTAGCAATAATCATGACTAACAGTTGTTTAAAGTTATTTTATATTGAGATTATGACTTGGTCCAGAAGTAATTTTTTTAGTATAAATAAAGTGAAATAAATTGTGCGATTTTGAAGGAATTCGTTAAATTAAAAAAAAAAACGGTGCATGACGTGGTAAAACTCTTTTAAAACGTATTGCGTTGTAAAAACAAAATCCTATGCTGGAAACATATATCTAGGGTACGGTTGTCAGTGTTTTAAAACTGTTATAAACCTTAACCACCCCATTCAATCCCCAATTTAAATATAAAATTGTGTTGATTGCTGAAAAAATTAAAAAGTTCAACATCGAAGGAAAATACCTTTTATGAACATTTTTAATGCCCGAGACTAAATATACAAAATATCTTTTGCTATTAACATGCTTTGTTTATTTTTTTTGTCTTCACTGACTTGGTTCTGGGAACAGTCCACGGCCATATCATGAAGCTGTTGAAGAAATTATACAGCCTATGACGGACTACTTGAACACATCAATTCAAAACCTCAGAGACTATGACGAGACTTCAGTAGACCTCGCACTGTATTACTTTTGAAACCCCCTGAACCCCATCATCTCCAACAAGCCTAGCAAAGCAATGAGACACATTCTTATAGAAATAACTGATCTCAGATAATCTGAAGACCTTCGAAAACCATTTGTCATTATCGTACACATATACATTTTTATACATGGGTATGTATGTCTATGTGTATATTGTATATGTATGTTAATATATAACGCAATCAGATACACGCTCGTGACAATGACGTCCCCAGCACTAAGCAAACAACCGCCAAAACTATAGATGTAGAGGGTAAGAGGCCTTCTGACTTCGTTACTTCAATACTGTTAAATACACCTGGAGCTAACGATATAAAAGCATTAGCATGAATAATCAGCAAACCATAAATAATTCAAGATGGACATTTTTCGCTATTTCACTTTCACAAAATATATCCAAAGAAAAAGAAAGAAAACACTTACTTGATTTTGAAAATCAGCCGTCCGCTCTTTTGTAGTTTTCATTGCTTTCACACTTAGCATCAAAATAACAATACAAAGTAGAAACGAAATTGATAACTTCCATCAAGTATTCAAAAGATAATTACTGTACAAATCAAATAAACTTATTATTTATAACAGAATACTCTTGAAAATTATTATTCTGTCTTGTATACACTGAGTTTGAATATTTTTTACTGATGGTCACAATTTTATTTTCATTTCTGTTATATCATCTGTGGCTTGGGCTCTCGGTAACGTTACCGAGCAGAATTTATCAGTTAATTTTTTATTATTGTTGTTACTCGTTTGTGGTACTGTTTCGTTATAAGGTATTCTCTGTGTTCCAACAATTTTGGTATTATCTTGATGACGGTTATTATCAACGAATGTGTTCAGTTTAATAATATGTGAGCAAGTGTTTAGTAAATTTACAAACATTAATAATCACTTGTGGAAATCTTTGCACATAAGTAATTGAGAACATTATTTTAATTTGTATCTTATTATAGCTGGGAATATAAGGTAAATCCTGTATAGAGATAGAATCTTCAAAGAGAGATGTGAAATGCAGTCAGAAACATTAGTTGTAATTAGCTCGTCAAATTCTTAGTTTTCCTTTACTTTGTATTACAAACTGTTTAAATGTTCTTAATGCGTAAGAATTCTTAGTTATAGCAAGTAAATAGTCGCTGGTACTAAAGTACAGGCAAGTTCTAGGTACTTAAGGTCAAAATTTCGAAGGGAAAAGTACAGGTCTTGAAAAATAATTGATTAGAAAATACATTTACGCTTTTGTGGCCACTTGAACTGGTGAATAAAGCAAATACGAATATTTAATATTAATGCACTGTCTGAAACCAACGAACGTAACATGTAAGCCAAAACGCAGAATCGCGTCATAGACCTCGTATGCACAAAATAAAACTACATCTGATATAAATCAATGGAAAATAATAATAAATTATTGGTTTTAAAATACTGTTGTTGTTGGGACTGCAAAACACTTTTTTTCACATAATTTAAAATATTAAATATACATTAATTATAGATAAAAAAAACTCTCTCCTGCGTCTCAGCACTGCGCATCGGAAAAAGTCAACGCAATCAAATAATCTTCATCCAATATTTATCCAGCGCCGCTGTAATTATAACTCACACTCCGCCACAACCAATCAAGGACCTTCAACGTTAAAAGAGAGTCACTGTCAAACTTTCCCAACCCTATTTTACACCTGTCATTATAATCCCGTTCAAAACTTATGTTGCCGAATGGCTATATCTAAAGTCGTCTTTATAAATTGTATGTCATTTGATGTGAGTTTTTTGTGAGAACTGATGAGAAACTTGTGTGTACGATCAATAAAATAATTTTAATTTGTCTTTTTTTACACCGTTCCTAATTCAAATATTATGGCGACTGTCATTAGGAGTTTGTTCGTAAGAAAAAAGGTTTCCGTATTACTTTTGACATTTTATGTTTAGTGTGTTAGTTTAGTCGACATGTCATATGGGGATCATGAGAAAATACACATAATTGCATCTTGTTTATTTTTCAATTGATTTATGAATTAACAGCCAAATGCATAAGTGTATATCAACTCTTCATTGTTCTATAATAATTTAATCAATAATTTGTTATGATATATTTTAATGAATCATTATTTTATTTTACTAAATTCGAATATGTGTGCATAGTTGCTTAGGAATCGTGTTCCTTACTTGTATTATTACAGAGATTTAATTTAACAGCTTAATGGCCGCATGTTTTTTTTATTTAGTAAAAATAATAGTTTAATTTTTGTTAAATAATGCGTTGATTTGTATACCACCATCTCTCGTTGATATTTGAAATCAAACACGATTATAACGCAGTACTTTTTCAATACAATGGAATGTTTGACGTAGGACTCATAAATGAGTCCACGGACAGCAACCAACGTTCTTCAAGGACTCAAATACAAGTCCGCAGCCATTACGCTGTTGAACAGAGCTGCCGTCAACCTGTCGTGGGACGACGGCCAGTAAAGTAGTATTGTCGTCCGTCCGTGTGTAAGGTTAAGTACCTCTTCTGCCCGTGTCATGTTTCTGTAATAATATTGCCATCTGTATTGATTCGTTATTTTGATCAACTACATTTTAATGTTGGGTGTTGGGGTGTTGTGACTACTGGTTACGTATTCATTGAGTAAAACACTAAAACGACTTGGTTTTTATTACATTTTGTATAGTGTATTGTGTGTTGTATTTTGGAAGTGTGAATAGTATCTTTATAGAAAATGCGCGTGCCATGTTTATTCCTTCTTTTAGGCGAATTGTGAAATATAAAATTTAATGTAGTGTGTAGAGTATTCCTGCTTAAATTTGTATAAAATCAAGCATGTTCCCAATGAGGAAGAAGCGAATACTCCAAATTATTACTAATATATATATGGTTATTTGTACGCATTTTATTGAAATATACGTTTATTTTAAAAAATAAAACACAATTCATTTGTTTTGATTATTGAAATTCCATCAAGCACCCTCAGTCGATATCTTAAATTATACAATTCATTTGAGCTACTTCCACATGTTTATAATGATCAGAACCGGATTCGCTCATCTCGAGCATTATCAACTGATGATCATTATAAACATGTGGAAGTATTACAAATGAATTGTGTTTTATTTTTTAAAATATGTCTTTCCACCAAGAATTGACAGTCAACACCTTGAAAGTGGTATATGTCTATTTTCAAATTTTATAATTTAACTTTGTGTATGGTAACAATTTGGATATCGAAAAATTCATTACATTTTTCTGTTCTTGTCAACAATAATTTTACGATTCCCAGCGGGTGGGTCACCACTGATATAAATGTTAGTATTTATTTAAAAATCACATAATTAAAATAAATTTGAAATGCTACGTAAAAATGTAGACCCTTATTCCAAATGAGTACGGCAAGCTATAATTAATATGAAATTATCCTCTAAGGCTTAATTTATTTTCGTGAGGTTTAAAAAAGATTTTTTTGATTGTCATATTTGTCAGGCTAAGATTTTTCATTTTATGTCATTAGTGCAAGTTTTTAATAAAAATAAAATTTAAAGTGAAATTATTATTAAATTCAGAACGTAAATTTAATTACGTATCAAGAAAATGTTGTCTTTGTCAGACGTTAAAAATAAATTATTTATAAATGGCTTATAAACACTTTACTTCAATTGATAAAGTATTTAAATATTGCATAACATTTCACTATAGCTGGGGAATAATAAAAAAATCTAATGTAATAAAGAAAACTGTTTTCTAACTGAAGTAGATTTTACGAGAACTTTCTATGAATTCAGATTTTTGGCAAATTATGTTACTAATCTTATTTATTTTTAAATGTCTATGAAGTTAATTTGATTTTTTTTTATATGTTATTTTGTCTAACGTTTTTCGATACACGAAAGCTGTTGTATTGTAACGTACTTTTCTATCGTTTTTTTTAAATGTTGTATATTTTGCAAGAACTGTTAGGGCAGGGGCTCTCAACCAGTGGGGAATTTTAGAATTCCAGGGTGGGAATTGCTGCTGCTTATCAAAGATTTTCAATACTACATATATTATGTGAGAGAGTGGGGCGAAAACGAAACAAACAAAAACGACACAAATCACATCTGTCTCGCTCGCCGCTCGAGGGATGACGGTGTAGGAGCGGGGAGAAGCGGGGTGCGGGCTTCAACACACTTCAAGGCCCGCGTCCTTTGGGGATAAAGACAAACAAAGGAGAAAACAACGTTTCCTTGTCTTCCATTAAAACCCCGGTCGTTTATCCGCGTACTCATCTGATTTATTTGCAATTAGCTACAGTTTCACAAGACATTAGACACAACAGAATTACATACTTTTAAGTTAAACTGTGTAAGTGGTTTTATAGTAATCGAAGGGATCAGGCCGCGACCTCCTCTCCGGAACGGTCGGACCCCACTGACTCGGGCAGGATCGCAGGCGCTTCCCCCCCACTTCAAACTGCAAATCAACAACATCAACCAACAAATCCGACCCCCACCCTTAACGCCTCAGCAGGGGTATTACATTCTTAAATTTTCATTAATAGGAAGAGTCTGCAGATTGGTTTTGAAGACCCTGTCCGCCCCATAAGTACGGGGCGGTGTCAAATCACCACACTCCCAATGTTCAATAACCGTCTGCAGCTCTTCCAGCAAAAATATAAAATAAGCTCAAAAAATAACGTAAAAACAAACAGGAATGTCAATCATAAAAACCACAAAAATAGAACTGTCAAATTAAACATAAGCACTAAAGAGAAATTTCAACTGAAACACAAACACAGAATGGAAATGACATATCAAACACAAAACTAACGTTCTAAACTGCAAGAAATTCTGTAAATACGCGCATAAGTCACTAAGCGAAGTGGCGCGTTCGTCGGCGTCGCGACGTCTCATCAGGCGGCTTTGGCGGTGGCGCAAGTTTGCGCAACGAAGATTCCCACTTAAACTTCACCGGATCACTGAACGGCGTATCGGGTGGCTTTGCGGCCGGCCGTAATATCGTCAGCGTAGGCGGCGACTCCCGGCTTATCTCCACAGTTCGGGTGGCAGGGCGGATGGTCGCAACCTTTTTTATCATAGGCGGCGACTCCAGGCTCATCTCAGGCAGCTCTCTAAGCTGCATATCGGGCGCACGCTTGCGTAGCACTTCGGGTGATGGTCTACCAGACGGCCAAACGTCGGGTGGCATCATAGGCAGCGGCTTACCCGGTGTACGCCTATCGCTAATGGCCGCAACCAGCGGCGTCGTTATCAGCGGCATTACCAGCGGCTGCGTATCTGGTAGCTGCTCATCCGGCAGTATCGTTACTGGCGACCTCGCATCAGGCACTGTCGACTCAGGCAGCGACATCTCTGGCACTATCTTTGCGGTTGGTGTCACTAGCAACGACACATTGATCAGTGTCGTTACTTGCGACTTCATATCAGGCAATGGCCCCTCAGGCAGTGACATCTCTGGTAATTGCTTAGCGGGTAGCGGTGTAAATAGTAACGGCAAATTAATCGGTGTCGTTACTAGTGGCTGCAAATCAGGCAGTGGCGTAATTGGCAACTGCAGACTAGGCAGTAGCGTTACTGGTGCCTTTTTCGCCCGGCGGGGTGGTCGAACGGGCTTCCAGTTCTCGTCCAAGGGCTGGTCTCCGACCTCACTGTCACTGGTGGCAGCCACGTCGGGAATAAGGGCGGCGATGGCAGATAGTGAATGTATTTCACCGGCGTCTTCCTCTAGTCCGCTTTCGGAGCTAGGGTGTCGTTGCACAACGTCGGGGGCTTGTTCGACTGTCTGGCCATCTTGCTTTCCTTCAGTGTAGACGGGCTGATTTCGAGGTGTGGGCGGCAATTCGGTTTCATGAGCGGACGTCGGCGCGATTCCACTTTGAATCGAACATACGGCGTCCAAGTTTAGTGACGTCACAACTTCGTCATTCGTAAGTGTAGAGGCGACTTCGTTACGACCCGTTAACTCGGCCGTTTCGTAGCGTTGTGACGTCATGACGTCATCTACTGGCGTCGCGATGATGTGCGCGGCTTCGTAGCCGGGCTCCTCTTGGCCTCCTCGTATCGGAGGACGGCATCAAAGAGTTCGTTCAACGTTCTCCAAGAGCGCTGACTCATCTCTCGCTGGTCTCTCGGCAGCATCAATCTGTGGCAGACCTTCGCCAATTGTTCCGAGTCATCACTCGGGCCGGCGTTCAGGGCTAGGTCCCGTTTTATTATCATAAAAGGACGATTGGTTCGTCCTCACGTTGCCTCGTCGTCATCAGCGCAATCCTGTCACGAGCTCGGCGGTTCTCGTCACTATAATGATCGATAATAGCAACCTTGAACGTCTCCCAGTTAGCTGGCTTCTCGCGGAGCGCTGTGAACCAGCTTTTGGCCTCTCCTTCCAAGATGTCGGCAGTCTGTGCCACCCAGGACGATATAGGTGTCCCGGTTCTAGGGAGCGCTCCTTCACAATACTCCAGGAAGCGCTCTGCGGTCATCATCGGGTCTCCATCAAACCTCATGCCGGTTTGCGAAAGCTTGGTTATTGGCGGGCGGATGTAAGTAATCTCTTCCTCGTACATCCGGTCATCGTCAGCTTCAGACTCATGTGATGAGTAGGGCGGATCCTCGGCGTACATCCGATCGTCGTCTGCGTATTCGTATGACGTGTCGCGCGATCCGTCGGCGTACATCCAATCATCGTTAGCATATCGATTCGGCTTATAGCGAGGCTCATCGTACATCCGGTCATCGTTAACGTATTCCAAGGTGTCGAACCTATTCGACGTGTACCGCGAATTATCTACGTACACACGGTCTCCATACGTGTATTTCGAAGTATTTTCACGTGGTTTGTTTACGTAATTCCGGTTTACATATGTTTGTTCCGAGGTATTGTCTCTACAATAACGGGGTTTGTTTACGTACACCCGTTTATCATACGATTCAAACTGATTCGGCACATAACGGGGCTTTTCCGCACACATGCGGTCACTATAAGATCCGACTTGACTCGGCCTATATGCGGACTCATTTTTATTCCTCCGGTTCCTTCTTCGGCCGGATGGCTTCGGCGGATATCGCGGAACTTCCTCGCAATTTCGCCATTCGCATTTTCTATGCATTTTTGTATTTCCACATTCACTTTCCGTTGTTGGGCGCCACAGGGAGTTTCACCCTGACTAATTGCAATCTTCCGGCTAGCGTCTCAGGTCGTCAAGTCCTGAGGTATTTAAACCTCCACGGCCCACGTTGCAGGCGACACTTGAGAGAGTGGGGCGAAAACGAAACAAACAAAAACGACACAAATCACATCTGTCTCGCTCGCCGCTCGAGGGATGACGGTGTAGGAGCGGGGAGAAGCGGGGTGCGGGCTTCAACACACTTCAAGGCCCGCGTCCTTTGGGGATAAAGACAAACAAAGGAGAAAACAACGTTTCCTTGTCTTCCATTAAAACCCCGGTCGTTTATCCGCGTACTCATCTGATTTATTTGCAATTAGCTACAGTTTCACAAGACATTAGACACAACAGAATTACATACTTTTAAGTTAAACTGTGTAAGTGGTTTTATAGTAATCGAAGGGATCAGGCCGCGACCTCCTCTCCGGAACGGTCGGACCCCACTGACTCGGGCAGGATCGCAGGCGCTTCCCCCCCACTTCAAACTGCAAATCAACAACATCAACCAACAAATCCGACCCCCACCCTTAACGCCTCAGCAGGGGTATTACATTCTTAAATTTTCATTAATAGGAAGAGTCTGCAGATTGGTTTTGAAGACCCTGTCCGCCCCATAAGTACGGGGCGGTGTCATATGCTTATTTGAAAAGTACCTTTTGAGTTAGAGTTAGATTATCTTGGGAAGGGAGGAATTATATTCTCGACATTGGTGAAAGGGAAAATAGAGTGAAAAATGTTGGGAGCCGCTGTGTTAGGGAATGAATTTTTTTTCTCAACATAACGATATTTTGTTTTTGGTTTTTCAAATATAGTAAATTTTTTCGTGAAAACTAGTTGTCGGCCAGTTTATAAAAAAATGTCTAAATACACTTTCAATTTACGTGTGAATTTTTTTATAAAGATTCAAGCAGCTTGTATTATTTTATGAATTTTGATTGTTATACAACCAAAAAACATATTTTTACAATTCAAGACATCGACTGAGGGTGCTTGATGGAATTTCAATATCAAATTTGGATTATTGAGATTTTGTACATTGCATCCCGTCGAAAGCCACAATGCTATTATAATTGTAAAATCACTGGTAATTCCAAAAGACGTTGGAAAGCGGCAATTTGCTACTCTGTTAATGTGGTGTTTACAAAATAAGGATTAAGGCGATTCTCGAAATTTTAACTCAGGTATCAGTGTGGCTCTCAGACGTATAATATCTTACCTCGTAAATAATATTTGTCTTATTTGTATCTTCTATATAAACGTTAGACACTGTTTACTGTCTGTCAGTTCGAGTCCATTCGTGTGTTCGAATGCCTGAAGATGCCGAACGGCGAAGCCCGGGTCGTTAGTGACAAAATACATGGAAGTGTACAAAATCTCAATAATCCAAATTTGATATTTTTACAAAATAAATTTTATAAAAGAAGATGTAAAATTAAAATAGTTCTGCAATATCTGCATGTGTATATATATTTAACCAATAAACCTTCTGGTGCAACATGTGGTCCAATCAATCTTTTATTTTTTGGTACAATTTAAATTTAGGTAGATATGTAATTTTTTATGTAGGCTTTATTTGCGTAGGATTCGAACCCTGGGCCTCGTGGGTGTAGGTACCATACCTCTGATGCATTATTATTGCAGTATTAATGACCTTCTCGTGGTTGAGCGGTAAACGAAGCGAGCTCACAGCCCGGGGGCAATGGGTTCCGATACCGGTCGAGGAATCATTTTATGTACTCTCCAAGACTGCAGATTGTGAACAATATTGTACCGAGGAATAATATAATTAGCCTAATTAAAGTGCAGATGTTTTGAAACATTACACAACGAATAAGAACAATATGTTTCATAACATTCATATTTTTATTGATTCAGTTGTCATTTAGAATAAAATAGTATTCCATTACAACATGTAAATATTACATTATGCTTAAATATATCACATTTAATGTGTTAACTGTCAATTCTCGATTAAAAGGCATTATATTTTAAAAACGAATAACATTTTTTTTTTTGTAGTACTTCCACATTTTTATAATGATCATAATTTATTTTTATAATCAATTGATAATTCTCGCTATTAGGGAAACCAGTACTAATCTTTATAAAGCTGTGGAAATACTACAAAGCAAATTGTGTTGTATTTTTAAAATATCATTCTTGGTTTGTCGAGAAATATTTATTAGTTGTAAAATTAATTGCTAATTAAAAATTTATGGGATGCACTCAACGAAACTGAAGGATGCTGGCATGTCATGGGTGGAAACGAAGCAAAGGAAGTAATCATGGACAACGAATATGGTCCAAGACAAAAAGGTCTCCAAAGTACAGTCCGCCGTAGCTGGTCAGACATGCCTGGTATCCCGCATGCCGAAAGCGAGAAAAAAAGTCAACAGCAAATTTACACAACTGACCAACCAAATTTTTTGTCGTTAGGACTTAATATGAGTGTATAAATCTTGCAGAAATTGTTTTTTTCCTTGTCGGCTATCTACTATCTCCACTGCAACGAAATGTCCTTGACACTTGAATGCATGTACTTACCGAAATTTGCTCGTAATTCAAAACTACAGTATGCTGGTATCATGAGCTAGTCTTGGCCCTTGAGACTTAGTGGTGATGTCAGTGTGACTCTTAGGATAAAAAGTTTTGAGATCCCTTGCATTAGAGCATTGGACCCAAACAAATTTCTACATACTCAACTATATCTTATGCCGAAAGTGGGAAATAAGGAATGCGATATGCTAAATACCAATTTCTTTACATTATCGTTACATGTTTACCCTATCTGAAAACACAGGAAGAAACCAACTGACGCCAATTCTTTGAATTATTTCATTGAAACAGTTGATTAGTAGTTCATATTGGTACCTCAGTTTCAAAGTGTAACAAACTCAACAAGCATTAGTTCAGAGATAATTAGGAAACAAGATTTTGGGCAGGATTAATCTTCCACTGTAAATGTTAATTGTTGTAGATTTTAAAGAGATATTCAGATTGTCTAAAAAGTATATTTATAATATTATGAAATGATTGTTAGAGGTTTTCACAGGATTTGCGTAGTTGTTACAGTTTGGATATAAAGTAATAATAAACACTGTAATTCTAAATAACAGACAGATTACCACTTTGGAACTGGTAGATATTTGTATTCTAAGCTTATTCTAAAAAAACTTTACTCAAAACTGCAATTTTTTCACTAGTTACACTTTGGAACTGAGGTATCGATATGCTCTACATTATAAGTTAAATAATTTAATAAAAATAAGCAATTTTGCGAAGGTATGAAAAATGATTGTATTGATTTTTTTAAATAAAACACAATTTGTATCGATATGCTCTACAGGATTTATGATATCATTATAAGCGAAAATAATTTATAAATATGAAAGTAATCAATTTTATTTTAAAATATAATGTCTTTCCACCAAGAAAATGATTATATTGATTTTTTGCAAGAATTCATTTTTTTATATAGTAAATTCTATTGTCGTCGTATATACTCGTCAAGCGTAGTGTTTTATCGGTGTTTGATAAATGTTTAATTTTTTTTTCATGTTATAGTCAGTTTATATACAGGCTGATATATTTTATAATAACACAGGTAAGCGCATAGTGTTGTACCAATCCCCCCAGGGCTCCAGTGAGCTTTAATATCACCCTGTGCCACGTCTCGTCTGAATATTCATAGTTATAATAAATACAAGATATATTGCGGAGGCCATAATTATTTAAAATCTTTCAATATATTATTTACTGATAATATTTATTCATAAAAGCTATATAATATACACAATAATTTATCAAAAAATGTATTAATTATGGTGGAAAATATCAGCACGGAAGGGAGGCGTACCATTATGAGTATTTGCAGTAACTATAAAGACATCGAGATAATTTGATTTTTCCAGTCCTTTTTTAAAAAGATCAGCCGGGCTTTGTTCATCGCGAGAATTATCGACTGATGAAAAATAAATCTATTCATGGTTATTTATATACCATTGAGTGTCACTAATTAAACTCATTTACATAAATTACCCTTTAATATTTTATTGATTTTTGATGCAAGGAATTTCATTGTATTCTCTAAATTAAGTTACCTGATGAATACATATAATAATAAGTCTATAAATTTATGTTGTTTCAACTGATTTATACGCATTCCATGATCTTACAAATGTGAAATATAGAAAATATTTATCTACAAGTGCCTCGTCATCGTTTTATACTGGCTTTCTCTAACTACGGAACATTTTACTACTGATGCTAATATTTGTGTATTTTACACATTAAAAAAAAAATTTGCTAACAGATTCTTTGATAAAACAGTTAATTGTAGGAATGAGATATACGGAGAGAATTCGGTTAGTAGTCTCTGTACTCACACTAGAGATAAATTAATTAGCAGTTTCCACACAATTAAATATGGTTTATAAAAATAATCTCATATATTTACTGAATAGCTTAACAATTTCGAAGCACTCATTTGTGGTAAATCGTCGAAGTATTTGCGTAATTTGAATATAAACCGATGAAAATTATTATTACACTCGTGGAAAGTATTGTTTCGCGAGCGATTCCTATGAGAACTAGGCTAATTAGCCGCCTCACACAACGAGTGTGGTTTATTCCTAATAAAGTCATACCATAAAATATGTTTGTCGTTTACCGTATTGTCAATCCAGTGGTATAGATAACTTACTACGTGATAATATGATCTAGTTTATGAAATTAATATTTACAAATAAGTGAAAGCATCCAAAACATTTTCGAATCTTGAGGGAAGACGGAGCTGTTGGAGGAGCGCAGCTTCGCTGGATGGATGAAGTATTACAAGGTTTACGAGTTCTGGAGATCAGCTATAGGCGAAGGAAGGCGAAAGTCCCAGTGGAGTCAAGGTTTAACTCGATCTATAGCTCAATAAAAGAAGACTATTAAAAAATTCAATCATTAATGAAAAATTGAGCTCTGCGGTAATAGTGCTGATCATGGAATTCAATATCCTCATAAGTTCAGTACAGTTTTCAATATATTATGTCCATTCAATATAAAGGTTTGAACTCATAATGTAATCTTATTCATATGTATTTAAATATATCTGTTTGTAAATTATTCTCTCAACCTCAACAACAGGTGGGGGACGCATAGAAAAAATATGTTATATTTTTCTACGCGTGAGATAGCTAATTGCAGGCTTTATTTAACCCCTTGATTAGTATAGACATACATGTATGTCCAAACGACCTTGCGCCCTATTTTAAATGCCATGCTTTTAATTTCAAATAAAATATGAATGCCTATTTTTTTATAAACACAAAACACATTTATCAATGAAAACGGTAAAGGCATTTAACTCATTACAATCCGCTAATTTCACCTACAACTGTAAGTTTGTAAAGACACACAGCATAACATAAAACAGCATTTGCCGCCCCCCCCTACCATTTGTCTTCCAAAAATGATGTAATAGTTACAATAGTGTTGGATTGAGGGTATTTTTAAAATGACTTACTATTTCTTTAAATTATAAACTACCACGCTACAGAAAAGAAGTTTTTATCAATGAGCATTATTATTTCTTGAAAAATATGTAGTATATTTTTACAATTTGTTATCAAATATTGCTAAATTTAACGTTAATATTGTAGAGTCCCGCAGGCTTGTTGCCCACTGTGGATGTTAAATAGTTTTTTTATTAATTTCAACCACAAAATGAATATTGAGCATCAGCATGTTCAAATCAATTTTTTCTTTCTGCCCCAACATTTAGGTAGGCTTCATGATTATCTTTAGATTATTTTCATTTGTTTATTACCTACGGAATTTTCTGTTCATTTTGAAAATGCTGCCTCCGAGAATAGATTTTGTCAATGAGTAAAATAAACATTAATTCACTTAATTTTTACTGTCATATTACGATATGAAGTTTTATTTATTTGGTATGAAAATTATTTTTTAATTACAAACTTTTCGCGCCTCCCTTGGCGATAGTTTGCGCCTCCCAGGCTGGAAACCACTGTAGCCAAAATGTATCCTTTTGTTGACTTTTAATTTAAGTAGTGTTATAATTTAAAACATCGGCTGAGGGTGTTTGATGGAATTTCAATATCAAATTAGAAATATTCAGATTTGGTACATTTACAAAATCTCAATAATTCTAATTTAAATAGTGTTAATATTTTATCATCATTCTCTTGACTTGTCAATTCAACTTTTTAAAATTCAAAATAGGCTTATCTACAAGTTTACTCGTTATGTGCATCATGACAGAGACGTAGTCAGCGCAAGAGTGCCCGCGTCCACCGCACAGTGCGCGGCAGTTAGGGGGCGGCAAAATACTTCACGGGAGAGAGGGCTCTTTCCCTCAGGCGGTGAATTCTTCCGTGCGCAATCTATCGCTCACGACCGAACTAAGTGGTAATTATTACTGAAATATACGAAGAGAAATTGTCAAATAGGTAATAAATAAAGCTGTTGCAAGTTAATCCGCTTTGAAATTGGTAATAATTTTAAATATTTTAGATTATTTATATTATTAGTTACAATTATTCTGTTTCATTGGGACAGCAAATACAAAGTAACCGAGTGGTTTGGGCTCGAGGTGCAGTGGTCAACGTCGTTGGCTACGGTTATGGATGTTTGGGTTCAAGTCCCGGTAGGGACAGTTGTTGTTTTTCCCATATCCCATCCCGAAAACGGGGCATTGAGAAAGTGATTAGCTAACTATTAATCGTTTCCTAGCTCTATCATTATATCCTTACTCTCTTCGAAAAAGAGAAGTCCTAAAGACATTCACCCCCTTGTTATTCTTTTTTTTAACACTTTTATTTAAAACTTAACTTCCTGCACACTAGAGTGTACTGTAACATAGCCTTGAGGAATTTCTCCTCGGACATTCCCGGCAAACTTTTGAATCACGCATAACGCCGTTACGCTGCGGAATACACCCCGTAAGAGTGCGAAACCGTAGCGGGTGGTGGTGGGTACAATGTTGAGTATCCTAGGGCATTAAAAACTAAGTGACAAGCAATTCTCGAAGAAAAACCTCTTTTCAGATACCTCCATTAGGAGTCCATATGCTTCACATTGGGAGCGGATATGGTAACAAAATATCTGGATTCTCGAATTTACACTATCATAGACTGATTTTCAATCAATTAAAGAAATTTTATCGAAAGGCATTTTCGTATTTGATTGTTTTCATTCCTCGAACGAAAAACGAAGTATTGGATTATAGACTGACAGTGAATCCTCTGGCCTTAAATACATCTGAAAGTCTTCCAAAAGACAATCAAGTGACTAACAGTCCTATTTCAAAATACCGGGTGTTTTATTGATAAATATAATATTTATGAATATTGATTTTTCAGAGTAATTAACGACTTAAGGGTGTAGTCAGCCAATCGTGTTGTCTCCAGTTTTCAAAAATAAGTAATTAAATTTATGGTATTGTTTACAAAATCGACAAATCAACACGCGAATGGTGTAAAAACTTTAGAGCATTATCATTCATTAGAAAGTACAATTTCATATAAGTATAAGCAAAATTGCAATTCGATAAAAACACACTAGAAAGTAATATTTGATTATTACCAACAACAAAAAGTCAGAAAAAGCGTGACGATCCATAGATAGCAGTGGGAGTACATACAGCGTTATTTCAAGACCAAGAAATTATAAAATATTTTTAAAAAATCGACAAACGTCCTGCAACAGATCGGCGAATGTCTCCTAAGTAAAAAAGGGACGGTGAAATAAAAAGTGTGCATATTTTTACCGAGATGGCGCGTCAAAGAGGCATAGAGCACTGCCCATAATGGGACGAAATTATCATAATGGTATAACAAGAGATGCAAAGCAGATATTATTCGATAATTATCCAAGATAAATCAAATTCTCGCTGGATTTCTGCTTTGCATCGTGCCAGGCGCCTCAGGACTTTTGTTTTTAATGCATCAATATTAGGGTTGGCACAACTTATACTCTATTTAGAGTACATGCTTAATCTGTAACTCGATGTACTGTTGTTAAAATGTCATTACAGCATATTAAATAAAATCATAAAAGGTACACTTAACGTTTATGTAACGTTTTGATATATATTGAGAGAAAAATGAACATAGTTAAAATAAAAAAAATGAGTTTGACACCGAATAAATGATTACCAAAAATGTCACAGTAAGGGACCAGTAATGATATTTCATAAACAATAATTTCAAGAATGATGAAGATTAAATTAATGTGTAGATTGATATTTTTCATCTGTTTGCATAGTTCATACTTCAATATTAGGATTTTTAATTTCCGAAGAAAAAAATGTTTGGCCACCATGAATATAACAAATGTAATTATGACATAGGTAAAACAATGTTATAATGATCGCTTTTTGAGTATAGAATTTTAGGAAAGTATAGGCAATAAAAGTTTGATGGCTGGAGAATTATAAATCAGAGAATCCTTGTTGTGATGAGCGAAGGAGGATTGGGATAGCCCTTATGTAATTAGAGATGATAAGACTGTGAAGAAGTAGATACGGTGTCATGATTGCTGAAGATATTGAGAGATCAGTGGGATATACAGGAGCGGAAGCATTTGCTAGATGCGGTGTGTATTGCTTTTGAAATTTGTTTTTCCTTAGATTCCAAATTACAGAGATCTGTATTCTTGCGTATATTTTTAACGTAATTGGTATTTTTTTCATATTCGATTGATTGTTATTATTCATTTGCAAACTAGCGTATTTATATAGCATATTTTAAGATCAAAAAATTGAACTCTCTAAAAGCGAAATAATATACATATAAATTAATGCGATCTTCCGATATGTAAAGGTTCCCTACCCCTAGTGTAACCATCATTTGTTAATTCTTGTGTCACAAACATATTTGATGATCAATACAAGACATTTTTTTTTGTCGATTTTGCCAGCCCTGATAAAAATGCATGCATTGTGTTCGATATCTAGGTGCACTTTACGAGGTTTCATGTCTTGGAGCATGGATTAAAATAAATGCTTCAAAATCACTCATTTTCTCGATCATACCTATACATAGCGCTGCATTAAATCTTAGTATATAATATTTTATATGTGGGTTTACAAAAAATAATTATAGGATTTTTAACAAAATTTGACGATGGTTATAAATGTATCCATAACTAACTGTATATAAATACAGAGTAAAAATCCCTCTCTCGTAGAGCATACCATAAATGTCAATAAACATATTTATAAGTACATAATTATAATTTGTACAACCAAAAACTTTTAAATCATGTTCACTCTCACTCGAAAGCACGAGAATCTCTAATAGAAGACGGGATACAAGCCAATAGTTTGATGCCCCGTTATTAAAACTGGTGGGGTAGTCGGGGGTGAAAAAACCTTAGAATTATTCTAGTGACCTATAGGATGTTGGCACCCACAACTGACTATAGTTTTTCTAGACTTTTATAACATTCAATATAAGTAAATCTCCAAGATTAATTAAAATTATAACATATATTATATCGAGTATACTATTATATTGATATTCTTATCTAATTTTTAGTTTCTAAAAAAAAAACACGAATTCACCTAAACCATAGGTAGGGGTGGGCAACGTGTTTAAAATTGTTTATAATACTTACTTGTTTTCTGTGGAACTAATAACCTGTCTTTGAAATAAAATGTGTAATCAATTCCATGATGGCAACATTTAATAGGGTAAAAATGCATTTAGTTCTACAAGAATTTGATTAGTTTAATGTAAGCTATTTTGGCTTCCCGCCATACTCAGTACTATCTTTAAACTTTATTCAGTTTAGCCATATAAAAACTGCTTTAGCTATATATAATAATATATATAGCTAAGCTAAATTAAGTTTCAGAATAGCTCTGACGATGGCGTTAAACCGAAATAGATATCAACAAACTAATTGAATTCTTGGAGAATATACTTTCTAATTTTTTTACTGTATCATAATCGAGTTCTACCAAGTAAATGTCAATTCAATTAAGGAAATTTCAATTCGTATCTATATGCATGGATGTCAGTGATGTTTTCATCAGTACCCTCTCCAAAAAGGGAACTTGAAAAGAAGCTTCTTTAAGAGTTCATATACCATATACCTACTTTGCATTGGGAACAGAAATATAATAAAAAAACATTTTTAATTTGTATTTCGATATACTAGCTCTTTCTAACCTTCTATTGTCGTCATTATTAAATCTTCCCAGTTTGAAAATTGAGATTGAAAAGATTAAATACAGTTTTGCATGCTTCGACTGTACGAATATACAGTCGCGGCAAAATTACTGACAGGTTGATGTTAATGATTAGTCAGCATTATATCCGCCCGTCAATTGTTCCGCGTGCATTATTGCATGGAGGTGCTCTGTCCCCGAGCCAAAACGTCCTACCGAGAATGCACGGACGCGTAAATTACAACCTATGCTCGAATTTTATTAAGGGAGATTATTTCTCGGAGACGTCCTCGACGTCCAAAGATAAAACTATATATCAAAAATATGACGTCATAAATGAATTATTTAATAATTTTCTTTTTAGATTTTTCCATATAATTTTATCAATAGCTGATTCGTTGGAAATCGAACCTGCATTACACTATAAAAAGAACAAGAGTGGTTTTTTTCAATCATATTCGCTCGCAATATGGAGAGTATCGTCGTTTCCATTGCAAAATTGTATATCTGCAAAATCTAAATTTTTCCAATTAAAGCAAAAATAAAAATAAACACGTAATTAGTAGAGATATATAAATTTTATAGTAATTACATGTTTCTTTATTTTAATTTTAATTCGATGAAGTTATTTTTTGAAATGTTTTTATTTCTTGAAAAATTTTAGTTTTGCACATATACAATTATGCAATGGGAACGACGATATTATGCACTCTTAATGGATCATCTCTACACAAATTCTTTTACTGGGTGTTATTCAGTAACCCAGTTTATCATTTTTTGGAGAGGGAAAGATAAAAGAATGAAGAGAGAAAAGAATCTAGGAAAGAACTTACAGTTAGCTTATTAGTATCGTGGCGTAGAGGGTATCTAATCAACCCAAATATCCATGCTTTTGATCACAATTTTAGAAATCAATTGATGACCTTGTCCGTCTTGGGTTTCGATCCTGTGAATACTGTTTCGGAATAGGACGTTCAAGAGTGTTGATTGTTCGGTTACAGTATCGGCACCTTTTTTTAAAAAATTATGTGAATTAATTTATCAAAAATATATGTTAAGTTAGATCCATTGATTTTGAAAATTCATCCCAAATTACAATTAATCAGAAAGCACACAGAGAAAAAAAATGAAATTATAGTATCCAACGCTGACATTGCTTCATTGAAAAAACAACCAAAAGCGGTTGTTAAATAGTTAAAACAGCAATTTATTTCATATTAAGAGAATTAACAAACAATTCTTTTCAATTAAAATGGTCGATCGCAACCCCAAACATGTTGGTTACCACTGATTTATTACCATGATGAAGTTTATAGTTCAGTGACATGAATGTTTGACATAACCATTTTATTTAAGACTATTAGTTATGCAGTATATAGTATTTTAATGGCTTTTCTAAGATCACATAATGAATGATAATTATTTTTCTCTAAATTAAAAATGTCCGCCATGCTCTGGGATGAACGTCGTAAAAATTTACAACTTAATTACCCAATAATCAGTCCGCTTTGTTTCAACGTAATTTTTAATTGCCAAAGGCATTTATCTTTTCGTATAAGAGCATGTAGAAATTTTTCGAAAGACGATAACCGGACGCTAAAGTAACATAATGAACATTTTCAAATTTATATGACATGCTGTTGAATATAAAACGGAATAAACTAGAAAGATTAATGAGTAAAAATTAAAACAGAGATAATTCAAAATTCAAAACATTGATAAGTCAAAATATCGAATTTTGTAAACTGCAACAAATCAACGACATTTTTGTATAATCAATGACGTTTGCAAAAAACACCACCGGAGAGTTACCATCTATTTTGCTCAATGCATGAATTAAGCAGAAAAATTGCCTAATTCATGAATGTAGCAATGGTTTGCACTTTTCGTGAATCAGGCAAAGTTTTACCCATTTCATGTAATAAACAATTTCACGCATTCAGCTTAACATGTATATAAAAAACAACTAAGGGTTGTTATAATGCATATTTTCATCTTTCAATACAATCGTGAAATCGATCTGTGTATATTTGAATAAATTAATTGAAATAAATCAGTAGTTTTATCATGACCTGTAAACTCGTCGGCGTCTGTATTTGGTAACGTAGTTGGCTACGGTTACGGATGTCTCGGGTTCAATTCGCGGTGCGGACGGTTTTCAGAAATTGATCTTTCAATCGATTTATGGATTTCTTTTCGTAGTCTGAGTGTTTGTGATGTCTAAAACTCCCTCCCACCCGACCGATCCTCACGGGACGTAGCGAGAGCGATTACCTCACCATTAGTCCTGTCCTACCCCTTATCCTTTTATCACTACTCTCTTCGAAAAAAAAGACAGGTTAAGCAACTGATTAAAAAACAGTTCTCATAGACAAATTCTGTTGAGATGCCTCCATTAGGAGACCATATGGTCCACGTTGGAAGCGGACATGAAAAAAAAAATATGTTTCTTTAGGGAGGATCTAGAATATAACATTTTAGAACTTGAATATGATTGTAAAAGATATATTGTCTTACTGAGTTGATCCGGAGTGGTTGTGTTAAAGTTTTATGTCAAATGAATAAAACTTTTTAAATATCTATGGTAAAATTTAAAAAAAAGTTTATTACTAATGTTTTATATATAACCTCCATGTGCTAAAACTGCAATAATTAATTTAAAAAAATCAATAGTCGGAGTTGAAAAGTAAATACATTCTTATAAACATTCGATATGTCTTGCATGTTTCATTTAAATTAAAAAAACACGTTTCGGCTATTGTGCTACATGCTCGGCGTAGGCGCTGCTTCAATTTAATTATACCCCGGATATTTTTATATCAACATTAATTATGTAATTTCGAAATCGCTCGATAAATATAGGAAGGTAATAACGACCAATTAACGGTCGTATAAATTTTATACGATCAAGAATTATATTTTTGAGGTGTGGCAATATATTAACAAATTCAATTTAACGGTCAAAGCTCTCCGCCGGGTCTGTACCGGACTTTTCAAAAGTAAATATTCCGTAGATCCTCTCAATTAAATGTTTTCTTTGTTATAGTTGTAAAAGCTCTTATTTTCGCGCCTGTTGATTAGCTTACTCAAAACGATTATTTAAAACTATATTTTTTACATTTTAATTTCAGATATGTGCCTATTTAAAGTGTATGAATATTTTTTTCCACTCAAAAAAAAAACATAAACTCTTTCTATATAATATGTAAATACGCCTCCGTGGCGCAGTTGGTAGCGTCGCTGGCTGACGGTTTTCATAGATCGATCTTTCAATGGATTTATGGATTTCTGTTCGTAGACTGAGTCCTCCCTCCCACCCATCCCATCCTCACGGGGCGTAGCGAGAGCGATTAGCTAACCACTAGTCCTGTCATAGCCCTATCCTTCTATCCCTACTCTCTTCGAAAAAAGAGAGGTTGAGCAACTGAGTAACAATCAGTTCTAGTAGAAAAAATCTGTTAAGATACCTCCATTAGGAGACCATATGCTCCACATTGGGAGCGGACATGGAGAAAAAAAAGTAATAATAAGATAAAATATCAAAATATTCAGTTCTACACAATTTTATTAGTTAGTTGATAGCTATTTTGACTTAGCAGCATCGTAAGAACTAGAGCTTTGCTATTTTATCCTATTATAATGGAGTTTACCTAGCTAATTCCAATTCAATCAATAAAAACGGAGTATTACTACACTTGATATCAGCACATATTGTTTTAAAATAGATTTATGTAAAAATATTTAAATAAATCGCCGAATTAAGGGATTCATTTGATTTTTAGATATGCATATTAAATATATTTTACACGCTCACAGCGTGATGCATGGACTATGGACTCTCATAAAATGGAGCATTTTCAAATAAGCTAGTATTAAGAAATAGTATTTGTAAGCCAGTTACCCTACGCCAAAGCTCCATTTTTAGATCTGAAAGTTGGGCGGGAAGGGATGAAAACGAATAATACAATACACCCATGCCTTTGGTAAACAACTCTGTAAATCATTGAAAAATCAGAATATTAAAATATCACTTTTAAGGTGTTAACTGTCAATTCTTGGTGGAAAGGCATTAAATTATTTTAAAAATAAAAAAAAAATGTTTATACTAATTCCACATGTTTATAATGATCAGGACCGGTTTCGCACATCATGATCATTATTACCACTTGATAATGCTCGTGACGTTATAAACATGTAGAAGTAGTACAAACAAATTGAGTTTCATTTTTTAAATATTAATATATGCATTCGCAGACTAGAACTCTTCAATAAATTATTAGAAGCAAACAGTGGACTATATTTTGATAATTGACGATATTATCATTATGATACTTTGTATGGGAAATTTTAGGAGGGACGTTAATCTATGATCACCATTTTATTTCATACTAACGAATACCCGGCATGCGTTGCAATGCCACACAAAAAAAGAAGTGTTTGCGTTTTAATTGTGTTTATTGAAGTGCTTTTGGATACACGATATTTTCCATTTCCCGTCTGGTGCGTACACGAATAAATCAGAAGGTTTTCTGACGCGTGAGTGGTCCACATATAACTGTACATGTGAGGGCCATGGATTTTCCAAATTTAGTCGACACATTTGTAGCTATTGTCCCTGTGCTTTGTTGATGGTCATTGCAAATGTAAGCCTCACCGGAAACTGAACACTTTTGAATTCGACTGACATATCTGTCAGAGTCGTTGGGATGCGTGGCAACCCTTTAAATTTTGCATTTAAAACCGGCAAAATTTAACAATTAACACCATTTGTTATGTCACACGCGCAATGTCACTGTTTGTATTTATTTGATTCTTTTTTTTAAATTTTTTTTCACAGCAACCTTCGCGGGAATGCGTACAACAACTCAGCAAAATTTCAACGTAATCGGATCAACAGTATATGAACGCATTCGGGACAAACAAAAAAAACATTAATTTTTATATACATTTATATAACACCTATTGTAAGTCAATAGTACTATGCTGATAACATTTGCTCAAGTGCAAGCAATAGCTTGAAAAAGTCTTATCGGAATCGGATGAACGGAATAGCAGTGCATAAGATACGAACAAACCCGAAAAAAAAGATATGATTGGATAAAATATTAAAAAAAAACAGTGCGTTAAAAATTATTTATATTGTTAACACCCTGTTTATTCAAATGATGCCTTCACTAGCCGGTTTTTAATATTTTTAACACTATACTTTAATTACACATTGTTCATAAGATAGATATCTATATTATTCGCATTGTTTGAAGTATTTATGTGCAGTCAAACGTTTGGTGTAACACAATAAATCAAATCCGATGAAACGATCTGGCCATAAGAGCTGTTGGATTCGTGGGATGTTACAAAAAAAAATAATTACCAAGGAATATTTTTATGACACAATAATCGACTAGTTAAAACAATTAAGGCTAGTAATAAATAATTAATATTTAATCAGCGGTTACTTTGTTGTGATTCATTTTCAGTATATGTTGTTGGTTCGTAAATAGCACTTATTTGTCATTCTATAATAAGTCAATCGTCGCCGCAGTTGTTAAGGGAGTTAAGACACAAAATCATCAAGTTGAGAAAACAGCGCGTAATGATTTTGTGTGACAAAAAGTAATATTTTCCCTCATAACCCTTTATAGGGCAAATTAGTTTTTTTCCGAAAACTGTAACTGTATTATTTCAAATTATATATTGTATATTGAACAATAATTTTGCCATAAAAATAAAAAATATTTTAATTTAAGACATCGACTGAGGGTGCTTGATGGAACTTCAACAAAATACACGGAAGTGTACAAAATCTCAATAACTCAAATTTAAAAAATATTTACTAAAATTTTGGAAAAACTGTAATTTACCGTGGTTTATTTATTAAAAAAAATACTCTAAACCGATAAATAAATGCATATTGAGTAATTAATATAAATAGCTTTTCCATCAACACACAATACCATCAAAAATATGTTTTGCAAAGTCAAATGTTATACACAAATCCTGTTCCAGCTGTGGCCGTGAATGCGCAATGGTCGAATTATTAACTACGTACGTATTGGTGCACACTTCAGATTAGATGGTCGATAAGTACACTAAAGAACTTTGTCGATAACGTTATTAAAGCTGACATTTATATGGACACCGTATTAATTATGGCCCTTAAAGTAGGTGGTTGATATATCGACCATTTTCGCGCTTTGCCTTATACAGAATTAAAGATAGAACGGTGAAACTTTGTGATACTAAATGGGAAATTTTAGTCAACAGCGTTAAGCCATATATTTAATGATATTATTCGTCAAAAGGGTTATGTGGCGTGTCTTCATTGAATACTTAAATATATATGTGCTAGGTCTTTTGGCAATTCATAAAATACTCATAAATAAGCCTTTTTGTGGCTCAAATTTATTGACCACGGCATCTTCGATGGTTTTGTGTATACAACTCATTTTCGCCAAATTTGTTGCTTGACTAATTTGACGCCTACAGCGATGAAATATCGTATTGTCTACTTTATTTCATACATTTTTTAATCTGCGTTATTCAAAGGAATAACAATATTTAATTGTGCGCCGGTTTTGTACCAAGAAACATCAAATCAATTCCATAACCAATACTTGGCGCGATATATTTAAGTTGAATCAATTTTTCGCTTTCTGAGTCACGACATTTTTTAAGAACCGGTCGGGTGAAAATAAGGAATACGTGATATGTATATGTTCACATTCTTGTATAAATATGTGGTAACTGTGTATAACTTGCTTAAGATTCCAAAATAAAAAAGACACGGATGTGTGATGGGAAATGTAGCCCTGTGTCTGATTTCATGCTTAAATATAATATAGTATATCATTCAACAAGACTATTTTTCTGTATAAGTAAAATATCTATGAACAACTGTTCAAAATGACGAATGGAAAAACGTGTGGGATGAATCCATAGTTTGGGGACCGTTGCTTTAAAGGACAATTATCGCCGAGCTGATTCCGATATATTTTTTCCTTGTCTTCTTCTTCTTCTGATTTTTATATATGCATTATGTTTTCAGTCTGAAACGGGCCTCGACTCCTACAAAACATTTTTGTCGAGGATAGGTATCTATATACGTGGTGGTTTGTTTCTCGCAGTTGCATTAAATGTGCAATAGATGACGGATTATATAATTTAAGACATCGACTGAGGGTGCTTGATGGAATTTCAATATTAAATTTGGATTATTGAGATTTTGTACACTTCCATGTATTTTGTCACTAACGACTCGGGTTTCGCCTTTCGGCATCTTCAGGCATTCGAGCACACGAATGGACTCGAACTGAGAGACAGTAAACAGTGTCTAACGCTTATATAGAAGATACAAATGCGACAAATATCATTTACGAGGCAATACATTATACGTCTGAGAGCCACACCGATAATACCTGAGTTAAAATTTCGGAAATCGTCCTAATCCTTATTTTGTAAACACCATATTACCAGAGTGGCGAATTGCCGAAGGCGAATTGCCGCTTTTCAACTTCTTTTAGAAATGCGATTTTACAATTATAATAGTATTGTGGGTTTTGACGGGATGTAATTCGACGAATGGGTAAATATATACCATCATTCCACATTTAGTGAAATCTGTTAGGTGTTTCAACGTATCGGATATAATAGCGGAGAATTAGGAAGGTTCAGCTGCTCATTCAAGATTGGTAAGGAGTATAACTGGCCTCTATTAATTTCTAAAATTTCCTGATAAAATAATTTATGATCCCCCATGTTTTTATGCAACAGTTTAACCCCATCATCCGCATTAAACGTATGGTTCTCCATTAGCAAGTGATTTGCGAATGTCACTTGCTAATGGATATAAGCGTTAGACACTGTTTACTGTCTCTCAGTTCGAGTCCATTCGTGTGCTCGAATGCCTGAAGATGCCGAAAGGCGAAACCCGGGTCGTTAGTGACAAAATACATGGAAGTGTACAAAATCTCAATAATCCAAATTTAATACGGATTATATGGTAAACTTTGCAGTGTATTGATCAAATTATTGGAACATCATTATTTGGATTAAAATCTTTTCTTAGCTGTGATCTAAGAACGATTTTAGGTTTTTAATAATATTGAAAAGAGTTATTAAATATATTTATATAATAAATCTGATTCCACGACGCCAGCTAACGCTAGAGATTAAAGGAATCATAATAACTCAAAGTAAAATGGAATGAACAATTTTGAGTAATTTTGAGTCAAAATAATTGGTCATAATAACAATTAATTGCGGAAGATGAAGACGAAAATAATACACAGATGTCGTAAAATGTAGACATGAGGTCATATACCTTATTAAAATTGTTCTCAAACATCTTTCATCGGCGTACATTATTATTTTATTGTTAATTATACTAACGATAATTGTGCGCGGCCACTCAAGTTTTCTAAATTGTAAATTATAATTTATTCGCGTAGACGCCATCTTGCGTCATATCGATTATTCAACAATTTATTACTCGTAATTTCATACTGTAGAGAGCTATTATTATCATTGCGAAAATATACATCAATTTACTGAAAATTTCAACGCTTGTCAAATATTTTATTCTAATTACCTTCAAATGGTTTAAATCTTCCCCTTTTTCTTGTAATTACAATCAGGGTCGGATTTAAAAGGTTTGCAATTAAATACACTCTTGTTAAGATCATATTCACTATCAAAATAATATTTTCACCTATAACAAATACATTCCACAAAAAACAAATTCTTTCACTAAAAATAAAGTGATCCCAAATAACAAAATATATTTTAACATTGAAGAAATATATTACTCTTACGAAAAAATATTTTCACATAGATAGAATAGTTTTCACTCAATATAAATACTCACACTTTTAAATCGATAGTTGCACGAAGCTGCATTGAAATGTTACTAATTCTTCTACCCTATATTATGCCGTTTATATTGTCTTTGCTCCACGCATTGGAATACATTACACAAACCAAACCATACCAACCTAAACATAATCTACCACAACTTAACTCACTTTGCTAAAAGAATCCGTGGCAAACTGAAACTATTAAAATCGAAGTTTAATTGTACTAAGTTAATACTAATCCAAAGTGCAAAATATCGAAATAAAAGATCAAGTGTACCAAATGAATACTGTCTAACACAAAGAGCAATTATTTATAACCTGATTTTAAATGCGGAAAAAGCCAATGTCTCCCCTTAGCTAGAAAACTAGATTTGGTTCATGTTTGATTTCATAAAAATATTATGTTATTATAAAGTAAATCATTCTTAACACATAATCTTAAAGATCCGTAAAGAAGGTAAAAAGCGGGTAAGGATTGATAAAGAGAGCGAGTCAACTAATAGAAGCTTTCCATTTACAATCTCTCTGCTGTGTTACGATATAGATTAGCCGGTGTTGGTGGATAAAACGTTGAGTAGTCAGGGAATATATATGTTTCGTAGATAATGTAAGACAATCATTTCTATGACTTAATATAAGATGAAGGTGGAGAGTCAAAAATTGCAAATAAATGCAGTTATTGGAGCGTACCATATGTTTCATTACAGAGTTCTCAAGTGTAAAATCAGCTCCGACTACAAATACCGTATGAGTCCTAACTTACTAGAAAATTCATTTATTTAAATTCATCGTCCTTTCAGTTATTTCTTTCCGCCACTCCGTTTATGCCAAGGAAGGACTTGTCATCATTGGTGACGCTTTTGGCTATAACTTATTCCATCAGTTGTAAAACTTTTTTCTATATCTACATGATTATTTAGTCATCATACCATGGCGTTCATTTTTTTGGTTCTCGTAACGTATTTTAATATTAAATTAACCTTGCAATGACTATCGGCTGATGGTGATATTTAATGATGAATTTTATATTGCGACTGTATGGTGCGAAAATTTGTATTTCTCCTAAATATTACGACAACTGCGTCTCAAGATTTTTAAAAGTACATTATATTGTAGCTACGAAGATTTAGAATGTTTGGTTTTCGAATATAATTGAAAAATTTAAACTAACAGGTGGTTTAATAGTAAAATTGATGAGTCTTATGCAACTTAGTTGTTAGTTAATTGTCGCGTTGCTCACCTCGATAAGCGGTTGATTATTGAAGACACATTGGTTTTAATACGCCAGAGGTTGAGAATTGTCGGTATCAGTAATGAGAATGACAGGGATCTAATAATGCTGAGACATTTATGTATGCCATTCATTACACATTTATACAAGTAAGCAAACCAATTTATCAAAAATGCAGCATATTACATAATATTATTTTATGGGTTTAATATTTTGAGTTATGTATTTCCAAAACATATTTTTTTGCTCACGTGACATGATTCCCAAAAATGGTTATTTTTTAGTAGCACATGTCTTTATAAAATGTGTGCGTATGGAATCTTTCATATTATTTCAATAGGCAGTATTTTAATGAGTATTAATATATTTAAAAGATGGATAAAGGTAAGAGTAGAATATAATATAGACACACAGAAATATCTACAAATGTAAAATTCCTTCTTATGATTTTTGCTCTAAATTGTGACATGAAAGCCAGGAACATGGCTTCGATAGGATTTCTTTATTTTAGTAATACAATTTTTACAATATTAATTTATACCTTAATTACTCTCAATTATTTGATTTTTATTTTGTTCTTCATCAAAGATACATATTCAAACATCATATTTTGATTATATATACATAATTATATATATCCAGAAAGCGTTATGACCATTATTAAGTTTAATTTAAAACATCGACTGAGGGTGCTTGATCGAATTTCAATATCAAGTTTGGATTATTGAGATTTTGTACACTTCCATGTATTTTGTCACTAACGATCATTATTAAGTTGTTTTGTAAAAGCCTAATAGGGAGTTAAATTTTTTTAAAGAACTCGCTTGCCAACGGTTTCGGAGCACTTTTAAGTAAGATTATAAAATAAATTATCACCTAGGAAAATGCCAAGTCAACGATTTTGCATCATAAACTGTTATTGTTGTGGTGGACCTTTTAGATTCAATCGTCAAATTAAAGCCTTAAAACAAATTATACAACATGTTACATAATCCAATTTCTCGTGAATCTTGTTGTGTTTTTCATACTCAAGAAGGAGGTAAAAGCTTCAAATTTTGAGACAGTGACATCTATTGACAAAAAATGTTAAATAGTTGATTTTAAACATTCGTGTAATTTATTATTCCACTATGTTTATGATGCAACAAATATACAGACAAACCATTGGATATAAATTCGTACAGTTAAAAACTATTACACAACCACAATTTACTGGCTTAATATTTGAGAATAAACAAACTATAAAACCGCAATTTTTAAGTATTCGAAAAAAACAATATTTTGAAACACAAATTTCTCTTTATTACAGCTTTGCTCGATTATGTTATGAGGATTCTGTAATAATTACAAACATTCTAATAGTATTTTTTTTCTAAGGAAACGTGTAGAATAATAAAGTTAAAATTTAAGATATCGACACAATTTAAACTTCACAAAGTTATAGAATATAGTTTCATAATTTAAAATCCGTTGAAAATAATTTAAAGTAATTATATAAATAAAAGAATGAATTCATAATTGGTCTTATCGGTTTCGTTAAGTTCGTTGGTTTTGGCGATTCAATATTACTAAACTAGAGCATTTTTTTTTAATCTTCACGTTTCAAAAGTATTTTTAAATATTTAAAATTCATTGAAAAAATCTTAATTTTATGTCTCAGTTCGAGTCCATTCGTGTGCTCGAATGCCTGAAGATGCCGAAAGGCGAAACCCGTGTCGTTAGTGACAAAATACATGGAAGTGTACAAAATCTCAATAATCCAAATCTTTATTTTATATTTGAAATAAAAAGAACATTTACTTCCATAAAAGTCACGGAAAGATGTGGTGAATGTTGTGTAATAATAATTCATATTCGATTTGAATATGGAACACACTACAAAATGGCTTCCACGCATCGTATTTAAAATGGCGACCTCAGTCATGTCATAAGCAAACCCACGCAAAGGGCAGTCAGTCTCTTGAGAAGAAATTCGATTAAAAAATTCGATTCCCACCCTTTGCATTATTTCGCGCGTACCCTTTTATTCACCCTACCCCACCCACCCTCTAACCCATTCTTAGATACACACTTGGCCAGATAAAACGATAACACTTGCAATTCCAGAAGCAAACTTTTTACGATATTAATAAATTGTCTTTTTTAATTAAAAAGAAGAGAAATGTTGAAGATTCTGTAACAAAGATATTATAAAAGATCGTAATTTAATTGATATAATCCAGCGAACTAGAATTTTGAAAACTTTTCGTTTGATTCAGATTTGATCTTAATAATAAAAAAATCGATTCTTTTAATGATGGAAATGTTTAGTGGAATAGTGTTATACACCCAAACCTCTTTTTACACGGGGAATACTTGCCAAGGAAAACAGCCCGGCAAAAAAAGTGTAAAACAAAAGATGGATATACAAATGAAAGAAAGGTTTTGTACCGTGCATTTTCGATAACGTATAAAAATAATCCTCCCAAAAAAAGGATTAGCTGTATAATAATATTCCACTGAACATTTTCATCTCTCTAAACAAATAATGGAAGAATAAAAAATATGACATAGGTAAGGCCTTGTAGTTCCTTGGAAAGCTTTTTTTACGTTCTATTTTAGGATTTGACAGAGTAAATGAAAAATATATAAAGTATCTGTCATAAATAATCATATTGGAAACGTTGGAAGTAAATTAAAAAAATCAATATAGCATGAATGACTCCAGACTTTCACGATCCTTGATCGCGCAACCGATGAAGACCTATAGCGTTACCACTCGTTTACGGTGACTGACAAGTCCATCAGTTTTTTTGTTCTTTAATAAAAAACAATTTGATTTGTACTATTAGTCCGATTGACGATGTTTGATCAAGCAACCGAGGATGTTCTAGAGTGATATCGCTCAGTTACGGTGTCTAAAAAGAACATTTGACACCGCCCCGTACTTATGGGGCAGACAGGGGTCTTCAAAACCAATCTGCAGACTCTTTCTATTAATGCAAATTTAATATGTAATATCTCTCCTAAGGCATTCAAAAATAATTTGTCATATTTGTTTGGTTACCGTTATTTGTTTACAGTTAGAAGTAAACAAAAAGCTTGCGATCTTGCAAGGCATTCAGTCACCTCTCGGCCTTCCCCGGAAGGAGCCGTTGGCCGACGAAGCGGCGACTTAGTCCGAGATTTACAATCCTATCATAAAACCACTAACAGAGTTTTAAATTGAAATCATGTATTCTAAATCTGTTTGTGTTTGTGTAACTGCCTTCGAGGAATTAATAAGTGTAAACTAACTGCAATTAAAGAGAAAGTATACTAAATACAACCGGGTTTTAATGGAAGACGAAGGAACCTGTGAATCATCCTTTGTCGCCACGCCGGACGAAGGGGAGTCGAAGTGTGTTGACGCACCGCGCCCCGCTTCTCCCCACTCCTCCACCTTCCCCCCGAGAAACGGCGAGACGTTTTTTTTCCCACTCTCACATTATTATTTTATTTTTTATGCAAATAAAACACAATTTAAGTTGTACTAAAGTTTATCGGTATTTGAGTCTAAGCCCACGTTAGAATTACTTAATAACACAGATACGTTTAGCTATCAATGAATATGTGTCCAGTTATAAATCATAACGGTTAAACAATATAATATTGTTATATCTGTTTGATGCATCAAAATTCTCAAGCGGTGAGCTCTAAAAGTCTATTTTCAACACGCTATGCAGTACCCAAGTTATGAATCATGAATGTTGAAATCACTGTTATTGTATTGATAAACAAAAGAATGTATTATGTCGATTTCAGGTTTTGGTGGAGATCTTTCTAATTATTGAATGTATGTTACAAATCATTTCGAATTATAATGAAACGTTCTCTTATAATGAACAGTACAGAAGGTGTTATAAAACGCGACGGATTTAATTCCCATCTCCCATTACGAAAAGCTGCCACCCAATACTTCGATATAATCAATAACATACACAAATCGGTAACTTACTTCAACATAGTTGCAACATATGAATTTTTTTACCATACCCGAGTTTTCTAAATTGTAATATATATTAGATAAAAGTAGCGAAGAAAAAGAGTTTATTTACATCTGCAAAATGATTTGATTCATTTAAAAGAACGAAGTTTTTCGTATTCTGACGGATCTTGAAAAGTCAGTTAGAGTGGAAAAACAATTTGAAAAGTTTAATGTTTTATACTTTTTGAACACTTTTTTTTGTTGTACTTCCAAATTTTTGTAAAGATTAGGACCAGTTTTATTCATCGCCAGCATTATAAACTGATCAGTTCATCAGTTGATAGTCACCAAAAATTTACAGTTTACTCCTTAAAAGTAAACATGCTATCATGTATCGTAATGTAAGTTATCACAGTTTATGATCTTTGAAAGTTGTGATGAACTGATTTAAGTAAAAAAATAGGTTTATGCCATTATATTTGACCTACAATAGCTTTGAATCGCACTTGTGAGCCTTCTTGAAAACATAGACTTTTAGTCTTTTTACAAAGACGAATACTTTATATGATGAGTAACAATCATATTCAATCCACTGCTCGATAAAGACCGCACTAAACTTGTCTAGCATTTATAAACAATCCATTGATAAAAAAAATTGTTTTTGTTTTTTTAAGTTCAATATTTTAGTTAAATAATAAATTATTGATTGACTTAACATTTACTCGATATGACTTGATTGTAATTAGATAAAAATATTGAAGTATTCACTTGAACAAGAATTATAATATATAGTTCAGATGCATTTTTTATGAAACTAAATACTTGATTCTTTAAAGAAATATTAAACCGCAATTATCGATTAAATAATAGTTAAATGTGCCACATGTTATATAACCTTAATAACCTAACATAAATTATTATTGCATTATCTTATTTCTTTCTATGAGAAATAAAAGGCATATTTCTCATATGTTTAATTATTTTATATTAATTTAGGTAATTGTATATTATCTTTTCAGTCAAGTAAATTTTAGTAAAACCTTAATCAAAATAAAAACAAATATATAGAACTTTGTGAATGGAAGGCAGGTCCAGTATCACGCGTGCATATGTGTGAGGAACGAAGTAACAATGTAAAAAAGCAAGGGACGTTATGGAATTCGCAAACAATTATTATTTGCAAATCCGGTTTTATTTATCTGTCGGGCGCTTATCTCGGGCGGGGCACACCTCAGGCTTAGCGCTAAAACCGGTCTTTGCATAACTGCATACTATCGAGATTGCAGAATCGAAGGGAAATTTGAAAAAAGAAAGAACGATTTTTTTTCAAATAGCATTGTCACCCTTTCTTTGTTGCGCCGCCCTTTGGGATAGTTCATACGGCCAGTGACGTAGTTTATACATACTTGAAATATATTAAAGATTTTATTTTAAATATTGTTTAAAAATCGTAAAGATTAGGTGAAAAAATATTCAATCAATATTTCGAAGGTGATCTGACAATAGTATCTATCTGAAATTAGTCAATTTTTCAGTAGATACAAAAAACAGAAATCAGTCCTGATATTAAACCATTTCATCACTAACGATTTGTTAAGTGCAAAAAGTAGAAAAATTTTAAACATTTTTTTCTATGTACAAAGAGAGATTGGATCATTGATTCCACAAATATTCTAGAAAATACTCAATTAAGGATTAATATGCTCTTCATAAGGGGAGTATTTTCTCATATGTATAGAAAAACCTGGAATAGTTTTTGCTTGTCTTTCATTCACGTGACCATAAATTTCGTACTTGTTTTTACAACAACGATAAAACTTGGAAAAGTAATTTTTTCCAGCCTTATCGTCTGACCACACATAAAAATTCATTAAAATCAAAATTATATTTAAAAACTCACGTGTCAGTAAACGTGAATAAATGCAAAAATAGGTATACACTAAAAATGAAATGAAGACAACTTTTAAATTGGAATTATATAACAACATTCACGCGCATTCATTGGTATATAGTTATTTTTATGATATTCCAACAATATATTTTTTAACAATGATTAAAACGAAAATCGGTTGCCCAATTTTACAACTTAGTGAATGTTTTTTTCTAGAAAATTCCGTTTATTTTCAATTGTATTGTTAATATGCCATATTAAGACTGTGGTTGAAGTGGTACTTTATATCAGTGCATATAGTATAAGTCAAGTCAACATTTCATTTTGTCAAATATGTTTTGTGAAACGTAGAACATGTTTTTTTATTCATCCTGAAGATTATTTGTAAAAACACTCATTAAATTATAGCTCAGTTAATCTGCAGACAATTTTAATTAACCTAACAAATATGTAACTCCCTATTTTGCACTTTTCCCGACGATGAATAACTACTTATAGAAATATTACATCCTAGATTAACGATGTTTATTCGATAAGAATTAAAGACCTTAGCCAAGAAACAACAAATGTCCACTTTTTGCATTTTCACTTTATTGCATTTCTCGATTCCCTGTTTATGACTTCATTCATACAATTGAGCATTTAAAAAAACGTTCCTAAAATCTTCTCTCAAAAATATGCCGCTTTTCTAAAAATATACAATATTCCAGGCCATTTTGTATGGAAACGGTAAAAGTCTTTTACAACCAAGATATTATGTGTTTACCCTCTCTTGAACAAAATGAGTTTTGTGACATTTGCTGTTTTTTGGGCATGATCTTCAATTAAACTAGTATTTTGTAAAAAACAATGCACAAAACTTTCATAGAAAAAGTATCGAATTATATTAAAAATCTTATTAAACGTATTATTTATTAAAAATGGTTAAAGACCGCTCTTGAAAAATATTGAATTATAATATATAAAAAACATGCAATGAGAATCAACAATTAAAACATGTTTACAAGTATATGTTAAGTCCCAGCGATAATTTAAGAATATTCGACTAACAATACCTCTTCACAAGTAGGAAAGTTCATTTTGATCAAATACAGCTTAAAAAAAATGTTTCATACAAATTGGTTCATAATACAATGATAAACACTCTTGATTAAAAGCCCTTGATACAACTATAATATCTTTTTGAAAAAACAAAACACAATTCATTTGTACTACTTCTACATATTTGTAATGATCAGGACCGGTTTCGCTCATCACGAGCATTATCAACTGATAAAAATACAAACATAACAGGCTTATTTATATAAAATTGAGTGTAAAAATGAAGTTATATAAAACTGATGGTTCATGAACTGAGACAAGAAAATACTGATTAGCAAACAAATTATACATAAATCAAATAAAAGAGTCTACAATTAAAATGTTATGAACCTCTTGCAAATCATTACATACTAATCTGAAATCACAAATATAGCTACATTAAAAGTCCATTTAGCTGAACAAAATTTTTAATGACGTTACTAATGTAATATACAATAATGAATCAGGAAAATTATAAGAAAAAATTAGTGAACCATTTAAAAATTATCAAATATTAAGTATGTAATTAATATGAATAATAAACAGCCATCTTAAGTGGAGAAAGCAGAGCAGCTATGAGTATCCATTAAATTTTTAATATCTGAAAAACAAAAATTACAGAGACAGAATCAATTCTTACAAGTTAAAAATAACCTTACAGGTATAATACGAATTAATGAATCGGATATAACAAAGGAGAAGATGCAAAGACGGTTTGCTCATTAAATAAATTTGAATTGGGCAAAAATTTATATCTATTTACTGGTCCTGATCATTATAAATATGTGGAAGTAGTACAAATGAATTGTGTTTTATTTTTTAAAATATAATGTCTTTCCACCAAGAATTGACAGTTAACACCTTAAAAAAAAACTTTAATATCATTTTTGTGCGCTTTCATATTATATTTTTTTTTCTTTTCAGGTCTTCTAGTACGAGAATGAATTATAAATGAATATGAAACATCCCAAACGAAACATGTACAGTTGTTGAGTAACATCACTTTTATGTTTTCTCCGGATCTTTAGCCGAGTGGTTATAATCGTTGGCTTCGGTTACTGTGCTCACTGGCTCGATTCTCAGCACGGAAGTTTTATAAAATGATTTACAAATTTGTGTTCAAAGTCATGGATGTTTGTGATGTCTAAAACTCCATCCACTCATCCAATCCTTAAAACGGAGCGTAACGGAAACGATTACCTTCATACCAGTCTTGCCCTAGCCGTATTTTCCGATCCTTATTCTCTTTCAAGGAGTCCATATGCTCAACATTGGAAGCACACTTCGTAAAAAAGCGGTTTTCCTTCTTTCACCTAATTAACATTTAAACAATATTTTGATAAATAAGTATTTAAAATTTTGATTACACTGCAAAATTATCAAAATAACAGAAGCTATACCGGTTGTGTTGTATATTTATTCTACTGCAGTTATATGAACATATTAGTTACTGCTCAGAGTTTTCAACAAATTAAAAATTATGAGTCCTTTACAAATTCCGTCTGAATAAAACAGTTACATTAAAAAATATTCAATATAGCATTTTAATAAACTGAAATTTTCATCACACTTACGACCATTATTAGTTTCTGGAAAATCTTACCACTATGTAATATAATGTTGTTATGTGCTCATATAAACAAGTATGTTATCATTTTCATACTTTTCCCGTTAACGTGGTTTAAATTTTGATCTAACCAGACTGGAAAAAGGCTTTCCCGCGCGGTTATGAGAGAAGCCTTCGCACAAAGGTTTCTGTTTGCTTTTCATTTGCTAGGATTTGAAGAGAGCTAGCTTTTCCATAAGAACCAACTATCATAGTCATTGCCAACCATCTGTACATGAATCTCGTATAGCAGAAGAGCCAATTTATCAACAACATATTTATGTATACATACTTGGCTTCTGTATATTTATATATTTTGTGACGAATATTTTCCCTTCTTTTCGTCAATACCATCATAGTAATGTCTTCGTTATGCATTGGGTAAACAAGTTATACCATTTGGATTAAATTTTTGATCACATATTTGAAGATCTTAATTCTTGGTCTAGAATATGCTTTTATCTTCGTACTTTCTTCAGACAGCGTCCTGGAATACCGTTGGAAACTCTTCACTCCCTCTCACCAAGCTGCTCGTCATAAACGAGGCGTAGCAAGAGCAATTTACTAACTACCAATCTCTGCTTAGCACCATACTCTATCTCGGAAAATGGAGGTTTACAGACTAAAAAAAACAGTTCTCCTAAAAAAACTTTGAGAGAGGACATGTTTCTTTAAATTCTTAAATGAAATATTACATTATTTACGTCTATAGTCATACGAAATTAAATAATATAATTTTATTACTAAAAAAACACTTCAATTTTAGTTAGTCACTCTAAAACAGTATTTATTACTCTAATTGAAGTTATGACCCTTTTACCATAGTAAAATTATTTAATGCCCCTCTCCCCAAGTAAAAACGAAATTTAAAAATGAAAAGTTGTTTATTTTGTCTTTCATGCAATCGATTTATTGAAATTAAAACAAAATTCAATTCGCATAATTGTAAAGCAGAAGAACTTGGATACACTAACACAAAAAAACGATCACGCATGTCTCACAAAAATTGACAGAGAATACCGATTGTATCATCTTAATATATACAACAATGGTGTAAGGGAGTCTTTACGTCCCCTCTGAGACAGTGACAGTTTTAGAAGGTTAATATACTAAAATAAGTGTAAAAACAAATATCTGAAAAATGGTTTGCCGCAACTTATCGACACGAGTGCCGAGAAACTGTATGTTTATATCTAATATTGCTAGCCAAACATACGAGTAGCGGCGTTCCCTAACAAGCACATAAGGATTATTGGGACATGCGCATGAATGTGTTTTATATTCATGTAAATATATGTTTTAAACAACTTCAAATATTCTCAGTAGACAAAAGCATATACGAAGGGTGGGAAACCTTTACATTTATGATGTCCTTATTCATGTATCTATAATATTATAAGGCAGTATCGAAGAAACTTCAAATAGGTTTGGATTATTGAGATTTTGTACACTTCCATGTATTTTGTCACTAACGACCCGGGTTTCGCCTTTCGGCATCTTCAGGCATTCGAGCACACGAATGGACAAGTTAGTTCGAGTCCATTCGTGTGCTCAAATGCCTGAAGATGCCAACGAAACCCGGGTCGTTATAAAATACATGGAAGTGTACAAAATCTCATTAATCCAAATTTGATATTGAAATTCCATCAAGCACCCTCAGTCGATGTCTTAAATTATATCAAATAGATTTAATTAATTTAAGATGTCGACTGAGGGTGCTAAATGAAATTAAAATATCAAACGTGAACTGTTGAAAATTTTTACATTTCCATGTATTTCGTCACAAACAACCCGGGTTTTGCCTTACGGCATCTTCTATGTATGTTTTTTAAAATATAATAATTAATCCTATGTTTTTAGTGGCCAGCCAACCGCTAATTGCATTGAATATAATCGAAATAAAGCTAGATATATCGGCATTTGTTAGTAACAATTAAACTTATCGGATTCTGCATACCATTACATCTTTTTATTCGCAAGTTATTTGCAAGTTATTGGTCACTACAGTTTGTGTGAAATGACTTAGGTATAAGACATGCTCGGATATTTTGTACGATTTCGACAAAACGTGGTCTTCTTCAACGTCTTTTATAGACGTATCTGAGGTCTGCCGATTTCAATGGTCAATCGTTGCGACAATAGATGGCGGTACTATGTTACTCATAATAACCATTACAGTGGTAATTTAAAAAAATAATAAATTACACATTTGACGTTACTAACAAATCAGTTTGTAAGTTTGTATGATACTTAGTTGTCTTAAGCCCATGACTGGATATACAAACATTGATTGTGTAACATAACTGAAATACACTTTTTTGTACCCATGTCAGCTTTTAGTGTTGAGGTTATAGACTAGTGGAATATTTTCGATGCATTCGGCAGTAAATTTGTGGAAATTCATTTTTAATTTAAGACTATAGTGGATTTAATCTTCTAAGTTTAAAGACAGAAGTTTTTTGCGAGAACGTTTTGATACTCAGTAGTTCAAACCTCTCTTCATTTAGGAGAAAGCTAATCGCTCTCGCTGTTCCCCGTTGTATTCATCAGATGGGCGGAGAGAATTTATACATCTAAGACGCAAGATGCCATAAATCAATTTATGAAACAGTTCGTACTAGGATTTAAACCTGCAAACGCTGCAAACGTAGCCAATGACGCTGTCCACTCGGCTACAGGTCAGAAATATTACACTCAAAAAATAATTAGATAATATCGTTTGACCTTTATAATATATTTAATATTAACGATTTCATAAAATAATCATAGATACAGTGCCACCTCTATACACTATCTCTGTCTGCGTATCGTGCGCAATTGCAGTGTTGTGTTGTGCGTCACATATATCCAGAGAGATAAATCAAGGTAAATCGTCACTATTCTGGAAGGAAATCGAAAAAATTACATATTGAGTTAGTTATACCAAAATGTTCCTTATTTGAAATTCTACCGTATGAAGGAACACACTTATTTTTATAAAATGTACTTTCACTTTACAACGGTTTTGTGTGACATAAATTATGTGACAACCCAATATATTACTACAAATATAACATAAAATCATACTTTTATTATAATTCTTTTGAACCTGTGGAGATTTAAATTTTATTTTTTATTGTAGTAAAGAATTGTAAACTTTAAATTTGATTAAAAAAATGAGTGAATTGAGAACCATCAATTTGTGTAAGTTTGCCCATTGCTCTAAGATTGGCCCACTACATGGAAAAAGGTGCTGTTATAATACCATGGTAATACTAATGCCAAATGAATATTTTTTAGTTAAGCAAATGTATTGAGTAGCCCTTTGTAGTAAAAATATGAACTAACGAGCAACATAATTTGTTTAATTGTTGAATTTGTAAGCTGTCAGCTTGGAATGGTAAAACATACTTTAAAAATATTTTTTTAAATAAATTGGATTAGCTATATATTAAAGGTGTATCACTTATCGGTAAAACAAATGCTGTATATTTTTTCCCACCTCAATTATCTACAGAATATATGAAAGCATAAAAAAAAGCTGTGAAGACTTTAAAATCACAGATTTTTTAGTAATTATGTGATTATTTGTATCGTGTGCCAAAGTTACTCGATTTGGATGACAATTTTGCCCACCTTGTTTTATCTGTATTTATATATCAATTATAACAATAAATCCATTTACGTTAATTAAATTTCATCTCAAGACATTAATCATTTTTAATTTTCAAAATATTTGGCGCATTGGCTGTCAAAAATTTAAAAAAAACCCTCAGAACTGGGCCAAAGTTATCCAGAATGACCGTAACCTGTTTTCAGTTTTTGATTATAACTTTTCGTAATCTCCTTCAGATTGGCTACAATAGGCATTATATATCTTTTGATGACGATCTAGGTTTGCTCTAGTCCACTGAAGTACTTACAAAGCTTCATGTTATTGAATTATTGTTATTCTAAGATACTCACCATTCATGACTTTTCGATTGAAGATTATTTGTGTTTTTTTGTGTTGTTCGGAATTTGTTTGCATTTGATCAGAATTAGACATTTATTTAAAATCATATATTTACTAGAACTTCACTGACAACACCATTACTTAAATCTTACAATAATTATTCTGTGTTTGTATGAAAGTAAGAATAGTGTAATGATTGTTCTCTTTTTAAATACTGTGAAACTGTCATTCGATACTGTATGTGCCATAAATAATTGATCTACGGGTGGGTGCGTTGTTTATAGTTTGAATTAAAACACATTTTTATTTTTCTGATAAACTAGCAATGAGTTTATTTCACCATTTACACTTGACAATGTAGTAGTAGAAGTTAGTTTTTTTTATTTTCTCAGCATTCAGTTAACTGTTCGTTTATTGAAGTAAAGACGCAAAATCGATGTAAAATTATTAAAACGTCCACAAGACGCTAAATAATGACATTTAAAAAATAAATACATGTTTTTGACGGAAGATAGATATCAGTATTCACCAAATAATATAAAATCTTAATTAAAAAATTTCAAACTATGAAAATAATTCAATATAAATTATACATAACAAATTTTGAGTTATAAAAGTAAATTATTTATAAATATTTTACAATTTTATAGCTATATTGCAACTTATTATCATAAGTAATTACGTTAAATAAAAAATCATATAATTATAGAGTATAATTCAATAAGTCATCTTAAATAATAGCTAGAAAGTGATTAAAAATATATATTTTTATTTTTTATAACGTATATAGGAAAATACGTTTTATTTATTAAAAATAAATGAATACTGTGATACTGATATTTAGTTGATAAATCACCGCCATTTTGAAACAAAATAATTAATTCTGAGTATATTAAAATAAGGGAGCGAACTTATTTAGTACCGATACAAAACCAGATGATTTTTTCAATTTCCCTTCACGGTGCATTTATTACTACATAAGCAATCCTCACTAAAAACACGAATTATTAAGAAAATATCTTCAACAAATTATTATCGATTAAAAACAGTTTGGCTAAATATATCAGTAGATCGAAACTTCATAGATAATTGCCAGAGAATGTTATAGAGATATGAAATATACATAGGAACCTTATTCGGCCGAATACACCATTGGCCTTGTTAAATCTCAACGATTCACCATCATTCATTATTCCACAACACATTAAATAAAAAATACACCACTGGATATTTATAAGATTCGACTAATGGCAACATAGAACACGTTTTATACATTCAACAAATAAACTGAAACAATATTATGACAAAAAATGACTCCAGATTTTTTGGGTCACCGTGCAGTTTTAGTACGAAAAATTAACACAATTTCAATGTTTATTGAATAAGGTATACACCTATAGAAGTGAATAAGTGATTCAAAACTGTCAATATAATTTATACTGTTTTTGTAAGTTAATTTTAATGTGACTGAATATTATTTGACTACAACTGAAAAGTTTCAATTAGTTGAAACGTCCTTTTTTAATGATGTAATTAATTTTGAAATTGTGTTTATAAATCTGATTAGGCGTACGTAAAATCACAGGCCATTTATTTAAATTATTAAAACAAACTCCTGTTAAGCTTGAAAATGTTGTAGTAATGTAAAATATTCTATTATTGGCTATTCAACTACTTAATAATTGATTTAATAAAGCATCAAACGCAATGAAAATATTGTAGTACGAATTTTATATTGATTATTATCTTTCTTTAAATTTAATATAAATATAATAGTAATAATAGATAGGAATTCGATCTCATTATCTCAGTTTCTTTTTAAAATAATATTTTATAAAAATGATATCGTTTTATTTTCATTAATATTTTTATCATCTGCTTTGAATATTTCAACTTCCCAACACATACACTGACTACGTTTAGGTATATATGCGATGCAGTAATGTTGTAATATGTTTTAGGCTATTTTTACCATGGAGAGATACTTAGAGTAAAAACCGTTTAAAAGAATGATTTAAATTCACTGAACAAATCTTCCCTTCTACTATGAAAAAGACAAACCTTAATGCCAAATTAGATGTTTTTTATGATGAACACAGACACAATGTATTTTTTAATATAATATCGTTGAGCAAGAGTTTAAATCTCGTAACTCCATCCTATATTTCTTCTCAAAATTTCATGTCATAGCATACTAACATTTATGATTAAATGTTTTCCATATTCATTTTTTTGATTAGCAATAATTGTCGAATGTTACTTTTTCTTTTGAGATTGGGATTATTAATAATTATTGAAGTTTTAGAATAAATAATTATTTAATTTAAAATAAACTTAAAAGTGGTTTTGTAACAAACGTTTTCTGTATTTTATAAGTTTTATAAGAAATATGCGCTCTAGACCGAAAATATGTAATTTTACTTCAATCGGAAATAAAAACGTATTTCGTTAATTCTGTGTTCATAACAATTAAGTATATCATGTATTGGATTTGTATTAGGTTATTTGATAAAAAATAACTATTTTTATATTAGTATGATGTGAAAGAACAGATTTTTTGTCAAGATAACTCAAATGTATTATAATATATCTGAAGAATATTACTAAATTGTTTTATAAATTAATTTATTGGGAATTAGCGTTGTAGATGTTACTATGCAAACAGGTTTCTTAACACAGTTGATGTATTGTATATTTTACAATTTGTAATACAACTGGTTTTCTTGTTAAACAAATAATTAATATATGCAATATTATAAAAAGGTGTTGATTATTTTGGTGGTTTTACTCTAAGTATTTTTCCATATTTGAGTGGACGATGGTACATGGTCTGCATCACCGTTTTCTATTTTATTATAATTGCAGCATTCAGACAATGGCGCCGGAGAGACGAGGAACTACGACTCCGTAAAAAACTATAATGAACATATAATACCTAAATACTTTCCAAAATGAAAAATAATTAAGAAAATTTCATATTTTAAGAAATCATAGTATTTAAAAAGTATATGTTTAGCATTCCTTTTCTTTATAGTGCTTTAACATGTGAAGTATAAAAGAAAGCATTGGTAAAAATATCTTAATTAATATAAGTCAAACATAATGAAATTATTCTGATCTACTTTGTTTTATTTGATAGGAGCTGAAAAAAACAATTAAAAATATAATCAAAATGCAGTGGTAGAAAACATTTTCGAAAGTAGGACGAATATAAAAGTGTATCTCTCCAACGCCACGTCTGCGGATCTAACCTTAATTAAAATTACTCATTTAATAATAATAATAATCATAATAATAATGTTGATATAATAATAATTAATAAAAATCCAAGAATCACACATATTTCCAAAATAAACTCACTTGTATGCGAGGTAGGTCAAGCTATAGCGAGACCCAAGTTTCGAGTTTGTTCGTTTTGGAATAAAACTACGATAATCATTAAACCTAAGTGTTTTTTTTTCATTAATAATTATATTAATTACGCCTACATTACGTTACGTACAATAATACAGATTCGGGCCCCGTCACAAAGGGCAACGGGCCCCTGGTTTGTTTTTATTTTTCACGTTAACTTCTTAAAACATTGTTTGTTGTTAAGTGTGTATTTTTTCATTTAAATACCTAAAAATTCTGTAGTAGTTAATATTTTTTCACTTTATTATATTATTTCAATAGAAGTTATTAATAGTTATTAGGAACCAATTTTTTTCATTTTTCTGGCGACCAACCAGTAGGTATAAAATATTTTATTCACTGACATCAAATAATTCACACATATTGAACCCTAATTATAAAAAAAACCTCATTTTTCTTCAAAAGTTACTCCATTACAAAATTTCAATTTTAACTGCAAAGAAACACAATTTAAACATACTGCTTGCAGACATCATTTAAATGGTATTTTCTTATTAAAATCTTTTAAATTAAGAAATATCTTTTTTATTAATATGCGCTGTCTAAAATTTTAGATGTACCAGTACGAATATATGAGCTTAATATTTATGACAAAATCATTAGAATGGGTCGTTATTTTTGATGATATATATGCGAAGAAAAAATTGAAATGAAGTGGTATAACTTTAGTTGTCAAATATTGTGCAATGTTAAAAATGAGGTATTTTTTTCAAATGTTCATTCATACGTTAAAAAATATGACCGCACAACAAATAAATAAGTCTCAATTAAATTAACAAAAATATTAAAATCAAAAATACAATCTGACATCACTACTATAGCCACAAATCAATGTTCACACATTTTCTTCATATAGCCAATTAGGATACTTCAGGAACTTCTTACAAGAACGTTATATCTATCGTAAGTGGATTAATATGTATTATGTATTACATAGTCATTATATAGTATATTATTAATTAAAGTATTATATGCTATAAAGATAGGAACTTGCTTTTCTGGGAGTTGGTGGTAAGTGATTAGTTTATCGTGCTCTCTGTGATCATCTACCGCAGTAATATAAAACAAAACAATCTTTGACTCGCGTTCGAAAATTTATAAATAGTTTTCCCCGATACAAATAATTAAATTTGTATACGCCTATTATGACGTAAAGAAAAAGTTTTTTTTTACATTAAAAAAAACGTTGTATGTAATTCATACACTATTATGATATGATCAGCGCTTATAAGTTACGATAAATTCACTTTACCGCACTCATAATAAAGGTGCATATTTTTATTTATTTATTCAATAAAAAAATAATAAATTTCGGACGTCCCGATTTTGATAGTGTGATTCCTCTTCATGTGGGGGTCGTCACTGGTGAAATCCGAAATTTATTTTTTTGTGCAAGTTTTCGATTTATTTATTATTATTAATTTGTGAGATGTTTTGAGTGTCCAGATATCAGTTTTCGAGAGCACGCCGCCACGCCGCCCCCCAGTGCGCGACGTGACATTCATTTGTTTCTTTTTTTAATATAAAACAACGCATCTTGGCGTGGTTAAATATTTATTCAAAATCATTAAAATGTTTCGAAGAACGAATCGCATTTCGTTACAATATGACCATGGTCTCTACCGCTGGCGTGCGGTGTACCATTCATATTAATTGTTCATAATTTGGTCATTAATTAACGACTCGACGTTTATTATTAGTATTTTCGTTTCATTTGTCAATTCCGAGTAGTTTTTTTTGTTCAGTTGTTATTTTAATATATTGCAGTATTGAGTTAAAAAGTTCGTAAATCTTTCTCTCTACTTTTAGCGTTGAACAGTATATTCAAGGCAATATCGTATTCTGACACTGCTCAAAACATTTTTTTACAATGAATGTTTATTTTACTTTATACAAACATAATGCGCTTTTTATATGACGCGCATAATGATAGTTAATTTTTAAATTAATATTATTTCTGAAAATACGAAAAACTGAAAATATTCACGATCTTTTGCAAAGAATTAGGAACATTAAAATGCGAGATTTTCAAGTGTAATAAACATGATATATTTATTTCTCTGAAACAATATTATCATTAGTAACTCTCAACCTTGATTGTTGCGCAATAAATATCAACGCTTGTCAATCGAATGATCAATCATTTACGCAAACCTTCACTCAGTATGTTCACGTATTAAATAGGAATTTCGAACCAGGAACTGTGATATAGGGGTATTTTTAAAATTCACTACTGTATAACCTGAGGAAATTTAAATATTTCAAAAACAAAAGAATCGTCTAACCCCCTTTAAAACTACAGTACGAACAATAATTTCACAAGAAACGTTACGTAGTTTTAATTCTAACTATTTTTGTAATACACCGATATATTTACATTTTTTTTATAATACAAACACCTTTTAGTATTTTAAAACTCTACATTTATGCCCATTGCAAATTCTGAACTGTATAGCGTAAAATAAAAAATACTAAATCAGCAATAAAGTAGGAATTCAACACTCATTCATGTTGAGAGAACATCTTATATTTTATGTCATTTAAAATATCAATCCACAAAAGCTTTAGTTATTTTTTCTATTGAAGAAAAAAGGCGCGATTGTAATCAAAAATACATAATAAAGTTGATTATATATTACCAGGAATCAATACAGTTATATATAAGTAATTACATAAGAATAAATAATAGCACTAAACATAACGTGAAATAATATAATATTTTGACAGTAGCTGTTGTAGTATAGTTATTATTTGTCATGTAGCCATTCCAGATGAATAATTTTCAATGACTAAAAGTTTGCTTAAATTTTATTTTACAAATTCTTTGTTGAATTGTTACAGAACATATATGAGTAAAACAATGGTATATTCCAAATGCATTTCAGATAACAAATTAAGGAATTTTAAAACATTTACTTCTAATTCAAAACTCCTATTTTAATCGTAAAATATCATTCATTTTGAATATTTTCCGGTCGTATTAAGACTTGAATATGTTTATACTATACAATAAGAAAACACACGAGCAACATTGGAAATTATCTTAGGAACTTTTTAATGAAAATATAATCGACCAAATTACGGTCAATATATATTTTAAGGAACAAATTTGGAAATAAAATATTTAACGAAATAATGCTTCAAGGTTTAAACCACTTATAAAGTCTTGTTTTATCTTTTTGTCAAATAACAATAGCGCTAATAATCGTCAGGAGTTAAAGTATTTTTAAATTAAATATGATATTCAAGTCTTGGCGTATCCATTATAGGTCTTTCGAACGAATTCGAAAAACGATAATTGTTAGTGTCCAGCGCTAGCCTGCTGAGGAAGAAGCTCTCCTGGAGGTGGAAACCTTGGTTTAGCAGGTCCAGGTGCGCAAAACTCTCTCTGGATATTAGCGTTCGAGTCTTTTGTAGCAGAAGGAATCTCTTGAGCGGCCCTGGCTGCTAGTAGAGTAATTTGATTCACAACGTCTTCCATTTCGTGACTTAGCGGTGATTCCTGTGTAGGTATACCAGGTTTTTGAGGACCAGGGTTATGATGCTGGTGTAGTTCTCCTTCAAGGTGCTTTCTGAATTCTTGTAATGTTTTGAACTTGTCTCCGCTGGGGCAGGTCCTGCACTCGAGTCCTGGTTGTACCACTCTGATGACTCCACGTTCTGCTTCACGCCCCGCGTAGCACGTTTGACGCTGGTGAGCTAGCAAGGCGTGGTCAGTAAGGAATGCGACTTTGCATTGCTTGCAGACAAAACAAACTTCAATATCCACATCTCTGGCGTGAAGTGGATTTCCTGTCGGTGCTCGTGGAAGTCTGAGAGTTGATACTCCTGGGTCAGCAGCTATGTGGCGCACTTGTTCAAGGGATGTTCCTGGAAGGTCGAGAAGAGCAGCCCCAGATCCTGTTTCGACCACCAGTCCGGTTCCACTCACTGTAACAAAAGATAAAAACATTATAATTTTGGAAATGCATAGAAAAGTGTGCATTGCTTAGTATAATTTATTCTGGCAAACCATCAATCAGTATTAAGAAAAAAGTAATAAAGTAGTTTGATGAGAATTCAGACAGTGGCTATTTTTACAAGCACTAATTGCTAATCACTTACTACACCATAAATATAAATGCTTGATATCGTAAGTGGCTGTATGAATGTGATATATAATTGTATAATTGAGAATCTAAACTAAAACTGATCGAATTATGTTACAATTTAAATATAATTATAAAGGTAGTAAGCAGACCAATTCAAGCAATGATAGCTTCATATAAAAGGCAAACAAGAATCATTCAAAATAATTCTATACCGTTTGAACAGAATACATGTGTTAAAAGAAACACACAGTTATTTAATCAGTGTAAAAAGACGGGATTTCAACCCTAAAGGATTAGAAATCCTACCTCTTTAATACCATTTACTTTACAACAATTTCATGATAAATTTTAACCCTGGTTATCACCTTGTGTTAATCAGTGTAATACGTAGATAACTTTGTTTGCTTGTAGATGTATGGGAATAGATAATACACGATGTAATACGACACTATTAGTTGAGTGTCCACATTCACGTAAAGGGCTGCGCTACGAAGCCAACGACTCTACGACTAATTGATTAATTTTCATAATTTATGACTTCATGACCAGTTACGTAATCCAATGCAACACTTTCACGTATTTGAATTAAATTGTGTTTATTTTAAACGCTTGCTTTAAGACATGTAAATGACTTTTCTAGAGCCTAGTAGAATATAGAACATAAAACATATAAAATAAATTTATAAAAATATCAATTTTATGGTGTTAAAGTAAGTCATTATGTTTGAAACTACTTCCATATTTTTATAATGATCAGGGCCGGTTTTGCTCAACGTGAGAATTATCAATTGATGATAATGCTTCATAATAACGTCAATAATTCGACAGTTGATAGTGCTCGCGATGAGCGAAACCTGTCCATTGTAAAAAATGTAGAAGTAGTACAAAAAAAATTGTGTTTTATGTTAAAATATAATGCCTTTCCACCAAGAATTGACAGTTAATACATTAAAAGGTGGGTAGTTATTCAATATCCAATAATAAGCCAACACATGGATTAGCGTAAGCTCTAAAAATGTACAGAGAAGGTGTTAATGTTTGTAATTCAACCAGTAGTATATGTTTTTTAACACGTATTTACTAATATAAAAGGGCATTAACCCATCAGCATAATTTACAGTCTACTGCACTGGTTTTCATCAAATCAATACAAAATTGTGAGTTGAGTACATTGTGAAATTTTATGTTATTAAATCGCAACTAATTATTTAGTAAATGATAAATGGCGAGTTAATAATTATGATTGGTCAGTAAATAAAAATAGTTGCCAAATGGTCAGGTTAAGTTATGTTTAATTAAAAAACTAAGCATGTCTATACTGACCAATGGAAACTGATCATTTATAATACTTACTGACTATTTTAATTAATTACTGTCCATTTATTAAATTTACCGAACAAAAATTGAAATATTTGGTTGCCCAATAAATGAAAGCCTTATTGAAAGTACTTATGAATGAATTTATTGAAAACATAGAAGCTTTTATCTGATCTTTTTAAACACAGCATTTGAAGGTCAAAACAGCAGTCCCGTAGAGCTCTGCATCAGGTCAATTATAATCATTGTATTATTGATTTTACTAATCGCTATTTCGTGTCGGAAGCTGTTTCAATACAGTCCAAATACTGCATTAAAAACGTAGCAATAATTATTTTGTCTTTACGCATTATGCATTATTATGACGTTTACTTAAAACGATAAAACAATTATTAACAGTATAGATCAAAATATGTGTCACTTAGAATAGTAATGGTGTAACTCCAACATTACGAAAAATGAGTTTATACCTCAAAAACGTTCAAAAGATGTTATTCCATTAGTTTAATTATGGTGTACCTCCATATATACTCCTAATTCCTTTAAAAAAATCTTTTTTGTTTTTATATTCCTATACTATTGTCGGCGTCCGTGGCGCAGTTGGTTTCGTCGCTGGCTACGGTTACGGATGTCTCGGGTTCAATTCCCGGTGCGGACGGTTTTCATAGATTGATCTTTCAATCGATTTATGGATTTCTGTTCGTAGTCTGAGTCTTCCCTCCCACCAATCCCGTCCTCACGGGGCGTAATGAGAGCGATTAGCTAACCACTAGTCCTGTCATAGCCCTATCCTTCTATCCCTACTCTCTTAGAAAAAGAAAAGAGAGCTTGAGCAACTGAGTGACAAGCAGTTCTCGTAGAAAAATTTTTGTCAAGATACCTTCATTAGGAGACCATATGCTCCACATTGGGAGCGGACATGAAAAAAAAAATACCAAACGATGTTTTCCAGAAAAGAGTAAAGTATCCGGACAGACTTCACTACTGCACTAACGTTTAAGTTATTCAATTGATTGACAGACAGTTATTACTGGTTGTTATTTGATCCTAAGAAGATTTTACAAAACCTTGATTTTCTCAAAACTTCAAAACTGGAGTTACACCATTACTATTCTACGCGATACATATATAATCGTTGTTTGGTAGCAATCGCGAATTGTGGAATGACTGCTGTTTATAACTAGGAAAGTATTATAATTACAAGGATATGATTTTAAAAATGGTTTTCTAAATTGATTGAAATGAAAAATATTATACGTTATAAATGATTATAAATAAAGATACAGCTTAGGTTATAACGAGTGAAAAAAATATTCATAGAACTTTCACAGACTATAGGTAAAAAATGTATGTACGTCAAATTAATCGCATGAAGAAATCTGGAAAATGAGCACCTAAACACAAGGTAAACAGAAATAGCCCCAAGCAATTACAGCCTTCAACTTAATAAACATTTCATATTCGTAAGGGACTGTCAAGTTAGACTGAATGTAAAAAATAATTGTATTTCAGTTTAATATTGAGATGTTCTTGTGTTATGTAGGGAGTTTTACGCGTTATATTAAAATTTTATAAAGGTATCTTCTGTGACTGCTAAATGATGAAAAAAATACTACACGCGTCATTTTATAGAAATACGCTTTTTAATTAAATTGCAAACGAAATAGTCAATTCGAGTCCATTCGCGCGCTCGAATGCCTGAAGATGCCGAAAGGCAAAACCCGGGTCGTTAGTGACAAAATACATGAAAGTGTACAAAATCTCAATAATACAAATTTGATATTATGATGTTGGAAATAGTAGTTTTTTATTTAAATAGTGATCTGCGTATTGGAACTGCAATTTTGTGACTGTAAGCCTTATGTGTTGTATTTCATTTCAGTTGAATGTTAATTAATTTTTTTATATGAAAAAATAATTATTGATTGGCTGCGTTAAGATTTTATTACGGTACTTCTAACCAAATTTTTTATTAACAGATCATTTTAGATGTGTTAATATTTTGGTTGTTTAATTTTATTATTATTGATAAAAAAATCAAGACCTTTCATAATACATATTTTTATTATATACAATGCAATTTTAATCTTTTTTAATTTGGTCAGAAACTAATTCCATAAATGGTCAATTAATAATTGTCAAATAAATAATTGTAAGGTTAGGTTGAATTAAACAACTGACCGTTTTATATAAATATTTGACAGTTTAATTTAATAACTGATGACGTGTATACTGACCATTTATCGAATAGGTTTTTACTGACCGAAGATTGAAATAATTATTGACCCAATAAATGTCGGATTTTTACTAGTAAACCAAGACAGTCCGAGGTCTTACATACGTTAAACAATAAAACAACAAATTTACGTTTTCATAATGGTTATTGGTGATATCTTTTTACACAGTCGGATAAGAGAAATTTCTATCATTCAAATATTGTGTGGGGCTTAAATAACGTACTAAAACTTTTTTGCAACATTAACTGTTGGTATGATAATTATTCGGCGTCCGTGGCGCAGTTGGTAGCGTCGCTGGCTACGGTTACGGATGTCTCGGATTCGATTCCCGGTGCGGACGGTTTTCATAGATTGATCTTTCAATCGATTTATGGATTTCAGTTCGTAGTCTGAGTCCTCCCTTCCTCCCACCCATCCCATCCTCACGGGGCGTAGCGAGAGCGATTAGCTAATCACTAGTTCTCTCATAGCCCTATCCTTCTATCCCTACTCTCTTTGAAAAAAAAAGAGAGGTTGAGCAACTGAGTAACAAGCAGTTCTCGTAGAAAAAGTCTGTTAAGATACCTCCATTAGGAGATCATATGTTCCACATTGGGAGCGGACATGGAAAAAAAATGATAATTATTACAGTGTGAATACGATTATACGATGATATTTCACAATGCTTTTAGCGGTCTTGCAAATCGTATAGTTTATATAAACAAAAATGAATTTGAACTTCCCTGACTTGGAGAATATTCAATTATGCTGACTACCGTAGATGTCAATCAATAACCGTTCATAATGATTTGTAAATGAATGGGACGTACAAAGGCAAACATTGAAAAAGCTCAGCGTGTAAATTATTTACTCGAGGAAAAGCTTTACGAGCTTTTTAAAGCACATTATTCTTTTAATTGAAAAAATCGAATTGTAGTGAATAAAAACGGTTTTTTTCTACTATGGTTTTGATACGTTATTTTCTGTGTATTACTAGCATTGCAACTACCAAAATTGCACGTAATAAGTATTTAAAAATTGCGATTATAATCCCTTAAAAATAGTATATTGCGAAGTAATTTATGTCCCATTTAAGAGTGAGTGTATATATTGTATATATTGGATCCATTCAAGTTGCATTATATTTAGCATTTCATAGCAGATGGTCAAACATAATCATAACTTATTTTGTTTCAATTACAATTATTTGCTATGTACCCGTCTAGCAATAATAAAAACTATTATCACATAAATAGCAAAGACAGAGCAGAGCAGTGCAGTGACGTTGACTTCAGATGATTAAAGTAAATCAATCTTTTTTTTTTCCCATGTCCGCTCCCAATGTGGAGCATATGGTCTCCTAATGGAGGTATCTTGACAGATTTCTTTCTACGAGAACTGCTTGTCACTCAGTTGCTCAACCTCTCTTTTCTTTTTCGAAGAGAGTAGGGATAGAAGGATAGGGCTATGACAGGACTAGTGATTAGCTAATCGCTCACGTTACGCCCCGTGAGGATGGGATTGGTGGAAGGGAGGACTCAGACTACGAACAGAAATCCATAAATCGATTGAAAGATCAATCTATGAAAACCGTCCGCACCGGGAATTGAACCCGAGACATCCGTAACCGTAGCCAGCGACGAAACCAACTGCGCCACGGACGCCGACAAAAGATTAGCACGGTCAATCTGGGTAAGTTTGGCCCAGTTCTGAAAGTTTTTGTATTTTTATAGTTCGCCATTGCATTTATGTGTGGTATTGTTTTATAATACATAGTAATGAATGTATAATAGTAATGATGTCTTGAGATGAAATTTAATTAACATTAATAGATTTATTGTTATAATTGATATATAAATATAGATAACACAAGGTGGAGAAAATTGTCATCAAAATTGGGTAACTTTGGCCCATAATATAAATAATCACTGCAATTATTTACATAAAAAAGATGGACAAATATATACATCATTTAGTTTACAGATTAGTAACACAAATTGAAAATATGGTTAATCCAATTTTATTTTAAGGAATGTTTTTAATTTTCAGTTATTGAGATTTTGTACACTTCCATGTATTTTGTCACTAACGACCCTCGACGGCATTCGAGCGCACGAATGCCTGAAGATACCGAAAGGCGAAACCCGGGTCGTTAGTGACAAAATACATGGAAGTGTACAAAATCTCAATAACTCAAATTTGATATTGAAATTCCATCAAGCACCCTCAGTCGATGTCTTAAATGAATGTTTTTAAATTGTGTTTTATCATTCCAAGCTGTCAGCTTACAAATTCAACAATAAAATAAATTATGAAGCATTTTAATTCATATTTTTACCACCAGGGGCTACTCGATACCTTTGGTTAACTAAAAGTATTCATGTGGTATTAGTATTATCATGGTATTATAACAGCACCTTTTTCCAAGTAGTGGGCCAATCTTAGACCGATAGGAAAACTTACCCAAATCGGTGATACAAAATTAGAAGAATTTTTAATTATTTTGTTTATAGTAGTTTATTTTGATTCAAGTTAGTGAAGTTATAATATGCGTACTTATAAAAAAAAATTTGAATTTGCGACTGGAAGTTATAACTGAGTTCGTTTTAAATACAATGGGTTCGATTTCGGTACAAGATGTTACAAATATTCAAATTTACTGTCAACTGTTTACTTCGTCAAAAGAGTCTGATAGCTAATAAGATCTCCAGATATGTAACACTTTAAGAACCGTTTGAATTACAAAAGATTTTATAATATACAAAAAATTATTAAGTTTTTGGTAAAATTTTCTAAAACAAATAAATATTGTGGTATAATATAATATGTCATAGATCTATTTAAATAATAGAGAAAAAAATGTATGTTGAATAGGTGTGAAAAATATTTCTTTGGTTTTCTTGACGAGCTCATTTTAAATTTGAATGCTCAATATTATTTGTTTCCGACTGTAGAAAAAACATATTTTTTAATTAAGTTCAATAACATCAAGCTTAATTCATGACACTCAATTTTAAATGGTTTCATATTTCTAGTTTGCGAACGAAATTTTTGTATGTCAGTATGTAGATTTGCCAACTAAATTCAAATATGTATTGCCTACAGAATATATGTAGTTTTAAAACTAAAGGCAACGTTTTAAGAAAAATAAAATATTTTTAGTTTCTATTGTATATAAATTTATCCACTTGTAACCGAAGTGTAATGTTGGCATTTTGCACTATAACGAGAATAAATGCATTGAAGCAAAATAATAATAATCGAGAGCGAAATAAGGTAAAGTTGTACCGCCTTGAAACCTGGGTGACGAGTATGCCAGCCGTGCATGGAACAGCGGCTGGTCTCTGACTCTTGGGTAATGATTCTGTATGGAAATGTAGCGGCTATATTTGAATAATGTCGTGCGAAACTCCGTAGCGTCTGTCTTCAATCACATTGAAGTAACAGGAATATCATTACTGAGACACTGCGTTTGAGAACCACTGAATATCATATCGATTTACTTACTGCATAGAATTATTAATTAACAAAATTGAAAAAAATTTCCACATATATATTTTTTATTTATTTTTATTCAATACAGAACGCCGACTTTAAGCTATTTTTATTTTATAATATTACTTAGTAATATCACTTGAAGAGTGTTCACTGTCGAAAAATCTAAAAATGACAAGACAAAAAAACAACTTTAATAGCATATTCGACAATTTTATAAACTTAGCAGGATTGGTGTCGCTTTGCGAAGCAACGTTCATCAAAGTTGTCAGTGAATAGATCAGTTAAAAACACACATTTTCTAAGCGAAACCGGTACTGATGAAACTATTGAATTGTGGAGTAAGTACTAGACGTTTTGTTTTTTTTATTTATAAATCAATTGATAGTTTTAAACTTTAATTATACTATTACGTTTAACATCGTTTTTATATTAAAAAGTGATTTTGGATTTCAGGAAATGGATACACAATATAATTGCGTCTAGAATTGCTAACACACAATAAGTCATCTTTACCTTATTTATTTTTTGTTAGACATAAATTAATTAAATTAAGAAAATTCTGCATATATTTATCATGTTATGCATAAAGGAACCAGTCCACCAAAAATAAAAAATTAAATTAAATATAATTTAGATCAGATGCGTGAAGGTTTACTATAGATTCCGCTGAGAATACCTGGCTGCTAAAAATATATTGAAGGTTATACACTATGAATGATCTTATATTCTATATAGAACAGTCAAGTCAGTTGATCATATTCTACATTTAATATAAATAAAATTCAATTATCGGTATATCTATCATAAAAACAATAGCTTAGAACTGTGACTTTCCTACAATTTTAATGTGATTGCAATATTATTGTGGATTGGCTACATCTATAGAACTTAACTCAATTATACTTAGTAATCGTATGAAAATATACATTTATTATTTATAATTATTGTCACTAAAATAATCCGATTCAACCCTTTAAATGACGCCATCACACATGTCTCAAGTATTCCGACACAATGCCCGCACGGTATGCTTAATGAGATGTAAATTAGTATTAAGCCTTGCCACACTAGTGCAGCGCGTTCGTCGCGTTATAATAACACATAACAGGGTTCAAATCCCAGGATTAAGAAGCCCCTTAACTTGTCCGTGCATCCGATAACTATAATTCTGCACACGAAAGGAGACTGATAACTTGAATCAAATAGTTTTTTTAAAGCAAACAAAAAAATATTACAGTACGTATTTGCCTTGCTTTCGTATATATCTATAACGCAGCACACACACATACACACACTTTGTCAGCACATTGTATCCAATACCTTTTTTCATTTCAAAATTATTAGTTAACAATCAGTCCTCGTGTATGAATTTAATTTCGGAATATTTGATAAATTTTGATGCAGGCAAATAAACAATGAAGTTGTTTGGATACTAAAAATCTTATATATAATAGCCCAGACCGCTCTGTAGATGTTTTATTATCATCACATATCACATGTAGGTATGAAATTTTCTCATGATCTAAGCGTTAGCGGTAAATATATATATTTAAATTAAAATGTTATACAATGCACACACAGTTCCGACGTACTAGCTACTTTATACATTCAGTATTTCAATTTCAATACCTTCATCTATGACGGGTTCCATACTAGTAAATTTATAATTTTCATAAATAATATTATAATATATTTTTCACGATGGGAGTAAAGAGGTCTTCAGAAAATATTAAATGAATAAAAATTATCGCTTACAATTTATTGACACAATTACTAAAATTATTGAAATAAATAAAGAAAAATAATATTAAAAAAGTAATATTAAAATTATTATATTTGAAATATTTTTCTCTAAGTAACGGGCTATCTAAATCTACCAAAATCTTGCATTTTTTTAAATTAATTTGAAAGTTTTGCGATCAATCACGCATTCTGAATTGGTCTCTACGCCCACGCTTAAAATGTCTAACGTGTCTGAATATTTACTGCTCTAATATATGCATTTGTGTTAAGTTAAATGCAATTATTATTTTACGAAAGCTTGCACCACGTTCTGATTTACAAAAAAAAAATATACATACATCAAGAACTCAAGAATCGAATAAATAGTTTTATTAATTTGTGGATGGGTTTCTTATGTGATTTCGTTTAATTAGATACAATAAAGCTGATATTGCTCGCGTCGCTATCATTATAAAAATAGCCAGTTGTACAACACAAATTGTTATTTATTTATTAAAATATAATCCCTTTCCACCAAGAAATGACAGTTAACACCTGTAAGTGAAATCAGATAAAAAGGATAATGAGTTTTTAATACAAAAAATGAATACGTTTACGCAAGCAAAATTATTCAAAATGTTGCTAATTTATGAATCGATTAATATTCTTTTCTAGACTAACGAGAAGGATGTTAAACCCTTAGAACACTACAAATCGGCTACGGAGACCGACATAAAAACTTTCTGAAGCTGAGTGAAAGTTACCGGGCTCGAGTTCAGGAAGAGCTGATATCAAACGGGTTGCTCCCAAAATACTTAGTTGAAAGATGGCATAGAATCAAAATTAATTTTAATTAAAATACTAAATAAATATACGTATAATAATTTTGAATCAGTGAATAATTTAAGCTTCTGAATGGCAATAGATCGTAAACATTTTGAAATTCAATATTACTTACGCTCATTAAAAATGAAATATTTTCAAAACACTCGGTTCGTCTCATTACTGAAGACCATTACATTGTACCATTGCGTTACTTTGACTGGAGACCATGTAGTATCAGAGGTAATATACTGGTACCACAACTCATTATTGGTACCACATTGTGTGACATGCGGTCATCCGAGATCAGATATTTTCAATGGAAGACGTTTGTTTGTTAATGAGGTACTTGTTGTCAAGTTGTTGTTCGATGGAGACAGTGGACGGATTGATGTAAAAGTGGCATTTGTATCAAGAGGTAAATTTAATAATATATTAAATCAATCCACTTTTATTTTAACATTTTATGTTATTAATTAATCATTGAAATTAGTAATTATTTACAATATTTTTTTAAAATTAAGCTTGAGGTCCAGATACCCCAGATATAACAAAAACCATTGCATTATTTCATTATTTTTTACACAGCTATAATGTTTTCAACTTTATCTACTGACGTCATATTATTATCATATTCTGACGAATATAAACTCTTAAAATCGAAAACTGTCAGTACATTCAACTCTTTTTTCAGATATAGTGACAATATAATAATAAGGATAATTGCAAAATCCTATGAGGTTGTAATTGTTAATGCGACTATTTTCCCAATTAAGGTAGAACGTCATCAGAAATAAATTTAGACATCAATGACTTAGTGATAATTAATTTTCAAAATTTTTCTTATCTATAAACGATATAAAATATAAACTATTTACTGTCAGTTTGAGTTCATCTGTACACTCAAGATGTCAAAGGGCGAAACCCTGTTCGTTTGAAAGTTTGAAAAAATGACCGTATCCTTGTTAGTTGTATTATTCGATTTAAAGATTAATGAAATCCGAGATTCGTACCTTGCCTCCTTGAGTGAAAAACCTAGATTGTTATCAAGAATGGAGTGCTCGTATGTTTTGGGGAAAAAATATAAAAAATACATTATAACTCTCACAAAAAGATTACTCGCGTTGCCTCATAAAATTGGCATAACTTTTATATTAGAAAGCATCATCAAGCAGAGTTTTCTGCCCCCTTTTCTTTTGCAAAATCCCCTTTATTTTTTCATCCCCTTTAGCCTGCGTCCATTAGCGAGCGCCATCTTGAAATTTCAAACCACAGGTGCGCGGTGAATATTTAATGTGACGACTTGCCGTGAAAAAAACAACAAAAAAGTGCATTTGTGGACATGGGAGATAATAAAACAAAATACGTTCTCAAAAAGTATTAGGATTTCACTATGGAGAAAATTTACCAACACGATATTTATGAACTCAAAAATCGAGAGATGATTTCTGTATGCAAACTAATCCTCAAGAAAGATATAGCGATAAAGAAAAAAGTATGTGAAACAAAACAAAAATCATCGTTTTGTTTGTTTTTTTTATCGAATCTAAATTTAAATTACATATTTGAATTGGACGATTAATCTTAAAATTCGAATATACGAAATATTTTGGAAAACAATGAATGTAATTTTTTTTTCTCAAAATATCAATAAAATGCTGCTTCTTTAGTTGGCCAACAAAAATATAAATGATAATGAAAATCTCCTATAAACTACATTACGTTTCTATTTGAACTAGCTGCTTTTGTAGATTATTGAACTAAGCAATCGATTTTATATATAATATTGTACTTGAAACGAAATATTCTTACTCTCTTCGAAAGAAGAAAAGTTGGGCAACTGAGTAACAAGCAGTTTTCATCAAAAAAACTTCTGTTGAGATACCTCCATTTGGAGGCCATATGCTCCACGTTGCGAGCGGTAATGGTAAAAAACAAATATATTTTTCAATTAAATACTAAAAATGTACTGTATCTTATACTACATAATTTGGAACGATATAACAATGACTTATTAATAAACAAATCAGTTCTTAGTTTTTATGATTTAGATATAATATTTTTTAACCATTACAGGGCTCGTGATCAATTCAAAAAATATAGCCATTACGTAATCGCATCGAGTAATAAAATCAATATTTGAATAACGATTATGAAGAGACATTACTGGTTTAAAAATATTAGTAATATTTCAAAATCAAATGTATCGATTTTAATAAAGTTGCTATCAAAACAGGTTCCAGATGGTCAAAAAAGGACGGACTTAAAATACAAAAAAAAATCATCTAGCGTATTTTTTTTCATTTTCAATAACACCCCTCGATAATATGAATTACCGTCGCCAGTTTTTCACACCCTTAAAGCGATCGCCCTCGCAAAAAAATGCTCGCGTAAAAAATAATCATCCGTGCCCCTAATTAAAAATGCTCTCAACAAACCGTAACGAAATTGCAAGCGAAATCCACCCCCCTCAATCCCACTCAGGTTTACCCCAGTCCACATCATGTTCTTATGTTGCCAGTAATGGAAATGGATAACATTATCCTAATGGTGTACTTAATGTTAAATAATAACCTTTTTATATTTTTATTTTTAAGCCATAGAGAAAAAATATAAGATTAAAAGAAATCTTTGAATCTCTAATAATTAATCAATCATTTTAATCTTAAATTGGTGTACATCCGTTGATAAAATAAATAGTAGAGTAGTTTTTATTTTGATATTACAAAGTATTCAAATACATTTTCATTTTTATTTCTGAAGTTGTGTTGGAAAACAAAAAAAACGTGTAAAACATTCAATCGATGAGTTTTGCTAGAAGCAGCAATTCAAAAAATAGTGGATTATATTATTTCTTCCTTTATTACATTTTGTGTTGTTTTTTAAATTAGTTTACTACATTATTCTCGTAAAAAAATCAATCAAATACACTTCCTATTTTATACCTAAACCGTATTTTTGTTAATAATATACTAAAGTTAATACACTAGTAAAAGAGCAATTTAAATACCACCAAGGCAGACATGGAAGGTCCTTCGAGTAGATAAATAGCGTAACGGTCGTAGGATAGAAAAGTTTTTGTAATGGGTCAAGACTTTCCAGTGATTGAAAAACCATTCATAATATTGATAAAATTTATTCATGTGTATATGGTAAAAAATAAAATTTTAGCAATGCAATTATTTCTTCGCATTTCGGCCACTGCCGATCCGTGTTCGTTTCCATAATATCACATTCCGCACCCCACTTGTTTCTTTTGCTATGAGACGCGTGGGGGAAGAAAAAACACATAAAAAATTAAATTGCAGCAGTGCGCTTACCCCGCGGCCGGCCTGCCCCCATATCCCCTCCCCCACACAAAGAGGGTAAAATTATTTGCGCAATTGTTACTGACGTAAGATTGCATTTTTTCTATTCTAGCGCGCAGAAATAAGAAAATAAGTAAATAAAGTCATAACCAAGATTGGGGAGTGGGTTTATTTCGTGTTCTTTAAGAAAATTATTTAAAAAGTCAGTAGAAGGTATTATTGGTTAGTATAGAAAATACTATTTCATTGCAATTAAACAAAATGACAATAATTTTGTTGTTACACATTCGTTTCAGATATGTATTTTATTTTTAAGTATATATTTACTAACATCGCTTTTAGGTATTTTTATGCCTTCTTCTGCTATTCATGTACTAAAGAAAAGTTCTTGATTTAGTTCACAAATGATATTTACATTTGAAAATTTCATTGATAATAAAATTTAAAACAACTCAATTAGTAAACATTTTATTGTAAATAGATTTTTTACCAACTGGTGTGGCCAAACAAGGGCTGGAATCCCTTGAAAGACATTTCCATAAATTGGTTGTTATGGCTGTTTTGCAGCCATTCTAATCTCACTCAATCATGAATACGATGTGTAAAGCGATTGGCTAATAACTGGTCTATTACCTTACGTCAATATTCTATTCATTCATCACATTTTCTAAAAAATGAAGTGAAGTAAATGAAGAACGTCCAGCTTTCAATAAGGATGGTTGACACATGTTTATGATTAACAGATATAGTTTTATTTTATGTCATTCAAATTGTATGTCCTAGACTTGCGTTTTTTTCGCGTCACTTAAAGTAACATCTAGAAAAATCCCTTTCAAATACGGGTATTATTATAAATCTTTACGCATAGCGGTTCCTTTAGCGGAAAAAATCTAGAGATGTCAGTTTAAGCTTCGAAACAAAATCAAAGTCGGATGCCAGAATAATAATGATTCATTCAAGTCGAATATTTATTTGCCTCGCGAGATCCCTTATGTATGCGAGGACGTTCGCCGATGCTTTTACATATTCAATATTCTCCCCGCGTTTGCCCAAAAATCGTTATTTTTTTTTTTACTTTTAAGCTTCCCTCTGCTACCCACGTTTGCCCCCAACTCCCCCTCGACACCCTTATTCTTCGCGGTCTTTTCTCCGGGGAGGTTATTATGACCAGTAACGTGCATCTAATTATTTTATTGATCATTTTATATTTTTGTTTTTATAATGGACTTCGGTAAATATTACGTGTGGGAGGAACAATAAAAAACAAGTTCTTCCGGTTCAGTATATCGGATTTTAAAATAATTAGTGCGATTATCCTTTAGCAGTGACACAGAATCAACTGCTTTAAAAACTTATTTAGTAATCAAAAGTAATGGAGAATCTTCTACGAGTTGACATCTATGTATTCTTTCGTTGTAATACACTGCTATTTAAAGTAATATTTAATAATTGCCTGTCGTAGTCACCCAGTTGGGTAATACGCTGGCCTAACTGAGATTTAAACTGATAATACAAAACATTATTTTTATTTATTTTGGTGTATCGAAAACAGGCCAAGATAAAAAGGCTTAACAACACAGCCATCATATGCCTACAACAACTATTTTCCTTGGGTTAATAGGTAAAACTTTGGTTATATAAATACAGTTGCTAACAAAAATCAGCTCTGGTCAATGAAATAAAAGATTTTAAATGAAAATCACCCTAAAAAAGTGTGAAAATTACGTTTTAGCTTAAGATAAGTGTTAATATTCAAAACACGTCAGACGATGGTGTAATGCCATAAACAAAATAAAGTTGAATATTCATGATTCTTGGTCAACTTAATACTTCGGTATTGTTATCTTATTAAAATAGTTTTCTATCAATGTACTGTAGTATATCCCAATAAAATGGTACATTTAAGACATCGACTGAGGGTGCTTGATGGAATTTCAATATCAAATTTGAATTATTGAGATTTTGTACACTTCCATGTATTTTGTCATTAACCCCAGGTTTCGCCTTTCGGCATCTTAAGGCATTCGAGAGCACGAATGGACTCGTATTGAAAATGGTAAATGTTAGATATTTCTGTGTAGAGATAGATCACTGTAAAAAATAATAGCTTAAGTGTATTTTTAGTCTCATATATCCATTGTTATTATGACTTCTCAGTTTCAGCTATCGTACTTTTATATGTGATTAAATAAAGATGTCTACGCTACTGTTTTAAAAACGGGGTGGGGGTGAACACCCTCGTTTTTTTCGGTCGACACAAATTTGACATTACGAGTGCAAAAGTATGTTTATCAGGAAAATATGTGCGCACTGCTTCTATAAACATACAGCGCCTCAGAAAGAAGGAACAGATTAGATTATTCAACGGTAAAAACGTTTTCATGTTATGCCTAATCATGATTTTGCATTTCTAAAGATGGTTGAAGATCTCTTTTTTGAATTATAGAACTATGAAAAACACGTTAACTGCTTAAATTTTCAATCTGGCTAACGTTACTTAGACGACTTTATCCGAACATAGAAAGAACTTAATAAATTAACCATCAAACAAAATTTTTTTGTCCTGTAAAATTTACCCGAGTGTAGGCCAACTTAAATATTAATTAAGCAGTGGATGTGTTTTTATGCTTTTATGCTTTTTCAATTATTGAACTATGATTAGGCACTCATCCAAATAAGCTACTATGGTTTTTTAAAGTTTATATAATTTCTCACTTTACAAAAATGTGAAATACGTTTAAATAAAAACTTATCTTCCAAACATATTAAACATAAAATATTAAAAATATACGAAGCAGCATTTACATAAAAATGTAATAAAATAATTTTCACGATATCTTATCATTTCGTAATTTTTTTTTCAATTTTCCACACCTAATAGCAACGGAAAGTATTACATCAAGAAAATATTAGATCGACGTAGATTTTTCGCTTAACGAAGCAAGTGGGGTTTACTTCGGGTGTGGGGGTGGATTTTAAGGGGCGAAGAGAAAAAACCCCCCTATCTTATATTGGGTGACGGATGGAAGAGAAAACTTTAATTATTAACGCACATCTTTCTTGTATTGTATCACAGTAAGGAAGTATATTTTTGTTGAATTTTTACTCGTTTTCGTCATTGCATCCAAATATTAATTAGTATTTTTTGTACTACTTTCACATTTTTATAATTATACAGGGTTGGTTTCTTACAATTAAATTATCATTTCTTTCAACGATTTATGTTTAGCTTAATGATACAGTGTTTTGACTGACATTTAGAAATACCAATCCAGTCTATTAACTGTATGATGTTTTTTGGATTCGGTGTTTCATTATATTCCTACAATTTAATTTTAGCATCTTTCATATATAAGTCATAAAAACAAGTTCTGGGGTAATCGCATTTGAAGCAGTTTTTTTCTTTCTCAAGTACTATTGTTTGTTTTTTAAAAAGATATATTGTACATTATATAGAACAACCTTTTTGCATACAAACCGAAAGATATGGTATCGATAAGTTATAATTATATCATTCTTTTTGACAGAATAAAAAAAAAGAATATGACTTAATACTGTTTTCTTTCAAAACTTTACATTTGACTTCATACTAGTACGTAAAGTGTTAAATTGCATTTATTTTGACATTTAAAACAGAAAATTGTCAATAACCTCGACATACACTCTTAATTAATTAATTACATCACCCGTTTATATAGTTTGCCTGTAACTTCAATATTAATAATTAAGGTTTCCTATAGTTTTTGTTTCTACAAAGAGTATTTAATAGTATAATCCTGGCAGTGTCGAATATAATCTATAACTAAAGTGGATTTAAGATTAGAGCTCGACTCTCAGTGGCCATTAACGAGTCCCATTACCAAAAACACTCCCCCGGTTTAAAGAAAATCGAAAACCGAATGAAAAAAAAAATACACATCTCTCCGATCCATATTTCGCTCGAACCCGCGGGGTGAATTTTTTCCCCTCGCGCTATCTTATTCGCTTGACGGATTTTAATAGCCATCCCAGGGGGTTGTTAGAAACCGGAGCGGGTGAGTCGGCTCCCCGGGTGGGAGTTCTTCCTCCCCGCCAGGCGGGAGTTCGCCCCCGAGGTGGGTTTTCTCGGGTGTGCGGTGCGGGTTTCCAGATTGCCGCGGGCTGGAAAAATGAGGGATGAAAGAAATATAACTTAAGACGTGGATGTTTTATATGTACACACAGATCCGCGGGTGGGTAGACTGGGTGCGTTGGTCTTTGAGGTAATAATGGTTGGCGGGCGCGCCCGAATTATTGTATAATTGAATTAGTTTAAAATATTCGTATATTATGTGTAAAATTAATGAAAATATGTTTGTCTTATTTCAAGCTTTAGCGCCAATGTTGAATAAATAATAAACCGTAATGCAGATGACAAACAATAGTTCTTATCTTCCGGCCTCTTCACTATTCTACATATTATTTTAAGATTCAAAGGTTGTCAAGAGTCATTATTTGTGTGCTTTGTTAAAATTCTCTATTTATAATTACCGAAATACCTAATTTTAATTTTATTGGACCAATGGATGGTTATGAAATATACGTATTGGCTTTAAACTTGTGGTCTTTTTTATTCTCTTTTTTTTTGCTAACGAGAAGCAAAATTAAAAATAATGTGTAAATCGACAAATTGAATAAAATACCAAAGTAATCATTTAAAAAATATTTTTTATTTTTGAATTATAAGATATCTCAGAACTATGTTAATAATATATATTATGCATAAACGCAAACGTCTGATGGGGAGAAATCTCCAAATAAGTGCGCACATTTCTTAGAGGGCATCCCGCGTAATACATTGCCGTGGGGATGGAGGAGTGTGGGGCAAGCTCGCGCATTCTTTTTATCGCGAAACGAGATGGGCAAGTCGCTCGTTAATTCTGACGTTTATACATCACATGTCTGGCGCGTGAGCCGACGATAATGCCGAGAGGTGCCCGGCCGAGAGAAAATTGCACAACCAGCGTTTTTTTTTTTTTGCTCTCATATGTGGAAAATTTATGCGAAATTAAGTTGTAAATTGCCTACGAAGACGTAATTTATGTTGAGAAAATAATGCCGAGTAATTAATTGATCAGAAAATCAATAACACATCTTTATGTATATAGATTATTCTTCTACCCATTACTTACAACCCCACTTTCCCCTTGAAAAAAGTTGGATGATTTGTTATTAATTAATCTTCATAAGCGTTATACATTGTGAAATATCACTGGGAAAGTTTAAAAATTTCCAAATTATTAACATATAAGTGCTGTTTTATTTGTATCTATTTGTATTAAAAATATATATAAATTTCGAAAAAAGTTATTGTTATATACTAATTTCACTTTATTTAAAAGAAAAACTATTTTCGATTGTTTTAAACAAGGGTGGCAAGCCTTTTCCTGTCGGTAGACAATATTTATTTATCTTAAATCAATAATGCCGCATTTAAGAAACATTCATAAAAATGTATGTGCATTATTTTATGAATGAAGAATAACAATGAATTTATTATCAAATTTTCAAATTTAGAAAATTTGAATTCAGTTGAAAGGCCGCACTTGAGAATATTATAGGCCGCAGGTTCGTTACCCCTGCAGTAAATTATTTTTATAAAAAAGCTGATCATCTAGTCGAGTGGTAAACGTTCTTGAACGTTCGTACTATTCGGATGCAGGTTCGAATACCAGTACAGACACTTTCATAAGACCTGGGTTTATGTGGTGTTTACATTCTGTCTTAATGAGATCCTCCCATCCTTAATCAAACCGAAAAATAAAAGTTCAGTGGCTTATTAACAGTCAGTTTTCGTAAAAACAACAATAATGCATTGGTAATCAATAAATTTTGCGTTTGGAGTGGACATGGTTAAAAATAAAATTGGCATCCAAAAAAATCTCTTAAAATATCATGTTGTTCAATTTAGATTAGAATCAATTCAGTTAAAAGAAAATTGGAAATTTAATCAACTATTGTCCAATGTTGATTAATTATTCAAAAAAAAAATAACCGTCTAAATTTCAGATAAAGCGACTCTTTTGTGCAAATAAATTTGAGTTTACCTTATTTCGTTTCAAACGATAATTGAAAATTTTCAATCAGATTAAGGGGCTCCTTAATAAAGAAACAATTGGCGGAATAAATCAACATTCAAATTAAAAAAAAATCGAGTTTTTCTTTATACTATTTGCCCTCCAATTTTCACGAGAAAAACACCATTCAGCGTGTCAAAATGAGATAGGTATATACGCCAATCAGTCGGCAGAAGGGAGAGAAAAAACCATTTGATTACTTTCACTCATACTACGAAAAATGATCAACATTTTTTTTACGTCTTACATTTTTCTCCTGATTCGTGAAAAGAACTTATTATCATTTAACAGCAGGGGTGGATTAAGGAATAAAACTGGATTTTAATTAAAGCAAACAATTAAATCCGGCGGGCGGAAAAAAGAATGATTAACATTTGTAATTTGGGGGGAGATTGGTGTCAGTTTAATTACACGCTTTTAATCTGGGATTTAAGCTCTTCGGTCGAGTTTTATTTGTTTGAGATTTTTTTCTTGTGATTTTTCATGCTTATTTTATGGCTTAGGGATGAATAAATTTTACAACTTTTTGCAGGAATTCGTTCGAGTTATTTTTGTGAAAGCATTTAAATTGTTTTGAAAGAACGGGCTGTTTTTTTGATTCCAACATTTTTAAAATTCTATTCTCAATTGATATTCAATAATTTTGTTCGTCAGTTATTAAAATAAAATCATTTTACAGTTTCGTACAGGATATGTATATGCATTGAAATAAATTTTATTTTCTTTAAAAGGCATGGGTGTTGAGATGTTTTTAGAACCACCCCCAATCTGATGCTTAAAATTGAAGTAAATGCTATTAGCTAATAACAAAAGGACTTGTTACCTTACAGAATACTTTCCTCTACACATTATAGAGGTTTGGTGATTGATAAACAATTAGTTATTGTAAAACAAATTTTATTGAAATGATCCATTAGGAGTCAATATTCTCTAGGAACCATGCCTTGAAAAGCTCGTAAAGCTTTAGAAATAATCATTTTTTTAGGACGAAACCTTTTTTAATTCAATGGCCGCATAGGACAAAAGATATGCGCCATAAATTTCAATTTTAAATACACCAAATCTGTCGCGGTGACCCAAATTTGAATTAGACAAGTGAAGTGGTAATTAGGCAATTGCGGCGCGCTATCAAAATCCCAGTCCAGTGGCCACGTGGTCTAGCCAAACAGGAAGACGGCACCAGTAATTCACACGTGGGTGTAGGATGTGACGACTCGGCGATTTACGATGGAATTAAAACGATCAGTGTTGCTCTAACTAGTGGGGCTTATAATTGAGATTGCGAGTGCTGTAATGTACGTGTCATGGTTGTCGCATTTGTAGGTGCGTATTAAAATATTCAACAATCTTACTAAACTCAACTTACTAAATCCAACTAACTTATTTTTTTATTACATCAACTTGACAGAGCGTTAAGTCCAAAGGGGCATAAACGTCATATTTCTACGAGTCTTTGTCATGTCTAATATTATCATTTTTTGTATTCTTCTTCTATCGTTGCCGAGTGAAGGTTGTGATCGCTGCAGAGGTAAGGATCGATGTGTATGCAAAAAGAAAAACTACTATATAGTATGCCAAGCGAATTGAGATCACATATGTTACAAAAGACGGAAATGAATGATACAATGATATTGGTTTTTACAAACGAGATATCGAAACATCGATAGCAAAAAATATGGATGTGTAACACCAGTGGCTTACAAATAGTCATATTTTAATTTGTTGTATTTTGCTATTACTTGCATTCAGTAATAGATAATGTGAACGTTGGACTCACAACAAGTCAACAGATAAATTAAACATAATTATTTTTAATGAAATATCTCAAACGCTCTGCTGGCAATCTTTAAAAATTAATAATATGTAAATTCAACAAATAGTCCAACATTTGTACACTGTTTATAATCATGATCATTGTTCTTTGTTTATTAGGTACCCTTTTATTAATAAATTTATAATTGTTTTTACCATTACTATTTTTTATTTTGATATGCATACTGATCTTATAACCCGACTGAATATTCTATAAAATTGACTATAAAAACGTAATGCAATTATTCAAATTTTATACGGTCATACTGAGTAATGAATCAATTCGAAATGTTACTAAGAAAAATTCAAGCAATTACATTAGGTTTCCTACGCTTTTATTTACCTCTTATACATTTTTCCCGAGCAAAATACATAACGTGTATATATATAAAATATAATATAAGTTTCTGTGGTATGACCCTATTATAATAGTTGACATTTACACTTGCAGTAAATTAGACACACGGAAATTATCTAGAGAGGAATGCTTAACTCTCATAATAGCTGCGATCATTATTATGCTGACTTTTACACACTGTGATGAGTATTTATCATCATCAGAAGCAACAACTTAGAAAAGCTTGGGATTATTCATCATTCAGTCATAGATGAGGAAAGGGTCTAAAAAATAGATTTTATCAATTCTTATTTCCTGTGTTAAATAACTATTCACCGATAGCTGAAATACAATGAGTAATCAATCATTCAAAATTGTTGCTACGAAATTGAATGCAATCACATTTTTCACACATTTAATTATAAACAAGTAAAATAGAAATTTGGCTGCAATTGCTCTTCCTAACATTTCACGTTGCGCTAGTATGGAGCATGAGGACTTCTTTGACATTTAACACCTTAAATGTGTTATGAACTTCTAATGTAGTTTATATCATCATAAGTATTTTGTACGAGAACTGTTTTTTACTCATTCATTCAACCTCGATTTCTCGAGTAGGGATAGATATGTCTAGTACAGGCCTAGTAGTTAGTTAATCGCTCTCCCTACGCCCTGTTTTTAGAATTAGCTGGGTGTGAGGGAGTTTTAGACCTGCTTTTGAACAGATATCTATAAATTGATGGAAAAATCAATTTTTTTATGATACTGTCCATACTGGTATTTGAAATCGTGAGTAAAATCGAAGCCAGCGATGTTTACTTCTCGACCACGGATCCGGCATCTTTTAGTACGTATATTCTTATATTGTAATTTTCTTCTCGTTCTGTTAGAGACATTTAGTTTAAAAGTCATGTTTTGAGTTTTTTGTACAAATATGTTTCCTTGTCATGTACCAATTTCCAGTTATATATAAAAAAAAATTTAAAACACATGTGTAAATTTCTTATAACTTGTTTCATCTGCATCTATTTAATTTAAAGGTTATTATTATGTTTACAACTTTACGTCGATTGATAAAAAAATATGCAACACATCAAGATTCTAGTCTTTCTATGAACTAGTATTCATAACTTAACTTGTTGTGCCAGAACAACAGTATCTTAATGACATAATAAAGTGTTTTTTTGACGAAAAAAAAAACAACAAAATCCTAGACTAGATGCTTTTAACACCAAAACCGTTTAAATACAGCCCGACATAATCCCTTTGCCAAATAAATAAACTGAAAAAAACTCCCCTCTTGAGTTGATATTATTAAAATAAATGAGAGTCCATCTATTTCTCTTAGCGAATGTCCAATACTACAAAATTCTTTTACGTTTCACGTTCGCAAACTAATTTACGCCAAGACTTTGTGACTTTTACAACAAGTACCTATATTCACGTACGCAAGAGGGTTATTCTGAAGTATCTAAACCATCTTTACCTGAAGAATCTTAAAAAAAACTTTTGGTATATTTAAAGTAGAAATTATCCTAAATTACGCATTGATTTTTGGAATAAATACAATATATTTCGTAATAAATTCTTTGGTTGTATTTTATCCTTATTTATCTAGTATTTATTAAATTAATTCTATACTGCCTTTTTAAACATTTTTACCAACAATTTAAGTGTTCAGATTTTCTAAGGAACAACAATTCTATATAATTTGCGACTGTTACAAAATGTCAGCGTCTGTAGTCTAACGATCAAAACTTTACCCTAGCGATCAGATGAGCCTGGGTGCAAGTCCCAGCAAAGGCCAATATCAAATTTAGATGTTTTCGATTTAATATTTGCGATCATGTGTGCATGTGATGTCTTTTCTCCACGAGTTGATCTTAGTAGCATTAAAAATTCTCATCGAGTTTATCTCCAGTAATGTTAAAAATATCAAAATTTCTGTTGCCTTGGCTTTTTTAAATGATTTTAAATTAATGAGATATTACTATGCGGAATCTTACAATTGAATTCACAATTCTATGCTTAAATTTTTTTAAAAACAATTAATAAAACTAATAATGCAGCGTCTACAATTTACGTGTTCCATCAGAGACGAGATACATATACAACATAATATAATATCGTCGTTTCCATTGCAAAATTGTGTATCTGCAAAATATCATTTTTTCAAGGGAGCTTAGAAACAGTTTAAAAAATTACTTAATCTAATTAAAACAAAAATATATGACACGTAATTAATATTAAATATACATACTTAACCATAATTTTTATCATTTATATTTTTTTTCATGCACGTAAGGGTGATTTTTGTAGTATTAATAATAAGTCGAAAACGCATATGCAGATATACAATTTTGCAACAAAAACGACGATATGGTGTGTGATCTAAGCAGCGTGTCCAAACATGTTTTTCCTTTTTTCTTGCATTTGTCAAAATTTTGATGCTAAATTGTTTATGCTAAAAGTGCTTAAGGTATTGTCTACTATCTGGATCGCTTTCATGTAACTGAGTTAATTGCTTTCTTATATAAATTATATTAATGATAAAAAAATAAACTATCTGTTATTCTGAACGTTAGATGAATACTCTCAACTCTAGTTTTGTCATGATTCATAAGCCAGTATTTAGCAAAGTGGCTTTGAAGTTAATGATAATGGCGTGTAATAACAGGATCTGTATATCTGTATAACAAAAATTGAGGTAATTAGTGTTAATCCCGTGTATCCTTATTAACAGCTCATTGTGGGTAATGAGGATAATCTAAAACAGGATAATAGTTTGACCTACAAGTAACAATAATTATACGTTATTGAATTTACAATTATATGGATTGTAAGAGATGTTTTCCATCAGCGATATTTTGTAGAACTCTAAATCGAATATATGATAAGCACTATTGAACGTAAATTGGAAAATCAAATATTGAATAATGTTAGCTAAACAAAATGTTACCTTATATTGGATGAATAAATTAAGTATTAAACATTTAATAGGGATAGTATATAGAAGTTGAGTCCCCAGGCTCGTCATAATTTCTTTACTAGTTTCATTTCTAGAGTGGGGGCAGAATTTGTTTTACATATTTTCCCGCATGTTATTCTAGCTAGTAATCTATAATTAAATATTATATTAGATGGAATCTTTGAATGCGGAAAACAATACAGAAAACCCCCACACCAATACTGATAGTGAATTTATATTTATAATCCAGGGCCGCGGTGTCGGAGTCGTAAAAAACGAGCAACTCGGATAACTTTTTCTTTCTCTACTTCTACTCTACTCTAATTCAAAAATTAAGAGATATCGATGATATAAATTCAATTTTGTACATATTCTTATTTGTTATTAAATATGTTTCTATTATTTAATTTGTTTGCGTGTATTAATGTACTTGTTGCATTTTTATTTATGCCTGTAATATCTTCTTGTTGTGCAATATACATATATACGTGTATATTATACGTATAATATGACGTATTTGGCTATTTGCCGGATTGGTAGGTTGGTATTTAATTTTAATACCAATTACACATATATAGGAAAAATCTTGACAAAATTAGACTTTTTTTAGTCGTAATTGGGGTATGACAACCCTGGTATAATCACAGACATTTTTGTGTTAAAATAAGTTTTTATCAACCGTTGGGTTGAGTAATGAAGTTAAAGAAAATGAAATATTTTAAAATTATTTAAGTGTTTTAAACGGAATTTTAATTTATAAAGACGATAGCTGCTTAAAAAAAACTCTTAGCGTCTATCCTCATGACACTTTTTAAGTCGCGTGACTACAATCGATCGCTAAATATGATTATTAGTTTTCCCTAATTATCTATTAAGGGAAAAAAAACTTACTTTTAATATTGTATCTATAGAATCGATCAAATTCAAAAATTTATTTTAGAAACAAAAAAATCTAACAGGGAATTAATCTTCTATCGAAATACGCTTCTGTATTTAAAAAACTCATTAAATTCAATCAAATCGTTAATTGGTGTTTGTAAATAGGTTTTTTTATTTTTTAAACTTGATTAAAACAGCGTTTACTGGTCTCAGGTGAGCTTCTAGCTAATTGGTTTTCTCCCATACCTTCTTTGGTGGGCGTATCACCTAAACGCTTTCTAGATAGGGACACTAATTAAGTTATTTACATTCACAGCTCGTTTGTAAGTATTTAACGACGTTACGGGTGGAAATATAGGTACCGTGTTGCGAATTAAAAATAAACTAATTGGATCATTGCATAAGTAATTAAAATTTCCGTAATGGTAGCTATCACGAGATTAATGTTTTGCTAAAAATATTAAAAACCATTTTACATTGCTTAAGAAACATACTTAAACATATTTAAAGGACAACAAGTCTGTTTAATATATAATTCATTGCTGTATTATTTTTAAATAAATCCGGTGGATACGTTTTCCATGCTTAGCAATGGAAAATAATCGAAAAAATATTGTTACTTTGAAAAATTATGTTGCTTAGATATACTAAAAAAATACTTGCCTCTCTACATTTTAGTTCGTTCTGTGTTGATTTAATAATGAGTTAGAGAAACATGTTTTACTATTTTCATCAACTTCAATATTTGTATTAAATAATAAATACAAAACTCAGTTAAGAGGCCATAATAGTTCTTTTGTTTACGAAAAATCATTTTTTAGTGAGGTCATAATAGTAATTTATTTTCAATAGCTTTTTAAGAGTCACTATCTTCGGGTTAGTCCTGACACTCCTGACGACGAAATGATATCAAAATAGTTATCGATAATATTGTATTAAAATTTTTCTACAACTTTGCTCATTGCTATCTCTAGTCTATTAAAATTAATTTTGAAAAAATAAACAAACGTATTTATACGCAGACTTGTATTTTTTATGCACTTATTAAATTGGTCTTTACTAATAAGACAAGATTAAATAATTTAAAAACTGCATAACGCGAAAACTACAAAACTTTCAATTCAACCGCCAGAATGAATAATAAAAAAAAATTAGAATCCAGACTTTATGCAGCTTAACTTTGAGTATACTGTATTCGTTCGTACCTCCAAAGTTTTTAGACGGTGTTAATTACAAATTAAGCTTTCAGCGTCGGAGCTTAAGGGACACTTTTTACAGCGCGGGAAAGCTTCTTTGAATAATGACTTTACCAGAGAAGGGACAAAAATTAAATTTTAAAGCGTACTTAAGAATTTAGAAAAAACCTGTTGAATGGTCGAAGAGTATTATTGAAAGGTGTACATTTATTTAATGCAAGAGGATAAAATATCAAACAATTGTACCCCAAGGGATAATGATTAATTAATTTAGGTAGATCTGTTAGAGAGATGGTTTCTCTTTTAATACCAGAATTATATCATTAGTTATAAAATATGCAAGAACACGTTATAATTGATTAGAATACACATTTATTTGATAAAGAATATCTTCAGGGTATCACATTATCCTGAGCATGAACTAGATATTTTTTTTTCATTGCATATAATGTCAAATCGAAACAATTGCAGCTAAGCAAGAATTTCTTAAATAGATTGAAATAATTAGCATCACATATTATGACATATTTCAATAAATAAGTTTTAATAACTTGCTTTCATATCAACACTCAAATATTAACTTACTCTTTGCAAAATTCAGTAAAGAAAAATACTCCCTTCTTCAAGAACGCTAAAAAAAATATTTTATACAGAGCCTGATATTATGACTAAGCAAATTATAACAATGATCAATTAATTGTTCATGTCTTAGAACCCTAAACGGTAAAGGGTTAAATGAATCTGTTTACTGAACCACCCCCAATGTTATTAGAGGGTAAACTAAATCCGGTTTCTATATACTTTCAAACCCTAAAATCATCGATGAACTGATTTATAAGATAAAATGTATTAATTTTGCCATAAAAAATATTATTGAATGTCAATAATTAACACATTTTAAATAATTGACTCGGTTATTTAAAATTTTGATCTATGATTTTGAAAATTTTCTCAGGCAGTTTTGATGGCATTTAGTTAATTGTTGCAAAAAGAAACCTCTTACATAAACTTTCGTAAATACACACGATTATCAGAAATTAACTTCTTAGTATTAGGTACCACTAAAGCAATGATGTAAAAACCGCGGCTCGGGGGGTGCATGCCACCCAAAATGGCATTTGCTACGGCACAAAATAATATGTTATAAGAAGTAAAATTATGTAACTATTAAATTAAAAATAATAAAATGTACACATCGTTTAGTATATTTTCCAACACTTTTACCTTCTGCGGCCTGTGAAAAATTAGAAAATGGATAAACTGGCCCTTCTTTCAAATAGGTTGTGGACCACTGCAATAAAGTATTGAAAAAATGCTAGTTTTTCTATTTATAAATCAGTATCAAATATATTTCAATTGTATTGATTTTTCTTTGAGTGTAAACGTATTACCAACCCTTTTATTAGATAACTAGCTAACATATTGTCTTTGCAACCCTTTTGTCGTGGCTTTCCTGAAGACTGTTAAGCCCTTTAAGCGGCACGGCAAAATGTAATTATTTGCATGTCACTTTGTAAAACAACTCCCTCGCGTACAGGGTGTTAAACAACCCTTTAGCGGGTAGTAATTAAATCAAGGCAGTCTATAAACGCCTTATGGATTAAATACGCTGCTTGTCAAACTTCAATTATTTTATCTAAATATTTTTAAAAGCCTATTTTCGTCATTTCAATTAATCTTGTGTCAATATGTATTTAATATGAGAGTATTTTTAGTAAAAATAAGACATTTAGAATGTATTCAACTGATTACTGTTGATGTAAAATCGTTTATAATAAATATCAAAATTATCGAATTTAGATTTTATGAATTTATAAAAGCTAGTGGCAGTTGGAACTTGAAGTTGAATAATTTATTTACACATATTTTTATCTCTAATAATTGGGAATTAGAAATGGTGCAGAGATTTTAACATTTAAAAGCTTAACCACAATATTACTAAATTCAATGGAAATCTTTAAAAAATTACACACATTTAAATTGAAAAGTTTGACTAGCACTGTGCTATGCCACCTATAAAGAAAAAAAGATAAAGCACAGTCTTAGGTCATATATCTGATCACATCAACCCTTCTCTAGCAGGCAGTCTGAAGAAAGGGTTGGTTACAGAAGGGTTAATAATAATTATCCCCATAAGACAGTCTTTATTAGAGGCTTTCAACAACGTGATTCAAAGGGGCGTTTTAAACTGTTAGTTTTTATAACAATAATTAATAGGATATGTTATGGGGTAATTACTTGGCTTCTGAATCAGGAATATATGATTATAAAAGAAAACCTTATATCCGTAGTTATCTTATTAATACAAATCTAAAGGTCTGAAGATGCATCTCAAACAGGCGACACTCGTGTTTTTGACATTGAAAATTAAAAATAATTTTATTTTTAAAAGCTATTTTATCGGAGGATTGATCATAAGACATTCAAATATCTTTACTATTAGCACGTTAAATAGAAATATATTTCTTTCACAATTACGTCAAATTCTCAAAATATTAGTGTCTATATTTATGTAGATATCCATAAGAAGGTGCTGCTCTTTAATTGAATTAAAATAACAGTGAATATATCACAATATATATGTTGGGTCCGTGGTGCAGTGGTCAACGTCGTTGGCTACGATTACGGATGTCTCAAGTTCAAATCTCGGTTCGAACAATTTCATAAATTGATTTTCAATCGATTTATGGAATCCTTTTCGTAGGCACGGATGTTTCTGATGTCTCGAATTCCCTCTCATCCATCCAATATTAAAAACGAGACGCAACGTGAGCGATTAGCTAATCACCGTTAATTACCGCTAGTCCTGTTCTAGCTCTATCCTTCTACTTTTAATCTTTTTGAAATTGAGAAGTTGTGTAATTAAACAAGAAGTAGTTTTTTGTAGAGAAAACTTAAATTGAGATATCTCCATTAGGAGTCCATATGCTCCACACTGATAGTGGAAATGGTAAAATATATATATTATCGATATAAAATCATGCATTATTAAAATTGTATACGTAACTACATAAGTATGAAGCATAATATTTAAGGCAAAAATTATTTTTAAGTAGCTTTTTACTTTTAACCACGAATAAGTAAAGTGTTCTCAATAAAGAATGAAGTTTCTCAAAAGCAAACTAAAAACAAGACCGTATATTTAAAAGTTAAAATAAAACTTTGAAGGAGAGAATTAAACACTTTATACGATTCAATAAATTATGATTCCTTTTTTAAAAAGTTTGTTTTGAAATATTAGTGGGCGGGGTTCGATGAGTTGGGCCGGAATACGGATAGTTTCTTGTTTCGTTCATTTTATTTATTTATACGGAATTTATTAGTTTTTTAAACACTTCGTTTCATAATTGAGGTGTTTTTAATTTGACACAGGGGTACATCCTACTTTTAAAAGTGATATTAATTTAATTTGCTTAAGAGAATATTTACTTTTAACCCTGTGAGTCCATGATGACTTTCGGCAACGGTTCTATTCTGCATTTAAAACTATGTAAGAAATTACTTGTTATGGAATCAATACGTGAAATCGGTTTAATATTCTTTGCTCATGTTAGATTCTTATTCACTACCTATTGTCATCATTTATCACACGCTGCCTTTAAGATTATTTGCTAATAAATCGTCAGTTACTTTGCTTCTCCTATCCTATGTAAGTGTATCATATCCACCTGCTTAAAGAATAGTTCTAGAATCCTGTTGATATTCAGGCTTTTGTGAGACATCTATAGCGCATGTCCAATATAGGTTGTGGGAAGGAAGATACCGCTGGATTGATGAAGATGTTAAGCCTAGCGGTATTTAGTTTAAGTACAATTGTAAACTTGCGTATTACTTAAAACAAACAAAGTTCTTATATCTGTGGGGTGATGGCAGAAGTTGATATATCAGTTTTACCTTACTTTACAAGAGAATACATATAATCTTTGAATATGATATTTTCATATCGTTTCAAACTTTCTATAAAAAGTGTGAGTTGCCAGATGTTGATATATAATATATACATATCAAGTATTGCCACCCAATAGTAGTAAAAATTATGCAGAGGTATGTATAACATTATATTTTTTGGCTTCGCATTCTTTTTAATAAATTGACATCCAATTTTTTTCAAACGGAATATCTTTAGCATGGATAATGGCTGACACGAGGAAGACTATTTTGCCACCACGTGATGATGAATATTTTCTATAAATCTTGAGAATAAACCCAAAATGACAAAAAATGGACATATCAGCTTCTGCCATAGATACATAATGTGTAGTTTTGAAAAAGCCTGTTTTATTGTAATATAATAAATTATATAGAAAATAATGAAAGATTTGTCAATCTGACACAATACATTCTAATTAAAGAAGTATTCTTAAACGAAATCGGAATGGCGTTAAATGGTTTTGAGTAACATGCTGTTCTTAGTTTGTATGAATTTATAAAAATTACTTTTTAAATTCTACTAACAGAGTATGAAATGGAAAAAAGATGTTTGTTTAATTTTATATAATATTTGGGTACATAAATTATCACAAAATTAACATCAAATTAACCAATAATCAAAACTGTTTATGATGATAAAAATGCAAAATGAATGGAAAAAGTAATTGGAAATCTTTATAATAATAAACATATATTCTATAGTCCACAAGGTTCGCAAAGTGTTTAAGGGTATCTTTAATTGCCGCAGAGGCGTTGTATTGGAATTGAAGAAGCGTTAAAATGTATAATTTATCAAGATGGTAAGGATGATTAGTGCTTTTTTACGATTGTATCGCGTTTTATAGGGGCATCAAACATACGAGGTTTGTGTTTTATTCCATACGCATGCCTCCCTATTAATTAATTTTATTAACGACTTTTATACAGCGATTTTTTCGGCCACGGAACGCGCAATTAAAAAAATAATTAATCGTGTGATAAACTGACACAGTCAAAATAATTACCCCACACTTTAAAAACCAGTTAAATTATGTATAGACTTTGATTTCAACATTATTTTATTATTAATATTAATTGAAATGGCATTCAATAAGAATACTTAACGATGAAACTACTTTATTAATGTTTCTAACGCTCCGATTAGTATTATTCTATATTTTTTAATTAAAGAGGAAGTGTAAGATATTTCGTGAATTCTTCGAACGTATTTACTTCTACAAGATTCATTATTAATTTTGATAGCAATTTCGGCATTACGCCATCGTCAGAACCATTTGAACGACTAAAATTTTAAGCTATGTTCGCGGTAGAAGGATCATATTGATTTATTATGGTATCTATATTTTTTCTACTCTAGTACACTAAGGTGTAATGACTGGCTATGAGTCAACCGCTACATTTCATTTTGGTCATTTTGGTTTTTCATAAAGGGGAACGTTTTAATCATCAAAAAAACTTGGGAAAAGTGCCAAAAATGTTAACTAATTGACAAAGACGTTCAGTAGTATAAATACATTTTTGAAGATAATTTAATCATTTAGGTCAACAAATATTCTAACACTATCCGCCATCAATTGGCTTATGGAAAAAAGTGACAGAAAAGAGAGTATAATCTATGCCATATATATTCATATGTTGTGGTTTTGCCTGTCACATACGAAGGGTAGGTGAAAGAAAAATCATTGTCACATTGACTCAGTTTTGAGATAAAAGTGTAAAAACCGTATAGCTCAAAATTAAAAGTAGTCTTGCATGTCAGTAGTTCTTGTAGGATTTCTCGTTGTTCATAGACAACAATTTTCCTTTGTCGTATGTGTGTGACAGTGATTTTTCAATGATTTCAATTTTTTCTTTCTGTGCTCAGAGTTTAGACGGCAATTTTTATAAAAAATTTCTTAGTATGCTATTCAATAGCATACAAAATTCCCCACAAGATGGCATCGTTAATTCAATGTTTCGATTTCGATGGACAATATCTTTCTTTCACCTGCACTTCATATACAAACATAGCATTGACGTGCGGAGAGTTTATCTCTCTCTCGCAGAACCTCACTTGTATATGAGTAAGTAGGATACAAGAGCATGCACCGGAAGCCCTTGTATCTCGCTCCCACCTTTCAATGTACATGTGATTGAGAAAAAAAGAGAGAAATCCACGGCACGCGCCTGAAATTTAGTATCCTTTCGGTTGTTTCATTACTCAGTCAGTCTACCAACGCTGGCCAGTGAGATAAAGTTTCAAAATGTGTTTGAAAATTGAGGAAAAAATAATTAGATTTAAAATACATTTGAGGGAAATATTATTCAATATAAGCTCTTTCATAACACAATAAGAATATAGATCATTAATTTTATATAATGTAACATAAATAACAGCCTAGATAATTTGATTTACCTAATCATTTTATATAATACATCAATAATTTCAATTATACAGAAGCTTTTATTCTGATTGGTATCGTGAACTAAATATAATATTCTTTCATATTACGTTATAAGCTCATTACACCGTCGCATTTTTTATTACATGTCGCTAAGGAGACATTAAAATGGAGCATAATTTGTCCGGACTATGCTTACATAGGGTAGACATTTAATTCTTCGAAGCACATGTGTAGCGAATAGGACGTGTATAACTATCTCCTTCATTGCGTCAGAAGATAAGCTATTCTGTATGGAAATGAAAGAGTGGGTATAATGTAAATGCGAGCAAAGAAGTGATACAGTTTTTTAGTTTTTAGATGGACACGTAGGCGACTGTTACTTAGGTTTTATGATGTAAGGGTGGTCGCCAATAACGGATGACTCAACCTTCGTTCCTGCAGATCGATAAAACCAATATCAATTATCATAAGGGTATGAATTCGGAAGGGGTTGTTTTTTTAAAGGTTCGGTAGTGTTTTGTACACTTGCAGTAAATCTTTCTTTATCTGATTATTTATACAGGATTTAATACAGCTTTGTTTTAATTCATTTACTAAAAACTGTATTACAATAAAAGTATACTAGCATGATTACTCGGCTTCATTGCCGAGTGGTCAACCTCGTGAGCTTCGATTGCGGGGCTCACGGGTTCAAATCCCAGTATGGATGGTTTCATAAAATGATTTTTCAATCTATTAATGGATTTCTATTCAAATATCTGTGATGAATGAAAATAGCTGTGTGTGTGCTCTCAGTGTGGAGCATATGAACTCATTATGCAGATATTTCAAAAGAAGTTTTCTATGAGAACCGCTTGTTACTCAGTTCTTTAACCTCTCTTTTTAGAAGAGAGTCGTGATATAGGGATAGGACTAGGACAGGACTAGTGGTTATTTGATCATTCTCGGCACTCTTGCTACCCTCCGTTTTCAGGATTGGATCACTGTACCACGGACCTGGCACATAACTAAATAAAATTATTTTAATACACAAATAATTCATTACTTTATCATTAAAAATACCGTTCTGATTAAACAGCGGAATTTCTCGATGCAGAGCTGCACAATAAAGATCTTTCAACTTGTGTTGTTATTGTTGTACTATTGACAGCTACGTTATTGAAATTTAAATCTAGTGCAAGAAATCGACCGAAATATGTTTGAATATATCGTCTAGACTTTATTTTAAGTATCAGTATTAATCGAATGCAACGGTTAAAATATCAGGCCATTACAGCTTTTCATTTGCCATGGTAAGGACAATATAAATTCTGTTATTACAACACTATCGTGAAATAAGTATCTCTATACACTATGGATATCTTTGGATCAGGCATTCCAACTCGAATATTTGAATATTCTATATCCGTATATATTCGGCCGCTTTTTAACTACTCCCTAGTTGGAATCCTTACTGTGGATCAACAGGCACACATAATTATTAATTCACCCTGCGAAAATTGCGTAGTGATACTCCTACAATAATTCGTCCGAACTAATAATATTAACAAGTTTGCGGGGCATGTAGTAAACCTCGATTTCCACCAGGCCGGGTTTATACAACTCCCATGGGACAAACAACCCCTTTCGATACAACAAAAAATATCAACCCTTAACCCTGCATCGATAAGAGAGACAAAATGCCAATCAGGAATGCAGTGGCGTAGAACGCACGAAATTATGATACAAGTATTTCTTTACGAAGTCAGTTAAAAATACTACGACCAAAACAATAAAAATATCCGCTTATTTAATACCAAATTTACAACTTTGTTATAATATGTCTGGTGTTAGAAAACAAACAGTACAAGTGCTTATATTAAGGTTATTTTTTAAATTTATTTCCAAATCACTAACGTGTATTTTCAAGAAGACTGCAAGAAGTTTTGAAGAGTATTTTTATCTCAATTTTAAATGTTTTATTTAAATAAACATTAGAATGTTTACCGTACAAGTTTACTGTGAGACCAAAGTGAGCGTATTTTTTTATACAAATTTAACTTTAGCTGTACTCGATTTTATTGATATATATCCAATATCTATGCGATGAAATAAGTCAATTTACATAATTAATATGTATCTTCATATTAATACGTAAATCAAGCATGGCATTCGGAACGGTTTCAGTAAGAGAGTAAGTGTTTAGCTATTCCCAGATACCTCATTTAGACGACTGTAAAATGACTTGTAATATATTATCAATGTTTATTTAAAAAAAAATGTTGAGAGTAAATTCCACAATATGCCACAGTCAGAATTATCTTTTTTTGGAGCCTATAATAGTAAAAACAATTTTATAATATTTAACACAATACTATTTTTACTTTATGATGATGGATTTATAATGACTTAATGGAAATTCATTTATTATTAGAGCTAAAAATTATTCATTTCAAAGAACACTACATTTAAAATTATTTATTAATATTCATAGTTCGGAGTATCATATAGAAATATGTCCAAACATTTATATAAATTAAATTGTATATTATGTAATTATTCTACTTCCATGTGAACATATAATCACACAAAAATACAGTACATGGACTGTAAACACGTTCGATACTCGCCTGCTAACTATTGATTGATATCATTGTGTTATTATCGGTTGCGACTGCATTACATACATCAACTAAATGAATACAAGCGTTAATTCAAACATACATATCTATATGCCACATATAGTATGTACAAAATAAATGTCATTATAATTTATATAATGCAATATACGGTTGTTTTGTAAGAGTAAATAAATTGAAGCTTGAATGCATGAAAGGATGCCATAGAAATCTAACAAATTAAATTATTGTAAGTGTAGTGATAAAAATAGCAGAACATTTTTTTGGAAATGTGGCAGTTGTTTATTGTCTCATTTTAATAAATTTAATATTTGAGTGATATTCCGTACTGTATATTGTAGGAAATTAACTCGCATGGGAAAATTGGGAAAAAAATTTACAATATTAATGATAATTGTATATCATTTTAAGCATTCGGCGACAATTATTTAAAAAGCGTGGCATTTTTTCGAGTGCCAATAACCAAAAATTTGAGGTTACGATGGGTTATTAGTTTGATGATAAAGATAGAAGTAAAGAACTTATTCAATATCTGATTACCAGTAACATCTATGTATAATTGAACCCAGCACAAAATATTTACGGACACATTTCTATAATTTAAGAATTTAATACATCGACTCAGGGTGCTTGATGTAATTTCAATATCAAATTTGAATTCTTGAGATTTTCATGTATTTTATCACTAACGACCCGGATTTCGCCTTTCGGCATCTTCAGTCATTAGAGCACACGAGTGAACTCGAACTGACGTGACGGAAACGTTTCTGTTTTTATGTATGAAGTTAAACTCACTGAGATGCACATATTTATTATGTCTACGTGCACTCAACATTTCGGAAAAAATGACAAATATGATTACTAACAAATGATTTTTAATTTGCCGTCTTTTTTCCCACAATTTCAAAATTCCCGTGTCTTTTGCAACACTACCTAAACCTCATGTCGGAAAGTTTAAAGTGAATCAATTTTAACTAATTTTGTATCACTAACTATTAAGTAATTTAGCTTTTTAATAAAAATAACAATCATCAATAAATAAATACAAGTGAATCTAGTTTTAAATTGATGGTTTTCTTGTTTGTTATTTTGATCAGAATTATTAACTATAAAAAACGATGTTTTGTAGAATACGTATAAAAATGTATATATTTGGCATTAAAACTAATAACTGCTTTAGTAGGAGATATTTTGTAAATTTTAAATAACGTGAAGTAAACTCAGTGAAAATTTTCATTTACTCGAGAACAACTCGTGAGGAATAATAGTCATTTCTAACACCAATGCCCATGATCACAAATGATAAATTGAAAAATATATTAGTTTGATATTAGCCATTCCAGGACTTGAACTGAGATCCATCTGATTGCTAGTGTCTCTCTAGGCTCCAAGCTTTTCCAAGTAGGCCACTGAGTCCAAAAATTTTACAAATTGTGTTTTTCGTAATAAAATATCTGGCATTTATACAGTCAGGCTGAAAATGAAAATAGATGTTTCCATTTTAGCTTCTTTGCTTATATTATTTAAAACATTTCATTCCGTGATAGATGAATACAATTAGCATTAAGTATTATAATCGCTGTGTATATCAATACTTAATCGGTTTTTTTCTGCTTTCTTTTTCGTTAATAGAGGCAATAAAAAATTAAACATTCCTGTCGTTTATTTTATACTGTTTTTCTATAAGACAATAATTATTTTAATGTCCCTTTGTCACGTGATAGAAGATGTTTATTATTTCCAGCGAATCTAAATACCAAAGTAATTTAGTCTCCAGATTTAAAAATAATTATGGGGACATTTTATTTAATATGATTTTTATGTTTCCCCGACGACGCCCCGAACACTAAATTACATTCCCTGATTAGTTGCCTAAACGATTTATTTTTATTTATTATTACTCTTTTGCACGAATCTTCACTTTTTGTACAAATATTGGTTTATACATTTTTAAAATTGATTCTTTCGATTTCGTAAATATTTTCCCATAAAATTCAACGCTTATAGGACACGACGTGCAGTTATTCACTAGTGAGTCAGTTTTTGAATAAACATTGCGAGTCGATTGCCCTTGTAATTCGTTCATTCAATACGTATCGTTTTCTACTCAATTATTTTTTCACTCTACCTTTTATTGATAAAGCATTGTTTGAGTGGAAAACACCTTAAGGATAAGCGGACAGAAGAAACATTGTCACATTGACTCAGTTTTGAGATAAAGTGGGAAAACTGTAGAGCTCTGTTGTTTTAATACAGCTCAAAATTAAAAACGATCTTGCATGACAGTGTCCTCTGACAACTATCTTCCATTGTCCAATTTGTGTGACAATGATTTCAATCTTTTCTTTCTGAGATCAGAATTTGGACAGCTTTTCAATTAACATAAGATCGCTCATTTTGCGATTTGAGTGGACAATGATCTTTCCGCCTGCTCTTAAAATTTTTCAAAATTCGAAATTCTATTTGGGTTCTCCTCGAGTCATTAATTTGTTTTCTAAACCAGGTTGTTATTGATAATGCAATGTGTGAGTAGAATCAAAACAATTCGTAACGGCTCTAATATTTCCATATAGGTAAAGGAGTGGCTCTCATTGACTACAAAAAGATCAGTGGATTCGTTCGTTCACGAACGACGCATATCGACTACCTTATAGTTCCAGTAATTACTAGGCACGGATAGCATTCATATCAATATATTTAATTGTTACCTTTTTGTGTAATTTCTTTCCCCAATCCTCCCTTATTACATGTTCTACTATCATAAACTCTTTGTGAAAGAAGAATAACGCGAAAACTAGAAAAACATACTTTTGATATGTCCAATTAAAATCAAACAAGAATTTTGTGGATGAATTAGGATTGTTTCTCTTACATAATATTGGTTTTTTTTAAGAAAATAAATTCTAAAAAAAAGTTTCCCAAAACATTTATTAATGAAACAATTAAAATGTTTCTCAAAATAATACTAATGAAATGAAAGTCTTCCGGTCGCCCTCTGTTAAAAAATATCGAATCATCTATCTCTCAACATTGCCATCACAGGCAATTTGAAATCCTTTTGTTATTTGTTTTCTGTTGTATTTCTCCTTCGTTATTTTATCTAATCAAAAACTTTTTTTTTTAAAAGAAAAATTATACCCTTCCAAGTTATTATGAGTCTGAGACACGTACCGTTATGGGGTGGGAGAGGTGGATTACACCCCACGATAGAATTTCCGATTTTTATATCGCTGTCTTTATTCTGCGTAGCCTTCTCTATTGTTCATGATTCTTAAACTTTTGAAAAGCAAAGTTTATTCTTAGTTAATTTGGAAAGAAAAGTAATATTTTAACTTAAAGGATCAGTTTCAATCTAATTTCGCTTTGTATCTCGCGAGCTTAATTTTTTTTTAATGATAAAGTTTTGTCATCTTGGCTAAAAAATATTTCAGTTATTTATTAAAATAATTTTGAGTTCATAAAAAATTATGTGTATAATTTTTAATGAAGCCAAATCCAATATATTGGAATGCGACAATTTTTATGAGAATCGAGATCTTTCAAAAATCAAACTCAAATAAACACAATATCATAAAGTTTGTCAATCCATTTCATTTCAATTGATTTATTATTAAAATCAAAATGTCACACATTTTTTACCTTCCTTTTTTTTTGTTTTACCATTCAGATTGAGCTTTTCCCATTCAAAAAAATCTGATAACACATAATAGCCGTCGTTACAATTTAGTAAAACATAAATAAAATATGTTTAAAAAACTGTCAATTATTAACAATAGATTATGTGATTCAAATATTTTCTGTTCGCTTGGCAACCAGTGCTAGTAATATTTTATTTAAATAATTTAAATCTACCTTTTATCATTCATTTCTGCATTATTCCTTTATTAATATGGGACGGTTGTACTCACCTGAAACAAACAAAAACAATATAAATTTAGTAAAGCACATAATTTTGGGTTTTTTGATTTATTCATTATCGTACTATAAATAATGTAATTAACAAAAACAGTAATTTTTGTATGAAAGCCAGTATTTTCTAATTGGAAAACAAAATCTGATTGTGTCTATAATTACTGTGCATATTAAATATACAAAATAATTATTTTATATTGTAAAATAGCAAAGTTTCTCATTACATGCGAGTTATTAAAACTTAAGGCATGTCTTTTAAAATGGTTTTGTGGTAATTGAGTGTTATTTCACTTTAAATATGAAGTAAAATTGGTGAATAATCGTTATGTTATAGTATTACCTACATTACTTGGCCGCCGCCGAATTTGGAACTAGAATTGTCAGCCTTGAATAAATTTCCCCAATCTACTTTTAATAATCGTCGCTAAAATATCAGTTTTGGAATTTATTGAAATTTCAGTTCTGGTTGAGTATGAAAACATTCTTAACGCAAAGGTGGCCCCCTCACTAGCGGCCAAGTTAAATTGGTACATCTATAAAGTCATGTCACATTTTTCATGAGAGATTTAAATACCTCGCTTCTTAGTTATAACTGTGTGTATTTAGACAGGCCAGTTCTTAATCTAATAAATAATATAACTTTATTTTAAAACAGTGCAAATTAAGATATGTGTTATTTTATAAAATATCAAATCGTACTTAATAAATAAGGCAGTGATATGAAAAATAATGTGGATACAGTTTGGGAAGCAATTTAAGACACCGCGAAGATAATAATTATGCAAAAGCTGGCGCGTTGGAATTAGGGATTCTTTTCAACAAAGGTATGATCCCAGACAATCAAAATTGCAATGGCGTACTTACAAGCGTGTCCCAACTATATAAATAAAAATTTCCCTGTAAATTAAAGAAGGCGAGTACTTATGCGGAGGGGAAGAAAAGATTACGAAAAAATATATATAAGGGTGCGATCGCCTCCCATCCTCCCCCGCTTATTTTGCAGACGTTTTTTTTCATCTCTTAAATTATTGTACACCTTTTGTGTGCGCGTAAATCAATAGGGGAGAGTGGGGTGGAATGAGGTGTGTATCTCTTTTTTGCATATAATTGCGTTTTTTCGCTCGCTCTCGTAAATAGTAAAATAGGAGAGACCTTCTTTGATGTTGTCGATACTTTTTTCTCCTTATTAAGCTGGCGCTATTGAAATTGAATTTTAAATTAATTTGTTTTTGTCCAGTTTAATGTGTTTTTTTTCTCCCCTGTTTATGTGTGTTTATTACTCAATTTAGATTGCAAATATAAAAGTCTTAAGAAAAGAGATTTAAAAACTTTGATTTTCTTGGGTCTTTACAGAGCTGCGTTTTATTTTCAAAATTGATTATGAATGTTTATAAAACATAAACTAGTGCAGTTAAAATAATTGAATTATGATAATATTCTTTACAGTGTGTATGAGTAGCATCGAAAATTTAAATACAAGAAGTCTATAACAGTGCTACCCAAACTTTTTGTTCCACGGCTGACTACTACAAAAATTAAATTAATTTATCTAAAGCTTTAATTAACATTATATATTAACATACATCTCTAAATCTGTATTTTACAATCACCCCAATTTAAATTTTAAAAAAATTCAATAAAATCACGAAAAATGTGTTTTTATATGACAAAATATACATATCGTCAGCCTTACTAGCAAACTGCTTATCTACATTTCAGCAAAATGTTCGGAGGGCTTAAAAACTGAATTAATTCAGTTTTAACTAATGTTATTTTTGGATTTCAAATATCTTATATGAATAATGATTATAATTAAAACATTGTTCATATAACCTATGTAAAATTCATTGAATAAAATTAGTTAAAACTGAATTTATTAAGTTTTTTATGCTCTCCTAAATGTTTTGCTAAAATTTAGATAAGCAGTTTGCTAGTTAAGCTGACGATATGTAAAAAGAAAAAATATACAAATAAATATGTGTAGCTCTACTGGAACTTTTTGCAGTGCAGAAGCCCCCATGGGGTCGTGGCCAATAGTTTGAGAAGCACTGGTGTATAGGTTTAGTTTAATGTGAGCTAAAGATGTTTTGGCCAATTTCTCTTATTTGTAGATGCGATAACTGTACTTCATTTGGTATTATAGATACTTCTAGATAATATTGATAGTGTAAAATTCGCAAGAAATGAAAACTAATTTGTTTTATTCTCAATTTTCTAGCTGAGTGTTTTGTATTAACGCTTTTGTTACATAAAAACCCCTACATGGGAGATGCAGTGATCTAAAATGCAGGCAATTACATCTCATAACATTTCATATTAAATATTAAATAAGAGTCCTGACGGGTATCGCGAAGGAAAATGAGAAAATGTGAGGCTAGCATAATGTTGCCTAGTGTTTTATATATTTATTTCTACAGTGAGACAGAATAGGAAATGATTGCCTAGTAGATTTTCATGAAAGCGTAATAGGAACAACGCGAGGCGTAATGGAAAATATAAGCCAAAACGTGATTATTAAGTTTTGGCCGGGGGGGTGTTCTGGGTTCTTTCTTATTAGGGAAAAGTAAATGATGGAGTGTGGAGACTGGGGTGTTTGTTTTTGCGAAGCCAGTAGAACGGATTTGATATATCGAATTATTACGTGGCCTTAGATTGTATATATTAATAGCATGTTTTGATTACTATATCTGAGCAGGGCTCGAATTTGACAGGAGTATAGCACACCGATACGAAAAAAATTCAGTTTGAAAGCTATAAAAAATATTTGAAACTGGTGTCGAATAATAATTATTGTCGAAAACAATAGAGACAAAATTTATAAAAGAACAAGAGCTTCGGTTTGTAAAATTTTATATTTAGGGTTGTGAATCTGAGAAGTCCAATATTGAGCAAAATTAATTTATTTAGTACCATTTCAAATATTTGATACGTCTTTCATCACAGTTATTACATTTGGAATTTTTTTTTGATATTGTAACGGCAGTTCCTGTTACATAGGTCAAACAGCAAATCATTTCGAAGTTTGGGTTCATCAAAATTTTTTTTTTTTTGATAATATTACATATCCTTAATTAATGTATTTTTTCAAGCGTTGTCTTATGCAAGCAAAAAATTATAAAGAACAATTTCGGTCATTGCAAAAATTTACGAGTCCGTGGTGCAGTGATCAATAATTTTTTCAACCGATTTATGGATTTCTGTTTGTAGGCATGTATTTGTTTGTATTGTCTTAAATTCCCTCCAACTCATCCGATACTAAAAACGGGTTGATTAGTTAATCACTAGTCCCTTCCTAGCCATATCCTTCTATTCTTACTCTCTTCGAAAATGAGCGGTTGAGCAATTGAATAACAAGCAGTTCTCTTAGAAAAAATCGGTTGCGATACCTCGTATAGGTTTCCATATGTTTCATATTGGGAGCGGACACGGTTAAAAAAAAGTTTTTGACGTGTAAATTGTACATAATCTTGACCTACTTGAATAAAATAATGAGGATATTAATAAAAGTAACGATTGTTATCAATAATACTTCAATCAGAGTTAATAACTTCCCAAATCCTACATTGTTTCCATTAAAAATGAATAACGAATATCTGGTATAGTAACATTGTTCTAAATAGTATATTTTTTTAAATTCAAACTTTTAAAGTGATTAAACTTTTAATTTGTTTATTTGTTTTTAAGATTATTATGTCAAGAGCAAAATGCGTGTCATTTGTAATAAAATTTCAAGTAGCATATCAAAAGGAACCAATTATTTTAAGATTCAACTCATTATAAAAGGAAGCCGTTTTCTAAGAAATCGTTTTATGAGCGATATAAAAAAAAATTTCGAAATTAACTTCGTTTTTCTATTTTCCATCCCCCTTCTTGTGGAGTACGTATAAATAATATGCATTTTATATTCCTCATGCCTAGAAAACATTAGAATTTCCCCCATTACTTTAGATGGTACTTTCTTCCAATGGTATTTATTTTAGGAAATATCAAATGTACCTACACGGTGATTGGAAAGTTTTGAAATAAAATAGATTATATTATCTAACTATAATAGATTAAGTTTTGCTTTCAAGTTATGATGCTGATTTTTTATAATGATAATATTTTTTTGGTACCATTGCCCACTAAAAATTATTATTCAATTTACCATATACTTTATTTTACAGTGATGCAATTTGTAACACACGGTAGAGTAAAATGAATGCTCATTATAATAGAATGTTTGTAGAACACAATACTTTGTTATTTTTATTCTATTGTAATGGAGTTCTTCCAAGTGAATGCAAATTTAATAGATAAATGCTCATTCATTATAAGCACAGTAAAGATAAGAATGTAACCAAGACAAAGATAAGTGCAAAATTGCTGGCCTTACCTTACATACAAAAAATACAATCCATTATTTAAATGTTGAACTAAGCTATTTACCACTATTTAAATTATATTTATATTATTTAAAACAGAAATATGTTATGCAAACACTAATTTTTGTGTCTTCACTTTATTCAAAATAAACGAAATGTGAGCTACCAATATTAATCATTTGAGATATATATTTATTCTTCGTATCAAAAATAAATTGTACAAAACATAATTAATTATTAGATTCCTAGAATCCCAATATTGAAAATTTACTAGTGGTGAGCTATCTTACAAAGCCGCATAACTAACTTTGTTGTATTAAAGTTAAGTTAAAGTGAACTTTACTGTTTTGGTGAGGAATACTTAATAAATCCCTCTCACTAATCTTATCCAAAAACCGAGGCATGGAAAAAGCGATTAACTAATAAATTACAAATCCTATCCTAGCCCTGTTCTTGTATCTACAATCCTTCCAAAAAAGATCAGCTGTGTAAAAGAAGACACGTTTTCTTAAAACAAACCACTTTGCGATGCTTCGTTATGAGTTCATATGCTCCACGTATGATTTTAGTAATTAAATATACGAATACTTCGAAAAGTTCCAGACTAATAAGAATAAAATCCAAGAAAAGTGCCTTTATTATTCCAATTTATTAAACTTTTTGGTGTATCTTTAAATTTGAAATGCTGTATTGTAGATGTAGATAATATATAATTAATAGATCAAGTCAGAGTTTCCAACCACCCAGTGAACCGATCTTCTTTAAATTGCGTGACACGATTAAAAAAGAGATTATAGCTTTTTTACGATGGCGTATAAATTACAGTTAAATACAGAAAAGTTTATATTCTTTATGTTAAAAACTATCTATTCATTTTATTCCCTCATTGATATAACTTGAATGTGGTAATTGTGATTTTTTATACGGGTCGAATTATCATTTTATTTATGGTTCGGTTTATTCCGTATTTAGATTGTTTTTTTACGAAATATTTTCCGAATTATGACATTAAGTATATTTATGTTAATTGTCATTAAAATTTTAAGTATCGTATTCCTAGAAAAGAGTGATTTACATCCCGTGTAACTTGTAGCAAACTAATTTAGATTGTATTGATCTAGAAAATAACTGAACAGAATAAAGTATATACTATAAAATATTTGAGAGAATTATGTCGTGTTTCCTTTAAAATACTAAGGTTATCTTACATATAACAGCTCAGACCGCTCTGTAGATACTTTATTATTATCAAATATCTCATGTAGGTACGACATTTTTTCATGACGTAAGCGTTCGTCTCGTAAACAATGCACACACAGTTCCGACGTACTAGCTATTTTAGATATTCGTTATTTCAATTTCAATACCATCATCTATGACGGGTACGGTTATACTAGTAATTAAATATACTGCTTGTTAAGCTCAAATATTGTGTTACAACATTTTAAGTATTTTTATTTTAAAACGAAATAAAATTGAATAGAATTATAATTTTATTTTGTAAAAGAAGACATCATTAATATTTTATTTATGACATTATTTGTTTTTAGTTTGCTCAATATTTCTTATAGAGACTTTATTAGTTTGTATTTAAAATGTAAAATTTCATTACTTAAACCACTTATCAGATGTAGTATTACTGGTAATTTTACAGGTGACTTAAATTCAATCAAATAAATATTTAAAATAGTCAGGACAGAGTAATATCGACCCCTGGTTCGGGGGTTTCTGCTTAGTAAATAAGTAAAGAAAAAATAAGTATCTGCTGTATAACACAGAGTAATTCTGAATAAAAATAATTTTCTAGTAACTTGTTAATCTAGTCCTAGAATAATCAAATTTGCCGGCGTCCGTGGCGCAGTTGGTAGCGTCGCTGGCTACGGTTACGGATGTCTCGGGTTCAATTCCCGGTGCGGACGGTTTTCATAGATTAGTCTTTCAATCGATTTATGGATTTCTGTTCGTAGTCTGAGTCCTCTCTCCCACCCATCCCATCCCAACGGGGCATAGCGACAACGATTAGCTAACCACTAGTCCTGTCCTAGCCCTATCCTTCTATCCCTACTCTCTTCGAAAAAAGAGAGGTTGAGCAACTGAGTAACAAGCAGTTCAAGTAGAAAAAAATCCTGTTAAGATACTTACATTAGGAGACCATATGCTCCACATTGGGAGCGGACATGGAAAAAAAAAGTATAATCATTCATATAAGAAAATTTCATTTACAACTAAATACGCACAACTGCAAGACTGCATCTTTGCACGATGCGTAAGAGCATCAATATTTTATCAACAATTCACAACACTACCCTACCATAATAGGGGTAGATTTTTCTCTATTGCGCGATGCATCTTTACCCCGGGGTATGAGAGGGTGCTTGTTACCCCTTTGATAAAAAAATCGCATTAAAAAAAATCGTTACCCTGAGCTGATATCCATGAAAAAATGCATTACTGTCACCCCTCACGAATTTAGCCCAGGAGACAATACTTTCAAGTCGGGTGTGTATTGTTTCATATCCGGGGGATGGTATTGTTTAAATCGATAAATACAGACACCGAAAAGAGAGCTATAATATACGTCTTATACCTTTGCATTCCGGTTATAAGGTTAGGATCACGGTATCTCTAGGATTTAGGATCACGGTATCCACACACGGCTCTATGATCCATACTGATATATACACGGAATCCATACATACTAAGGCACCGAAACGGTGTGTGTATTATACAGAAACCGTGTAAAAAGTGCAAAGTTACACGACATTTACTCTAACTAGTAAAAAAACTGTTTTATTGCTACCTTCATTTCTTTACCAGTTATTATCTAAAAATTGATTTTTCTGTAATTTTTCATAATTTTATAAAAATTGAGGAATTAGCACAAAGAGTGTATTTAATTTGAATTATTGAGATTTTGTACACTTCCATGTATTTTGTCACTAACGACCCGGATTTCGCCTTTCGGCATCTTCAGGCATTCGAGCGCACGAATGGACTCGAACTGACAAACGATAAGCAGTGTCTAACGTTTATGTAGAAGATAAAAATACGACAAATATTATTTACGAGATAAGATATTATACGTCTGGGATCCACACTGATACCTGAATTAACATTTCGAGAATCGCCTTAATCCTTATTTTGTAAACAACACATTAACAGAATGGCGAATTACCGCTTTCCAACTACTTTTAGAATTACCAGTGATTTTACAATTGTAATAGCATTGTGGGTTTCAACGGGATGCTTTTGAACTGATCAGTTGATAATGCTCGTAATAAGCGAAACAAGTCCTAATCATTATATGTGGGAGTAGTACTGACAAATTGTGTTTTATTTTTAAAATATAATGCCTTTTCACCAAGAATTGACAGTTAACACCCTAAAAGGTAAAAAAATATGCTTTAAAAAAAGTCCAGGAGAAGAAACATGTATGAAGTAGCTCACCAGACAATTTCAATTTCTGAAAGTAGCTCACACCCTTATTGAGTTTGGAGGCCACTGGCTTAAAATATAATAATCGAAAGTATACATAGTGCATTTTTTTATGTTTGTCCAGTAGTAGCTCAAATCTCATTAAGACAACTATGTTTTCGATATCGTATAGGTTAAATCGATATTATAGTAGTGAAGCGTGGATATTAAGATTAGTAGTTACAGAATGGAAAAACAAATATACAATTTGTTCGAGCTTTAAAGAAAGACACAAAAACATGTAATATCATCAACTGTGTATTTTTCAACCAGGTTAAAGTCTATCGAAGCCATATTGATCTTACATTATATACAAACCACATTTTACAAAGCATGAGTTTTTTTTATTACGTAATTATAAATGTATTCTCAATACAGATCATATAGTTTCTTAAAATACCTGAATAGAACTTGTTTTTTACGAGAACTGGGCGTAATTTAGACACTAAAACTCCCTTTTTCGGAGAGTGTAAAGATAGAAAAATGAGGCTAAGATAGTACTATTCGTTAGCCAATTTCTCTATCGAACGAAAGGTAAAGAATATTAGTCTCATCTATAATATTGAACACAGAACCATAAATGTATTGACAATTAACGTACTGTGAGTCGAGATAAACGCCCATAGACGTGTAAAATATTTATATATGTATATAAATAGGATAAAAAAAGTAGATTTCCTGACTTGAATTCATACAGTATCGAATAAACTTTACCTGCACAGTCTTATAACCTTAAAATGAAGCTGTGTGTTTTATTTAACTCACAGCATTTTAACAGTATAGTAAAGATTCCAACTTGAATTCCTTTTTTAACTATTCGATATTAGAATATTTGTGCAACTATTTGAATAGTATTCGTTATAATTTTTAATGAAATATATTACAAAATCGACGAAAGATCACATCACCATTTCACCAGATTTCAAGAAAAATAATGAATACCCCAGATAGCGGTTCTTTTGCCCTCATCTAACTGATTTTTATATAATTGTATGTCATTAATTATTAAAGTCGAATATTAATATAATTTTCATACTTCTGAAACTATAGTTTCCGTTTTACTATTCGATATTTGAATAGTTGATAATGATGAATAGTTGAAATCGCTTCAGTACAGTACGTAATTTTAATGTATATATTATGTTTCCCTTCATTTATCGTAACTTATGTTTCAAACACCAGCTGCAAAAAAAAAAACAATTGCCTGCCGAGTCAAATAGAGTAATTCATTTGAAAAATAATAGTATAAAAAAAACATTCAAAGGATATATTATTCACCGAACAAAACAGTAATTACTATTCGCCGTGTAAAAAACTAAATCTATTCATAAAAGTGTAACAAGAATGTATTTACATTTCATATACAATAAAACGTTAAAATCGTCCAAACATTTAGTTCTAGATATCAGGGATACAAGTATAAAAAACGTTTTGTTCTTTGCCTCAAAGGTACGTCGCGGAACTCACATTAATTATAATATCCGATTTAAAAAAGCTATTTAGTGTTTTTTTTTTTGTATTAGGGTGGCAACACTGGGGTGAGTTTTCAAACAATAGCTGAATAATGAATCGAATGTATAGCCACAGATACGTTTTGAAAAACTTCACTACTGCACTACTATAAAAAAATAACGAAGATTTTGTAACTGTTTGCAAGAAAAACGAATGTGCCACAAGAAGATTATATCATCGTCGTTCTGGAAGAAGACACTAGCTGAAAAATACTAGTTTTGAGTATTTTAACATTGAAGTTTTCAAATGTTTGAAATGCCATATCTTTTTCGTTTTGTTTGTTTGTAAAAAACTGTTTTTAAGTGAAAGTGTAATGTATAAAAATATGGAAATAAGAAATATTTGGTACAACTAACTTAAAATATAATTTTTTCGATTTAGTGCTTTCGTCCAGAACAGCGACGATATTAAAATAGTGAAAAGTTTAGCTAATTTACTAATGTTAGTATTGGTCGTGAAATCAACTCACCAGTATTTGCAGTGAAAATTAATTTTATTAATTTACAATAAGTCAGTGGTGTGATAAGTTTTGATATTGTTTAAAGCACATAATAAATGAATAGACTTTTTCTACTTCAATGCAATCAAGATATCTATCTGTGCATACTTTATGCACAGATTTCATTGTCAGTAGAACCAAAAAAATTATTAAGTTAATCAATTTTTAAAAATAAGGTAATGAATGAATATTTCATTTTCAAATGTTTAATATTAAATCGAATTTCCGTAGCAAAAAACCTTGTGGGGTATAATTACTAGGGGAAAACTACCAGTCAAAATTTTAGCGATACAAAGTGTATCTAAAAAATGTATACATTACACTGGGGCAAGAAAAAACGTTTGTGGCTACTGAATTTTAATTGTCATGCAAAATTAATAAAATATGGTTCATGTCCTGTAATGAGAACGATGATTTAATTTTAAAAGCAGTTACTATCCTATGTTTAAAGCTAGTATTTTTTTCAGAAACTACTTACTGATACTATACAAAGTATTCGTTGAGTTACCAATATAGCCGCATTTTCAAAAGCCTAACAATATGTTAATAAATATTAAAAATTAACATTTTTAAAATTTTTAAATTGAGCCTTTTCTATATGTTATTTTCATGTTAGTGATAATGGATGATGAAAAAAAAATTAAAAATCATTAGTATATTGTATTTGTTTCTATATGAAACATAAAACGAGACAATCTATGCTATTTTTTCACTTTTTTCTGTTACATCGATTTTCTTGTTATCCCAGTATTATGTAAATACATATCAGCAGCGTGCCGTGGGGTTATCTATATCTCTATCGCACAACCTCACTTGTATATGAGCAAGTAGCGCCCGCATGCTCTTGTATCTCACTTACAACCTATATTTTACATGTGATTAAGCGAGAAAGAGAGTACGGCACGGCATGCGACTGATACATATATATTTTTGCTGCTTGGTGTCATGGTGTGAAAAATATAACGAACCTGATCGCTATCTGAACGTTAACTATCCATGGTTTTGTCAAGCTAAATGGTTCGATACCTCGAATTGACATTAATCTCGCAAATATAAAAAAGTAAAATTTGTAACTTTGTAACTAACTATATCCTTGTACATATCACAATTAGTAGCACAAATAGTGTTACTAAACAATTTTATCAGTTTCCATTTTACATTAAAAATGGAACACAAACTTACTGCTGAATTTATGAATACTAATGTAGTTGATATCGCTCAATGTTGGCGCGTCTTCCTGTAAATGGCGACCCCGTTTGGCGACGGGATGTTTTGATTAGTTTTTTTTAATAAGATTTTTTTGCAAGAGCAATATTTTTTTAAGCAGTTTTTCTAGCACCAGGGGTGTGTTTTTTTCGCTTCTTCGTCATTAATGAGCGATTTTGCGGTGCGATTTTCATTGTGCTGTGTATCCTGGCGTGATTTTAAAGGAGGAATATTTTGCCACTGTTTGAAGAGTGTGTAATTATACGTGAGCCGCGATTTGCATACGAATTAAGCGCGTTTTTTTCGCTTTACAATTTGATGAGTCGGTAGGGGTTTTTTTGATGGTTCAAATCTTTCAACGATAAATAATTAGAAGGGTGGAACTTAAGATTTATTGCGCCGTTACAACAAGTCTGTCGCGTGATTGTTTTTTTTTACATTACCGTCATCAGTTGATATTGTCCTACTTAAAAATTGATGATACCTTAATCAGTTTCTTTTCAACATTTCTGACATTATTTCACGTTATAAATAAAGATTTATTTATTTATTTGAGATAATCAAAATAAAACCTTTAATACTGATTTATAAAAACCAAAAAGGTATCATTTTAAAGTATTTCTTCTTCAAATGAACGTTATAATAAATTGATTTAGTAGAATAAATTAAACATTGAAATAACGCATCTAGTTTTTGGAAATCTGTGTTATACCATTGAATAAATTAGTCCATCCATGGACCAAACAATTAGTCAATTTTACATATTAAACACAGTTGTTTTTGGACTGTCGTTCACTCAGAATATATATTATTACGTTATAATTTTTATATCATCGTCATACAAGAGATAGTGAATTTTTCACGAAAATGGACCAATTAACTTTGTGACTGTTTACGAACATAACAATTGTAAAAAAATTACTAAATTGATTACAAATGTTCAAACGGTTTTCCTTAAACATTTTACACTTGGTCACTTTCTCCTGTTTGACTATGATAAATTGATTAAACATAATATATTGTCATGAAAAACTTTTACAGTCGAAGTTCTTAATGTTAAATTGGTATAGTCCGGGACCAGTTTCAGTATTTCGGAAGCGTTGTCATTAAAATGTTTTCGCGCCAAAATTCCAGTGTTCGAACATAATATACAATCGAATGCCAAAAAAGCTAAGCCCAGCGTTTATTATCATACATTACAAATTGCACTTTACGAAAAAACTACGTGAAACGAATTGCTACTGCTTTGTTTTGTTTTCTATTGAATGTTCTCACTAACCTTTCGCGAATAATCTACGAAGATCTCGTAGGGGTATTGGTTGGATGACGGTTCGAACACTGAAATTAAGGGAAAATCCGTTTCAGAATGACGTATTTTTTCCGTATCGTCACAGCGATATCGTATTTTATAATTATATGCTAAAAATTCCCTTATTTTTTTATTCAATAAAATATTTATTCCATCATACCAACCAAGCGGAAAAAATGTAGCAATTAGTAATTTTCTGGTTTTTTAGTATGTTTTTTTAAACCACCACAATTTTTTTACTGTCTGTAGTACATAATTGATTTAAATATTTGTATTCGATAGGATATATTACTTACAGGAATTTTATGGTAATAATAATATAAAATTAGTATCAAAATTGATTCTTATAGTGATTGCATAACTTACCTGACAAAGAAGTCTAAGGAGAAAAAGTATAATTTTGAACTTGATATTAAAAAATCAAATAAGAAAATAATACCACGATGTAGTCTGTCATTATCAGTTTCAAAAAGAAAATTTTTCCCGCCAATTTATTTATTGTAAATTTAAAAAATGGAAATATACAAATATGGAAAGTGTAATAAATTAAGTATTAATAAAATAAACTGATTCTTGATATAAGCATTGTCAATAAGAGTATAGTTTGCACTTCTAATAGAGTTATTATAAGAGAGGATGTTTTTTTTTAAATTAAATACTGGTTGTGAATCAATTATTAAGACCGTTGTTTCAACTCTGATTCGATTGAATATATATTATTATGATGTTAGTTTTAAGCTCATACAATCTATTTTCTATAACTGAAAACATAAATCTACTTCTATATAAAGTGACCCAACTAGCTAAGGGACTCGAACCCAGTATATCAAAATTCGACTAGTCGTGTATCAGTCGTTACGAGATTTCTAATTTCGAGATCAAATTCATCGTATATGTATCGTTGTCTTATAGTGAAAATCTCGTAACTCTACAAAGTAAAGCTTATGTAATTAAATATATTGATTGGGATTTCATGAAATAATTCCATTGGATGTTTATGATGTTTTTTCTGCTCGAGTTGATTGAAAGAGACAACGTTGATAATTAACTCTTGTAACATTTTCATACCGTACATTTGTATTGTTAAGTTTAGTTATTTGAATGAATTGAGTTAAGTACTTACTAATACTGATTTCATGTTTCACATTACATTACATTTATTTTAAATAAATGATCTGACTGTATCTGTCGTAAAAATATATATGTGAAATATGACCGGTATAAATTATTGTTCGCATTATTTGCAACATCTAATATAAAACGTGAATATTCAAAGGGATTTTGTTAACTGTTAAAATATATGGAGCGAAATTAACGACATGGTATCAATATCGAATGAAAAAAAATATTAATGGTCCATGCGTAAATAATAATAGAAATCCGCCAGCCAATATGTATTGTTGGTTTTTTTATATTAAAATTAAAAAAATAATTTTCAATTCGGCTATTCGATACGCCGAAAAATTAATGCTCTGTCAATAAATCCAATAAATTTCACAATGCGACATCGCGCGCTTTCCGTAATCTATGGAATGGCCGCTTTTTTTAATGGACCATAGAGCTAGGGGAGGTTAACAAACTTTCTGAGGCGCAGCACCCTTTTTAACATCGCGTGCAGAAAAAAACTTTTGCATTCAAAACACAGATTTCGCATATCAGCCTATTCTACAAAATGACTAGGTTCTATTTAAATTTATGTTGCTTCTACGTTTCTTTTAAGAAAAAAAACCAATGACTCGAGTAAAATCACTTGCAAACTTTTATTTGAAAGAACAATATTTAGCATCAGATAAGTACAGTAAAAAATTTAAAGGATTTTTAATTTTTTTTCATCATGTCTGCTCCCAGTGTAGAGCATATGGCCTCCTAATGTAGCTATCTGAATAGAAGTTTTTCTACCCGAACTGTTTGTTACTCAGTTGTTCAACCATTTTTTTCCGAATAGAGTAGGGTTCGAAGGATAAGGCTAGGACAGGACTTGTGGTGTTGCTAATCGCTCTCGCTATGCCCCGTTTTTTTAGGATCGGATGGGTGGGAGGGAATTTTGGACATCACTAACATTCATGCTTATATATAGAAATCCATAAATCGATTGAAAAATCCATTTCTGAAACTGTCCGCACCGGGACACTAAAATAAAACTTTTTAATATTCAATAATATAATAAGTTACAACTTGGATTCCAGCTAGTTCTCATTAAAAAATACAGCTTAGTATTTTTTTATAAAATAGTTAAATAAAAAATACTGGTAATTAGTTATTATAGAAAATGACCTATTAATTAGAGAAAAATACTCAATCTGTTCATAAGTGGATAGGTGTTATCCAATTAGAAAAACGCAATTAAAAAAAAAACAGTATTTATCTACGCGCAACACCGTTTTTCAATAGGCTTGTTTTGTAATAGGGGAAGAAAATTACGAAAGAGTTGGTATTATTACGTTATTTAAAAATTTAATTTATGGCATTCCAAAATGGGCGCCGCATGCGTTTTCAATAATAGAAAATGTCATTCTAAAAACTAATGGCTGCGTTGTTCCATCGAGAATACGTATATATTCGCCATTGCTGTCGTAAATTAATATTATATGTTTTTATTGAACATTAAATCTGATAATCTGAGGCAAAAATTTGTAACGGATCGGATCGGCTGACGGGCTTCGATTTTTAAAAAAGCTCAAACGTTCTGTTCGATTTAATTTAAATTCAAATTTATTGGAAGCAAAGCGTATCTATGAAATGATTACGGATGTATATATTTAACAGTGATTAATATTCTGGTATATGTTTAAGCTAAAAACCTTTATATTAAAAGGAAGAGTACTGAGTAATTTGTATTTGGTTAGTTTTATCATTATTTGCGATTGGTTTAAAAAAATGTCATAAAATATTCTATTTCGATAATTAAAACAAATAAGAATGTGTCAAAGGTAAAAGATTAGTTCTTCAATTATTTATTTGACTTAGTGGTATTTTTTTTCAACTATGTCCACTTCTAAGGTTGGCATATAACTTCCTAATGGATGTATGTCAACAGTAATTTTTCTACGAGAAATGCTTATTACTCAGTTGCTCAACTTCACCCTTTCAACGAGAGTAGGGATAAAAGGATAGGGCTAAAACCAAACTATTTGTTAGCTAATCGCTGTTACTACTTCCCGCCTTAAGGATCGAATATATCGCCTGGCTTAAAGTCAGAAATATTTACAATTAGAGTTTAAAAATATTCGCGTTGTGTGAAAAAAAAACATTAAAAGCTATACTGAAGTATCAAAAAAACTTTTAAAATTAAAAATTTGCCCATATCAATAACTGATATTAAAGATATTTTATTTCTTAGAAGATGTATTTATTTTTCGAAAATGTGTTATGCAACATACGAATATTTTTGCCTGGATGCGATCCTATAATATGTGTGTGTTCGATGCGGACAGGTAGTTTAAAATTATAATGTTTACTAAGCAATAATATAACATTAATGAATTTATTTGATTCCAAATTATCTTAGATAAAATCTCTGGGAAAATCAGGAACTTATTATTATACTCTACCTGTAAAATCCATTATTTGAACCGAAAGATTTTTGTAGTTTTATTTTGTCATATTAACATCCCAAAGAATATGTTCCTTTGATGTATTCAAATAACAGAAAACGAAATGACATTAATTATGTTGACAAAAGCGGGGACCCATATTTTCCAGTTTATTCATAAAAATGACGACAAAACATTTAAAAATTGGAAATCGTGCCTACACATCGTGACTCGGCTCACTAAGGACTTCTTTTGTGACACGAGAAATAATAATTTAGAAATGCGTATACGCACATTAAAATATGAAACACCTACAGCCAGGTATAGTCAATAGTATTTGCAATATTTGTAACAGACGCCAGAATTCCGATTATGTAAATCTGACAAAGAAATTAAATATCATCGTAATACTAATTAAATTCCACCTTATTTTAAGGCTCCATCTTGAGCTTTAATTTTTGACATATTTAATTTATAGTGCTGTTGTTTTATAAAATGTCTTACATTTAAAAAAAATCCAATGCAAAATTGCTCGTATTAACATAAATGTCAAATCTTCGTCTGGATATCATAAATTTAATATTTTATGAACAACCAACCATACACACTTACACACTTCGTTGTTTTTTTTTAATATTTCTGGCGAGACGTATTAAAATACAGACGAATTGTTTGCACGAGGGTACTTGGTAAAAATGAGAATATTTTTGCGTAAAATGAAAAAGAATAATTAATTACATATCGACTGTAGAAAGGTAAAAGTACGTAACTCATACCAAAAAATATTGGGTATAACTCACCCAAAACGTGCTAATACACTATATTTAAATATGAATATTATAATATATCATCTGTAGAAAGGCAAACAGACGCATTACTCCGTTTTTCCAAAATATTTTTTTTTTTTGACAATCACTATGTATGCACGTTTTGTGTGCGCTATACAAAATATTTTGCGTGAGTGAGTTTTACGTCTTTTTGCCTTTCCACAGTCAACATGTATCCTAAAACATAATGAAACCTCAATTTTTTGTAGTGATAATTTGATTTTTTCAATATCAAAAAAAGAGCCAAATGTATTTGAATATCGATCAATCGATTGGAATCCCTAGTTCCCTTGTTGGTATACAATTGATACTCTGAAGAAACTTAATGTATTTAAAAAAATATATATATTTATAAAAATGAATGTGGTTTTGCCCGTATCTTATGCAGTGCCATACCGTTCATCCGATTCTGATAAAACTTTGTCAAGTTATTGCTTGCACTAGCGCGAAAGATATATGCCTAGTACAATCAGGCCCAGCCTGGCCAGAGCCCGACTCTCAACATTTTAATTTTTAATTTACAGTAGGTCTTATTATATATAAAAATCAATCTCACAATCCAGATATATTTAAAGTCTAAAAAAATCTAAAAATAAAGAATCAAATTCGTACAAATAGCGACATCTCGGAAAACCTTATGATTTATTCGTGTACCCTCCCGACAGAAAAAAAAAATATTGTGTGTCCAAAAGCATTTTAATAAACAGAATTAAAACACAAACACTTTCTTTCTTTGAGTGGTATTTCAACGCATACCGGGTACTCACTAGTATATATTATATAAAAAATTGATTACACACTATTTTAGGCAAACAATTAAACTCAAGCACTGAGCTCTGGCAACATGGAATTAATTCAGTTTATTATGCGTGACAAGTCAAAATGAATGTAACTATTTTCAGCGTGTTATAATTCAACTAATTAAAGTATACTTTTAATTTCGCTAATATCAAAAAACGCTTAGTAAGGCTATTGATGTATTAAGTAAACACCAAAGACAAGTTCATTCCTTTCGTCTATTCTTAAATACTATTGCAATCAAACGTTATGTAGAAAGCAGCCGATGAACAAAACATAAATATAATATAGAGCAGGTGCGTGAAGCTTTACTCTAGGTTCTGCTGAAAATAGCTTGTATAGGTGAAAAGAATATGTTATATAAGAAAATATGAAATTATTATGCTGATCATACAAGTAAGACACTATGATAACAATCACACTACTCTATTCACAATTAAAATAATCTGAATGATCTTATTAAAGTATAACAACATAAAACAGTCAGTTAGTTGGTCATATTCTACTTTTAATAAAAATAAGATTCAATTATTGTTATACCTATAAAATAAACAATAAATAACTCAAAGTTGTAACTTTTATACATGTTTAATTTCATGTGATTGCAAAATTGCCATTATTGCTGCTTAATATTATTGTAGATTGGCTACATTCTGTTGTAGAACTACGTTCAATTATTGTCTGAGTTTTGTCGTATTAAAAAAAACCAATTTTAAAGCCAGGTTGAATACCGTCATGTGCATTATAATAATACTGCGAATTTCATTAAATGTAATTAATTACTATCCTCCCCTAAATTGGGGTAGTAAAGCACCCCTGCCCGGGAAGATGTTGTAATGAATGATTCCATCTTAACGGGGCACAAAGAAAAAGAATTCGTGAAAAGCCTATTCCGTGAGCGTTATGATATCCATTCACTCGGCCACCATTCTTTTAATTTTTTCCCCTCAACAATGGGATTCGGTGTTAAAATATACATTTTTCTACCTTAAATTTCATACAAAAAGATTCCCGTCCCAATGATGATTATGGTCGAATATCCTGAGACGGCGCATTGTTTACATAGAGCCAAGGAATTTCTTGTGTTAAGGATACAGAATTATTTTATTTATTTAAAATGCGTTCGCATTGATTATAATATATATGGAAGATTCAGAATGCTAAATAAGTATTACGTTTTGATTGAATTGGCAGGATAACCTATTAAAGTCTTTAGTTCTACAAAATTTTATCAGTTAGTTGATAGCTATTTCGTCATTCGTTTTACAAGCGGAGTACATGTGTTCGATTTCTGGTTGTTAGACTTTTGCACAACATAATTGTAATTTTAGAAAAATGGGACTCATTCTAATATTAAAATAGAAAATTACGTACGAAAATAACTTAAATTTTTGGTTGTTCAGTGGATGATATTGTCTAGTAGATATATATACTCAAAAACTCAATAAATATTTATTTGTATTCGGATATCATATCGCTGATATAATGAAATTCTCTCAGATACATACAAAGCACAACATTCTTATATGCCCTTCTTACCCCAGAGAGTACTTATTGTGTTCTAAAATAAAGCCAGTCTATCGGAACAAAGCTTTACATATCATATATTATATAATGCTAATTATAAAGTAAAAATCACAAATTCTTGACATTATTTTTTATGTAATAAATAAAATCAAGTTAAATGATTATTAAGAGATTGAAAAACTAACAACTGTTCTTCGTTAAATCCTACATTGACAAAATTGTTTTTTTTTTAAATATTTTTGGTCTATAATTTAAACGCATATCCCTAAATGTTTGAGAACGGAACAGTTTGTTATTTGGTAACCCGACAAAGTTGGCCGATATAAATAACCAAAAGATACCTGTATAGAAATCATATGGTCAACTGGATTCGTTCATAGTTTTACTTCAATCTTGAAAACAAACCAATTTGAATCGACATCGCGTACTTTTACCGCTGGACTAAGGTAGCGGCACCTTTACAAAAACCGAAAACAAGCTTTTTTTTGAAAACCAGAAGCATAACAAATTAAATAATGACCTTGGCAGACTGCCCCCTTTTTAGGACCCCAATGGTTTTCGAGGTAGATAATAATATTAGCTGTATGGAAAAGGGTGACTTCGGTTCTATATTGTTAAAGAATTAAATTTACTTCTATAATAAGTAGAAACATTCCATTTTATTTTTTAAAAAATGAAACACAATTTACTTCGACATGTTTATAATAATCATCAGTTGATAATGTTAATACAACAATGCCTTTCTATCAATAATTGACAGTTAACACCTTAAAAATGAACATACCAGTGTTCTTGGTCGAATGGTCAACGTCGCTGACTTCGTTCGCGTTGCGCACTGCTTCGAATTGCTTATTTAATCGATTTATGGATTTATATTCAAAGGCATAGATATCTGTGATGTCTAAAATTGACTCCCACTTTTCTTCCTAACCCTAACAGCTTAAAAAAAGAGAGCTTGAGTAACTGAGTAACAAGCAATTCTCGTAGTAAAACTTCTGTTAAAATAAGCTTCAGTAGTATATTTGCTTCACATCGGGAACGATACAGTTAAAAAAACAGTGTTGTTTTACATAAATATACATATTATATATATATATATATTAAAACAGTTAAATTAGTTAATTTATAATTTAAGACATTCACTGAGGGTGCTTGATGGAATTTCAATATCAAATTTGAATTATTGAGATTTTATACACTTCCATGTATTTTGTCACTAAAGACCCGGGTTTCGCTTTCGGCATCTTCAGGCATTCGAGCGAGTCCATTCGTGCACTCGAATGCCTGAAGATGTCTAAAGGCCTAAATTTATAATTAAAATAGTTAATTTAAAGGGTTTGTCCTTAATTTTTATATAGTAAGGTTTTAAGTGACGAACAGGTTCAATTTTTTGTATTCCATGTTTAAGATTATTGTCAACGAACAATAAAACCAAAAATATGATATATTATTTCAATTCAGATTTAAATAATTTTTAAAAAGGCTAAATCTTAACAATTACTATAATTAAAATACATTTTTTTTAAAAATTTCACAGGTATATCGTTTATCAATGCCCAACATTGAATATTTACAAATCATTTAAAGATGCATATCGCCTTATTTGCGGTATTTGTTAAAACAACAACAAATAGATGAAAATTCGTCAGCAAACAATATGTCCACTTTTCACAGCCGGGCACCGAGCCCATAACTGCCCTTCAAACCCGAAAGTCCCCGCAAAAAACTACCCTTTCGCGTGAAATAAAATAAATAATACAAAACCTTCATCGAGGGTGGTCGAGGCCCTAAGTAAACACAACCATCAAATACAAAAAATATTCGCGTCGAGTTTGCTATCGAAAAACTCATGGCGTTCCTTTAAAAATATATATTTTATTTATATTGGGTAAGGTCAAACAACTCGGCTAGGGGTGGCTGCAACCTACCTTCCTGTCCGGTGGAGGTAAGGTTTTCATGAATGAGATTTTTTCCGATTGACCGTTACAGATTTTTTTATTTAGACGTAGTCAGTATGATCCGTTTATAGTTCGTTTACAGGTGACTTCAATGAATTGAAATTAAGCTAGTTTTTACGACTATAATAATAATTATTGTGTAGATTACAATAATAATTATAAACATGTTAGACTTTTCACATCAACCATACCCGCTGTCCATGTGGAACTTTTTTTGTTAATCATTATTTCAATCTCTCTTTTTGGATACGATAAGGCTAGAAGAATGGGACGAGGAAAAGACTGGTAGTTAACAAATCGCTCTCGTTGCGTTCCGTTATCCTAAGTAACCTAATCCTAAAAATGAAGAATAAGTATAGTGATCAAGCACCAATTATAAATGTAACAAGAAAAGTACTGTCCAATTCTCTGAAATCAAAATCTTCTATTGAAATACTTATGGGTTTATATAATCAAAACTAGAATAGACATTTCTTCCTTTAAATATTTTGAACATACATTTAATGTATTGGTTTAAGCTTATATGACGTGTTTGATGATATCAATATTCTTTTAAAAACTATACGAATTGTTATTTATATGGCCGGGATGAAACACCTCATTTTCACAAGCTAAAAAACAAGATTTTACAGTTGAACGTTTTTTTGTTTTTAAAAGCTTTACTATTAAATTCAAAATGGATATTGAAAACATAAATAATGCAGTGCTTAAACAATACAGCTTTAAATTTTGTCATTATATAAATCAGAATTATATATTTTTTCCGTTTCGTATTAAAGCAGTAAGTAATTTACGTGAATAATTAAATCTATAATAGAACACTTTCTGCACAATCTGAGTTTATTTTATACACAGAAATGTGTAGAATCAAATCGACTAGCTACGGATCTGATATCTATCGACACATGTACATACATTATTATATATGTAATTATCCATTCAATTGTCTACTAAATATGATTTAAAATTACAGGCAGATAAATAATAAATACCGATTAAAAACGTTATTTAATTTTGATCGAATAATATGAAATACGGTTGTAATTCTGTTAAATGTCAGCAATGTGTCTTTTTTTTAAACTCGCATTTCTTTAGGTGTATTGAGTAAAAATCGTTTTGATTTAACATTTAACGACAATGCAATGTGGCAAAATTGGAAAATCGATTGCTCTCTATATACTCTATGTATATATATATGTAAGTAAACAATTCTCATTATTAATTCGCTTTTGGGCTCTATCTAAAAGCTTGGTAGACAAAATCAGAACATGGGTGGAGTGTGCTTTCACGCAAAGTTATAATAATTTATGTAATTATATTTTATAAAAATGCGGGTATAATAGATTGTATTATGACCAGTTACGCAAGGCGGGGAAAAAGCTGCGTTTAAACTCGCATGAGAAAATTGGGAAAAAACAATTACAATATTAAATTTGAATTGTTGAAATTTTGTACATTTCCATGTATCTCGTCACTAACGGCCCGGGTTTCGCCTTATGACGTCTTCAGGCATTCGAGTGCATGAATTCATTACTAACGAAATACATGAAATGTACAAAATTTCAACAATTTAAATTTTATATTGAAATTTCATCAAGCACCCGATGTCTTAAATTAAATTGCAATATTAATGATAACTGTATATTATTTTTAGCATTCGGTAACACTTATTTTAAACTTATGGCATTTTTGACGTATGCCAACATTGTATCCCCAAATTTGATTGAAATTGTTAGCAATGTGACTTGTAGAATAGTTTCTGTAAGCTTGTTAGTATTTTACAGTGACAGAAAAGTTTTTTAATGACTTATTATTGCCGAGATGTATAAATAAATAAATCTTTCAGAGTTACCAGTGAGTATATACCGGGCTACTGAGCCTTACGCCGAGTGGTTAACGTCGTTTTCTTCGGTTGTAGTGTTTATGTATTAAAACTCCGTTGAGGACAGTATCGTGTACTGATTTTCAATCAAATGCATGGCTTTCTGTGTTTCAAAATTTCGTCTTATTATACTGACTCTAAAACAAACGAGCTAACTACTGATTCTGTTCTAGCTTCATCATTCTATCCTAAAAATGGAGGTTGAGTGGCTGAGTAATTCGAGATAGCCTCCATTTGAAATTCGTATGATTCATATTAGGTGTTTAATGAATCGTTCTATTCTCAATATAAACTGGCCCAAATCTTTAACTATCGTGAGAAAATGAAATGAAAATTTAGTATATTACTTAGATCAATAGTTATTTTTGTTGCTTGGACAATTTATGCAGTTGTATCTTGAAAAGATGTTTATTATTTATTGTGTGACATTGTTATTTGAATTTGAAATTTATTTGAGTGGTCTGTTTAAATTAGATTTGAAAAAATAGATATTTTAAAAATTTCAGAAGAAGATAATAGAATATAATATGGTGCGTTTAATTTATTTTAAATCAGTATTTTAGTAGAAGCTGCCATGATTTCTCGTACAGATAATATTCTTAATTTTTAAATAATTGCTCTATAAATATTTCAATATAATGCAGTGTCGGTCACAGATCTCGCTCCACCCTATTACAGAATATACGAGGGAATTATTGTGAGCGGCATTATGTCTTTCCATCATAAATTGTGTAAATGCAATTATTTATGACAACTGCATCATTACAATTTGTACATACAAGAGGAGAACATTATTTCAGATGTTGATAACATTTTTTTTTTGGAAACTTGCCAAAATTTTTCAGTGTCTGATTTCCGCACATACAGACTGAATCCAAAATTAAGTGATGAAAATCTGTGAAAACGATTTGGTTTAGATCTGACTATTACATATGTTATTTTGAAATACTTTAATTATGCATGATTAATTTTAATATACACGTAAACAATATCGAATCTAATAAAGCAGAAATTGCTTTTTAGAAGCGCGTTGCAATTTAGTCTTTCAACATATCTTTTTGGAGAGGGTACGATTGAAGGAAACGAATGACATCTGGTTGACTTTGCGCTCTCTCATCGTCTCGTTTTTAGGATATAATTGTAGGTGGTTAGGAAGTGCGTAGTGTAAACATCTCAGATATTTTGAACTCAAATTTATAAATCGATCGAAAAATCAAAATAAGAAAGTAACAGTTTAGGGATTCGAGCCTTTAACCAGGCAAGCGAATAGAACAAAAGCCTATTCGAATACGGCGACTTGTATATATTGACACTCCCTACGTATAATCCCATATCTGCAAACGAGGTTTTAAAGAGAGCGTTTCAAAGATTCATACCGCAATTGCAAAGTATCGACTTCATGTATACATATTCTTCAAAATTGAGTCAGTCCTACTATTTTGAGTCTAATTTTATATATTGCCTGATGCCTACCCATAGAACTGTGTAGACAACAAAAACGTAAAAGATATATTTAATAATCAAGTATTTGTCATTTACGTGATTATACGTAGTGAATCTCGATATTATTTAATTTTTACCGACACTCTTTAAAGTCTTAACGATAATTGTAGGTACAACAGTGTCTGCGTTAAAACAAATTTTCTTGAAAAGTTCATATGTTTCATATTGGTAGTGGATATATCGATGACCCAGTTTGATGTCAAAAATTCGATGTTTAGAGTTAATTAAGTTGGTCATTCATTATATTTGAACACCACTCTTCTACAGTTTCACAAAAATACAGCTGTAAAATGTACAGGCTTTCTCTCAAAAGATAGATATTTGCTTATGGATATCAGCAATATTAAATAATTTCTCAGTTTCATAAACATACATATCAAAATACCGTATTGTGGAAAAATATTTTTGTGAATCGTAGCGTTCCATAAAGAAACAACCTTTAATCCTAAAACTTGACCACTTATTTGAATATAAACTAATACAAACAGTAAGTCATCACTTTTTACTAGTCAGTCAAAACTTTGATCGGCTGTATCTCAAAACTACCAATTTCTAGTTATATCACTATGGAGCTAGACCATCGATATATGGTAACAAAACATGTATATCTAATCTTGTTCTTCGGCAGACAAGGGATTCGATGTTCGCTGGTTATGTTTCACCTCATAATTGCAAGTTACGGTGTGCTTGCACGCCGGTCCAGGTGTTCGCGCGAAATCCGAATCAACGTGATTGATAACTGTGACACAAAGATGTCGCATAATCGACTGCTACGTTTTGTACTTCCCAATCGTGACGTTTCTTCGATAAATTGGCGCTGCTCACGGCCGCTTTATATTTTTGAATAAAGAATAATATATATCCAATAAGGATAAAGCACGGAAATCAACATATTTTATTCTATAGATAAATTGCTGAACACGTTTTTAAGTGTAACAGTGGTAGTAATAATACATAGATAAGTGTTGAGTCTATTTCTAAATAAGTTGCGTTTATAGGATAGAATATAAGATATAATAGAAAGGATAAGGATGACACAAAAAAATTGGTATGTATAAGTAAGACAATATAGCTGAAAAATGATTTTCGAAACACAAAATTATCATCTTCCACAGTTAGGTAAGAGCAGATTAAAGAAGAATTAACATTGTAAAGAAACATTGAAGAATTATTCAATTACGATAATTTATTTATTTTAGTTGGAGTAATCGTGAAAATTTGAATCGTGAATATGTATTTTTTTATACCAATGAATTAAGGTAAATATAATTAAAATGAGAACAGTCAATTAGTCGAAGAAAGCTTCTGTTTAAATTCATTATTGTAAATCCATAGTACAACAACGGTCTTCAGTGGTATACGTTACTTAGATGCACTAGCATAAAATTGATTTAAATATAATTCGACGGTGTTTTCGCCAATTGATGTAACTCTCAAAATTGAAATTGTTGAGGAGGTAAGAATTTTTTTTATCCAAAAAATTATACGGTGAGTTGCGTTATTAATCTTTGAAATACACTCATGTAAATTCTCATATTTGCAGATACGGAAATATACGTAAGGAGTGTTGATATAATAGTGGCTTACATCAAGTGGCCGGGTCAGAATTTTTAAACCTAAAACCAATGTAAAATGATGTTTCCTTTCCAAAAAGTGATTAATTTATTTTTCAAATTTATATCATTTGACCAAGACCTACCTGCTTTGCCGTCTTTAAAATGAGATTCAATCGTTAACTCATTTTCGTATTTTTATCGATATAGAGGAATTTTATGCAAAAAGTATTAATTTAATATCAAGGAAAGTCTGTCAAACATTTATATTTATTTTAAAAAGGAAATTATTTTTTCAGCAATATTTTATTTGTAAATAATAACAGTAACGTGATTATTTAATTGATTAAAATATCAAATTTAACAATGAAATAAAATATGTATATGGCTGATTTATTGTTGCTTAGTAACATATAAAAATAGTGACTTCTGTGGTTTTGTACGACAGTTTAAAAATACGCGCGTGAACTTGTGGCAAAAAAAAAACACAGGTAAACGTATCCCCAAAGACAATATGCCCAAATTCCAGGTAAGAAATCAGGAACGGACGCGCGTTGAAAAAACGTGTCAATAGATCTACTAATGTAGCTTTTTGTGATGTTTTGGTTAGGTTTTGTTTGTTTTATAATATTTGCAGATTTTTCTTCAGATACGAGATAGCGGCGGAAACGTTGAAATATCTATGCTTTTAAGTATTATATAATGAAACTTTTTTTGTTATCTTAGAAGGATAAGATGAGTTGGAAATTGGATGTATTTCTAATATCAGTGAATTCAACGTCTTTTTGACGCAAATATTTTTGTTATACAGAATGCACATTCGTCACAAAAAAAGAAGTGATTAGTTAATTTGATACAAAATCTCTTGATGTATAAATATCAGTCTCAGTTAGTTTTAAAGGAAATTTAGGAAAATAATCTTGACTGTAGAATATTTATGTGGCGGTCGATATTAATTGTTTCGTATTACGTAAAAAGCATCACACAAAAATATATTTCATATTGATCTTAAGGGAAATCGGTCCACCTACTAATCACTAAAAAGAGCTCTAGCCGCTCAACTACAGAGGATTTACACATTCTCTGCAAATTATATTTTCAGAGATAAAGGATTTTTTTTCCATTACTATTTTAAACTTCGTTTAGAAGTCTCCATATTCTAGTAGTGCCTATGTTAGATTTTGACAATTTTGACTTGTATCGGAAAGTACTTTTGAATGTTCATTCTTTTAATGTTAGACATCACTTAAAATGAATGAAATAAGAGAAAATCTACAGTGTATGTCAAAATAATGCGTCGGTATATTTTGCACCAAAAAATGCCTCTGTTGTAATGAGCAATTCAGATGTTTGAATTTACTAATACGTCGTCGACGTCCATGGCGCAGTTGGTAGCGTCGTTGGCTACGGTTACGGACGTCTCGGGTTCAATTCCCGGTGTGGAAAGTTTTCATAAATTGATCTCTCAATCGATTTATGGATTTCTGTACGTAAGCTAAGTGTTTATGATGTCTAAAACTCCCTCCTCACCTATCCGGGCGTAGCGAGAGCGATTAGCTAACCACTATTACTGTCCTAACCCTATCCTTCTATCCCTACTCTCTTTGAAAAAAGAAAGGTTGAGCAACTGAGTAACAAGAGGTTCTCGTAGAAAAACTCCCGTTGAGATACCTCCATTAGCAGATCATATGCTCCACATTGGGAGCGGACAAGGATAAAAAAATACAAAAAGTGTATATCTACACAGGTGTAGCTTAAGCACCAAAAACCACTACAACATTTGGCAACAGTAACGTGAAAGACAGTGTTGTTATTGAGAAATACAAAATCGCTTGTACTAAACAATTTATGAATATGACATAGGCACATGTAGCATTAAACTCCAGATATAAGGAAACTGCAGATAAAAAAATTGTGTTTAACAGGACGATATGTGCTATTCATCATAAATTGATTGTTTCAGAATAAAGAGAGCATATAAAGAGCATTCGCTTCTTATTGGGCACGAAATTCGACAGGGTGTCCCGAAAGCGCTAACAAAGCCAACAATACCGGTAATACCGAAGAAAATTAAATACAATAGAGGAAATAATTACTTTTGAAACAAGAAGTGGACACAAAAGAAAACCAAAGGTAAAAACGTCGTAAAAGAAGCGACAGAAAAAATAACTTACAGGTAAGGAAGTATTGTTATTGGACTTTTTCAAATATGTGAGCGCTGGACAATAATATATTAATTTTTATCTAAAATTAATAAAGAATCAATAATGCGCCTGCAAATCTTGGTCTGATTCTTAGCGAGACAGAGCAATTGCTGTAAATAACTTTTGTGTTAATTAATTGATTGTTATATTATATTTTCCGCGCTTAACTATAAATGCAGTTTTTATAAAAGGCTAGCTGTGAACCATTTAATCAACCATATTTTTTCTAGTTTTTTTCAAAGAAGGATGAGTTACAAACAAGTGGATATTGAAGATTTGTCATTAGTCAGAATTGAAAACGCATCGTAGAATTAAATATTTTCTTTTTGAAAGCTAGTTTTTTTCTAATATAAAGCATTTTAACACTTTCGTAAGTATTCAATATAGTGTAAAATGCGACAATTAAGGTATCATCAACAGAAAATCTTTCTTAATAAAGTAGTCTTGTTTTAAGAATTAGATATATGTTGGTGGAACGGGATGAAATAATTCACACGAATCGATACATTAGATACAAATGAATGTATCAAAACGTTCATTCAGGGACTTGAACATTTGTCTGCACAATCGCGTAAGATGACAGCAAGACAGATCTTTCTTTTTGTATACATAAATATCAGTGAAATTTAAAATGATGAAATAAAATGTTGACAAAAATGCAGTGTGCTGCGTTCATATTCTGTTAATCAACTCGCGTACTTTTAATTTATTATTATTACAAAAAGCAATAATATATGAAGCGTGTAAAGAAATATTCTGTAAGTACAGAAATATTTTTGTCGGTATATATAATACTTCTTGAGGGATTATGTTGTGTAGAACAATAAACCAAAATTGGCCCTTTCATGTCCGAAGTACAGCCAAGTGTAAGATTTTTTCTCTCCATTTTTAATATTATTCAGGTGGCTGAATGCCTGTTTAACGAAATTCCTTTTCATCAACGGTAGAAAGCTACATCTTTAACTTTTATTGTAGCATGGAAAAACAAAGTAATTATTGTATTGTATTACCATTCTTTTGCAGGAAAAAGGATATCGTAAGACCACCATAGCCGTACGCTTTCCATGAAATGGTAAATGTATCTATGCAATGATTATTCATAAAACAATAAATAATTACTGTGAACATTATATCATTTAGTGAAAATTTACGACGCGAGTTAAATTCATTTTGAATCATAAATATGGACTTCCAGTGAAGCATTTCCGGCTGTAATTTATTTGCGTAACCTCAATTTTTGTAGACATTAAGGATAGAAGGATGAGTGAAGCCAATACAGAACTAGGAGTTAGCTAAACGCTCTCGCTGTGCACTATTTTTAGAATCACACGAGTGGAAAGGGGTTATGTAAACATCACATACGACTGTGCCTCAAATTCATAATTCAGTGAATTATGATAATTCTGTTTGTTCATGTGAAAATTAAAAAAAAAATTGGAGTTAAAATAAGAAGAATAACATTAGTTATGTTTATTTTATCAAAAAATTGTTATACACGATATTCATAATTTTAGTCGCGCTATTTATAATAAAATATATTAATTTTATATATGATATTATACATACATCTTTAGACATAGGTTTATGTAATGCAAAGCAAAAAAAAAAACACTATTATTCACTCTATACCCTTTAACATACTCACAAAATGAAAATGCTTCGCAAATTGAAAGTCCGCCTGCATTTGGTATAATACTACATGCAAAATTGAGAAATTCTATGATATATTGGGTGTAGATTTTGTGGAAGTAGTTTTCTTATATATTCGAAATTTTCTAGTAAGTATTTAGATATTTTTTTCAATAAAAAATAATAGTTCGATTTGGCTTTTAAACTATCAAAAAGTATCTTAAACAATTACTTTACGACTTGAATATGCAGTGAATGCTAAACGAATTATCTGCGATCACAATACATTTACAAATTTTGTAGATTCAAATAAAAACAATCAACCGTCAATTGTGCAGATAAATTTAATCTCTATTATTAGAGATCTCACTATTATAAAATGGCCTTTATCTTTTGGCTGTGTTAAAATCTAAATGTCATTTGATCGCATTGTCTGAACACTTGGAACATACCAAATCGCGTGTGAAAAAATTCCAAATATTGTTTCAGACTCGACTCTAAACAAATTCTAACAATAATAATTTCTCCGTGTTTCTTGAAATCGACAGTCACGGTTTGGGCAAAGTCTTTTTTTTCACTTTGATCGGTCTCGTTGAAGATCTGTGAAGAAAAAGAATGATTTTATCAGCTGATTCGGATCTGTAACTGCCTGTCATTTACGTTTTTTAATGTACAGTATTTGTATACAAGAATTTGACACATAATTTTTAATATTTCTTTATAACGATGTTGACTGAGCCTAAGAGATTAATCTCGTTTTTAATTTGGAAACAATCTACCTCCTAATGTATTCTGAGAGCCTGGTACATGATAAGTTTAAATATGATAATAAGCATGATAAATTAAATACTACATTCAATATACAATTCAGTAAATGCATCCAAAAATCCACGTTCACAATGTGTATTCAAAAGATTTTTTTGATTTCAACCTCGTAATAAGTTATGTGTGCCTGTTACATTTCAAAAATTTATAATGTCGATACCTCTGTTGCAAAGTTTAACAACTCAAAAAGCATAGTTCTGATATAATTAGAAAGCAAAATTTTGAGCAGGCTTAATTTTTTACTATACATCTAATATTTGTAGATTTTATTGAAATTCTTGGATTATATAAGAAATATATTTATATTTATGATATTATATTTTTCCTATCAACTCAACGGTCATTAAGTCTGATATATGTCGAATACTTAAATTTGCCCTTTTTCTGAACAAATACTATTCATTAACGAAAATCCTCGTTCCACCTCTGCAGAGCTTATTGCAATTGTATTCATATTGTTTTTAACTTTTCGGACCGTTTCAGGAAGTTCACAGCAATTATCTCTTAAAATATTATCGATATAATCTCTGAAATTATTAAAATTGATTTTAAAATCAATAATTTAACTTTGAATCCTAATATTAACGGTCGCAAGTTTTCACTTTATCCATATCGAATCAAGTATTGTGATCGTGCAAAATCTCGGAATCACGATAATTAAAAAAATATCCTTATTTTAAGAACCAAATTATTTCAGCAACCAGCTCGGCAGAGGTGGCGCGAACCCATAGCAGCACATCACTGATAATAGGAGTTTTCAGAGGTTTTTACAGGATTTTCGTAGTATCACAGTTTGAATCTAAAGTAATAACAACCACTATAATTTTAAAGTAACCACAGATTAAAATTTGTTACATTTTGGAACTAGTAGAAATCAGTATTCTAAACATTTCTTCACACTTAACAGAAAACTGTATATTTTTCACTTATTACACTTGGAACTGACGTATCGATACGATTTAATAACTTAGTTAATTTGTTTGAAATACTCATAAATCTAATCAGCGTTTTTCTACTCAAATTGAAATGATTGTCTAGAATTTAGAGTATTTTTTTAATATTTTTATAAAGAAATTCAAGTCGTCACAAAACTGACTTAATATTATTAATCATTCTTGAAATTCTTAAATATTTATGTATTTTTATAATTATTGAGTCTGATTTATTTCTATTTAATTCAGTACATAAGATTCATTTCATAAAAAATAGTTTTTATGACTATCTTTATTCTGATAAATTTGCAGCATTTTTAAGGAATAAAACATATGTTATAATTAATGGAAGTAGTATTAAGCTTTAAATTTATAGACAAAAATCAGTACTTGCTAATTATAGGTTCGCAACGGATTATTATTGCTATTAAAGATATGTTGTATCTCCATACATTGTTTGTATGGTGTCTTACTAATTAACGAGTATCGAAGTGAACCAACTCGTACATTAAAAACAAAACATAAAATTCGTGCCACAAGATCAATTATATTTGTATTATACGTGATTACTAAAATTATTGCTAAATAATACAATATAACATTGTAACTGCGTATTTTCTACGCACAAACCGATACGGAAATTAGCGTAAATATAGAGTAAAATAATGTTAATATCCGGATTGATTTGAACTAATCTAGACCGATGCCTTACAAAAGCGTTTATTTGATCTGTGTAATTTGAATTTAACGCTTTGTGATAATAATGGCAAAACACAAATAATAATAAGAGATACTATTATAATGCTGAGAAGTGAAATAGGTATCGAGTTATCTCCGAATACTCTTATTATATTGCTTTAACGGTCTTGATATTTGAAAACACGATCTGTATCGAAAATCATATTGTTCTGCCAACGACTTTTAAACTGAATACATGAGATGATATAAAACAACAGTTTCTCAAACGATTTTTATTTAGATAAATATATTTTATTTGAGAATGTTATTATAATCAAATTAATTTCTTTCTTAACATTTTCATTTTAAAAATAAAACACAATTTTTTTGTACTACGTCCACATCTCAATACGAATCAGGGCTGGTTTCGCTCATCACGAGCATTATCAACTGATTAACCATAAAAGTAAAATTTTTGTAACGTATTGCTCTTATCGCATTTAAATGTTCAGGAAGCGTGTAAAACGTAGCCACTTATTTACTATTAAAATAAATTATTGAGATTGCTGATGATTTGTTGGTTTATTTACACGACTTTATGACATGTGACTCTTTGATATATTGTGAAATATATATTTTGACTACTATTACAGTATAATAACGTTTCGAATTATGTTTGACATACGACATATTGCGATATGAACGACGACATATTATGTGGAATATGTTCAGTACCACGATGTATTATTGCAATTTTATTGAGTGTGTATATTTATTGTACCCAAAAGCATGTGTCTTTGATCACTGAAACATTTGTTCGATTCTTACCTCATCTTTGTGTCGTTACCTTTTATAGATACAAGAGAAATATTGATTAACTGATTTATGACTAGGCTGTTTTAAACATTTTTTATTGTAATGCTATTTGACTTGAAAATGCTCCATATTTGGAGATAGGTGGTTCAAAGAAGTATATTAACTTGAATTATTATTTTGTAGGACGATAAAAAATCACGTTACTTTTTATTAAGATAACAAGGAAAAATTATGAAATAAACTTTGAAAATGTAAACTAGCATGGTTTAAAAATTTGACGGTTATATGTATAAGCTAGGCATACCTAGTAAGGATTACAACTGTTCGTCACTTCTATCAAATCACAGATAGAGACAATATGAATACGCATTCCAATACGATTCCATTGTATTAAAATATTTAAAAAATGCAGCTGCGTCGGATTACTACGATATTTTTTCAATTACTGGATATTTTTTTAGCTCTTAAACTCAAGTATTTTGATTTATGATAAGATACTGAAAGCACCTGAATTGGGTGAAGTCAAAAAAAGCCACTGCGTTCGTTGTTTTGTAAAATAGTTCATTAAGAAGTAATAAGATTAGTATTCGAATAGCTGCCCAAATATACAAATATCGAATAGTTAAAAAAAATCCGAATTTATTCGAAAATTCGAGATTGAATCTCTAATACCAAGCTAAAATTAAAAAAAGGAATTTATTCAATATTGCACGAAAACACGATAATTCACCATCAATTTATGGATGCTAAAAATATTTCAAATTATAATATACCAGGCATAGGTATATCTTCGTATAAATTGGTAATTGTAAATAAATATATTCTATATTTAATGCGTATTCGGTTTTTATTACAGTTGCAGAAACACTGCTAACCTGTTATCCGGCTAACAATAATTCCGATGTGGTCGAGATTCTCGAACGGGTTTCAAAATTATCTCAAGATTCCATCACAACTCACAACCGATACTATACGAAGACATTGAAATCTTGATTTTATTGAATGATAAATAATAATCGCTGCCCAAAAATAACTCACAACTTGCGTGGACCCAACAGCTGTACAAACCATACAGCCGGTTAATCTTATTTTGATTGTGCCAATATAGTATCGGATTGAACAATACAGACGACATAATTTTGGTTCATATTAAAGGATACAATTAATTAATAAATAACTACATTTTTTGTTAGAATTTTAATAATTTACCGTATTTTATAAATAACCGTAGCCAACCACGTTAACCACTACATCACGGACCCGACAGTAAATTAGTTTTTCATTCGATTTGCGAATTTCTGTTCGTAGGCATGGATGTTTGTGATGTCCAAAATTTCCCCCCCACCAATTAGATCCTATAAAACGGGACGTAGCGAAAGCGATTAGCTACCCACTATTTCTGTCTTAGTCCTATCCTTCTACCCGTTCTCTCTTCGAAAAAGAAAGGTTGAGCAACTGTAACTGTTAAAAAAATCTACTGTTAGTTGCCAGTTCAATAAAACTTTTGGATGTATTTTTACCGAATTTTCAAATGGGTACCAATTTAATAAAACTGGTTTATACAGTTGGAGAAATTGATATATTTTTTAAAGAAGAGAAAGTGTTAATACAACATTAAAATTTGGCATATTTATAGCGAATAGAACTGTAGAGAAATCACGAGAAATATGTATTTTTCATAAAAATGTTTTCTACTTAAAAATTGTAAATAGTATAAATAAATCAGAAAAGAATAAAAAATCGTTCATTTGAAGTGCACGATAATCATGTCAAACTTCAATTGATTAAAACACCGTTTATAAATAATATACCGTTAACAAAATCTACTTCAATTTAGATTTATATATATATACTTCATTAAATTCACGGTCTTTAACACCGTAAACCCCATCTAAGGGCAATGACGCATTGATGTATTTGCTATCTGATGCACCGATGGCTGCACCAGCCAATAGCACTTCAGTCTTCAAGTCGAGATGATGGAGCGGCGATGAATTAGGTGCAAATTAAACGAATTCCACAATAATAATGAGACTGAAGCATTATTACTTTAGTTACCCTGCGGCCCATTTGTGGTAGTTCGCGCTGGAGTCGTTGCTTTACTGTAGGAGGTATGAACCCAGGGTTGGGATTTAATCAGTTACGCAATACTTATTATACAAAACAATTAATATTTAATTTTAATTATTCTCCCAGTGTGAATTATTTTGACACATTATTTAAATTGGGCAATATTTTGTACAATCCGTAGGAAACAATCAGATGGAGTAAAAAGGGTAATTAGAAATAAATAAATTGAAGTCGTTATTCATTATTTTGAATCATTATTCATTAGTCATTATTGAATTGCTGGTGTTATTATATCGCTCTCGTTCTGGAAGATGACACTAACTGAAAAATGCTAGTTTTGAGTAATTGGTATTTGAAGTTTTTTAAATGTTTGAAATGCTATGTCTTTTTATTTAATTTGTTTGTACAAAACTACTTTTAATTAAAAGTATAATTTATAAAAGTAAATGTGTTCTTTCGTACGGTAGAGTTCGAAATAAGTAACATTTTGGTATAACTAATTCAATATGTCATTTTTTCGATTCAGTGTTTTCTTCCAGAACAGCGACGATATGATATATATTGATATTTTTAATCTATTAGATTGTGTAAACATTTTAAGCTTTCAAGACATTATATTTTGGAGCCAAAAATTTGACAAGTCATCATGTGATAATACATGGTTATCACACAAATCAATGCAAGTGTCAATGAGGAAGTCACATAAAAATACAAAAATCACAACGGGTCGTTTTTATTCACAATAATAACCTAATTGGAATTGACCATTAAGGTGTTTAAAGCACTTTCTATATCATCCTGCATTTTTCTTAGATAAAATATCTACAGTTGAAATACTATACTAAAAGCTTATATTCTTCTGATTGTTAGCTGATAATATTGCGCAGGAGCAAGTGTAACAAACTACAATCGCGCAAGCACTTCTTAACATCGTCAGTGGTGGCAGTTATTTATTTATTCTGATAGTTGTAATCTTGTCAATTGAAATGGTTAGCAAAAAAAATTTACTTGTGATAAAAAATTTGTTTTTGATTATTGTCGCTAACACTGTCAACCCTGGCCGAGTAAATACATTTTAGTATTGCTCCGGGCCTCACGACTCACAGCAACATCGTAAGATTGACGGCTCGTATATTAAAATAATCAAACTGCTAAGACACTCATTTGAAAATTAGCAAATTGCACCAAATTAGTACGGCGATCATCTTTGACCCGTCTCGCTGATGGCTATTAACGTGGAAATACGAAATCTAAACAAAGATTAGCACGAAATAACTAATAAATCTTACCGTTATTATCTTGTTTAAAGTTATGTTTTTATTAATTATTTTTCTAAAAGGCTGGAGTCTAATTTGTTATTATTTACAGTGTTCCATAAAAATAAAATTCATTTATTTAGTGATAATTTTTTTACAGTACTTAATTCAAAGTTTGTTTTGTGTGTTTAACGGGTTTGTATGTATACGAGAATAGATAATAAACTAATATGAAACTTATTATTGAAAATTGATAGTTAGCAATTCAAATATGTCATTTATTTATATTGTATAATCAGTAAGCGTTGAAAGGTGACAGTTAAGCATGACCATACTTCAATTAATGCATCGTGGTCAAATCTATACATTACGTCGTTATCGTTGTGACAAAAAACGTCAAGTGAGTAATACGAGTTTGTTAGAAAATCGAATATTTTTGTGTCGTAAAAATAAAAAAAAAACCACTCAACAATAAATGCACATAAATCTAATTATAAGATATTTTATTGAACGATAAATGTAAGATTTTTAATTTATCGTTATTTTTTACAAATTTATTGTGCTTTAAACGGAATTTTAATTTTCTTGTTTCGCACAGAATAAGAACAATTTGAAAAATATACAAAATTTTGACTAGCCGGTATAAGTATATTATTTAAGTCAGCCAACGTATAACATATAATAAATGTCATCAAAAGTGGTATACATAAATAAATCTCTTATATTCACACACTTCTTTACGAAATTAAAAAAAAATCACGTCAAATATAACAGGACTAAGCGAAATAACTTTGTTATTAAGTTTTTTTTTAAATCAAATATTAATGTTCAGTTTATTTTATGTTCTAATTGGTATATATTAAGATAAATTGAAAATTTTAATGACCAATACGTCACCATTAAGGCATTATAACATTAGAGTATACAATGTTGATTAATTTATATGAATTTTATAGAGGGACTACTTATTTTGTAAGTTTTAGTACGGTAATCAAAAACGTTATTCGCCGTGAAAAGCCATTAATCATGTAATGGTAAGTGCAGCCACTTTATCTTAGCTCTGTGGACATCATCACGACATAACGCCTCTTGACTATAGGCTGAGGGAATATTGCTATCAGAGACTTTTAACTATTCTATTTAAAGTAAAATATTTAGTTTTTGAAAAATAAATATGATAATAAAATCACTCATGGTGAAATGTTACAAGTTGAAGAGAAGTATTTAATTTGCTTTTTAAATTTTATTACTTTTTAATTTAAGACATCTACTGAGGGTGCTTGATGGAATTTCAATATCGAATTTGAATTATTGAGATTTTGTACACTTTCATGTATTTTGTCACTATCAACCCGGGTTTCGCCTCTCGGCATATTCAGGCATTCGAGCGCACGAATGAAGTCGAACTGACCCGAGTTCATTCGTGCGCTCGAATGCCTGAAGATGGCGAGAGGCGAAACCCGGGTCGTTAGTGACAAAATACATAGAAGTGTACAAAATCTCAATAATTCAAAAAAAAAAAAATTACTCTTATATCTTGATCAGCTCAAAAAAGCGACAAAAAATAATACGCACAACACGATTATACGTTTAACTAGATTTGACATGTTTCTTTTTGTATTACAAGAGTTATTCAATGTGAGATCAGCTTTCTAAAAAAAGATATTTAATGCAGAAACTGCTTGACAGTGGTATCTTGAATCAAATAATTGTATTTTGAAATCAGTTTACTTCACCTGTTGAAAAAAGCGTGCCGGCGAAAGCGGGACAGGCTCACCGCGCGAAAGAGACAATCGAAGTAAGTGTCAGGGTGGGGGTGGCACAGCAGGGTCGTGTGCGTGATCAGAGGTCAACTGTTTTTGCACCTCCAGCTATGAACTTCAAATTGTTATGGACGCCGAAAGGGGAGAGACGGGGCAATTGTAAGCGCTTGTAATAAAACTCATCATGAGGTGCTACAGTATTATCTGCCTATCCCTTTTTAGCCGTATAGATGGGACGGATGATTTGAAAGATTTCTTAAAAAGACGTTTCTATGTATTGAACAATTAAATTATAGATAGTACCTACCTACCGCTGGTAGTACATACATTTTCATTGGAGCTTTGGAATGATTGTTATACTTTGATACACAAATTTCAGCCAATTTTTTCTTTCAAAATAACAACCAATCTCAGTAAGACTATTGTTTTCATATTTTCATAAAATCATCTTAATAGATTGATTCACAATTTTCAAACCGGTTTTTCTAAATTATTAAGTATTGAAATACTCGGTCATTAGACACATTAAATTGTTTATTTTTTGTAATTATTGGATATTAAACATTTTTCATTATTATATCAGTTTAACGTTAGACTTCGTATTCATTATTTTTTACGTTAATTGGTCTAGTCTCCGTTTTTCCTGCTATTAACACAAATATTTCTATGTCATTTTCAGCCGGGTTCGATCCATTGCTGGATGAAGGCCTCCCCCAGTTCCCTCCACTTTTCTCGGTTTCTAGCTTTCTATGTAATTTGTATGTAATATTTATATGTAAATATACACATGTGGAGAGGATTGCACCGATTAAAAAAGACTGCACACCAAACCATATAATATAATAATTATGCATAGTCCTTGCAGCATTTATAGGTGAAAATTTCACTAAAGTTTGGAAAAGCCTAACTAAATTAATGAATGGTAAATTGCAATGTTAATTAACATATCGTTGGCCCAGTTCCATAGGACGATAAATAAAAAATGTGATGCTTTGAGTTAGCCATTACATTTGAAAACCGCTCTTCTACAGTTCCACAAAAGTACAGCTTGTAAAATATACAGGTTTCCTCTCAAAAAGCAGATATTTGCATTCGAAAATCAGCAAAATTAAATAATTTCTCAGTTTCATATACATACATATTGAAATATCGTATTGTAGAAATATATTTTTGTGTATCGTTGCGTTTCATAAAGAACCAACCTTTAATCCTAAAACTATAAACTATTGACCACATATTTGAATAAAAAATTAATACAAATAATAAGTCATCGCTTTTTACTAGTCAGTTTAGTTGAGTTAAAACTTTGATCGGCCATATCTCAAAACTACCAATTTCTAGTTGCATCACTATGGAACTAGGCCATTAAGATAAGGTGCAAATAATATAGTACTATACCTTAATTTTGTACAAAATTGATGTGTCCGTAAACGTGCATCCATTTTGATTCGATATTTGAAATAATTGATGTCTGCAATCAAAATGGCGTACATTTGCAAATCGAAAATGCAATAGAATAATATCAATATGCATTATTAAGCTATCTATCGTTTATGTAATCATATTTCCTTGTATTAATCTTGAATAATTTATCAAAGTTTGCTGAATTTATGTGTGTACATACATATTTAAATAAACCGTATTATAATATAGGCCTCTATTGATTTATAAGACCAAGAATAAATTAGAAAACTAATATTTATCCGCCTATTAAATAATGTGAACTTATTTTTAAATTTATTTTATTAACAGTTTATAAGAAATATTCTATTAACTGGATTCTTTTAACATCAAATCATTTTAAGTCGACAATGATTGCTGTGGATTTAAACTATTTAAAATCTCATATTTATGGAAAATATTCAGATGAACCTAATATTAACAATCTTTTGAAAAGTATTTTAAAATTTATTATTTACTTGTCTGACAGATTTGCAGGGCGAAATCGTGCCCGTTTAGTGATAATTCAGAGAATGTTAAACGAATAAAGATTCAATTATATCTTTGATCACTTAAAAGCCTAAGTTTCTAAAACGTTTTCCATCCGATTTTTGGTTGAATAGTTTAATATACAAAGTTATATTTGATATTTTTAACGAGCAAAGATTATTCCATATATTCCCTATATTGGTGCCTCATAAATACTTGCTGTTCACACTATTTCAAAATCATATTACAAAAAAAATAGAAAAAATGTATTTGATATCATTTTAACGGTGACAAATAATAAAATAGTGATAAATAAATTTCTTTTACTAGCTCTTAATCTCATCTCATCAAAATCTTCTTTAAAAATAACGGCTTTGCAATTGTCTCAGAAGCAATCATCATTAAATATAAGATTGTGATGTTTCACTTAATCTCTCAAGGAGAGTAATATGGGTGTAGGGTAAAACTAGTAGCTCTCTAGGAGAGAGTGAGAATGATGGATAGGAAAAGTCGAACGCACAATAGACATCTTATCCACACAATCATTAAAAAGTCCAAGTATCCAAATCCACCGCACAACCCAGTGGGACGAAAGCCTGAGAGAATAAACACGCAGCTGCCAAACCATTAAATGACTATACGTTTGGATAAAATATGAAAATGGTGTATCTCAGTTAGCAAATTTTTTAAAACAAACGTTTGAGAAACTATGGTACAACTACTAAACATCGTGAGAAGGAACAGTATTATTATAATATTATCATGTTTGCGCTTTGAGGTGGTGTAGTTTTTTGAAAAAAAACTTTTATTTTACCTTACAAGGAAAGTCAAAAGTAAATTTTTATTAAAGAGATTAAGCACTTTATTCTTATGTTGTAAATTGCACGTATTTACTTAGATACGACGAAAAGATTTAGATTAAATATTATTAAGTAATAGATCCTTAACTTTGATTATCAAAAACACATCGATTGTGGAAAGGAAAAAGGACGTGACCCACACACAACAAATATTGTGTATTAAATTGTATGCATTGCTATTATTAAAACAAAAATATTTTGAAAAGACAAACGGATAAGTCCTTTTGTCTTTCTACAGTCAATATATTATATATTTCAGTGGCGGCCGGTGACAAGAATATTAGGGAGTGCAAAAAAGACTCACCTATTTATACAAGAAATCCATCCTCCGATTCTTGGATTTTGAAAACACTTCAATAACACGAACATTAAAATCCGATATTGACGATACCAATTGTTTCTCTACACTTAACATCGCAAGAGCATTTAGTCTGTCTTGAGTCATGGTATTTCTCAAAAATGACTTGATCCTTTTTAATGTTGAGAAACAACGCTCACTTTCCACTGAAGTCATCGGTATTGTACAAATAATCTGTAATAACTTAACACTTTCACTAAATACTTCGATTAAATTATTGTTTGTAAAAAGTTGAAGTATGGACAATGCTCCATCGGTGACGTAAAAATCTTCCCTACCGTATATGACAGTTAATTCATTTTTAAGCTTTAGTTTGTCAATGAAATCGTAAGTTGATGTTGCAATATTAAAGTCCGCTAAAGGAAAATTTTTGTGATAATCCGAAAATTTTTCGCTAAAAACAATTTAGCTGCTACTAAATGATCATGGTATGCGAAACGATCTTTCGTTTGATTCACTAAAGTATCGCATACTTCATTACAAAATGACATAATGGGGTAAGTCATTTGGTCTACGTCTTTTTGTAGGTTGGACTAGTGACATTTGGGTATTTTCTCGGATATTCTGAATAGAACGCGTAAAACTTTCGATATTCTTATTTATCTCCAAAACATCTTTCGACCTAGATTGAAGTTGCATAAAAAGTATATCACAGTGTGGCATAACTTTTGCAAAGAAATCTAGCCAGTAATTGAAATGATCTTCGTTTAAATATCGAAACAGCATTCCAGCTTGATTGATGGTATCAGCGTCTAAATTTACGGTTTCTAAGATGTGCTCCATACACTCTTTCAACTGCTCGCGATAAGTGTGCACGACAGTCACTGTTCTTATATTAAAATTCCACCTAGTTATTGGTGCTGAAGGTATTCTTCTATGAACTATTTCTTTTAAAATGTCAGCTCTCTTCGCAGATCTCGAAAAAATGATGGAAAAGATCGTAAATTTGCAAAAAAGTTCCGAACCATAGTGTTGGCTGAAGCACTTCTCTCCATTATCAAATTCAATTGATGTGCATAACAATGTATGAAATGTGCGTATGGATACGAAGCTTTTATCAAAGCCTGCACACCACCTAATCGCCCACTCATCACTGCTGCACCATCATAACTCTGCCCGATTAATTGTGCTGGTTTAATGTCGAGAAATTCCAGTTCCTTCAAAATTTCAGATGCAATACCTACCGCAGTATGATCTTTTGGGATAATAAATTTCCAGAAACGTTCATGTATCTTCCCGCGCAATTCGTACCGTATTACCAAAACGAGTTGTTGCGTAGTGGCTATGTCAGTTGTTTCGTCCGCCTGGATAGCGATATATTTGCTCTGCGATATTTCATTTTTAATTTCGTTGCGACACACCTCCAAAATTGAATCTAAAATGTCATTTTGAATTGTTTTTGAAGTTCCCTTGAAAACACTGCTGCTCTCTAAGTGCTGTTTCATTGCGATGTCAATCTCTGAGACGAAATCAATAAGCCCTCGATAGACACCTGGATTATGGGAATCTGCAGTTTCATCGTGTCCCCTTAAAGCTAATTCAAATGCACCACAGAACTTCACACAGTCAATTAACCTTGATAAAATATATCGATTTTTATCTACACGCTCATTAATTTGTTTCACTGACGCACGATACCCAGCATCCAATTGGGAACGAATATCTAACGATCCCAATACCGCAAGTTGCATTTCATTTAAAATGTGATTTTGAGAGCTACCGTGTTTCTTTATTTTGAATGATAGGTGAACCAGGTCCTTAATTCCACTCTCAGTCCAGTTAGATTCACCTCCAAACAACAGACACGGAAAACAGAATACTGTATTAAAACTAGTACAGCCACATAGCCATGGTGTTTTTTTATACGTTTCTACATTAAATTTCCGAGTAAACACTTTATTATTAAGCGTACACTTCTGAAATAAATTTAAGCTTGGCATAGGACGACCTGCTGCTTTAATTTCCAGCCTTTTCGAAAAATCCCGACGATTTTCTTTAATGTATGAGACAGAATATGCACTATTCATTATTGAAGCCACGTAAATATTAGACGTATGTTAAAGAAAGTAAATAAATTTGATGGTATGCGTTTCTTTTGTGGCAGGCTCAATACACTAGAGGGCCTTTCGACGCACGAACTAAACATATGCGACAGGTCTCTGCGAGTTTGAATACTTCGGGAACAGTCGTCATAATTCGGCAATACTGGTGCAATGATCCTGAATAACTAAAAACTTCGTATGAAAGTCGAATGTGTGACACAGATGACGTCACAAAAAAAAAAAGTTTCCTACGGAATCCCTTCCACTTAGGGAGCGCTGAACCAAAATTGCACCGCCTCGACGTATTATTATTAGTATTTTTTCTGGCGCGGAATACGAGGTAGCATTGTGTGAATCATCGCTTGATGCAATATTTTTTTTACGGGGAACACGCGGGAAATTTTAAAATGAGTGAATTGCTATGTTTGTATAATATCGCTTATTACTTGAATGAATAATAATAACTTGAATATGGGAGTACATAGCACCATTTGCTCCTTTGCAAGAGCCGTCCCTGATATATTTTATATATAAACATAGTGTATTAGCACGTTTATGTGATTTTTCGTGATGGTTTGTTTCCGTAGTGCAGTATCGGGCAGATAGCATTATCATTATTATACATTAAATAAAATTATTAGGTATAAAGAAGGCGTATTCAAAAAACTTTGCTGTTTTCTCGAGCTTGCTTAAAATGTAGTAAATACATTGTCATTGAGGCTTTTGATACACGAATTTCAGCCAATTACATAACACAACTGTACATAAGATTTAAGTATTTTTATTCTTTCTTATATAACCGAATCAATATAAGAATAATTTTCAATGAGACAAACAAAAAATGTAGGTATACAGAATGGAATTAATATTGGAGTTATATGACATTTTAAAAGCGATGGCAGTAATAAAGTAATTTACTGTTAATATATAGCAGAAGAACTGCAGGAAATAAGAAGCAACTGCTGAATAATTTACCTAGACAGAGGTTAAGTAGGCAATAAAAAGAAATTGAAATGGAAAAATGAAGAAATTGCACCCATAAGTTACTAACTACCTACTTATTATTTCTTTATTACACACTTGCGAATTAAATATGCCATTAAGCAGCGGTACTGAACCGGTGGTTTGAAGTTCAGCTTCAATGAAAAACTGTCAAGGTGTTTTGGATACGCGGAGTTTAAAGGAATAAAAACTTGTATTAATTATATGATTAAGTAATTGCATTATATTATATCTATGGCAAATTCAGTAAAAACACAATAAAATTGCATAGTGTTTTTAAGACGATAGTAACAGTAATATATTCATAATATAATATATTTTTGGTTTTTAGTTTAGAAAATTTCTAATCACTGTAAGCAATATATTTTATAATAAATAGTAGACAAATCGTAAAAATGGTTTTGTTATTACTGTTCAAAATAATTCTTTGTATGAAATAATATCGACTAAAAAGTGTACATATTAAAAGGGATTAAGATTATCTGACATCAAGTTTTAAACTAACACCGAGTGGGCAATTGCTATGAATTATATTCACAAGCTTGTATGAGACAGAGAGTGTAAGAAAATAGTCTGGAACCTTTCTTGATAATATTAAAATACATCATGTTTGGTCAGATATTACAAAAGTACTACTGGAGTTATTGATAACAATATTATCCACCATCAGTTGATTATGCTTACGATGAGTGAAACCGGCCCTGTAAACATTTGGAAGTCGTATAAAAAAATGAATGTATTTTTAAAATATAATACCTTTCCACCAAGAATTGACAGTCAACAGATTAAAATTGTATATTGTCCACCTTGCTTTGAAAAATGCTGCGCACCACTGTTTATGGCTTCAATAATAAACGGTTAAATTGCTGATAAAAAGGTAATGACTGGCAGTACGTATTTCTCATTTTGCGAATTGATATTGCACGGTTCTGTTCCCACACTGGCCGCAAATAATTAATTATTCAGTGCATTAGACATGCAAAATTCTATTTTAAAATCTATGTGTTGTCTTTGATTGAGCCACCACTCCTCGATAGGCGCATGCAAATTAAATCAGTCGCATTTTTTTAAGTACTCATTTGAAAAAAAAATACAAAAAAACGATATCCATTTACTATATTTTTTACAATATTTATACATTTTTTCATCATACCCTTCCCAAGAAAAGCAGATTTTTTATTTGTATAATCTATTTAATATTTACGAGGCTGCTTATTACTCAATCGATAAATAATTTTTTCCATGTCACGTAAAATAATCTAGATGTTATTGTAACGTTATAGTATATTTATTGTATAAATAAGTTAAAGAAAAAATAACTTTATGTTCATAATTAATAGTTGAATATATGCGCTTAATGATTTGGCTTTGTTTTGATTTCATTTTTATTTGTTAAGACTTTTTTCAAACAAATCTGACTTGTCAATCGTAACCGGTTATAATCAATCTCTTCAAACATGTACTTTTAAATTCTGTATATTGTCTCGTCTTTTGAGTGTGTCAACTAAAGAAGTTTACATTATTGTGACTTTGTGTTTTAAGAGATATAGTTTTACATAATAAAATCGTTTAGTTACGCCTATTTTAAAATAAATTTTTATATTTAAACGAGGCTTAAATAGTAAATGTTATTTGACATCATAATAATACAATTATATTATTTAAAAAAATATATTAACTTCTGTCACATGAGTTTCACAGACCGTAAATAGGAAAGAAACACATCTCAACCAACAACCACATTGTTTGATTATGACAAGAAATATAATTGAAATTTGTACGGACAATAATAAGAAAAGTAAAAATAACCAAGTTTAATTCTGCGGTAGGGTTTACTTGTGTTGTGGAGTTTTCTTTGAATTGGGTAGCTTTAGAGGGGGTGTAGTTATTACATGTTAATAATATTATATCGTGACGCCAAATATGTATAGACAAAACAACAAGAATAATAATTTATTTGCTAGTTAAAGTTTTAATAATTAAGTAGAATAAGAAAAATTAATAAAATATCGAAGTATTCAGTTCTAAAAAAAATTATTAGTTAGTTGATGACTATTTCGGCTTCACCCCATTGTCGGAACTGTTTTTTCAAATGAGTTATTGGATATTGTATCCTATTAAAATAAAGTTTTACCAATTAAATGCTAATTCAATTAATAAAATGAATTGATAATATTGTTTTAAAATAAATAAATTAATATTGCATGAAAAATCAATATGCAAATAGTCATAGGCTGAAATGCAATCTAGCGCGTTACCATTCGGCTACGGTGATCACTACCGGTACTAACTTAGCAAGTATTTTATTAAATACTTGAATCTTTATGTCGTATATTGTATAAGTTTTACTTAAAAACCATTGTTTATTAATGCGATTACTTTTATACGTATATATATTATCGATCAATAATGTACGAAAATATGAAACAGTTCTCCAAGAAATTCCTTTTATATGCAATAACGGTGGTTAAAAAGACATTAGGTAATTAAAGCCTTAAATTATTTTCATTGATGAAAATTTGAATCTACAAGCACAGGGCAAAGTATGTAATTAAAAACTATTTTTAGTTGATTGTTATTCGCTCTTACGATGCACATATGCTGAAATAGCTCGGATAGTACACGATTCTGTGTAATGATGATTTATCAAGATAATGCCAATTCGACCAATTGTTCGTTTTTTTCGGTTAAGATAAAAAGAAAGATTGAAAGAATGTTGTAAATAGTCTTACGATTGCGAGCGGACATAGTTTGAAAAGGCAAATCGCTATTTTACTAGAGTTCTAGCAAGTAAATACAAATTAAATAGATAATTAACTGTGTTATGCTGTATAATATATGCAAGTTTGGAAAATGAAATGATTTCTTTTGTGCAACGTCTGTGATTCAGATTTGAAGTCTGTTGTCCTCACTCCACCCTTTGCTCTAAGTGTATTACGGAAGAATGTATGTAGAAGTAAATCATTCCACGTTTTCCCATTATATTTTCTATTGTTGAAAATAAAAAGGCGGGAAAATTCTTCCATTCGGCGCCCCGACGCAACTGCCAGCGTCGCTCCGTGGATTGGTTAGAAACCTGGAGGCGGATTCGCGAGGAAGTTAACAATATTAATATTAAGTGTCTAGTATTTGGAAAAAAATGTTTATTAGGAGAATCTTTGCAGTTTTTTGTTCGCCAATTCGGTTTACATTTTATGGTATACTGGATTATACAGATATAGGAATTTGGTAGGCTAGTCATTCATTATATGTTATGATCTATTTTGAAGAGAAAAAATTACATAGCAATAAGGCAAAATAGGTATCTTTGTATTCACAACATGAATTTATAAATATCAAGAAGGAATAATGAAATGGAGAAGTTGTAAGATATGCTTTCATTCTTTGCTCTTTTTTCAGTACCAAAAAGAGAAAAATTTAAATGTAAAACAAAGTAATGTGATATTTAAAAAACCATTATCATAATTTGAAAAACTATTTTTATGATAAACCTATCCAAGCTTTATGAATACTGGTGAATAGTTCAATTAATTTTTTATTTTATTTCAAATGAACAATATCAATAAATTCGTTCGAGAGCCTTTAAACATGAATCAGTCTTGTACTTTATTATGTAGAATATAAGATGGTTATTAACTAGTTCTATCGGAATTAATTTATCTACCTCTGAATATATACTTTCTAATCTTCATTGAAAAAACTAAATCACTTTGTAAGTTCAACTTTATAAAGCAAATAAAGTAATTTTTATGCTGTGTATTACGAAAACTATTAATGATATATATTGTACCTAGTTACTATACATTCTCGCTCCAAATAAAGGATACTTTTGGCAAAAAACTTATCTATCACCAAAAATATGATGATATCATTAACCTTATATAATGGTATCATTTAGGGTGACCTTTTTAATTCACCAACTTACCTGCCCTTACGCCGAAAACCTTGGATAAAAATAAAACCCACATCTCGCCCAATAATAATGATGAATTTATAAACCGTGACATGGCGGAAATTCTTAATATTACGGAAAAATAAGCACCCTACTAAATGATAATCAAAGAATTTGCAATCAATCTTGATATAGTAACAATTATAACGAAAAATTGACAGTTATGATCATTCCACGAAACCAGCAAAATCATCGTCATTAGAAGATCCCAAGTATTGTGGGATACTGGGGGAAAGCGATAAAGTCAGTTTTAAATCCTTTATATTAAAAATGATAATGTGTCAATTATTAGAGAAATGTTTTGCAATGTCATTCTATATGTATTATAATAATATTTTTAACAGTTAGAATTGTGTTAATATTTAAAATATAACTAAATCACCAATTGATAAACGAAATTAATTCTTGTGAAAAAAAAAATCGAAAATAATTAAACATATGTTAAAATAAAGACATTAAATCCATTACTAAAACGTAGTCATTGATTTCTTCAGTTTTATTAAAATAAATAATTTATTTGATTGTTACATCGTCGTTGTTCTGGAAGAAAACACTAAATCGAAAAAATGATAAATTGAGTTGGTTAAACCAAAATGTTTCTTATTTCAAACTTCTTCCGTATACAAGAGCAATCATATTTTTATAAATTATACCTTTACTTAAAAATGGTTTTGTACAAACAAACAAAATGGAAAAGCTATAAGATTCAAAACTTTTGACAAACTTCAAAGTCCAATTACACAAAACTGTTATTTTTCAGTTAGTGTCTTTTTCCAGAACAACGACGATATATTCGAATTAAACTGTTTTGTAAAAAAATTAGCTGCTAAGAAACCTATTTATATGTATAAAAAAGTGTGAAAGGTTGAAAGCAGTGCTTACCATTTTCTTTTAGAAATTATTAAAAATTTCATATCGACAGCCATGTAACGCATTTCTGTAATAAGCGATGAGTAAAAAAGAGTATCTGTGTTTAAATTTGCGAAATAGTCTAATAAAAATATACAAAATATTACCCCAGCAGTAGACGTTGCCCCGAGCCGTCCTCTGGTTTTATTCATCCAAAAACGACTTGAAGAAAGCACAGGGAAATTGAAATATTAAAAAACGCGGTGCCCTCATCTTTCACCGTCCCCCTCTTTGCAAAACGCTCAAATCCACCCCACCCCCAACGCCGCCATATTATCCCCTCATTTCGCCCCCGAAGCCATCTCACGGGGGTCCACAGAAGATCTTAATATAAAGGGTTTCAAAACTGTTTATTTTATGATTCATAGTGAGTCATTTTTTTCCCAATTGAGACATCATCTTTGCCTTAACGTGCAAAAATCATGACTAAATTTGAGATAATATTTATTAAGTGATGTTAAACACTAGAAATTGACTCTTACTAATGCATTTGATTGATTTTACATGATAAAAATCAGATTAAAATATTAAACTTCATCTTTTACAATTTAAATCAAATGAATTTGATAAAATTATTTAGTTTTGTTTAATTTCCCTCATGTGTCATTTTTTATAAGGCTTAGTAATACCAAATTTGGATTATTGAGATTTTGTACACTTCCATGTATTTTGTCACTAACGACCCGGGTTTCGCCTTTCGGCAAAACGCAAGGCGCAAGGCAAAACGCAAGGTTGCCGAAAGGCGAAACCCGGGTCGTTAGTGACAAAATACATGGAAGTGTACAAAATCTCAATAATCCAAATTTGATATTGAAATTCCATCAAGCACCCTCAGTCGATGTCTTAAATTAGCTTAGTAATACGTTTTTCACAAGTTGAACACCTACTGTTCCTTATTCAACTGTTCCTTGGAGATAGAATACCTTATTCTGGCTCTACACATTGTTTGTCATATTTATGGACCGCCTCCTTGCAAGCCTTAATGTTATTTTTGTTTGATTTTTTCACGAAAGGTTGAATTTACTAATCGTTTATCGGTTACTACGTCCAAAATGCGAGGGAATGATTAAAGGCTGTCCGAGGCAGAGGATGTTTATATCTGTCAATAGTGCCGGGGTATTCACTTTTGGAAAATAGTTGCCTATTTTTTTGAGGAAAATCGATCATTTCAACAGTGGGTATTCACAGTGGGTTCATCGACAGTTTTAAAATCGAATTAACGTGAATTTATTGAATTTTTACCGATAATAGCATATATATTAATAATTTGAATGAATTTTTGTAATATCCGTAAAATAATAATTTATTCTTACATTAAATTAAAACTTCATACAATAATAATGTGGATAAAGAAAGAGGAGATTAATATATTTATTTTTATTTAAATTGTTGTGTCTACTTAAATTGAGGACTGATATTTAGTAATTTGCTCAACTTCTAATGGGTCAGATATGGTAGATATTAAAATGAACAAAAAGTTATACAATAAAAATAGAAAATAATATAAAACCTTTTGAATTTTTTATAAATCTATGTGGGAATGAAATATACATGACGAAAAATCACGTTTTTTTAGACTTTTGATGAAAAAATGATATAAACAGTGTGACAAAGACTGTAATTTTTAGTACTGGAATACATACATATTATTTATACTAGTTTATGGATTGAATTTTATTAAGAGAGAATAAAAATATAATATTTCTATAAAAATTGAGATCACAGTTTAAGTATCATTCAGTATATTAAATTCTTACGGTTTTTCTGTGAGCCAGCATTTCAAATTCAGTTGTTAAACCGCCGGTTATGGTTCATTGCTCACATTCTGACGTTTGCCCAATATGCTCGAGGTACGAATGCGTCATTTGGAATGGGGGGCGAGCAAAAAAGCTAAACTCGGGAATATCTTGAGATTTCAGGAGAGAAATCACGTTACGTCATATGTGCTGGTTTTTTTTTCTCTTTTTCCTTTTTTGGAGGGATTTTTGTTTTAATAAAACTCGGAATACGAAATACGAATCAGCATATGCAGACTGTGGGGGCATTAGGTATTCCTATCTACCTGGTTTTGTATAAATTTTATTAAACATTAAACGTATCTCAAAGAGTTGCGAAGAATTTTTCACTTGATAAAATATCAGTGACATCGTAGCGGTGATGAAGGAATAAAAAACTGAACTTAGAAAACAAACATAACGTTTTAAACCACAGGTGGGAATCGAATCTAAAAAAATGTTTTTTTGACACAACTAATCATCATCAACTCTTCTTCGAAATAAAATGAGTTATCTTTTTAATTTACTGTTGCCAAGTTGTTTGCAATGAAATTAATATTGAAGTCGATTTCTCAAAAATAATACTTTTTACCACCCATATTTGAAGCTGTTAATTTGTACGATTTTTTCAACATTTTCGTTGAAATTATAGCGCAGTGCACAATCAATCCTTGTCACAATATATTTTTATCATTCTAACTGTTAAAATAGCTGCTTTACGATATGTACTAAAAATATTTGATATACATTTATTTTAAATTCTATAGGGTCAGTAAATATTGTTTTAAAATGTCACACTAATTTGATTTCCTACTATTATCATTCAAATGGTGTAATATAACTAAATAATTATTGAATTTTTCAATTTTATATTGACTATCAACCATTCTTTTTGTAAACATATTTAAGCGGTACATCGTTTAAGACTAGTTGCAATCAGGTGATCGCTTTGCCTACAAATATAAAAGATATAAATTATAATCAAAAAACAAATAAAAAAATCGAATTAATTACGTCATCGTCATCAAGAATTATTATTATTTTAATGGTTTTTAATTTTTACTTCCCAATATGACAACTTTTCAACATTTTCATCTTAATGTTAGTACCGGTTTTACTTAATGGGCACGAATTTATGTGATAGATAAAACGATTTATTTACTATTATTTTTCAATTTTATCAAAATGAAAATAGCAGATATCATGAGTTAAGTAATTTAAATTTAGAACAATAGAAATACAATACAAAAACATCTTTTTGCATTTTATTGTAATACAATTAATCAAGAAAAACAATTCGAATAAGAAAACATAATTTTGTTTATACCGTCAAAAAAGTCTGTGAATGCAAAACATAACCTCATTATGCGAATTTACATTTGAACCTGCGTGGAAAAATAAAATGTCAAAGCGAACACAAAATGGCGTCGGAGTCAAGATGGAGGGACAGGGGAAAACGCGGCAAAAGGCGTTCTAATTTCAAATTGAAATAAGCTTTAAGTATATTTTTATATGTATATGTAAGTGAATGTGTGTGAAATGTCTAGGCAAGTGTGTGTGTGTGCTGGGGGAATTCGCTTTGATCAGTTGAGCGAGATTTCATTTTGAGAGGTGAACTTGACTAACTTTTTTTATTATATTTATAAATAAAATTTGCGTTTGAATATTATAACTTTATCCATAAATTATTTACATTTTGTATTTAGTATTCGACTTAAATGCTTAACAATATTGTGGAAAAATATTTATTCTTTTTAAACCAGGTCCATGTACACCATTGATTTGTACCTATGAAGTATTCAATGACGAATTGTCTAGGTAAAAAAATGCTCTAATAGTTGAAAATCTATTTAAATATTTAACATAGTAAATACCACATATCTGAAATAACACGTGTTTCGTAAATTTAGATCACATCTTCTGACTAAACTATCTAATAATACGCCATTGAATGTCACGAATTAGTACATACATCTTATCTTTTATGGAATGCGCATGATTTGGATTTATTTGTTTTAAATATCAATTTATTAAATTTATCATCATTAAGCGACTTGTTTCTTAGCTAGCCCTGATCAGAAAGTTATTGAGACAGAAAAAGAGGTTTATGGGAAGCTTGGAAAGAATAGAAAAAAATAGTAATAACATATACTTATAGAAAAACTAATTTAATTTTAGAGCATTTGTATGCCTAATCCATTAGACATTGCAAAATCCAATTTGCGAAATGTAAAAAATATATTGCGCAAATAATTTGGAGCGTTGCGTTTTTGATCCAATAAGTGTGGGGATTTTTAAAGTCCATAAAAGGGGGTGGAGGGTTTCAATCAGTAAACACGCGTGGTGCCATATAATATGTATATAAGCACAAGTGGGCATATAATGCGAAATTTATACCAAACTATTTACTGGAGTCTATTTCTCTTGATACGTTGATTATTGAATGATAGTGAGTGGATATTGAAGGTTTTTTTTTGAATAGTAAACGATGACACATTTTTTTTTAAAACATTTAAAAAATATGTGATGAAAAATTGAATTTAATCTTTATATTTTAGATATAAGCAGACAATTGATATACTAATAATGGTAAGTACATAATGTAAAACATAGATATGAAATAGTATTATCTTGAAAATGGGATATTTAGAAAAATATGAATAATTTAAAGCTTCAACTCTCTGTCTATTTTACTGTATTATTGAATTCGATAAAAGAGTGTTGTTCCATAAACTTTGTTTAAAAATATACGTTTGTTTATAATATAATATTGAATAGAAATTGCTACAGATATCGTAAATTTTGTTGTCATAGCCTATTATTATACAGCAAAGAAAAGTTGGTTAATTATTTTACTTCAAAATAGTGCGCTTATAGTATATTTACTATTTAAAAAATACTACTTCCAACTTGATTCTAGCTAATGGAAAGATGTAAAATTTCTCCTATTGCAAACTTTCATACACACACGAAAGAAAAAAAGCTCTTGAGGTATTGATTATCTGTCAATAAAGCGATTTTGAAAGATTAATATAATTTATATGTAGGGGTGTATTTTTAAGGGATGTATTTCGCAGAAGCCTCCACCGTTTTAAAAGTTCTTTGTGATTCTTAGCAAAGATTATTGATCTTGTTCTGACAGTCGTATATCAGAGGCTTGCATTGAAAAGTTAAATCTTTTTGTAATATTAAGTTCACCGTTTTATATTTATTATTTTATTTGTAGTTGGAAATCATTTACTTAGCAAGGAAAAGTTGACTTTTTTTAAATATTACACATAATCCTGCCTGTGTCAGTGAATAGATATGGAAAATATATATAATATAACCGAAAATTATAAAATTAAGTATTTGCATTTTTGGAAGGTTGGAAAGTATATATTTATTGCAATTTAAATCTGGTCGTTGTTGAATCGGTGGTGCGCTGGTCAAAGACATTGGTTTCAGTTACGGATCTCCTCTAAACAAGTGTGACAAAAATAATTGAAAAACACCCTTCGAATACTGCATAAAATATACAGAAATTAAAATAATTTTGAATCGTAGTATTATTCGGGTACGTGGTGCAGCGGTTAACGTTGTTGTCCTCGGTTACGGATGTCTTGTGTTCAATTCCCGGTACAGGCAGTTTCATAAATTTGTTTTTTCAACCGATTTATGGATTTTTGTTCGTCGGCATGATTGTTTATAATGTTTAAAATTATCTCTCACCCATTCGATCCTAAAAACAAGATTGATTAGCTAACCACTAGTCCTGTCCTAACCCTATCCTTCTATCTCTACCCTATTTGAAAAAGAAAGTTTGAGCTGCTGAGTAACAAGCAGTTCTTGTAGAAAAACTTCTGTTGAGATACCTCCATTAGGAGTCCATGTGCTCCACATTAGGAGTAGACTTGGTAAAAAAAATGTCGATCCAGTAGCTCAATAGTAAACACTGTTAAGCTTTCAGAGCGAAAGGTTCGAATGCACGAATTCATTCTTTCGTAAATTGACGTGACAAGAGATAGATTGATTTGTAAGGCATATCTTTGGTGATATCATTGCTTTCCTCTATAACTCTATATCTATCCGATTCTCAAAACGGAGTGCAGAGAGATACATAAGCTTACTAATGGTCTTTTGTTCCCGTTATATACGTTTTGACGAAATGATTTATACTCTTTATATAATGAGCAAATGGGATTGAACATTGTATTCATACAACTGCTTACAACTAATTCTTGTATATTCATATTTATTCAAATGTGGGTGAACGAATGAAATATATTTTCCAACAAATAGGCATATTTATTATACTTACATAATATATTAAAGCCGTGGGAATAGTTCTAACTAATTAACCTTTAGTTTCAAAAAAATAAATATGCAAAAAGAATCTCTTTACTGGGAGACCGAGGTGCGATCATATTGTAAAACACGCTTTTTGGATGTAATCAACAGTGGCGCTCTTGTGAAAGGATATATGTATCGAATTATTTAGAAACTATTGAAAGTCACTTGTGTGCAACAAGATTTATTTTTAGTCATCCAGAAATATTAAGTATTTTTTATATTAAGTGTATACACAAAAAGTTATTAACCATCGATAGAAAGCTTCACTTGAATACACTGAATACAGAACATATCCAACAAACTATAATTGATACTTTTAGTGAACGATAGTCACTCGTTTACCGCTATGGATATATACGAATCGTCGTGAATGACTTACTCTAACACTTATTTGTCAATATAATGCAAAGTGAAGAAGCAATTGCCACTCGAAAATAATTTATTTCCCAACTATAATACTGATTTGTTAATAGCAGGGAGAGAGAGAGAGAAAACAAATGATTCTAAAAGAAACCAATTGAGCCCATATGCGGAAAAACAGCGTTGTCATAAAAACATTGTTCAGAGATAATAGTGATTACTTGTTGTGAAGATATAATTTATCGGAGATATTTATCTTTAATGAATGAAGATGGTTTGCGTAGATTTTCCGCATATGGGCTCAAATATAATTAATCCATAAGTTATTTGTTTTCCCACTATGACATAACTTTGTCAACAACAGACGGAGTAAGAAAGTAAATGACTTGCAGTGATCAATAAAAATTGAACTGCAAGTACTTTTTGTTCATTTCAATACTACTTTGTCAAAGAAATTAAATAACAATTGAATCGAAAATTATTTGTTTTTTCACTTTAACACTGCTTTGTCAATAGTAGGCAAAGTAAATAAACACAAATGGCTCGCGGAGAAGCCGATGTCAATGCCTTTCAAATGAACAAATCGTATAGTTTGGTCTATTCGAAGTGTTGGAAAATAGAACGTACTCAAAAAACTGCTTTTTGACCGTCACTGGCTCATACGTGGTTGTCCGTCCAAATTAATTAAATACCACACATTCCTGTACCCTGTCTTGACAGTTTTAATTATGGTTTTTTGGTTCTTTTTGTGGTATCTGTAAGAATCTGACGGTGTGAAACCGGCTCACAAAAGAGCGGTAGGCTTTCATCTAATTTTAACATATGCTTTATTTGTCCAAGGTGATCTGATACGAAATAGTCCTTGATGACTTTTATAATTGGTATCGAAATAACAAGGAATCATTTTTGATTACAAATTAATTAGAATATTTAAACTACAATACATAAATTATTATTATTAGCTGAACGTTCCTTTTATCAAATCTAAGCAGTTGCTCGCCTACTGTTAATGAATTGTGGAAATAATAAAAACATTGTACTAATTTAGAAAATTAACCAAACAAAACAAACCACTAGACCACAGAGACCGACTAGATCTTTTTTATCTGTTATATGTCTGACTATTCAATTAGTATTTACTTGGTTGAACTAGAATTATATTAAGATCAAAAATAATCAAGTATTTATTCCACAAGAATTATATTTATAATACAGTTATTTCGGCACTACTCTGTTAGATATAGTTTTGACAATGGCTGAAATAGTAATTTCGCATTTCTCTACCTTTTCAATAAAATATTAAAGTCACGAGCTTAATTTATTGCATAACGTTATTTCACCAAGAGATTCAGTTAACAATAATTAAATAAAACGTATAACGAAGAGTTTTTCACCATTTGTTATTTCTTTTACGATATGACATGTAATATGTCATTAATATTAACGGTGTTTTACCCAATCTATGTAACCCTCAACATTAAAATTGTTCGGGAGACAGCAAAAACGTTTTTATCGAAAAGATTATATGGTGAGTTGCGTTATGAATCTTTGTACTTCTGTAAATTCTCATATTTGCAGATACGGAATTATACGAAAAGAGTGTTAATATAGTAGTGGCTTACATCAAGTGGCCGTGTCAGAATTTGTTAAACCAAAAACCAATGTAAAATGACGTTTCTCTTCCAAAAAATAATAAATTTATTTTTCTAATTTACAACATTTGGCTGGGATCTGCTCTGTCATCTTTAAAATGAGATCCAATCATTAACTCATTTTCGTATTATTGGAGAGTTACATCAATTGGTCAAAACGCAGTCGAATTATTCAAGGAAATGATTGTATGTGATACTGTTAACCACTTTCAGCTAAGCTTCAAATTTGATTATTATATTCTTACTTTTTTGAAGGAAGAAGAGTGGTAGCGGATTTAGAAATAGAGTTAATGCATGTACCTCATGTTTAAACAATGAAGGAGGAGTCCATATGCTCCATTGTAAACACAGTAGGCAAATATTTAGTGACACATAGCATGTACTGAAAACATATTTGTGTATTATGGTGATAAAACAGAATTTCCGCAGTTATATTATTTGTCATCTATTTCAAAGGAATTGTTATATTTATAACAGCATCTATCTACCCAAAAAGGGCTGATTGGCATGAAGTTTAAAGGTCCATTACAGGCCTCCGTCTCAGCGGGAGACGGCGAAAGCTACCTACTTAATTTGAATTTCGAACAGTAAATTTTTAATCAAAGCCAAGGGCTATAAAGCTGTCTCTATAAAATTTATTTTAAAATCCGACAGTGTTTTTTTTTTCAACTTGCAGATGTGACCGTCGCATTTGCTTCGATCGTGGATCATAATCAGGGTTGGCACAAACTTAAATTAACATTATTTCAGAATAATAAATTATTAATAAAGAAGACAATAAAATTGAATTTAATCTGTAAACATACATAGTATATAGATTATATTATATCGTTGTTATACAAGAATGAATGACCAAATGGGTTTTTTGTGAAAATTAAATGTATAACTTTTAAACGTTTTATCGTCACAATATTTATTCCCATTAACTAAAAAAAAAACAAAATCAGATATGTGATTGCAAAATAAACAATTTTCAGATCGATAACAAATGTTCGAACAGTCCTCTTGAGTATTTTACTACTTTGCACTTTTAAATACATAATTTTTTGACACTATGTGTTTTATAACGAAGATTTAAAGGTGTTTTATATATTAAGTCCATTTATTTTTTTATGTGCATCTTTTTATGAAGAATGCCGATTGTTGAAAAAAAAAAAACTTTGGTATAAAATTTGGGGCACAATTAAGACACTTAGTTTTTGAACATGTTTGAAAATGGTTATTAGAAAATTTTGAATTTGGATTGTCGATTTTAATTTGGCTTACTATTAGATGAATTAAAAATTTTATTAAAATTAATGTACGATTTTTTAATCCGAGCATCCCTGCCATTCGACTCCTTAAGGACGTCTCTTTGAAATAATAATATTAAAATGAAGAATATAATTAAAATTTATTTGATAGAATTATTTATCATCAGGCTTGGTGTTGTATGTCGTGACCATAAACAATACGAACGACTCTTTACAAAGTCTTTTGAATCATTAAAAACACAAATTAATCTTTATTACAACGACAAAGTGTTAAAACACATTTGAATTACAATGCAAGAAGTGATTTTTTATAAATAATAAATTAATAGTGCCTTGTGCCAATAGAAAGTACTTAATAATATAAACTAAAGATACTGAATAATTGCATTATATTAATATGTCAAATAAAAATAATGTATTTGATTGATTTACAAACTATGTTTGCTAAGTATCAAATATTTAAGCAAATAATATGATGGATTTATATATCAGATATGAACCGACATAATTATTATGTTTCAAAAAACATTACAAGCTGTCAATATTTTTTATGCTGTCTATTATATGTAGTGCTGTAAAAAACCCGAGAATTTTAATTATGATATTTATCATTTATTTCGACATGTTGAGTCCATTTGGATTTATAAAAATGTGCATCTCGACGAGTTTAATTTCATACATAAAAACAAGAACGTTTGCGTAATTATATAATTTGCATAGATGTTACTGGTGATCAGATATTGAATTAGTTCTTCATTTCCATCTACATATATTGTCGAACTCATTGGAACCTCAAATTTGCTGATAAAATGTTGGCATACGTAAAAAATGCCACGCTTTTTAAATAACTGTTTCCGAATGCTAAAAATGACATACAGTTATGATTTAGTAAAATTGTTTTTTCCCGTTTTTCCCAATATTCCCATGCAAGTTTGCTTCACTAGTTGTACGTTATAGCTTATACCTTTAATGTATACACAATTTTTATTTCTTTAATTGATTAATTATTGTTGAGAGTATTCCTTAGGTAGGGCTGTCTGATAAGGTGTAGGAGACTGACCAAAATTTTTCTGAACTGCTGTATGTTTGCATACAGTCATGTAAAACTATTACCGTCTTTTTTCCGAAAATAAGCTCTAGCGTGGTTTTCAGGATTAGGATTTTTTGGAATATAAACCCTAGTTAAAATAATGTGAAAAATATAATTCGTTAAAAAATGCTGTTGAGTTTAGTACCTCTAGCTGGCCTAACTTTGCCGAGAATTACACAGTTTGGAACAAAAAATTCCGAGAAATACCTTGTTTATGTCTACAGTTTGTTGCAGGCAATGCACTTGCAAGTGCAGAAATTAATTCCTGGAATCTAGAGTGTAGAATTTACCTAAATGTATCTAAAATGTACATATGTTACCTAAATTAGAAGTAATAAATCTAAAAATTTTATATACAAATAAATATTAAACAAAAATATATAAATCTACTTATTTTACTTGAAAAGTAAGCACTCCTCCGATAATAAGCCCAAGCACGCATTTTGCACCAAAAAAGAAAGTACGTTATTTTCGGAAAAAAGACGGTACGTTGTGGAGAATTTGTGTATATAAATGACTCGAAACATCTTTGTTTTACAAAACGTAAAGTTTTCTTTTTGAACAGGTACGATATAATATAGATTATTGAAAATGGTATAACCCTTTCTAAAAATTGTTATATTATATTATACAGAAGTTGATTCTTCGATCATTCGGGAGGGAATGGGTATATTGAATCACAGTTTGTCGCGGTTGTAAGATCGAAATATTACGCATCCCAATGAATATAAATAAAAACAATGAATGATACAGTCGATAAATGAAGTAAAGAATGTTCATACAATGAAATATACGATGGCCATCTTTGTATTGCCAATAAAATAAGATATGGACATTTTTGTCAATTGAAATTACTTACGAGTACACAGTTTCTATAGATCGTTATTGTATCACATTTCTAAAAAGAAAAGCAAATTATTTAAAAATTAAGTAACCATTATATAATATATAGCTTTACTGTGAACAGATGAGTAATATCGACACTCCATACGTATAATCACGTAAGTTCAAAATATATGATTAAATTATGTCTTTTGCGTTTTCATTGTCTGCCTACTCAGTTCTATGGGTAGGCATCAAACGACAGGGAAAGTTGGATTAAAAATAGTAGGACTGTCTCAGTTTTGAAGAAGATACGTTGAAGTTGTTAGTTTATAGTTGTGTTATGAATCTTTGAAATGCTCTTGTGTAAAATCTCACGTTTGCAAATACGGGATTATATGCAGGGAGTGTTGATATGTAAACGTCATGATATGGTAGGAAAAAATATCAAAATATTTAGTTTTATGAAATTTTATTAGGTGGTTGATAGCTGTTTCGATTTAGCGCTTCGTCTAACTATGACGACGACGGCGTTAAACCTAAATGGCTATCAACTACATAATAAAAATTTGCGTAACTAAATAATTTGATATTTTATTAAATTATAATGGAGTTCCAGCAAGTAAATGTCAAGTCAATCAATAAAGTAATAATGTGGTGTTATTAATCTATAATTCAGATGGTTAGAAAATATTTTTACTTACTATACTTTTATCAATTCAGTATTTCCCAATATTCTAGTGACCTAGATTCCGGTAATTAAAGTAATATTCATTCCATTAAAAAAATGATAATTACCATTGATAGATGACACTACGATAAAACTTTCAATGTTGCTTTTCCACTTAAGAATTACAACATTTAATTTTAAATAATTGATAATATTTTCTATTTGATTACATGTTTGAATATATTATTTTATATGATTAATAAGTACGAAAAACAGTTTTTATTGGTAAAACAATATTATTATCCTTTATTATTTTCCGCGATCTTATATCGTGACTATTGGACGAGACGTTTGCAATATAAATTACAGGACTGTAGTTAATCAAAATTTATTTAATGATAAATTAATAACCACTTGATAAATTAATATTAAAATCGATCTGTAATATATTATACAGTAAGGGTGAAAAATTAATTAAATTTATGTCTAATAAGTTTATGAATCGTCATAACACTAAAGGAATACTTTATTAATTATTCTGCAAGACTTCTGTTTTTTACGATTTCTTAAAGATCTTGTGGCTTGAACTTTTAAAATACTTGATATAATTATTAAGTAAGGTCTGCAGTTCTACCGAAAAACTGAAACTGATTTTAAAAAGAGCGGTTTTCAGTTATTAAAAGATACGATTTTCTCACTATGTAACCTAATTTTATATTTTTAATATAATATAAAAAATTGGTATGATAAAATAGCATCACGTCATCGTCAGAACAGAATCTCACATTTTTACGATGGTGTGATTCATATAAATGCATAGCAAGCGCGTGCCGTGGATTTCTCTCTTTCTCGCTCAATCACATATAAAGTGAAGGGTGCGAGCTAGCTCTTGTATACTACTTGCTCATACAATAAGTGAAGTTGTGCGATAGAGATAAGTCCACCGCACCTACAACGATATAACATAATCCTTATGGAGAATTTTTATTACTAGAAATGTTTATTATAATTTGACTTGTGTTACGTCATTTTTTTATACTAACTTATATAACATATTCATTAATTTACTAGTTTTATAAGTGACAATGTAACTTTTGCCTTCCTTAACTTTCAAGCCATTATAAAATACGCATAGTTCAAAGAGAGGTGCCCTCATTTGATGTTTTAAGATAATACAAGTACTGAACTAGACTTTTTACCACAATACTTCTATCAACTACTTTATTTATTGAATTTGCATTGAAGCACTCGCAAATATGGTTGGTAGTTCAACATGTTCAGTCCATTTCGATTTTTCACTGATATATAAAATAAATTTAGCTTACTTAATCCGGCTCTGAATGCATCAGATCATTTTCACAAACACACACACACTCTTCCAAGCTCGGGTATGAGAGACATTATGTAAAATAATCATATATGAGCGCGACAGAGTATTTCAAGCTTCTATCTTTACAGTGAAGTACTAAACAGGGGTTTATTGAGAATTTAAAGCGGAAAAATTACAGCACGAATGATTGATCGTTTTTAAAATTCGTAACATAATAAGCCGAGACAAAATTTTATGTTACAATTTAAGTTTTTACTTAATGAGAAGTCAATGCGGTTTGTAAGTGTAGATTTTAAAGCGATAATTTCACATTTAAAAAAATAAATTATTCCGCAAAAATTTGGTTGACTATTGAAAACATTTAACAAGACAGATTGATTGATATTGAAACCGTAGTTTTGTTGCCAAAAAACTATATTTAAAGAATTGTTTATATTTGCAAACAGGTATGTATGATATTTTGATTAGAGTAGATGGTATTATTTTTTTTCTTTTGAATAATAAATTTCAAAAATATATTTTTAAATTGGCGTAGGTATGTGAAGAAAGTTTTTCACAATAAGCAATTTTTGTGTTTATTTGGTCTTTTCAATAAATGTTGTTATTGATAGAGTAATGTTGTGTTTGCACAAATACAGTCTATCTCGTTTTTTTACAATTTATTTTAAGTAGAAAAGTATCTCAAATATTATGTGCACGTACAGCCAATCTTTTTTACGTCTCCTCAATAGAGACAGTTGCGTGAATACTAATCACAAATAACAAATACCAAAGTCTTCGATAAGGCTATGTTTAATTAGACCAGATGATGTGTCGTTAGGTTAAGTTTTTTTCTTTTGTTATGATTATATCCTCAGGTTAAAAATTGCTAGTGTCACCACTGCATTTTCGTCTCCCGCTGGACCGTCCTGTGTCGTTTGAGATATGGCCGGCGGTCGGTTGATTAATGTGACGTCTCGAAACCACGGCGGCCATTGTTATTATTGTTTCGTTTCGATTTCCCGCCAGACACAATGCGCAAGCGCGCGATCATCGTTCGGAAATCAAAATTATTTCGAATCGAAACAAAATTAAGAATTTATTCAAAACAGACGAATACCAGTGAAATTCTAAATTCAAATTTAGAATGTTTGTGCTTATTTTTATGCAATTTGTGTTTGGGGAATAGCGTAACATGATAAATTTTGTATTGCCGTAGATATTATAATTATAGAAACAGAATATATTCAAAAGCAAAAACACTTAGGATTTGTTTAAACTATTTACTAATTAATTTAAGATATTGCCTGAGGTGGCTTGATGGAATTTCAATATCAAATTTGAACTGTTGAAATTTATTAAATTTCCATGTATTTCGTCATTAACGATCCGAGTTTCAACTTTCGCTATTTTCAGACTTGTAAATTTCTTGGGTCGTTAGTGACGAAATACATGGAAATGTACAAAATTTCAACAATTCAAATTATTTACTAATTACTTTTATTGACATTTTGCTAGGAATTTATGAGTTTTTGTCATATCGATTCATTTTCATAACCAATAAGAAACATAACACATAGTTTGACGAGTTTTAGAACTATTGGCCTCAATTAATTAAGCAAATAGATGAGTTCTGACTGTCAGGTTTTTTTTCAATATCAATTACTCTTATGTATATATAGGAATTTAAGGTAATTAACGAGTAAATTGCAACCCAGTTCTAGATGTCTGAAATACTAGCAATTATTTTATAATGATAAACATTATAAAAATATATAGATATGTAGATATTTTATATATATAATAGCCCACATGTCGGTATAAAATTTTGTCATGACGTAAACGTTCGCCGTCTAAGCAATGCATCTACAGTTCCGACGTATTAGCTACTTTAGACATTCAGTATTTCAATTTCAACACCGTCACCTATGACGGGTACGGAAAATCAAAACGTTATGAATAAAAAACTTAATGTACCTACTTACCTGTTTTTAATTTAAATAAAATGTTTATTACATTAATAAACTCTTGGCCTGCTATAAAAATATGATAGCTAGTATTACTGAATAAGTAATGTTTATATGAGAAACGCGAAAAACTACATCCATATAATTTGTAAGTAAATTGTTACAATTATTTTTGTTTTTGTTTATTTTTCCGTATTTGTTTGGAATACAAAATAGTAGCTATCTGTAGCGAAGATCAATTTGGAAGAAGAAGAAAAAACAAAAGCGTCTCAAACGACGCCGAAGTTTGATTAAAACATTGTTCTGTTTTAATTTAATTACCCTCTGGTTACAAAAAGCGCATAGTGCAACTGTCTGGCGCAACGCCCGGCGTGTTCGCAGCGGAGCTTAGAGCCCTGTTTTTGCTACACCGGCCCTCGAACCGGTCCTGTCCATATTGGGCGAGAGGTCCTGATGCAAAAACCGACGATGGGAAGGCTCCGCTTTGCAGAGGATGTGTTGGCGAATAAATTAGAGTGCAAGTTATTCAATTAGGCACATTTTTAAATGTTTCATTTCGGAGCTTTAAGCTGCGTTTGAATATGCATTAATGAAAATAATAATTTAACAATAATGCTTGCAATTTTGATTAGTTTGTCATCGGTAATTCCAGGCGTAGTAATATATGAAACGAATTAGGTAGTTATTCTGCGAAATGCACTCAGTAAGAGGGATGTGAAGCTGAAGTGGATAGTGGAGGGCACAGATTCGACTACCATAGTGCAGAGGTCACTAACCGGGGGATCGTGGACCACTGGCGGTTCACAGAGTTATTGCAGTAACGTCGATAGAGCCCTAAATCCATAAACTTATTTCGCAACACCGTATATAACACTACATAGTAATAAAAAAATGTAATTTTTATGATCGTTATTTTATGAAGAATGTTTGTACCGCTTAAAAAAACGCGATTAAAAATTGTGAATTAGTGGTACGTGAGAATTGAAAAGTTGGCGACCACTACTCTAGGAAATTCATTAAATTAAAATAAAGAAGTTCACCAAACAACTAAAATCCAAAATCTCCATTTGCAATATTCATAGCATTTTATGAAAAAAATATTAAACAATATTTTTGACACTTTCTCTCTACAGTTTTTAATGTATATATTATTTTCAAAAAATCGTTTTATTTATTCATTCGTTATAATCAAAATCGTAATATACTGGAGTAGGTAATATAACATTATATAAATAAACTTATTTTTGTGAATAATGTTTACTAAGGATATAATATAGAGTCGTGGGCTCCAAATTCCTCACATTTTTATTTACAAAGGAACATCTCAATAATTATTATTATACCTGGACAAGTTTAATTTTGAGCCAAATATTTCTATCTTAGGAACTTATCTTTACAGTGATGAAAAATCATTCTTTCAAAAATTTTTATATTATATGGTTAAATGATAAAATATCTATCAATAATATTTGACAACGCTTGTGGAACTTAAGTATTTTATTAAGTAAATTGGCGTTTACTGTGTACTTTACATAATTTTATACTATTTAATGCATATAACATTGTGTTGATTCAAGATTTTTTAGTGAATTTCGTGATAGTGATAACATTGAAATCATACTATTGATTGAATATGCATTATTTGATAGAACTCCATCATAATAAAATAAAATATCAAAGTATTCTACAACATTTGATTTGGTAGTTGATAACTATTTTGGTTTAACTCCGTCGTAAAAACTATACTTAAACTTATTTTTGCTTAGCTATATATACTGTTTAAAAGAGATAGACAATACTATGTCATATCGCGTATTCTATTATCATAACATTTATTTAAAATTAAAAAATTCAACGTACTAATTGTGTTTTTGTAAAAGAAGCTAACATGGTGTTATTAATTAAACGTTAAAATAAATGCGTTGAAATTATATTGATTATGCGTAATTACAGAAGCTTCTTATAACTGTAACTTCGTAAAACTGAATACATTGATAGTTTATCCTGTTAAAATCGTTACCTGAAAATCGTGGGAATTTAAGATATATGTAAGATTATCGTTGGTCCAAAAACCTCATTTTGTCTATAACTGTTCAAAAACGTTCACCATATCGCGTTATATTTACTTTATCGTTTATTGATATAGGTCGGTAAAGAGAAAAAAACTGTTTAAATATGGGAATATAGCAAATAAAACTGTAAATAAAATGTATATCGTAAAAATCTAAATAATTTACCTTTGAAATAAATGTTTTTATACATGCGACAGATTATTGTCGTTTTTTTAAATCTAATTCGTAGTTAAGAAAGAATAATTAATCTTAAAGATAATTTTATGTAAATGTACGTTAACGATAAAAATTTTATAGTTTTTATGATGTCCGATAAGTTATAAGCTTTCGCAGGCTGGAAGGCTTCAATAAACTAACTGCAGAATAATTTGGCACGGAAGTTTGCATGGACCATTGAAAGTTTGAAATATTCAATGGTAGTCATAGTTGCAAGTGTCATAAATTATTTTATTTTCATCTGCAAGACCGAGCTTAAATAAGTTTTCAAGCTCATCGAGTTTTTGAATAAAGTTTTCACTCTTGCATTATTTATCGGTTTGCGTTGGATATTTACAACTTTGGTAATAAAAATATTGAAACTTACCCTCAATAAACAATCAGGATTAAAATACGATAAATACCACATAACTATCTATACTTATAATTTAAGACATCGACTGAGGGTGCTTGATGGAATTTCAATATCAAATTTAGATTATTGAGATTTTGTACACTTCCATGTATTTTGTCACTAACGACCCGGGTTTCGCCTTTCGGCATCTTCAGGCATTCGAGCACACGAGGACTCTTTCAGTTCGAGTCCATTCGTGTGCTCGAATGCCTGAAGATGCCGAAAGGCGAAACCTGGGTCGTTAGTGACAAAATACATGGAAGTGTACAAAATCTCAATAATCCAAATTATCTATACTTAATTTCATCAACATCACAATCTAAGTAAACACAAAGTCTTACGTATTATTTATTAAAAATGAAACACAATCTGTTTGTCTTACTCCCAAGTGTTTATATGATGTGGACCGGTTTCGTAGCAGTAGTACAAACAAATTGTGCTTTATTTTTAAAATATAATACTTTTCAACAAAGAACTGACAATTAACACCTTAAAAGTATTATATATTATTACTGATTACCTAGAATTAGACAGAACTCAATCAACGTAAATTTTATAATTAAATTCTTTATTTTATTAACGGGAAAATTTGTTCATGTTCCAGGTGTTTTCTCATGGAAACGAATGTATTTTCGAAATAGTAAACTAGTGTATACATTATTTTATGTTTATATTATTTAATATTATTCCTAATTTTTATTATGGTATACTGAGTCCAATTATGGATATTATAATTATATACAATATTTTCATTTGTACAGTGTAATTTGTAAGCAGTTTCAAACGAGAGTATTTATTCAAAAAGGAAAGACGTAATGACAACCTAAAAAAAATTAAATGTTTGAGACAGCATGATGAAGTATTAGTGAATAAAATGGTCTTAAAAATATTCATCCTTTACATTATCCTGTGAATCAGTATTAATCCTATAAATAAATATATCTATTAGATTTCCTAGAGTTTTAATTTAAAATGCAATATCTTAACGAAAGCAAAACATGTCTGAATATAAATAAAAATAAAACTGTGGTTTTGATTGACAGCCATTTCAATGTGTATATATCAAAAAAGGACTCAGGTATTTGCTTAAAATAAAATAAATATAATAGTTTATATCTAATGATGAAACAATCTAAAAGTTAACAAAGGATTTTGCGTAAGTGTTTTGATGTATTTAGTATACGTGGTATTAAATAATATGATTTGTTTTAACTACATTTATGTATAATATGATTAGAAACGAATGGTCTGTTGATTGTGTTTAAAAAGATTCAATGTAGTAAAGGTGTGTTTATCATTTATTGGTTGAATGCTTGCCATGCGAAAGTAAATAAATGCGCTCGAATAATAAAAATTGCAAATATTTACCAGGCGCGCAGAATCATTGTAGGGTGTTTTCCACCCGGGTGAAAAATTCAAATTCGTTTCTTTGTACCATCAGTCGATTTATTGATCAAAGACACCCCCTCCCCCACGGGCTGTGTACTTTCGAAATGGTGGGGTATGGTTAAGGGGGTAATCAGGAACACAGCTCGCTCTACTTCTTCCGTGATTGGGTTTAACTAACCGGCTGTTTGTATTTTTCACGGCAAGGAGCAGGATCACAGGATTTGCTTCGGATAGATTTTAGGTGTTAGGTAGTTGACTGAAGAGTTTTTTTTTATTTCGTAGAAATTGGCCAAACAAAGGTATTCCTTTTAGAAATTATAGATTGATATTTCTTTTATAATATTTTCTTAAGCGGTTAAGGAATCTCAGAAAGTATATAAAAAAAACAATTGATAATAACTTTAATGTTTTTTGTAATAAAAACATAACGGCCCAGTCAAAAATTGGTGCGATTTGATGATGCCGTTTTTGAGTCAACTTTAAAATTATACATATTTACACAAAACTTGTAAATCCAAAATATATTATAAAACTTTCCTTCACGGCTATGTCCAATATTTTGATTCTGACTTCATTTTTCTCAACATGTAACTCGGGAAGAGAAGGAAATACCGAGCTGAAAATTAACCAAGAAAAATGAGCTTAAGCACTTTATGCATGGTTAATCCAGATGAATATGCCACCAGATTTACTGTTCTGCTTTGTATTTTAATATAAAAGATTAGTAACCTCAAACATTTCCTCCTAAAAATACTCTTTATCGTAGATACGGTAGTAATTGTATCATATATTATTGTTTTTGAGAGCTATCATGCAATTTGAAAATACCTTCGTGCCGCTCTATATCGGGTTGAGCGATGTGTTTTTTATCTTTTTTTGTAAAGTTGTTGAAAATATCGTATTTAAATGTATGATGAGAGGTAGAGGATCAACGAGTATTGTTTTATATAATAGTAGCTGATGAAAGAGGTTTTGAGCAATCGTCTGACAACTAATCATGGAAAACAATATTCCTTAATTAATTGATTAATTGAAATGAACATAAAAAAATGATTACTGTAAAAAATAAATTTAATTTAGTAGGAATCATTGATTAAAATTACTGATTTCAATTGATTTATTGTGTTGTCTTACGGAAAATCAAATCAATAAAATAATCATCAAATCCAATGCTGTTCCATTTTATGACATATCCGGACAATCTGAGCGCAGGAAGTCCCCCCGTGTTTCACTAAGTGGCCGCAGCGAGCGCGCCACTCGCGATGTTAACCGTGCAATAAAATGCCCGGTTATGAGCCCCTTAACTGCCCCGTGGAATGTCATTCCTGGCATTCAACCACGTGTGGACACCACGCGTTCATATCCGTTTGGTATGTCATAATCACGTGACCTCCATCCAAGGACACTGGAATGGTTGGTAGCTAAAGCAAAGTGGTCTGTTTGTTTTAGGTAATAGTATCGCAAGTAACAACAAATACCAAAATGTATATCCGTGATTTGATAAAGATTATATTATTACGAAATTAATTGTTTCGAAATTCAATGTAATAACTAATCTTTGAGATATACCTAACTATCTTTTAATCTGTCAATTGACCTGAGGCTTTATGTTTTAAATGTTTTGAATCAATCAAAGTGATATTTTGTCAAAAGAAAACTAGCTGTTTTATTTTTCACGTTTACATGCTTTTATTGAAACAAATTTAAGTTTTGTTAACTACAAATCCAGTTATAAATAATAAAATAGTACTTTATACATTGATAGAAGATGTTTTTTAGAGCAAGAACTTTTTCCTGTGATTAACTATCAATCGCATTAGTGTATAATTTTTTTTCCATGTCCACTCCCAGTGTGGAGCATATTGACTCCTAATGGAGATATCTCAACAGAAGTGTTCAATGAAAACTGCTTGTTACTCAGTTGCTCTACCTCTCTAGAGATAGGAAGCTCTAGAAAGGATAGAGCAAGGACAGAACTAGTGGTTAGCTGATCACTACGCCTCGTTTTTTAGGATCAGATGGGTGGGTGGGAGTTTTTAGAAATCAAAAACACTTAGGTTATGAACAGAAATTCGTAAATTGATTGAAAGAATTATTCTAAATGTTAATTTGGTTTAATCGTAAACAAACTTATTGTTTCATTTATTATATTCACAATAATGGATGGTTTTAAACAACAGAAAAATATTTTATACCGATTTCTTGCAAATACCTGTAAAGCGAAAATTTATACGAGAAAATCAATGTATGCTCAATCTCAAAGCTATATTCTGGCTTTGGTAGAAAACGTTTATGTAATCAGAATATTTTTTCCAAGAATCATAGAAATATTTCTATCCCCTCTGTCAATTTGTCATCAAAGAATAGTTTGGGTACTTAGCTTTTGAAATACGCGTAGATATTTTATATATATTTCGGGATTGCCACAGATTTTGCGTGAAATTCAATGTTGATTTTTGTTACCTTTTTTATGTCTGCGACTGGTATTTGAAGTATTTAAGAGGATCACGCTAAACATATATTCAATAGAATACGTATATACAAAAAATGTAGTCGATAGTAATATATATCATAAGTACAAAGGTATTATTCGTATTAAGATAATCTCATCTGTATACATTACTTTTTAAAACTAATATTTCCTGCCAATTCCTGTAAACAGATTCTTGACGATTCTAATGAAGGCTTTTAATAATTGTATTTAGAGAAGCACGAATCGGGTACGGCGATCATTATAATATATTAATAAAATTTGTTAATTAGCCCACTCTGGGTTGAAACAATAAAACCTTGGCTAATTTCAATACTTCGATACAAAAGGGAATTTTTAATTTTATTATTCAGTGTTCAAATCGCATAATGCATGCAATCAAGATAAAAAAAGAAAATTTTTATTTTCAATTTTGCAATACCGTAAGAGTTAATCAATGTGATCATTATGTTGATATAATTATATTTATTTAATGACATGCCAAAATCTAGGATTTCTATTTAAGATTATGAATGATACAGCTAATATGATCGGTTTTCTATGGATTCTGGGAGAGTACCCTATATAGCATCTTCAAGGAGACATGAAAAGCGCACTGGATGCATCTTATTTGCAATACAAATCTCATTGCTTCTGCAAGATGGCGCACCTTATCAATCTTCGCCCAAACGTTGTTACGTCACTAAGCGTCTTCAGGACATCCCGTAGGAAAGCAATTCTCAACCAGTGAAATTAAATACTATTTAAAATTTTCATTTAAATCAATATTATTACAACTGACTATTGAATTTTTATTACAACTAAATAAAACAGTTTTATCTTTTAGAAAAAAGTTTTTTGTGTTAGGGATATAAGATGGATGAGTTGAATGTATGGAAAAATACTGATATTCGCTAAGTAAGAAAGTGAACGACGATCTGGTTGACGTTTTACAAAATAATTGGATGGTATCCTGTTAAATTTGAAGACCTAGAGAGGCCAGTGCTGTGGAGAGCAATTATGGAGAGAACTGAATGTTGGAAAATACTTAGAAGGCATGAACGCTTATCATCTTACATATAATAGCCCACCCAGACCACTGGGTGGACGTTTTATTATTATCACATATCACATGTAGGTATGAAATTTTCTCAAGACGTAACCGTTGGCGGTGTATATAAAATAAAATGTTATGCAATGCACAAATAGTTCCGACGTATAGCTACTTTACACTTTCAGTATTTCAATTTCAATACCGTCATCGATGACAGGTAACGTTACTAGTTCTATATAAAAATGAATTCGCAATATTTATTTTGTATAAAGCTTAGAATATTATTTTATAATAAGAGATTTTATTGTTTTCTTGCAAAAAAATATATATCTAATGGTGATCGTCTTACTGTCATATTGGTAAAATATCATAAGATGAAACATAAAAAAATTAGTAAACTTTCTGCACACAATTTTGACTTGAAATAACTACTAGGATGAATGAAATATTTTGTTCGCAATGGTTTGTTATATTTTGTAACAGTTCTTCAAAAATCCTCGTATATATCTTATGTTGAGAAGCACTGTCGTAGACAGGCTTTGAATTCAAATTGCGCTGGCTTATGGAAAGTTGTACCTCCTTTTGGATAAGTAAAATGGCAGGGGGTGAGATATATCTCTCTATTCGAGAAAAACGAACTGCTTCCGAATGCACTAAGGGCGTACACCTGAGCACATTTGAAACGAATGAAATTTGAATATATTTTATGCACTTCGTATTATATAGTCAGTAACTAACAGAGTTTACATCCAGACATTCATCTTCATTGGTTGTTTTATGTGCATATAAATGCACATGTATGTTATGACGATGCATCTATGTATTATCAACTTTAATTGGTTGGATACATTTAAGGACTATTTATACTCCTTCTGTAAAATTATACATTTTTTGAAGATAAACAGTTTGAGTTTTAATAGTATTTATTCATACTTAATCATACAAGTTACTTTTTGTTCGTCAATCGCATAACCTCTTTTTCGAAGATAGTAATGTCAAATGTGTGAGGGTTGATGAAATTGTTTTTCAGTGAAGAGGGGTTAAAAAAAGCTTTCATGTACTTATACTGTCGTGGAATAATTATATGTATTTAATTTTTAAAATCACGTGAACTAAATATGTTTTTCAAGGTATTTACACAAATAAACTCTCAACAAAGAACTAAATGTATTAATCAATATCCTTTTCAACAAAGAACCTCAGTAATCCCACCATGACGCAGCAGGCTATTCTTTTAATTCCACCCCTTACCCTGATCTCTTCCCATCTAGCGCCCGAAAGCCTCCGCCACTTGCTGAGTCCAGATGAATCATTAAGGGCTGACCTTTCGACCCGTTATTAGGGGCTGAAAGAAAGGCGTCTGGAAGGCGTGGCATTTGGAGGCTGCGCGCGCTTTTTCACCCTCTCCCACTCTTGTAGCTTTTTCCTAATCACCGTAACGAGCCAACGCCGTTAAACGCCGCTAATACCGACGCCCGTGCACTCACACCGACGCCTCTACGAGCTCGAGGGATGCTACGGATACGTTCTCCGGGTTGGTTGTGCTAATTTGGCAAGGGTGTTTCGCTGTGTTTGTCTTATGTATTTTGCAGCAGTACCTATATCCGTTTCATTTATACTTCTTTAGGTGTGAAGTGAAGTTATATACTATTGTCAACGCTATATAGACAAGTTAGAGAAGTATAACTCTAGATTATTCTGAGAAATAAGAATTCGCCAAAAACAACGATAATTTTTTTTAATAATAATAAAATATACGATTAAATGCAAAACTGTGAATAAGCAAATTATAACGATACATTTTCTGATTCATAGTATTACGCGTACAGAAAAACGATTTTTTCACAATTTTTGACAACACTTAAGTCATTGTTTTATTTTAAATTTTATGACACACAATTAATTCTTTATTAAAGCATAACCACATTTATTTAAAAATCTTTCAATTATAATATAGAAGGTAGGACTGAAATCAGTAATCAAAAAAATGAAAATTTTTGCTAGGTCACTCTCAATGTGGTGCATATGGACTCCTAATGGAGGTGTCTCAACACAAGATTTTCTAGATTTGGATTATTGAGATTTTGTGCACTTCCATATATTTTGTCACTAATGACCCAGGTTTCACCTTTCGGCATCTTCAGGCATTCGAGCACACGAATGCCTGAAGATGCCGAAAGGCGAAACCCGGGTCATTAGTGACAAAATATATGGAAGTGCACAAAATCTCAATAATCCAAATTTGATATTGAAATTCCATCAAGCACCCTTCAGTCGATGTCTGCTGGTTACTCAGTTGCTCAACCTCTTTTTTTCAAGTGAGTATAAAAAGATAGGGTTAGGACAGAGGTAGTGGTAAGCTTATTGCTCTCGCTACGCCCGGTTTTTATCATCAAATATCCATATCTACGAACAGAAATTGAAAAATCAATTTTATGAAACTGTCCTCACCGGGACTTGAACTCGAGACATATACCAAAGCCTAATACGTTGACCACTGCAATGAGAGACTGCACTGCGTTGAGCACGGACCCAATATTTTTATGTGTACTTAACGTTTATTTGTATAAAGTTTATTCGTTTTATCGTGAATGTATTTTGTAATTTAGGGAAATAACTAGTTCCCATACCAATAAACTTATTGATGTAAAAATACATTACCTGGTAAACACATTTTAATTTGTGTTAATAAATGACTTCATTTCCATCTTATATATTTTTAGATATATTTTAATTACGTGGTTACTCCTCTGAAACACAGTAATGTTCGTTTGAATTAAATCCATGTGTTTTGTATTGATACATTGTATAACGATAAATGTGTCCAAAATGCTGAGTATGTAAATATGTGCGGAACTGTAGGTACTAAAGAGCAGAAGATAAAGCAAAATAAAAATAAAAAAAACCTCTCCCTATCTATTTGGCTTTGAAACACACATAGTCGCATTTTGTTAATAATTTCCTATACTAGGAATCAAATGACCCCGAAAGCGCGATAAAGAACGACTAAAAAGACAGACGACTAGAGATAAAGGGGACCAAAAAACGAATGAAGGGTGGCGGGGAGATAAAGTACCCCACGCGGTGGCATCAGGGTTGATCGTGCGTAAAAAGCAATACAAACTTTATATATTAAAAAAAAAAGGATTTTAATCAATCGAAGGGAATAAGACTGTTTGTGGATTTCATCAAACTACTTTATTTAATATTTTAACGATATAGCATTTTCTAGTTATAGTGCTATCGTAAATATCTGCTAAATCCACTTTTTCCTTAACACACTTTTCATATAAAAACGTATCCTATTCATAAACTATTCATGTAACTGTTTAATTTGATGTATCCCTTCTTATTTATTCATTTGATATTGAAAAAGACATATTAACAGCGTAATACTTGGGTAGGCTAAGTGACTGCCGACTGAGCTATCATGGAGGAAAAATGCAAGCACTCTATTGGCTTATTTAAGATTTAGTCAATTATGACACAAAAATGAATATTTTGACATAAGATTGCATGAAAACTACGAGAATTTGATCAACATCAGAAATGCAACTTTGGTATTTTGAATTTGTCCTTTTATACTACAGCAATATTTCGTTTTCTTCACAAAACTCTATTGAAGCATGTTTGAATCCATGCTCCTCATATAGTCATATCGATGCGCCTTTCGGATTCCTTGTCAATCCAACCAATCACTTTGTTCACTTTTAAACCTTATCAGCATGCTTTCCTGCCCTTTAATTACATTCTTAATATTGTACCAGATGCGTTTTTAGGACGTCAGAGGCTCACGTTAGGAACAATGAAGTAAGTTCAAACGTCACTCCATTGCAACTGACGTATTAAAGAACTTTCAGAATTTTTGCGGCAAACTTTCAATCGACCAACATTGTGACGCTTCTCGTATCCAAAATTTTAAATATTCACTTATATATTTTCATTAATATGCAAAACAAATAAACAGGGCATACAAAAACTGACAACTGTGGTACATTACCAAGTATTATTATAAATGGAAGAATACTTTAATAATGTATTTCAAGAAAAAAATAAAAATGTACCTACTGAATTATATTTGTAATATTTGAATCATTTTCATGTGTCTATTTTGGTATTTTCTGTCAGCCCTAGCACAGGGGTGGAGTAGGTGGAAAATAAAACGACCGGTGATGTAATCCTTAATGGGCGATCTGAGCAGCGTATACTAAAAGACATCCGAGACTTCCATTCCACTCGAGTATAATATATATAGGCATTTATATTAAATGAGGTAAGGAAACAAATTGCTCTAAAAATATGACTCAAAAACGTAACTAAAAAGATGTTAGTTTCATCACGAATTGTCCTTAATGCATAAATTAAGACAAGAATAAAAAATCCTACTCAATGAAAAAAAAATACAAGTCTCCATCATTATAAGTATGTATTAATAGTATTGCCAATGTCTTAAATCGTAGATGGGGGTGAGGTAGTTTTAAAAATACGTTTTATCAAATTTCGAGTGTGAGATAGCTCATTGCAAGTTTTTTTTACAACTAAATGAGTAAATATTCCAATTTGAATAAGATTTGAAAAAACTTATTCTTTTGATTTTATTAAACACAAAACAGCATAGCGAAATTTAAATTTCCTAAAGATCCACAATAAAAATGTAGTATAATTATGGACGCTTTGTCTTCAGATTAACTATATCGAAAAGTTTTTTATTTTAAGTTAAACAATGATTCTAATCCTTAACTAAAAAAAATGGTTCGGGTGAGATTATTTCATTTTACTAGACGTGAGGAGAGGGTAAGACACAAACGATAATAAGACTAATTACCATAACACTACTGACTAAAAAAGTAATTACTAGTGTTTGGAGGTTAAAATCCCAAGAGAAATAAAGTTAATTGTGGTAAATCATCTGTAATATTTAACAGAAATAACAAACTTATTTTCACAAAGTTACTGCAGAATCCATCGAAAATACTCTTACGTTTAGCTTCTTAATCGATTTAAAGACTTAACTGCCTCTTTATTTCATAATCTTCAAAGAAGAGTTTTGTATAGATCAAAAATACTAATTTTAATAGTAGTATACAATAATATTGGTCTAAAGTATAAAGCCTGCTGTATTGATATTGTGTTTGACGGATGAATGTAGAAATGCATTTTTAGTTTCTGAAATTCAAAGACGCTTTTAGTTAGCAGAGCTTCATGATGATATTATAACTATACGCATAGTTAAACTAAAAAAAATTGCGCAGTTGAGTTGAATATTTATTAGGACAATTTTGGCTGTGCGTTTATCTATTGTAATACAAACAAATATAAAAAAGCATATCATTTGGGAGACAAAAAATGAACACTTTACACCTCGGTCTATTTAGGGCTACAGCGAACACAACGTAATTTACAGGGTAGACGCCCTTTTCTAGCTTTTCAGAATCGAGCTTAAGCGCGCAATAACATAACGTCGCCTTCCCGTCACTTGCATACCCGTCGGCCGTACATTATTTCTTCCCATCCGATTCCCCGGTGTCACGTTCGCCCGCCTCTACTCTCTACCTTTGCGGAATACACAAAATAAGGCAGTAAAATTTATTCCCCGGCGACTTGACGTTCAATCATTGACATCGGGCTGTTTTTCCCCACCCTGCACGCCCCCGGCAGCCTTGTGCCTCCTCTAATACATGCACGGAACTAGGCGATGCGCTACCCCCTAGGTAATCCTAATGCCACCTTGGCAATATTTTCTAGACAATCTTTCTCTACCTTTTCTCGCAACTGTGCTCCAAATAACGTACACAGAACACATAATCTAGTATTTTATCATTGAGTAATTTTCGAAAATAATTGGATGCTTTGATTTTTTAACATAAGGCTATAAAAAAAATTCAATCTCAACAGGATATTTGTATTTTTCAGCGTTAATCCATGGAGTTTTTTTATTTGAAAAGAGTGTGTACAATTTTACTATCCGCTATTTTTGGCTATATTGATAATTTCTTTATGTAACAGAACTCCATTATAAAAACATAAAAACAGCATAATAGCAAGTATTAAGTTAAACAAGAATTACAAAATACCATAAACAGTTTTTTTGACCTATTTCTAGAAGTATGAGATGAACTTTGCTAATAGACAATACATCGCGTCTGTGGTGCAGTGTTTAAAGTCATTAGCTTCGGTTACGGACGTCTCGGGCTCAATTTTCAGTACGAACATTTTCATAAATTGATGTTTCAATCGATTTCTGTATTTCTATTGGAAGGAATGAATGTTTAAGATGCCTAAAATTCTCCCCCACCCATTCAATCCTAAAAGTGAGGCATAAGACTAGTTCCTTCTATCTCTGCTCTTTTAGTAAAAGAAAGGTTGAGCAACTGAATAACATGCAGTTTCCGTATAAAATCTTCTGTTAAGACACCATATGCTTCAGATTTGTACTGGGCATGCTAAAGGTAAAATCAATATTTTATATTTTTTTGTTTTAAATTATCTTAAATAAACTATGTCGTTTAAGCCAAGTTCTGATGTTACAGTGAATCCGGATTAGTGTAATTATTGCCTAGCAACTTATCCTCCTAATTGCTTACAATAGTAAAATATTGTGTATCTTACAACCAAGGTAAACAACTGATCTCGTAAGATTGACGGTAAGCAGAGGTGGATTAATAACAAGTTAATATTTTTCTGTACAAGACAGACGAGCAAATAATAAATAATCTTTAATCGACCTCATTGTCCAGCTACGGACCTGCATGAGAACATTTTTCTCCTGAACTCGTGAAAGGGTATAAGGTAGAACGTATGGAACGGGAACATACAGTACCCCCTTAGACCCCCAACCCCCCGCCGGTCGTAGATAAGTCTGTGTCTTGAATACTAAAGAAGCGAAGAAAAATTACCGCGATATAGTGTACTGCTTGGATATAGTTAGCTTAGATACTTATGCTTGGTTGTAGTTTATACTGAATGGATGTAGAACTTGACTGTGTAGTTGGATATTGTACAATTTGGATGAACGAGCAGTCGGATAGCGTACTTTGTCACAGCTCTCCTTGTGTGTTTACAAATGACTTTTGTTTGTTTTTGTATTCATATATTTAATACATTCATATTTTTATATTAGTCGGGTCTATGATGCAATGGTCAACATCGTTGGCTTTGGTTACAGATCTCACGTGTTCGAGAATTGAATAGTAAATTGATTTTTCAATCGATTTATAGATTTCTGTTCAAAGACACGGATACGTATGATGCTTAAAATTCCCTCCCACCCATCTGATCCTAAAAACGGAGTGAAAACGAGAGCGATTAGTTAACCACTAGTTAAAACAGAGGTTGAACAACTGAGTTACAAGCAGTAAAACTTTTCTTGAGTTACCTCCATTACGAGGCCATATATTACACATTGGGAGTGGACGTAGTAAAACAATAATACTAAACAATGTCGCTTTTTTATAAACTACATACCTACCAAAGATTGATATTATAAATTGAATAATCTTTAGGTTATAATCTAATAACTGTTTATAATTTAGTTTAAACAGACATAACAGACACAGCTAACTACAAAAAAATTAAAAAGTACAGTTTATTTTTAAAATGGATAAAAAAAGTATTATTTTTATAATTATTCGAATTTAACAAAATTAGTAATTTATTTCACTTTTATTTAAATATAAAGTTTTATATAAGTGAAAGACTCACTGTAAATCGTTATTCTTTGGACGTTTAACAATGTTCATTTCTTTTGTTGTGTTATATAATTATCATATTTTTATATACATAAATTATAACTATATTTATGTAATACAGAAATCAAGATGATAATTTAAATTGAAGATGAATACACAACGTACATTGATAATTATAGTTTTTTTACTTGGTGAAATTAAAACATGTATGCATTATTTTTTATAGCAATTATTTATTTCAATTAAAAAACATATTTTCGATAGCTCAAAGGATAAAAATTATTAAAATGTTATACTTAACGTTTTCTCTAATGATACTTTTCAAAGAGGCGAATCATGTGTCATACGTGGTACACAACACGTAAAGTAGGCAATTTTAAGTAGTTGTAATCAATATATTCAATTGTACAAATATCATTATCATCATAAAATAATGTAAAATAAGTAACTCTCCTAGCTGAAATCCAAGGCTATTTCTGTTATAATTCTTGATATCGTATTAAGATTTATGTAAAATGATCAGTATAAACTTTTATTTCAGCTCTATTTTTATAATTTTAATAAATGCACTATCTTCGGAAAAATCTAATAAATAAGCTATTCCTTAGATAGCTGATTCTCATCCCTCCATCACAATCACTCTTCATCCCTCAATTTTTCTCTCAATTCTCTATTCATCCCCTACGAGTAGAAGCGCCATGTTTAAAAATTCATATCATCGACGCTTCGTGACAGTAGTGGCGAAGGTAGAGCGCGAAAGCCTCCCAGCTAGACCTGGAGAAAATATTCATCGCCTGTTCTTTCATAATAAATTTTGCACATGTGTGTGATAAATTTATAATGAAGCTATTCAAAATGATTATATTTATGTCCCTCAATGTTCGTCATACATTAATGAAACTATTTGTTTTTTTTTTAAATAAATAATCGACTATGTTTCTTTGGCAGATAATTAATATTTTTTTCTTTATCCCATAAAAATGATTTAAATGAACCTTAGCATTAATTTAATTATAAAAAGATATTTGCGATTTTTCTTCTTTTTGTAAATATTTATTGATTTTGACTAGTAAACAGATGTACTAGAGCAGGGGCGACGAACATTTTCCTGTTGGAAGTCCGCATTCATTTATCTTAATAATCACATTTAATAAACATACATACTAATGTAGGTAAGTACATTATTTTATAAATTAAGGAAAACAATGATTTTTTTTATTTATGTATTTGTTTGTGACAGTCAAAAGGCCACACTTAAGATCCTATAAGGTTTCAGGTTCGTCACCCCTGTGCTAGAGAATAAGATTCGATCATAAAACTAGTTCGACAACAGTTTGAAGAAACCTTATATGAGAAATATGAAATAGAAGTTGGATAACAATCAGTCCTAATAAATTAACGGTAGTCTATAAAATACATAATTGAACTGTACATGATATGAAAAATATGAATTTGATTTATCTGAGCGATTGAAAAACGTTTGTTTTTGTACATATGTAAATTACATAAAAAAAATAAAACGAATTCGCACAAAAGATGAATTCAGCAAAACCTCGCGAATAAAACAAAGCAATATAGCGACCCACAACGCAGACCCGTGATGGGTCTATGCCGTAACCTTTCAAGGCATGTCTTCGTCTGTTATTTGTGTCACGTACGGACCTACAGATAGACCTCTACGACGCTACGGTACCTCTACGGACCCTGCCTCTACGCCGCCCTCTTAATTCTGTCAGGTATGCTCGCCGCCGTTCTGTGGCTACGAAATTATGCGACGAATACGTAAGGAGATGTCGTAATTTATACTGGTTTTTGTTTTCTCCGGCCGAAATGGGCAAGTCTTGCAGGCTGGAGAGGCATGGATTAATGATTGACGATCGGCATCGAGGCGGGGCGAAACTGAATTTTAAGTTTTTTTGATTCATTTGTTGCGATATCATAAAAAAACATATATAAGTGTATCGAAAAGACACCGACACTGCGATTTTGAAAACTTATTTTGATGTCATTTTTTTTATGATTTCAATGTTTACATATTAAAATTACTATTTTGTGAAGACCCCGTGCTCTGATTGGTGTTAAGAACACGACGTTTTGAAACAATTGCTTGTTTCATTCTGAAGAATTGTAACAAAGTAATGATGAAATTTCAGTCTATTTTTGTTTTTCTACGTCCTCTCCCAACGTGGAGCATATGCAATGTGACCCTCCTAATGGAGGTATCTCAACAGATTTTGTTTCTTCTACGAGAACCGCTTTTTACTCAATTCCTCATACTCTTTTTTTCGAAGAGTGGTTAGCTAATCGCTCTCACTACAACTCGTTTTTTTTGTTTTTAGGATGGGATGGAGTTTTATACAACATAAACATTTATGACTGCGAACAGAAATCCATAAATCGATTGAAAAAATCCAATTTATGAAACTGTTAGTACCGGGGCTTGAACCCAAAACATTCGTAACCGTAGCCAACGACGTTGACCACTGAACTATGGACTGACTAACATATAAAGCAGTCTAGGAATAAAATAATTCTGCTACTTTTGAAAATGTAGATGTATAACCATCAAACATAACACAGTGCCTTCTGAAATATGTTTTTCTTATAGTTTTCTTTAAGATTTGAAAATAAAAGAAGCTGTGCAGTCCTATTTACAATTGATCTTTATCCCTATTGCTTTTGAAAAAGTATAAGTAAGCGACTGGTTTACACTTCTTATAAAAATATTTTTTTAGAAAAGGTTTGTAAAATGTTCATATAAATACAATTTCAATTTTCGGTCAGTAAGAAATAATAAATGCTTAGTAATTAATCAAAATGGCGAGTATACACGTGGTTAGTTAATAAAATAAACGGTCAGTGATTTATATAAAACAGTCAGTTTTTTTAATTAAACCTAACATTTATTTATTTAGAAATTATATACTGACCAAACATGCTTATTAAACTAACAATTTATGGAATTAGGTACTTCCTTAATAAGTATTTTGACCATCACACAATTCGTAATGCGTTTTTTTGAAATTTAATATTGTGTCTTTTTATTTATTGAATTAATATGTTGAATATATTTAACAATAATTGATAAATCATGATACACAATTTTAAAGGTAAGCAAAAATAAACAATCCTATTATAAACACACGATGCCTCCATTTTGTTTTCTCTATGATGGAATAAAATGAGCGCCCATTTTGAATTGGCATTGAAATCAGAATTTCAAATTTGATTTTGGAATACTTTTTCATAAATTGATTTTTTATACACTGAGATATTTGAGCTATAGGTATTTCTAAGCATTGGGATATAATGAATCACTCATTTGAATCTGATTAAATACTAAGTAGAGTTGTTTTGTAACTGTGATAACTTGTAACTTGTAACCCTCGGAAAGCTTACTTTACAAAATGTGTTTTTTTTTGTTGAAACCTACATCAAGCATTATTACAATATATTTTTTACTCGATTATTATTTATATATTATATACATATATATTAAAAGCTCAAGGGATGTTTCACGTTATATGTTTAAATGTAAGATTTTATATCAAAATTCTTTTTTTTTCTTTTTATTTTTAGTTTCACAGTAATACTGAGCTCTTTTCTATATTTAAAAATCCTAATTATCAAAGATAATAAGTATTGTCACGTTGAGCTGACACTTGGTTATTTGATGTAGTCATGGAAAAGAAAAATAATTTTCGATTCTTGGATTTCTATTCCTAAGCATGAATGATTGTGATGTCTAAAAATTCCCAATATTAACAATGAGGCGTAGTGAGAGCGATTATCTAACAACTAATCCTATCCCAGCCCTACTTCCATTAGAAGGCCATTTTAATGGTTAAAAAAATAACTCTTTGATGTAAACAATGGACAGTAATAAAACTATAACAGTTCGATGTGGACCTCATGACAATAGATTCAAAGATGAAATTTCTTATATCCCTCAATATTCTTTATTTATATTTAAAATATGCTTAGTAAAATTAGAATTCAAACCTTTTCGTTAATGAACCGAGGTTAATGACATTAAACTATAAATCACAGGATTAATATTTATACCCATGTATAAAAATATGTTTTATTAAATTTAAATTTTCATTTTTAGATGTCTCTGTTACAATCTTACCGATTAATTTATTCACCCTTGAAGCTCGATCAAGTATTTCAGTTTTTTTTTTGTTTTTCTTCAAAGAGTTACAAACGAGGCTATTTGAATACTCGAAAGCCGAGTTTTGAATATTGATCATTGGTGTCTGCAAATGGGATACAAAATGTTTATACGGTTCACTATAAGATGACTTGATTGATATAAACACAAACATATATATATACTTATATATTATCCAAACAAATGAGTTTTTTTCATAAATACGAAAAAGAGCTAAATAAGAGCGGTAAAAGACTATAATTTATTTATCAACAAATGTAACTTCGTTGAAATTCATTTTTAATATAATATTTGTGTCTAACCCCCCCCCCCCGCCCAGCATTTTTATGCTAGAAATTAGAATGATTGTTTAACTTAGAAATAAAGAAGCTGACGATATAGTTGGTCTGAAGATGATTTTGAAATAGGCGAAAGACGTGTCATATTTAGAAACAAAACTAGCGAAATAATAAAGTTAACAACTTTAACTTTGCATTTAAACTACTTCTAATTCTACGCCACAATTTTCGTAAAAGATGTATTGGGATTTACTTCATAGTGATCGGTTATAATAACGTAAAATTAGAAAACTATTTAGATCCGCACGAATTATGAAATATGGTTGATAGCTATTTTGGCATCAAATATTTGTCATGACTATAAGTTATGACAGCGTATATATTTTGCAATGTTTTTGGAAATATGTAATTTGCTATTTATTTAACCTTATTAAGCATAATTGTATTATACGGACGATTATTTCTTAGGTTAAGGTAAATAACTTTCATTTTATCGGCTGCTGAATATTCCATTAAAATTCTGTTTTATATATATGCAATGGTCGGCGTCCTTGGCGCAGTTGATAGCATCGTTGGCTACGGCTACGGTTGTCTCGGGTTCAAATCACGGTGTGGACGGTTTTCATAAATTGATCTTTCAATCGATTTATGGATTTCTGTTCGTAGTCTGAGTGTTTGTGATGTCTAAAACTCCCTCTTCACCCACCCATCCGATCCTCACGGGGCGTAGCGAGAGCGATTAGCTAACCCCTAGACCTGTCCTAGCCCTGTCCTTCTGTCTCTACTCTCTTTGAAAAAAGAGAGTTTGAGCATCTGAGTAACAATCAGTTCTCGTAGAAAAACTTCTGGTGAGATACATCCATTAGGAGACCATATGCTCTACGTTGGGAGCGGACATAGATTAAAACAAATTGTAGGTTAATATTACAATTAAAATCCAGTTATAATAATAATATCGGTGATCGTCTTTTCTTTCTTTTATAATTTAATTTTCTACTAATACATCCCGCACCTACGTTTTTTTTGAAATCTCTAAAATGTTATGTTTAGAATTTTTGTCTTGTCCAATATTGGTAAAAAAAGTCTTGGACTTCACTGGCATTGTTTAGTTGCACAAGCGTTGTTGTCGAAATATTGGTTTTAAATAAAAGATTTCATTTCAATGATTTAAGCAAATTAAATTCGGGAGGCGGCATTTGATGAAAATAATAATACCACGCTGTTTGACCATGTCAACTGCCTTTGACCACCATGAAAATAAATTCGATCATTAATAAAATTTAATAAACAATAAAAATTACTTCCCAAATTGTGCCAGGTCATTCATTACCAGGAAGATGGTTCGCTTTACTAGTAATGCTACAATAACACTAAAATCTAGCTTGGATTTTTTTTGTATACCATGTTTGCTCTATGTAAACACATGGGCAATTTTAAAACATCATTTTAAATAGACACTTATTTTCTTTAATGCAAAAGGATAAATCGATGATATTAAGAGGACTCGTAGTGTCTTTGTGTCGATATCTTAAAGTCCTTATTTCACAAGTGTGTGGGACAAGAGTTATTTAGGAAAAATATCAAATAAAAATGCATGCCTCCAGAAAAGTTCGCAATTCTCTTGTTAAAGAGTGGTGAATCGCAACATAGCTATCACTAAATCTAGTTGAATATTATTGACAATATTGTATTACTAGTTACCATGTATTACTGTTTATAACCGTTCTCGTCATAGATGACGGTATTGAAATTGACATACTTCTATGTGCATTGAATAAAATATTATTTTATATATACCGCGAACGGTTACGTCATGAGAAAATTTCATACCTACAAGTGATAAGCGATAATAACAAAACGTCAAAAGTGCTCTCTGGGTTGTTATATATAAAATATTATCGATGTTGTTCTGGAAGAAGACAAAATCTGAAAAATATTGGTTTTGGGTAATTTGAATAATTTGAGTAACTGGAAATGCTATACCTTTTTTATTTAGTTTGTTTGTACAAAATTGTTTTTAAGCAAAAACATAATTTATAAAAATAAATATGTATGTTCCATTCTGTAGAGTTCGAAATCAGGAACATTTTGGTATAACTGGCTCAATTTGTCATTTTTTCGCTGTAGTGTTTTCTTCCAGAACAGCGAACATATAGAATATAATATTGACGATAATAACAAAAGAATTAATAATTCGTTGTATTAAATTAGGAATTTATTTAATCAATATTACCGGTTTACTTTAAGATAGAAATGATGATTTGTCTATCTATAAATAAAGACTTCTTGAGTGATGTCAGAAATTTGCATACTACTAAGAATTGACGCATTTCACTGGAAACAACACAATAGTGTTTTAATTAATTATTACCAATTTTAACAGATAAATACGTAGGTATTTAAATTCCTATTTTTTGTGTTGCAGTATTTAATAATACATATTATTTTTGTAATTCGTTTTGTATGCATGAGATGTGTTTTTACATCGGTAAAAAAATGTATGCATAGACTTAAACAGGAAATCGGAAAATAAATTGTAAATGTTTAGATTTTATAAATAAATTTATCTGGTGTTATTGTTATGCCAAAAAATTCCGTATTTAATGTTAAAAAAGTCAGACTATGTTCTAGGACACCCTGATATTTTTTAGAGATCGATATTAACGTTTAGATTGGACAATTATTATAGTAAACTATCGTAACCTGTCATCGCAATTTTTATTATTTATTTAATTAATTGAAAATTACAACAGTTAAGAAAGTCATTCCGTCTTCTATAAGTAAAAAAATCAATTGAATGATTCTGAAGCAATTAAGCGAAAGAAAAATATGTCTTACATTTTTTAATATACAATTAAATTTAAATTTGGATGATTGAGATTTTGGACACTTAAATGTATTTTGTCACTAACGACCCGGGTTTCGCCTTTCGGCATCTTCAAGCATTCGAACACACGAATGGACTCGAACTGACAGACAGTAAACAGTGTCTAACGTTTATATAGAAGATACAAATACGACAAATATTATTTACGAGATAAAATATTATACGTCTGGGATCAACACTGATACCTGACTTAACATTTCGAGAATCGCCTTAATCCTTATTTTGTAAAAAAACACATTAACAGAGTGGCGAATTAGCGCTTTCCAACTTCTTTTAGAATTACCAGTGATTTTACAATTATAATAGTATTGTGGATTTCGACGGGATGCAATTCGACGAAAGGGTAAATATATACAATCATTCCACGTTTAGTGACATCTTGAAACACCTAACAGATGTCACTAAACGTGGAATGATTGTATATATTTACCCTTTCATCGAATTGCATCCCGTCGAAACCCACAATGCTATTATAATTGTAAAATCACTGGTAATTCCAAAAGAAGTTGGAAAGCGACAATTCGCCACTCTGTAAATGTGGTGTTTACAAAATAAGGATTAAGGCAATTCTCGAAATTTTAACTCAGGTATCAGTGTGGCTCTCAGACGTATAATATCTTACCTCGTAAATAATATTTGTCGTATTTGTATCTTCTATATAAACGTTAGACACTGTTTACTGTCTGTCAGTTCGAGTCCATTCGTGTGCTCGAATGCCTGAAGATGCCGAAAGGCGAAACCCATGTCGTTAGTGACAAAATACATGGAAGTGTACAAAATCTCAATAATCCAAATTTGATATTGAAATTCCATCAAGCACCCTCAGTCGATGTCTTAAATTATAACAATTATAACTTTTCTTAAAAGAGCAGAACATATTGCAAGTAATTACTTTGGATGGTCTGTAGCCGAGTAGTCAACGAGTTGGTACTATTCATATATGGTGTCCATGGATCTATAACCACTTATTACTGCGACTTTCATCAATTGATTTATCAATCGATTTATGGATTTGTTTTCAAAGTCACAGGTGTGTTTTCATTTCTTCGCGTTCATCCAACTAATGGTACTTTTCTAGAGCCATCCTTCTATTCTTACTCTCTAAAAAGAAAGATTTAGCTACTGGATATCCACCAGTTCTTTCGATACGTTCAGATAGTATGCCACATGTTACACATTGGGTGTATATATTTAGTTGGAAACAATATTTTATCGCAGCAACGTTTTTGAAAGCTTAACATATCATTGTCGTATAATATTTTTGCCAAAAGTCTATCGTCCATTGTCTACAATAAATGAACGCTCAAAAAAATCTCTACTGTGAAATAAATTTGACAAAAATACCGTGGCATATTTTTTATTCGAGTCTACATGATGCTGCAGAAGATTGCCCGTTCGGCCCCGCTCGTATTTAATTCGTTTTTCGTCGGACTTTTTGGAAAAACAAAAACAATTTTTACATAGAGATCGAGGGCGACGGCTATCGGTGACCGCAAATTATGCAGATTCATATCGACAGAGGTCCCCTTTGAAAGCCTGTGCCCGTCCCTGATGCAAAGTGGACGTCAGAATGCGACTCGTCAACTGTCAATCAATTGGAGATAGCAAGTTTGGGCCCTGAACCTTAAGTCAATATAATCAACGAACGGTCGTTGAAATAACAGAAAAGAATATTATTTTATACAATAGAATGAAAATTTTATCATATCGTTTGATTACGTATGTTAAAAACCCCCATAAATATAGTGACACTGCATTCATATTCGTTTGTAAATTAAAGAAACTTAATAAATTAAACTTTCTTTGATAGCGATAATATTTGATGACATTAATTATTAGTTGTCGGATTTAAAAATAGGATACGTCCACTCGCAGTGTGAAGCATATGGGGTCCTTATGCTTTATCAAAAAAAAATTTTTTTACCACTACGGATTATTAATTGGTGGTTTATCGTCTTTTTTCCAAAGAGCAAAGATACAGAATTAAGCTAGGGTAGGTCTAGTAGTTAACTGATCGCTCTGAATAGCACCCGAAATTTGGCGTTTAATGAGTGAGGGGAATCGTCGACTATCTGGAATCCATTATGAAACTAAGCTAGATATTTTGAACAAAGATTGTAAAAACCAATTTACGAAAGTTTTCGAACTGGAACAATTAAAATCTGGACACCGCAAATGAATAGGACGAACGCCCACGAGCGTTGACCAGAGGACCGGCAAAAACGATATTATTGACATTGTAAATATTAAGATGACTGATATTAAAATAATCGTCGTTGTTCTGGAAGAAGACACTAACAGAAAAATGTTAGTTTTGAGTAATTGGAAATTAAAGTTTTTCAAATATTTGAAATACTATATCTTTTTTATTTAATTTTTTTGTACAAAAATATAATTTATAAAAATAAGTGTGTTTTTTCATACGGTAGAGTTTTAAAACAGAAACATTTTGATATAACTAACTCAATATGTTATATTTTCGATTTAGTGTCTTATTCCAGAACATCGAATATATATTAATATAAAAAATACTCATTTCTATTGTAGTAACTTCACAATTTTATAAAATGGTCGGTTATGTCCGCGATGAGCAAATCCGGTTCATATCATTTCATAAAATTGTGCAATTGAAAAAATGTGTGCGTATGTTTTTGTTATATAATTGTCTGACAGTTCAGACTTTGAAAGTTGACATTTCATATTATATTACGTATTTTTTATATATATTTGTATAGTAAGTGGATGACAGAAGAGGCCAATACCCACACAGAAGTCGTATAATTATTAGTAAGATGAAATTTAAATTCTGAGGAGGTAATTTTTGCTATTATGTAATTATTTAATACAAATTTCGATCAATTAGCTCGGCGGCTTGGTGTGATGAGACCAGTCGATTATCCCACGGTCTATAGTTATTGTAAAGCTGCATTCAAGTGAAGAGAGCTCTGTTGTAAAAAAATAGTTGCTTTATTACTTTAATTTACAGTTCGATTTGATAATTTTTTATCGTCGTTTTAAATGTTTATGGAAGGTAAGTGATAAAAATCTGTGTTATATATTATTGAGTTGAATCCGTTGTACACAATATAAATTGCAAATAATAAGTGCTTGAACAAGTTTCATTAATTTTGTATACATAATTGTACAGTAAGTTACAGTTTAACTGAATACGATTCTGTATGTAAACGTTGCATGAAACCTAATGAAAATTGCTAGAAAACGTTCATTAACAGCAATATTTTTAAAATCTGGTGGGAATTAAAATTTTTGTTAACGTAGAGGGGGGGGCTGCTGGAATACAAGTGGGCGATTACATCATCAAAGAACAATTCGACCAGTCATATCTGTCAATATTTTTGAGACGGACGCTCTCATTTCTTTACATAAGTGTAACCGAGTTCTTCTGTATAAAAATTGGTTTAACATAAATATGTCCATTTCATGAAGAAAACATTCTTTACTTTATTTTGAATGAGTAGAAATTAATAGAATAAAATTTTTAATATTTATATATATTTTAGCTGTTGGGTCCGTGGTGTAGTGGTTAACGTCGTTGGCTTCGGTTACGGATCTCACTGGCTTGAATACCAGTACGTAGTAAGTGTCATCAATTGATGTATCAATCGATTTATGGATTTACGTTTAAAGGCATATAAGTTTGTGATGGCTAAACTTCACTGCCACAGAGTAGTGAGAGCAATTAGCTTACCACTAGCCCTATCCTTTTATCCCTAATTTTTTTCGAAAAAGAGGGGTTAAGCAACTGAGTAAAAAGCAGTTTTCTTAGAAAAACTTCTATTGAGATACCTCCATTGGGATGCCATAAGCATATTTAAATGTTTTATAATAAAATAACTTGATAAGCCGCTCAACTGTTGTCTTCATCTGAATATAATAAAAATGCCATCCATAAATAGAAAGAAACTATAAATCCCATTATTAAGACTCATCCCATGCGCGAAGAACTATGAATCGAGGAGTCAAATAAGATATTTTGTATTCTGCGCATGGTAGCTGTGCGCCGATGAAGTAGATGTTCTCTTTTTAAAAGTCCTGATTACTCTGCTAAACGGTTCTTAAAAGGAGCGCAGTACTTATTGAATCTCGCGGTTTTTTTTAATATCGCAAGACATATTGTTCCGTGAGAACTCGTTATTATTAATAAAATCGTGTTTTAACACAAAGAACTTCAAATTCTTTTAAATGTATTGTTATTATATAACATTTTCAATAATAATAAACTCATATAAGCGCAGCAATATCGCAAAACTGCAACATAGCAGATTCTACCAGAGATAATATATGTATTCTTAAATTTGCTGCTCTAAAACCATTTACAATATTTTACAATCAAACGTTCAGTCTACTATATATTATTGCAATCGTTCTGTAAAATTCGGCTTCTTTGGTTTAGTGGTAAAAACTGTACCATAGCGATCAGATGAGTGAGTGCTCAAGTCCCGGCGAGGTCAATTTCAAATTTAGATTTTTTAGATCTTGTGTGTGGGTGTTTGTAATCTTGAGTAACATTTTCGATCAATGTACACGATGGACATGTGAATGTTGACCACTGTGGTGTAAAATTGCACGTGTATCAAGTACATATTCCATAATAAAGAACGGCCAGAACTGGATTCGTTTAACGTGGAAATACATTCAAAGTACACAAGGTCAGCGTTTCCCAAATTATTTGGTCGTGGAACCCTTTCACGTGGTGTTAAACAAGACGGAACCCTGAAACATTGAATGTTATAAAATTCTATAGGTTACGGAAGTTGAACCATTCCTGAAAATGCAACCATCCTGGTTTTTTTTAAATATTTTCCCAACACAAAGCCTTCAGCTGACGAAATCTTCAAGATAGAAATGACATAGCTAGCATACATCAGGGAAAGGAAATTAAAATTTTAATCTCTACCCACCTTATCAAGAACCTTGGCAAAGAAACTAAGAGCCCGCTTTGCGGACTCCACATATAATTTCAGTAGAAATAGGAAAAACAGGCCTGTATAAGTAATTGTTAAAAGGGTACAATAATAAGCTGTTACTCTAATAAAGCGATAATTTTTGTAAGTAAGTCTTTTTGTCAACATCGTGTCTTACTCACCTTGTATTCTGACTTATAATATGTTATACTTTAATTGTGTATTTTTTTCCTTCATCTTGTGACACCTCGTGAAACCTCGAAGATCTTTCTTTGGGAAACACTGTTCTAGGTTCATTTGTATAATGTTTTTAAATAAAATAGATCTTAATGAATTCATTTGTTGGATTCAAACAGAACATAAAAAAGACAAGCAGGTAAAAATGCGAAGCCCTCTAAAAATTTTATTACAATCAAACTCACTAATCTTTGCCTGCGTTTTTTTTTCTTAAACAAATTTAATGTCATAAATAAATTCCTTAATTTAAACGGTGATTATAAAATGCATCTCACTAACGACCAAGGGTCACCTTTTATTTATTTTTGAACCCTTAAGGCCAGTAATCAAAATTATTCAGTTAATTGGAAAATAACTATACAATATTACATGCAGCAAAAGAATTACACATTCATCTGTTTTAATTGAAAATGTACATTTTTTAATTTAAAAAATGCGTAACTAAAATTGTATGTGTATTATAGTTCTGCACGGGCAGCAATTTGACAAACTTACCCGGTCCGAGCCCAACATCTTCAGGCCCGGCCCGGCCTGATTCCGAGTCATAATATCACACTTGTTACCCGAACCCGGCCCGAAACATAGATTTATTTTTCTCAGTCCAAAAAAAGCCCGTCTTTTTCATTTACAATTATTGAAATAAAGTCATTAACGTTTTACTGTGTATTGCCATATGACTGACTCATGACCAGAGAAGTCTGAAATATTTTTCTGAATATTAAATTCCTTACCCGAGCCCGTGCAGACCTCCAATGTGTATGAAATCAAAGGTTGAATTTTATCGAAATTACAATTTTATGTTTGAGTGCTTGTCAAACTTTTTTTCTATTTTATACCACAATAACTAATCTGAACAAACGATAGTTTCTAAACAGAAAACTTTGATAAAAATAGTCGTTTTTGATTTTGACCAGCTATGATAGTGTAGTGGTAGTTACCATCAGTAGTATACCTGATCCGTTTTTAACGCGATGCATTGGTTATAGAAATTGACGCGTAAAAAGAAAGCGCGTAACAAAATACCTTACTTTTATATAATCTGATATATTGGTTCAAAAAAAATGTGTGAAAAAGAATCAAGAATAGATGGAAAAATAAAAATGGGTTTTTTGTTTTCATGTAAAAGATTTTTTTTACCTTTAATTTCCTTAAAATAAAACCAAAAAAATATGATTTTTTAGTTGAAAATATATGTGGACAAATGTAAAATAAAAGTGGGAATTCAACGCGCCTTTAGTACGCTTCGTCAGGTATAATCGCACTCAAGTTACGTCATCTGACTAGGATGCGTTGCCAGGGACACGTGTTTTAGGAAAATGAAGAAAAATACTAGTTTAGAGTGATTAAAGTATTAATAAGTTATAAAGATTCCAAAATTCGCATGATTTTGTACAGGGTCAGCAGTTCTTGTAATAATTTTTTTAAAAGTTGTAATCGCGTAAAAAAAGGATTGAGTGTAGGTTAGAAAACAGGCTTTTCGTAACGTAAGGAACGTAAGCATGAAGCGTTGACAGAGTTCTGGTGTATAGTTTAATTAACGAAAAGCAAATGGGAGTTAGATAGCTCGTAGGGTGTTAGTCCTGTTCTCCATATATCACATTTATAGATGTCCTACACGCATACTAAGATAAGCAAAAAAATGTCGAGCATTGTGCGTTGCTTAAGTCTCAAGAGGGTGTAGTCGGGGTGACCACAAGTTGTATTTCAACAGACGGTACAAGGTACAATGAAATATACAAATAATGATTTATATTCTTTTGCTAGTGTGCTTTTTTCTATTTAAAAAACGATTTTATAAGAATAAAATTAAATTTTATTTCAGAGTAGATGTGTAATGCAAGATATCCTTTCAAAATTAATGCATTCATGCATTTATTCAGATTCCTTTTTTTAATTGTACAAAAAAGGTGTTATTACTCGGCTGCGGCGACCGAAAATATTAATAAATGCATTTTATCGATATTAAGAGATGTTTAACTAGAATCGTAACAGAAATGATGAAATTCGCAGTTGTATATTATGTTAAAAGTTTCAAACATTCTTTTCCAAACATTGTATATTCATTATTTGATATTATTTTTTTAATTGGTAAAATGTGGTTACCCCATCCAAGCAGTAGGTAAGAAAATATTCCAGGTGTCTTTAGGAGCTGTAAGAATAATATCAATTCTTATTAACGAGGGTCGCCTTGATGACAAAAAAAGTCCGATCATTCTACATTGAAATGTGTATACGAACGTTTATGAAACTTGAGTTATTAAAAACTGCATAGGTAATGTAATAATATATACGACAAATAAAAATCTAGTCGGAAAAGTTACCGAGTGATAACGCTCTAGGACAGCGTTTCTTAAATGGGATTTTGCGATGAAAAGCTGGAGTTTTAACGAATGAGTTGAAAAAAATAAACTTTATATCCGTTTTTATCATATTATTTTTATTCTCACAATGAAATATTTGCTAGCATCTGGTGGCAAGATTTGTTATGCTAATCATTATCCATGAAGAAAGTCATTTAATTTAAATAAATTAACAATTTACCAAGGATCATATTTCTCATCCTGTAAGCTAAGGTAAAACTGACATCGATTTCTGCCATAACGCCACAGAAATATTGTGGATGCGGTTTTATCTAGATTTAAGTAAAATATATTATTGACAAAGGCATAGAATGCGATAAACTTCTATGCGAAAGTTTACATTATATATCACTATAATGAATACAACTTAATAATTGGGAAAAATACAGTGATGGCGCGAAAAATATTTTAGTAGCTCCGTTGTACTGTACACCGTGTTCAGAAACTAAACATAAATAAAAAGTGCTGTTCCTGGACAAGGAGCATAATTCATGAATTTATATACGTATTTGTTTTGTAAATAAAACACATTTTGTTTTGTACTACTTCCACATTTTTGTAATGACCGGTTTTTTTCACAGTAAACATTATCAACTGATACAATTAAAATCTAAGCAAGGCTATTTATATGAAATTTAATGTGAATGATTATTACAAGGTATATGAAAAAATTGGCTCATGAACATATATTTATAGTATAAAAAGCATAAATTATTTTGATGTTTTCATACCTTCCGATACATTCGTTTATTCAGTCACGAAAAAGGTGAGAGAGCGATTAAAGCCAACTCTTGAAATATTCGTTTTTAAATGTATGCATATCTACTGAGAATTTGGAAGTGATTGAAAAATTGAATAAGGTTTCTATCGCTCTACTATTAGAATGATCGCTATACAAATAATATAATGTATCTGTATGGGGTCCGTCATTATTGTTAAACAATGTATATTTTTAGTTTGTGTTAGTTTCCTTGGAATATATGCAGTGAGACAGCATGAGAGTACCTCCTTGTGTTATTGTATTGAGTCGCTACAGATTTCATACAGATATGTAGGTTAGATTTCAAAAAGAATATTACTGCACGTGTTAAATTTGGGACCGTTCAATCAAATGTTTTCTTTTCGTCTGAAAGCATCAGAAAGATTTTAATGGTCAAATGAATTAATTTAATGCTGTTAACTGTTTGTTAATCTTGTTCGTGATGTAATTGTATTATTATAATGATATATAATATAATATTTTCTCAGTTTCCCGATTCGCATAATAAGAACGTCATTTTGAATAAAGAAAAAAAAATCACCCATTACTTCAATTGAAAATTAAGAGAAATCTATATTCATTATTATTTTATGAAATATTTGTAGTTCTGACAACAAACATATGTTTAATTTAAATACGTTTTAACTGCATTCTTAATAAAATTAAACATATTCGTATCAAAAAGAAATATACCTTGTTTAACACGGTTCCTAATTTTGACTAGTTATAGAGAGAGACATTTTTTTAAAATTATTAAATGTGTATTTATTTCTTGATTTCTTCTAAAAAGAACTTATCCCCCGCTTTCCTTATATCGCTTAACACGGTTCCACTTAGCACAGTGACCTCGTGGAACCGACAATCCGTGTTATGCGTCGGACGCGTGTAGTTACAATATGGGTAGAAGAAAATATAATTTTGAAAAAATACACATTATCAGGTTGTTATTTTTTTTAAATCATGGCTAACTGTTTTTTTCGGCGAAAGCTACTTGAGTTAAAATAATACTTTCTATTTGTAGTCTTATAATGTTAGCCGAACAAAAGAAAATGCATTGTGTACGATATACAATTAAATTTTTTTTCCATGTCCGCTCCCAATGTGGAGCATACGGTCTCCTAATGGAGGTATCTTAACAGACTTTTTCTACGAGAACTGCTTGTTACTCAGTTGCTCAACCTCTCTTTTTTTCCAAAGAGAGTGGGGATAGAAGGATAGGGCTACGAGAGAAGTAGTGGTTAGCTAATCGCTCTCGCTACACCCCGTGAGGATGGGATAGGTGGGAGGGAGGACTCAGACTACGAACAGAAATCCATAAATCGATTGAAAGATCAATCTATGAAAACCGTCCGCACCGGGAATCGATCTCGAGACATCCGTAACCGTAGCCAGCGACGCTACCAACTGCGCCACGGACGCTGACATACAACACCAATTAATGAAAAAATTAACATATGAAGGTCTGATTACGCCTCGTCATACGTCAAAGTATAGACGTAGTGGGTGATGGATTATACAACGTTGAGTGCCCTTGACTCTGCAATGTTTTGTGTATCACAAAATATATTCAGTTATGATTAATTCGCTTAAATAAACCACTACTTATTCAACGAATAGCGCGGTTTTAATTCTACGTATTTTTCTTCCAAGCGAAATCATTAATAATGGTTTTAACATTTCTCCAATAAATATAGGTGTAAGCTTTAATTATAAAGCAGTAATTATAGGTAAGTACCAACAGTATGGCTCAGAAATATGACCGTCCTTGGATGGGTAACATTTCCCATGTACCTTCGAGTATTATCAGTTCATAGGTTAGAGTTCTTGATTGTATAATTGCTTTTAATTGATCAGCAAATTACAAAGTTATAAATTACTTTTTAAATAAATGAGAAAAAGGAATACCTCCCCAGAATAACGCTGGTATGGTAAGAATACATTGGTCAAGAAAAACAGTGGCGTACTGTAAATTTATTTTCGTGGAGGCTGAATAATTTCCAAATCAAATGAGTCAACAATTCGGTAGGTTTATACATTTTTAAGGTTTTTTTTTAAATTATTATACAATTCATTAGCATATTACGGACTCTTCTTGCCAATCATTTGCTTATATGGCTTTATTTCTAAGGTATGTCAAATTTTCAGCTTCAAATTATGTTAATTGTAAAAAAATAGTCACTATTTTAAAACACTGCTTATTAATAAATCGGTACAAGTATGTTTAATTTTATATTTGTATCTCAGTAATAAAAATGAAATTTAACTATAAAATTTTCATCCAATTGACTATTGGGATTATTTGGTCCAACTTTTCACTGCTGAAAATCAATAGGCCCAACCTACCACGTCGAATAAGCTCTTTTCCGGAATTGACCGAAAGTTTTCATAATGCATTCCTTACTAAATACAATAAATAATCTTCTCTTACGTTCCGAAAATATAATGAAAACGATGTTTCTTATATTGTACACTTGTTAAGCCTGCGTTTTATTCGCACGCCACTGGGCTGGAATTAGTCTAATTGCATACAAGTTGATCAACGATTAAGTCGAAGAGATATAATTATCAGTAACAGAAAGTCACGATATTGCCTGATTGCCACAAGGTGTGGGAAAATTGTTTTCAAATAATTAAACTCTTAACCACTGAGGTCGGCTATCGATTGTTGCCGTGAAAGCCTTTGAACTGAGAGATCACACATTCAGCAGATCCTTTATCGAATATTACGCCACTTGCTCCACCACCAGCGGTGTAACTATTGAGTGCGTAAGAAAAACAAATGATGGCAGTGTATCCATCGTACATTTTTTTTTTATTTTCGTTATGACAACAATTTTAGTTAAATACAAATAAGTTAAAAAGTCCTTTTTTAAAATTAATTTTATTAATTGGGTTCTGTAGCTGAGTGGTCAACGTTTGAAGTCTTTGATTCTTCATGTATTGTTTTTTCTATCAATTTGCGTACATGTAAATGCATGGATGACTGTGATATCCTTCGCACCCATGTTTACATGTCCGAGACTTTATCTCGTATTTTCAACCAAACAAGAAGAGAAAACTCGTGGATACATGCTTCAAAAATAGTTCAAACGTTTAGGTATAGAAATTAGGCAACAGATCATGAAATTGTCAAGTAGAACACGAGGAAATATATTTTTGAAAAGAGCTTTCGATATTCAGCTTTGAACTGCCGATACGCAGCATTAATCGTCAGCCTTATGTATTACACATACTTATGCAACTACGCGTTAAGTTGTATGCGAGGTGAGAATGTATAATATGAAGACTGGCGGAAGCTATTTTGCTTTTTTGCTATTTGTCGTAGATTAAATGTTTTTTAGCTTTTTTATATTCTTCGATTTATTTTAGCGAGAATGAAACGAGTTTAGTTTACTTCTTGGTATATTTGGGATAACTAATACATATTTCACATAATTCTTCATTTTTTACTGTTGAAATTGATCTATTTTTAGCCATAGTGAGCGTTTTGACAGATCAATTGACTGAAAATAAATTCGTGCGAAAACGGCTCGCGCTGTAAGGGTTAAATGAAGCCAGCTATGAGTCATATCCTAGACAATTTTGTATCCTTACGTTGTTGTACATTAAAGAATAAATTCTCGTAAAAAAACTTTTAATGAGATACTATGTTTGGAGTTCATATACCTACTCTACATTAGAAAAAGGACATGGTTAAAAACTAAATAATCTGGTTAATGAAAACAGTAATAGTTCTTTATGCAAGGATTTTGATTATGTGACAAATCACGTAAAAAAAACGGCTGAAAATAGAAACTCGATCTTGTATTTTTTGTAATTTTTTAAACAAAAGGTAACATTTACCTTTAATCGGAGCAAAAGGTACATCGATCTACCATTGCGGTACGGAATGTAATCTTTCCCACGTGATTCAATAATATCAAATAATAATAAAAGTTTGGCAGCTTCATGAAGGGGCAGGCCGATTCTGATGGGACAATGAAACTGTAGCGAAAGAAATGAATGCGAACAGATCATGTGACAATCATTTTAAAATAGGGGTTTAATAATTATTTCTTCTCATATAAAATGAAACATCAGACGCTCGCAATACAAAGGCCCACGAAATGAGATATTCAGGTAGTTTTTTTTGCAATTTGCAATTTGCAGCTAAGTGCTCAATGTATGAAAGCAGAATGATGAGAAATTATCGAAGTAATATATCGATACCTCAGTTCTGAAATAATAAATTAGGAAGCAAGATTGTGGGCAAGCTTAATCTCGTATAATTATTAAAATTCTAGGATCATCTAAAAAAATATGTTTATAATATTAAAAACATAATTTCATCTTTTTCTACTATTAAAATAGAAATTTTCAAAGGTTTTCATAGGATTTTTTTAGTTGATACATTTTGATTACATAGTAATATTACCCGCTGTCATTCTAAAATGACCACAGATTACCACGTGTTACATTTTGAAACTATTAGATATCCTTATTTTTAGTATTTCCTCATGCTAAACTGAAAACTGTAAATTTTAGACTTGTTACACTTTGGCATTGAAATATCGATATTTTAATATTCTCAATCAAACGTTAATTTTTTTATTCAATACTGCACTTTATTCTACAGTTTGATGGGACTGTTAATCGTAATCTAAAATAATTATTCAAAGGCTTACAATTAAATGCAATTTTGCTTAAAATTTTATGATCATATTCACTTTCATAAAAATAGTTTTCAGTTATACATTCCACAAAAAATAAATTCTTTCACTAAAAATAAAGTGATCCCACATGAAAAAATATATTTTAACGTTGAAGAAATATATTACATTTACGAAAAAATATCTTCACATACATAAAATAGTTTTCACTCAGTATAAATACTGACACTTTGAAATCGATAAGTGCACGAAGCTGTAATGAAATGTCACTCATTCTTCTACCCTATATTAGGACGCCTATATTGTCTTTGTTCCACTCATTAGAATACATTACACAAACCAAACCAGACTAACTCTTAACATAACCTACTACAATTTAACTCACTTTGTTAAGAGATCCGTGAATAAGTGGAAACTGTTAAAATCAAAGTTTGAATGTACTAAGTTAATACTGTCTGATCCAGAGTGCAAACTATCGAAATAAAAGTTCAAGTGTACCGAGTGAATACTATCTAATACAAAGTGCAATTATTTATAACCCTTATTCAAATAGTGAAGTAATTATGACAATGGGCAAAAATGCATTTTTTCCAAATTAAATATAAAATAGTGATCTTCTTTCAACTGCTATTGCAATTTAATTACAATAAACATTGTTATATTTCATTTCAGCGATTCCTTATCTCATTTCAATGAAAGGCAATTAACTGTTTTTTCAAAGATAATAAGATAAAAAAATACCGTTTAGAAGCTTTGCCCACCTGTGATTTATGACACCATTATTTTGGTAATGCAATACTAAAAAATCAATTCACAGTTAAAATAGCTATTTGTATGACTATTTTTAAGAAAAATATGTATATTCAAAAGGTAGCACCTGAACAAAAAATAACTCATTACACGAGAAAGCCTTTTCTACTACAACACTATAGAGTTGGTATTATAAAATAAGCTACGTTAAAAACTTATCTCGTTTCTGTAAAGCAATGTTTTGAAATGAGTATAAATTTCGTTCGAGGACTTAAACGCTAAATCGCAGAACGGTAGCCTAGGCTGTACCACTCGGCTACTTATATCCGGTATAAATAAACCCTGAATAAACTATAATAATCCCGGATAAATAAATAATGACATAGTTTCGATATTTCTAAGCATCTATTTATAGCGAACACTAAAATAGCTTTATAATTCCCCGCTGAGGAAACATTGTTTCAAAGAAATGTAAAAATAACAAAAGTTACCATAACGTGACTAGAGCGAACATATAAATATTTAATTATTTCCTACCAGTAAGAATCAACGTGCTTGTATATAAGCTTACATAAATTTATGTATTATTAATTCTAGATAAACAAGCCATGTAATTTACCTAATGTGCTCTGCCAAAGCTAATTATAAAGTTAATTCTTCAACGCAGACAATTTGAAATTACAATTTTAATGTTCGGCTTGAGGAATATGAATGCAGCGTATCCGACATTGCGTCTCGCTCAAATTGTATGCCGAGAAAGAGACAGTCGTACAAAGCAATGATTGACACAATGTTTGGTGTTTACGATGGCAATTCTTTGAATATAGTCTGCTAATAATCTCATGGCAAGATATTTTACTAATAAGAAATACATACCTACATATTAAAAAAAAATTGTTTTCTACCGAAAGTATGAATAATATATAATTCAAAGAAATCTATCCCACTCGAGACATTGAAGCATGGAATCAAAAAAGATTAATTGGATACAGACATTAAGCCAAGGATAAATTTTCAATTTTCAAGGAGTTCAAACAAGTGAAACTATCTTTTGCCCAATTGAGGAACTAACACGTCACCATATATGTCATTTTGGTGTCATAGCGGCCATTTAGAAACAACACCTTATGCAGTAAGTATTTTACTTTGAATTTCTTAAGAGAATTCTTCAGAAGGATATCAGTGAATGTAAGCATAAACTTTCTGATTAAGCATGGTCAACTAAAGTTGTCAACGAAACATTCAATTTTTTTACATGGTCAAATACTGACAAAAAAACATTGTTGATAAAAATGGAGCACAATTTTTTTATAACATACCCTTTTCTAATTTTTGTTTTATCATATTAATTTACATATTTGATACGTTATGAATACACTTGTGTTGTCATCATTCGGTCATTAGATCGAAGCATTTAGCATTGGCTAAACGTTAATCGTTATTTTTGTTGAAATTTTCTCTTAAACGGTCAACTATTGGTATGTTTACCTTACCTATAATACATAATTATAAGTAAAACAATACGCTTCAGAAGAAAAACTAAAGAATTTAAAAAAAAAAATGTTCAAACATTCCGTTTTTAATGTCGCGATATTAAACACATTTGGATCATCTTAATCGACGATATTTTACGAGAACTGATTTTTTTCGGTTATTCAATCTTTCTTCGATAGGGCTAGGGAAAGACTAATCGCTTTCGCTACGTCTCGTTTTTGGATGGGCATACATGAGATCAACGGGAGCCACATTCTGGATTTTCACATATATAAAGAGCTACACCATAGTCACGTTCTCACCATACACATTGAAAGCACAGTACACACGCATACATTAGTACGTGCATCTTTGACAGTTACATTCATATACGTGCATCTTGTCACTAACAACATTTAGAAAAGAAAACTCGCAAAAGTATAATGAGAAAGAAAAAATGTATATTTTTTCAAGAGATATTGGGAACCGCATTTAATCCAACGAAGCGTCACATTTGCTCACGTCTGATATATGAGTCGCTGAGTCGCTAAACACTCTCGTGGCAGTTTTTCAAAATAATAAGTTTTTTATGTACGTATGTGTTTTATCGATAGATCTATCAATTTTCCCCAGTTTCAAGTCTAAAATTTCTTTTATATTTCATCTCCTGTAGGAAAATACCGAAAATTTTTCAAATTCAAAAATGTCGTTTGCTTACACGATCTCGATTCTCGTTTTACACGGTCGACGTGCTCCAAAAAACGATAATGTAAAAGATTATTTCACTTTTATTTATACAACGGAAGACAAAAAAATAACTTAAATTATACTTAAAACCATTATACTGGCCATAACAGTTTTTCATGATTTACTTAAAACTCTACGTGTTTAGTGACTCAGTGACTCATATACAATAGCATTATCATCATTTGATAAGAAGTGGAAATATATAGTATAAAAAAAATTGTTTTATTTCATTAATGTAATGCCTTTCAAACAAGAAATGACAGTTACAAGTGTACAAGTATACAATAACAATGATTTCCGAGATTTTCACTGAATGCCGACGAAATATGATATAATTGAATACGCCAGTGCCAAATGATAGGGAACGTTGTATCGAATCAACCATTCCAAGTACAATGAACTTAACCTTAGCAGTCGCCATAATCATCTCAGTCATTTGAATGCTGTTAACTTGGAAATAATAAATTTCATCGCTGACTTCGCTTATTGCTTATTTATAAGCCGCCAACCGATGTGAGGCCGCAAACCTTCTCAAATGCACAAAATAATGAATGATTTATCATTACGTTGGAGGCACTGATAAAACTTGCGTTCATCTTACGTATATGCCACCACAGATAAATAGGTATTACATCAATAATGAGCTGCATGCGTTGTCATGTTTATTATATTGTGATGCAGATTTTTTTAAATCAACTTCAGGAGGAGAGTAAGAAAGTTTTCAGTCGCAGTAAGAGCGCAATCAATCTTTGGGTGCCCAGCTATGAACGTTCTGCCTACAACTTCCAATCTCGGGATTGTCTAAATATCAGTCTCGGAATTTCTAAATCTGAATGTTAAAAAATAATTCATATCAAATTAAAGCTTCCTGATTAACTACAGCGTGTACCTCAGTTTATTGATGTACACATTTTTTTATATTTAATAAATTTATTGTGGTCTCCCTTCTTCTCATATTTTGTAACATCCGTTTTAAACCAATTTAAAATGTACGAAATGGAGGATTCTTAAATGGATAGAGGGCAATATTTTAATGTCAAATTGGAGTATATATCCTCTTTTTGGATAACATCTGGTAAAACCTATCTTAATAATGCAAAAAATTAAATTACATTTAAAACTATTTAGATCAATTTGTTCTCTTTTTCTGTACATGACTACTAAATACTATTAAATTGTTCAAAAAAATATTAAATCATTATGTACAATCCAATTGAAACAATAATGGACACACATTAGATTTTAAATGTACAATACATGAAGTGACACTTAATAACTAATCCCGGGATTGATAGATTCTAAATACCGGGATCATAAGAACGGTCCGGGATTGGATACCCTACTGCTACCACAACGACCCACCCCAGAATTGGTTATGTTCATTTAGTACAAATAATATTTGTACTAAAAAACACCTATGCAGTGCTTTCTTTTTCTATTGTGTGACTTAGAAGTGCTGGCATAAAATTGTATTGATTAATCAGCAGCACCTTTGTTACATTATACGTCAGTACAGATTTTGTAATTTAATGATAAATTGATATTACTTTTAAGGTGTTAACTGTCAATTCTTGGTGGAAGGACATTATATTTAATTAAATAAAACACAATTCATTTGTACTACTTCCACATATTTAAATAAAAAAATATGTGGAATTAGTACAAATGACTTGTGTTTTATTTTTTTTAAATTGATACTATTTGATTCCCGTTTAACATTCTGGTCAGGTCAGGAAAATCTGGACAGGTTAGGACGGTTAGGACAACCGCTCAGTGTACAAAAAACTTTGTGTCATATTGTAGTATATATAAGTGAGATACTTCGAGTTATTTCTGAGTTTTGTTATGGTTTATGGTTTTGTAGATATTTTGAAAAATGTCAAGAATGAGGATTCATCACCCAGCTATGTACCAATGGCCCATTGGTGGGATTTAAATATAGGTATATGTATAAAAAAAATATTTAGGTATTGTAATTCGATAATTATTTATCCTAATTATGTTTCCAGTTGTTAGTTGGCATTATATTTATTATTTTTTACAGCGAGGAAGCAAACACGACTGAAAATTTCCACTCCGCACTTTCCTCTCATGTTATTTTATAGCTAGAAAATAATTGTGTTGTTACATGCTAGTTATGTCTCATTTCACTACGGTAACCATGCAGTAAGAAAACAAATTGAATAGAGGTCATTTTTTAATTTCTAAATAACGTGGTCTTTATATATGTTTTCACGAATGAAAAAAAGAGCCCATTTACATATTAAATTAATATGCAGATGCACCCCTTTGCCAATCGAATATGCGTTTAACAAATATCGAATTGAAATGACGGTTACTTATAAACAACTTCTCAATTTTCATTTTTATGAACGTAAATTCTGTTTATTTGTTTTTAATAATACGCTCACTATATTTTGTGAAACATCGTTTGAAATTTTCCAATGTGTAATAAATTACAATGGTGTTGATTATTTATTTACCTACATTATCAATGAAATGCTTCATTTATTAAATATATATTTTCTTCGCAAAATATTATGTCTACAAAATTCAAAAGTAAAACGGAAATAATTTATTGACATATAATAATATATGCTTATGGCGAGGTTATTTATTTGTTCAGTTGCCATTTAAAGATAATTCGATGAATGGTTAGCGTTGTAAATAAGCTTCATATGTCTTTACTAATAATTTCATATATTTACAACGCACGTGTTAATATAACAACTTTAATAGTCTAACTTACCTACCTCTAAATAATGTAAAAGAAACTATTATACATATTAAATTGTAGTATAATTTTATATCAGTGTTAACAAATGGTTTCATTGAGTAGAAATCATATCTTTTGGTTTAATAAATGTTATCTATATAGAAATATTTAGGTGAAACATCACATTATTAAATTATTATCATAAGTTGAGGCGAAGACAAGTCAGATAGACGAATCATGTTTTATGGTGCGAATAATCTAGAGATCTCCACGAGATAAAGGCACAATTTGACTCCTTGACCACTCTTGGTGGACATCAACTGACAACATCAAGATAGATGCAGAAATACTGAATTACTAAAGGACGATTGTGAAGTCAGCCTTGGAGTTAAATGGACCGTAGCACCAAACAAACAAACTTATAAACAATATATTGAGTTGCTTCAAAACTAACTTGGTTTTCTCCATTGAATGTCGATTCAATGGGTATATTCTTCACGGAAAAATACCGGATTTGAATGAACTCCACTTATTTTTTTAGTTGTAATGGATTTGAGTAAATTTAATTATTTTACTATTCCGTGGTTAGTTTTAATTTAAATTTGACTATAATAGTAACTACGAATTCATTTAATGTAACATTAAATACACATCGACGAAACTAATGCAATTACTAATTAATTATTGACATTTTTTATTGAGAAATTGTCAGTCTGGAAAGGAAATGAAAACCCCAAGAATAGATTGTAGTATAAAAATATTTTTGGAAATGATGTATTATAAAAACTTTAAAGTCACCGAAATACAATTTAAGGATAATATACATAATAATTATCCATGCCTTGATCTAATCTCGTTCGATTTTAATTTTAGAACATGCATTAACATTCTTATCAGAAATCAAACAACTTTTTTAGTTAAATATTATTTCCCACACCATAAATTGTCTTGCGTTATAAAATAGGGGAGATAATAATGGGATTTTACGTACTGCTAAGAAACAGTACTTCCATACTTATTAGATAAAAAATTAAAATAAAATCAATATATACTTTAAAAAAATGAAAGTTTATGTAAACAAGATAGTAAAGGCGTTGAAATAAACACCATTTTAAACATTTAAATTATGTATTTTTATCCATGGGCATACAACAGGGTTAGGGAATCTTTTGGGTTGGAAGACCGCATCCATTTATCCGTAGGTAGATAAATACGGCCACATTCAACAAACTTGGGTAACATAATTATATTTAAAAATGGATGTAAATAATTAACAAACTAATCTTACGAAAAATTTGTAATGAGACAAAAGTTACTACTGAGATGTTTTCGATCCAGTACTAAGTAAAAAACATTTAGAAATTGTGACATGTCGATAATCAGTTGATTATGCTCGTGATGAGCGAAACCGGTCCTGATCATTATAAATATGTGGAAGTAGTACAAATGAATTGTGTTTTATTTTTTTAAATCATAGAAATATTTTAACAATATACTCAATATTAGAACTGGTTTTAGGTTCATTATTTAATTTATATTTTAAATGAAGGTAATGTAGAATGATAACAGGAGGAAGATAAAATATTCGCAATAAGAGGGAAAGAAAGGCCAACCTGAAATATCTCTCATTAAACTTCAATTCCTAAGGTCATAAAATCGTAAGAAAATTAGATAATCTATAATGAAATGGTACCCAACCGAATAGCATGAATGCACGCATACCGTAAGCTGCGCTATGGTTGTCTTTTTATAACTACCATCGATTTGAAATATTTTGCGCAAATGTGGTGGATCTAAGTTTTTTAAGAGATAATTTTAAAGACAGTATGATAATTCGTCGGCGTCCGTGGCGCAGTTGGTTTCGTCACTGGCTACGGTTACGGATGTCTCGGGTTCGATTCCCGGTGCGGACGGTTTTCATAGATTGATCTTTCAATCGATTTATGGATTTCTGTTCGTGGTCTGAGTCCTGCCTCTCACCAATCCCATCCTCACGGGGCGTAACGAGAGCGATTAGCTAACCACTAGTCCTGTCATAGCCCTATCCTTCTATCCCTACTCTCTTCGAAAAAAAAAAGAAAAGAGAGGTTGAGCAACTGAGTGACAAGCAGTTCTCGTAGAAAAAATTCTGTCAAGATACCTCCATTAAGAGACCATATGCTCCACATTGGGAGCGGACATGGAAAAAAAAAAAAAAAAAAAAAATGATAATTCTATGTTGTGGGTCGGCAAAGTTCATCAGCTCACTGCCGCAAAACTATCGCGGTATTGACAATAATTGCGGCGAAAAATGTTGGGAATCTTCTGTTAGTATAATATTATATTTCGCGCGTGTCAACTTTTACAGTATTATTTTAACTGTAAATTGTCACAGAAAAAATTGTCACATGAGATAAAAAAAATAAGTGATTCAGACTATCTCATTTAAGAAGCGTTATGTTGTTGGCTAGAATACGTATTGTAAAAATGATATTAAATAAACAATGAAAGAGGTTTAAAAATAATGAGTTTTGTGACCCTGTGCCACCCGCTTTATTCAATTGTATTTCGTACAAAAGAATTTACTTTCCAAATAAAAATGATAAAAATTACTATTTCTTGGTGTCAGTACCTTATTAATGAATTTAAATTACTTAAAAATAGTCAATCGAAATCCTGAAACATGAAAGCATTTTTATTTGTTTTTAATTACTATCAAATAATACACAAATTAATTCCAATTGTTGATACATATAATCGATACAAATTGCATTGAGTAAAATATTATTTTATCTTCCAATTCATAGATTTTTCTAACATTTTGTTCTTACTATGTTGCCTATTTTCTATGGTAAAGTTAATGGTGTGAATATAGCAGCACGAACTATTTGTAATTTAAAGATTTTAAATTAATCAAATATCTCGGAAATATATCAAGCTGTCTTAACAATATTTTGATAAACCGTTGGATATGGCATCATCTACTAGTGCAGTTTCACTGTAGCAAATCATGTAACCTGATAATAGATGCTTGCAAAAAATGTTGGAGGTGAGTTAGTTTGATTTTGTGACGAACTCAGAGATTAGTTAACAACCAAACAACGATCACGGAGAGATGTTGCAACTGGGCCTCTGTAGAGCCCTAACCCTGTTTACCTCTTTTTCCGACCAGTGTCCAGGAAGACTTTCAGGTATACCAAATAATGCACTCAATGTAACTGTCAGGTTATGGGAGGAAGTAAAGTGATTGTCAGGTGAAAAAAAATTCTGAAGTGTGTATGGTTTGATAAGAGAATACCTTCAACATTTTTGATGGTGTTTTATTCGCACACTGTTCTGTCCGTATCTTTTTGACCATATCATTTCGTCCACTATTTTTATATTGACATAATAGTCGATTTCACAGCTGGTAATAATGTTGTTAAATTCTTAAAACATTCGTACCATGTCAAGTTTAAATAGGTATTTAAATGATTTCTAACAATTGAACACGTTTCATTGTAACGCAACGCCATAATAAAGAGTAATGAAATACGTTTTCGACAATCAAAACGTGGAGAGAAAGCTAATATTAAATTCATAATACGCATGGCAGTCAATGTGTTTTTTTGTCTTTATTTCGCGTTTTTACACAAAACCACGTTTATCCGTTTTCATATAATAATTGTTTCTTTAGTTTATAGCTGTTGAAAGCGCTCAGTTGGTGTGGACGCGTTGGAAATTTTGACAAAACCTCACGTACGGACGCAAAAAAATATATAGATACTTACGACTTTAACCCGTTGTTTACTAAACTTGATAGCAAGTTGTACAGTAATTGTAAAGAATTATTGTATCGCAGTATACCTACATAGATTTTTTATCACCATGCCCGCTACTAATGTGAAGCATAATACGTTGACTACCTTGAATATATTTGTCGGATCAGCATCATCACTGTTGGGGTTCGTGTAACTTGGTTATGGAATACCCAAAACGAAATTTTAGTACGTCATTTGTTTCAATCGAATTATATTTATATTAAGTTTATAGAAATGCTTTTGTTTTCTGTCATTATTTCGCAGCAAGAGCGACTAGTCAGCCTCTGTGGTATAGTTGATCGGTCTCCAGTTTAAGTCTCAGTAACGTCAAAATCAAGTTTGTATTTTTTAATTAAACGTTTTAGATCATAGGTGTGATATCATTTCTCCTCGAGTTGATCTAGTGTGATTAAAAAATATCTAGTATCAAGGACAGACGTGACGAACTTTTTCCTATCAGAGGGGCGGATTCATTTATCTCAAAATCGAATAATGCGGCATTTAAGAAACATTTATCAAAATATATATATATTATTTTGTGAATGAATAAAAACAATGAAATTTATTCATGTATTTGTATATCTCAGTCAAAATGCAGCACTTGAGTACCTTATAAGGCCGCAGGTTTGTGACCCCTGGTCAAGGCTATTACTCGCTGTAATGCTAAATTAATTTTTGAAAATAAGTGTTGTCTTCATCCCGTTCTTCTTACCGTACTCTTTCTTAAAACAAAAATGATGAACTAATAATATACAACCATTTATTTCTCAATAACTTCTATAAAGAGGTTCCATTATAAGAAACCCTATGCACCATATGGAGAAAGAGAATACACTGATTTAAACATGCTTAATATGGTAAAAGTAGCTTAATATTTAGTGCCACAAGAATTATATACGACAGTGTTTTGGCAAATTGATGTAACCCTCAAAAAATACCAAAATGAGTTAATGATTGGATCTAATTTTAAAGACGACAAAGCCGGTCTCGACCAAATGATGTAGAAAAATAAATTGACCTGTTTTTGGAAGGGAAACTAACCCGGCCACTTCATGTAAGCCACGTCTATCTCGACACTGCATATCTGCAAACGTGAGAATTTACAGGAGTGCATTTCAAAGATTCATAACGCAACTCACCATATAATGTTTTCGATAAAAACTGTTTTTACTTGAACAATTTAAATTTTGAGGGTTACATCAATTGGACAAAACATGATCGATAAAATTAAGTGTTTATTGTAACTATTTTGGCATAAAGTCAGTGTAAGAACTTATTATTTGTCAGTTCTTCCAAGTAAATCTATATAATATGCGTAACATTAAATAATATCTTGTTTGAAAAATGGTCGTTTCATTTGATTGATTATTTTTAAGATTTTAAACACCCAAATGGAAATGTGTAAAAAACATAGTTGAAATGATTGAATTCGTATCAATTTTTTTGTCATTTATTACGTTTCGTGTTGCAGAACCGATCGGATTGTGCGGGCTCGAGCACAAAATCATCAACAAAACCGTCGTTGACATCTCTGTCGCTCCGAAATAGTCAAGTGATGACAATATTGTAAAAACCAGATTGGACTTGGACATGTGCGACTTTGATAAGAAGAAAATGTCGTAAAAAAAACCACTTAAATTTTAATCGTACTGTTGTTCAAGTTATTTATTGAAATTATTAATAATGTGTGAGATATTAAGATTTCATTTTAATAATTATTCAAACACTGTTACCTAGCTTATGTAATAATATACATATCGACTGTTGAAAGGCAAAAGGACGTAACCCTCTGTTTTTTCAAAATATTTTTTTGGTAATCACAATGTACAGAATTTAATACACGTTTTGTGTGGGCTATTTATTATACACAATAGTTTTTGTTTGTGGGTTACGTCATTTTGCCTTTCCAAAGTTGATATATATTTTATTTATTCAGCAATGAATATAGTTGGTAATTGACTATCTTCAAAGTTACTTCATGTGACGTATTTCATGTTTCACGAGAGAAAAAAAGAATAAAATTCCAATTCCTATAAATGGGGAAATAATATTACATTATATCAGTTTTCGGTGGTTTTCTGTAAGAAATTTAAAGTTCTATGCACTGGTAGAACGCATATAATGATTTTGAAAGTAAGCAGTATTAAGTCATATTGTTATTTTTAATAAAATTTAATTTTGGCAGAAAGCATGATATGACTATAAATCATCGATAGTAAATCTTATGATTTGTATACCATATAATGTACACGAAAGCTTTTTTAAATCACGAACAATTGTGGTTGGGATAGAGTGCTTTGAAAAAATCTATAAAATGATTCCAAACTTTATTAGGTGGTGGATTTGTTAACAAGCAATTCTCGTAAAATCCTGTTAATAATGAATTCCATTAAAGTTTTTTTAATTATATGCTAAGAATTGTGTATAAACGCATTAAATATGATAATATTCTACTTTTTTGAATTATAACGAGTAGTCAAAATGTAAACCAGTTTTTGTTTTATTAAAATATTCAACATTTAAGAAAATATGGCTACCCGCTTACCTACCTTTACGGTAGATTTTCCTATGCTCACAATTTGACAACCTTTGAATTCGTGAGTTTTCTAAAAAAAATCTAGCGTGTATGGGTACCATTGAGGCCATTGTGCGCGGACACAGGGTGTCCCAATAAAATTGATACATTTTTTTCTTCCGGCTATTCCGTTTCAATTCAATCGGTTGCTACCGATAAATAATAATTATCGCCGAACAAAAGTTAGGCGCTTGTAACGAAATGGCAATTTGTTGTCATTTCAATTTATAGTGCAAATGAAACTTGACAAAAAACACGTATAAATCGCTGGTAATTTATTGGTCAATGGAAATCGGCTACAAATTTTTTTAAGGTTTGTAGATAGGCATTTTTGTATAGGAGCTACTTATTGCGATTGAAGCATTAATGTTTCTTTACCGTAGGCTTAACTGATGAAGTTAACATATTATAATAAGTACATATCGATACCTCAGTTCCAAAGTGTAACAATTCAAAAAGTATTGTTTTGAGATAAATTTAAAGGTTTCAATGAATTTATACGATTATGTAAATATAATCGACGCTGTTTTGGTCAATTGATGTAACCCTCAAAATGGAAATTATTCAGGAGAGAGTAAAAACTGTTTTTATCGAAAAAATTATATGGTGAGTTGCTTTATGTATCTCTGAAATGCACTCCTGTAAATTTTCAGTTTTGTCGGTAAGTGACTATTCATAGGAAGTGTTGATATAATAGTGGCTTAAATTTTTAAACCAAAAAACAATGTAAAATGATCATTCCCTTCCAAAAAGTGATCAATTTATTTTTCTAATTTACATCAGTTGGCCGAGACCTGCTCTACTGTATTTAAGATGCGATCCAATCATTAACTCATTTTCGTATTTTTTGAGGGTTACATCAATTGGCCAAAATAAAGTCGATATATATTTATCGCATCATAAACATAATTTTTCACTGGATTTTCGTAGTTGTTACAGTTTGGTTCCAAAGTAATACTAACCACTGATATTCTAAAATAACCAAATGTTATCAATTGTTACACTTTGGAACTGTTAGATATTGCTATGCTAAGCATTTCCTCATATTTAACTCAAAACTATTTTTTTTTGACTTGCTACTCTTTGGAATTAAAGTATCTATATATATATATATCAGTTGAGTACAAATATTCTGTAAATAACTAAATAATTTACCTACACTATACCGCCAACATAAATAAAAAGACAGCTTACGGCAAAACAACTTTCCGAGCCATGAAGAATTAACGTATTTAATAATTTTGTCATTTGTTTCTGATAATTGTTTTGATGATGCATAAAAACCAAATAATACTGTTTTTAATAATGAAGTTTATTCTACTCGTCTGATCCTCTATATAAGAAAAGCAAAGACAGCAATGAACTAATTACTCTTTATTTTCTATTCCTATCCTTGTATTTATATCTTTACTCTTTGAAAAAAAAACTTGAATGAAGATTGCAAAAAGATTCTGCAATAAATGCAGATTTCATAACTACATATCTCATTAACAAGTTGTTATTGGAAAATTGAGAATACTAAGTTTAGATGCCATAACTGTGAAAATCTTGACAGTGAAAGCACATGGCTGATTTTTAACGCAATTATGATATTATAATTATTGTTGACAGTTAGTTACTTGTTGATTACTCATGACAAACCACAGATTCAACAAAAAAAAAATATGAAATTACTGGAAAATATGTACCGCTACGACAGAATTTTAATTCGTTTATGATTTCCCTTGTGTGGTATTCGACGAACAGTCAATTATAATTACCTCTTGTTCAAATTATGGCCAAACAAAATCAAATAACAGAAAAACCGTATACGGTAAGTAAATATTTTGTGACACTAGACTCACTTAAATATAATCAGGTGAGCGTATATGAAAAAAGAAATAACCGTATGGGAAAACGATGCGACAATTATTTTTATTTCTCTTATTACATACTTGGTTTAGTATTACGTTTCTAAACAAGTGTGGCGCGGAATGCTGCCGAATTTTCATTCAATGAAATAAACTGTTTTTCAAGGATTGATATAAACAACAAATGTAGCCTTTAATCCTGTTATTCACGTATTTGATTCTCTTTTTTAGTGATTTTCTTTTCTATCTTACTCTGTGTGAAAAGTGACGTTCAAATATTGATTAAAAATCAGGTCTCGTAAAATTTTTAAAAATATTCAGTTTTAATAGAGGTTACGGTTACGGACGAGTTTCAGCAACTGAGTAAGAAGCAGTTCTCGTAGAAAAACTTATGTTGTTATACCTCTATTATTATACCATATGCTCCACACTGGGACTGTACATGGTAAAAAAATAAGAATAGGAAATGGTGAAAATGTCTGTTTTCTTTTTTTTATATTGGAAGGTATTTCAATCATGGTTATAAATCAACTTTTACTCAGTAATAAATATCTAGGTCTTTTAGTGAAAGATTAAAATTTACAATTATTTTTCATGACGTTTAAAACAGAAAAATAAAGTAATATGACAATCTGAATTTTCTGATGTTATAGGTTATAATGCCATCTTATCTCTAACAAGGCTTGAAATGTTTGAGTATCTGTGTTCTAATCGACATAAAATTACATGGCTGCAGCAGCGTTTGTATTTTTATATACTTTTCTCACAATTATTATAATCTAATTACAGGGAACACCAAAAGATGTATAACTGTACCCGAGAGGCTCATTCTCTATTGTAGAATGGTCGGAGGTACAGTGACGGCGTGACGGTGAAGCCGTGAACCCAATTACGTGACAAATTTGTAATACAGTTAATCGCTAGATAAACTCCTTGTCACTAGGGTCACCATAAAATTTACGGAACAGATGAATATCTAAATTCAATTTAATGATAGTTACCATGCATCTTTGTCCTGCAGTCGGGACGGTATAATTCAGCATCAAAAACTCCTAATATTAAGAGACTGGACTAGAGATTCCAACTTGAGTATTCAAATATTCAATAACCGAATACATTCGACTCTGTTTTACTATTCGATATTCGAATATTTGGGAAACTATTCAAATACTATTCGTTATAATTTTTAATGAACCATCTTACAAAATCGACTAAAAATCACATCACAATTCCACCAGATTTCCTAAGCAATAATTAATACTCCATGTAGTGTTTTTTTGTCTTCACCTAACTCGGGCGCTTTCAGTATGTTAATTCAGTAAATTATAATTGTTGAGTTTGATGACTGATTCGGAGCTAAAAAAAACCCCTTTAAACATGCCGTTATTTCAGTAATTGAAAAAAATGACGTTGGATTAATCCGACGCAGCTGCAAAATCTAAATATTGTGATACAAAGGAACGGTATTGGAATGTGTATTTATATTTTGTGTATCTGGGATTTGAAAAAAGTGGAAAAAGATTTACTTGTAAATTATTATAAGATGTATGTATCTCATCATTAAGAAAGTATTAAATGTATGTCAGTGATTTGAAATTCAAATAAATGTGAATTTTATTATAAACTAGTGAGTACCCGGCATGCAATGCAATGCCACTCAAAGAAACAAAGCGTTGTGTTTTAATTCTGTTTATTGATTATATTGTGCTAGAGGATAAGAGGAATGCACGGGCTGAAATTTCATAAAATTACCCGCTCTGGGCCCGCCATCTTCAGAGTTTCTAGAGTACTACTCGGCTACGGCAACTGAATTAGTCTAATTCCTGCAATATTTATTAGCCATTTAACTAAAGACAATCTGTCAAGGTGGGTGAGTGGGTACAGACAAATAACATTTTAATTAGAATTCGAATATAACTTCCTCGGTAGACTTTCTTACCAAAGTATTAATTGAGATGTTGTATATTATTTTTGCATATATATTGTTTTATGATTAAACTTTATCATAAATAATTTAAAAAAACTTTAATTTATAATTCTTACAATATATATCTCATGGTCTCCCTACTTCACAGTTTGTCATAAGATAATGTGACGAATTATACTATAGAAAATCATGGCTGAGATTTCAATCTATGTTTACGTATTATAGAGTGATACTTTTCAGCAATTGACGAAATGATAAAAAAAACTTATAAAAAGCTTTTAATTCAAAGTCACAGAGAAAATAAAAAAGGAGCAATAGCAGAGAAGTGTCAATTCTAGTATCGTAGTTGTTCTGGAAGAATGTAATAACTGAAAAATACCAGTTTTGAGTAATTGGACTTTGAAGTTTGTCAAATGTTTGAAATTCTATATATACACCCTTTTCATTTTGTTTGTTTGTACAAAACTGTTTATAAGTAAAAGTATAATTTATAAAAATAAGTGTCTTCTTCCATATGGTAGAGTTCAAGATAAAAACATTTGGTATAACTAACTCAATATACCATTTTTTTGATTTAGTGTTTTCTTCCAGAACAGCGATGATATTTGCGATTAGAATAAAATTTATGTATACAATGTTTAAAGGTCATTAAGAGCCGACAGTTGTATCGTGATCAATGAAGCTGGTACCTGCAGTATATCGAAAATTAAATGTCTAATTTAATTTTAAATTTAACTATAACTTTCTACAAACATGCCAAAACATGAATGTAGTGTTAAGGTTATGTTATATTTAAATAAGTACTACCATATTAAAAAATATTATTACAAAACGGTCGGCCTCTGTGGTCTAGTGGTAAGTGTTTGTTCTAGCGATCAGGTAGGTTCAATTTCCAGCAAGATCAACATCAAATTTATATCTTTTTAATTTAAATTTGTGATCTTTGGACAACTGCTTAAAATTACCATCGAGTTTATCTTGTATGATTTTCAAAATATTTGGCGCATTGGCTGTCAGCTGTAATGCCAGATATTTAAAAAAACAAAGAAACATATTAAGTGTCTTTAATGTTTTCGTAAACAAGTGATGTTGACATCTAAAATATATAGTAAGGTTTAAGGCACATGTCAACGCTTACGAATAATTAGTCTCTTTAATTCTGCTGAAAATGAGTAATATTGACCACTAAATGTATGATATATTTAAGGACATGTGTTTAAATATATTGCGCATACTGTAGACACGATAAATATGCTTTGCCCTTAACAATAATCAGTGTCTTTAATGCTTTCATAAACGATTAATGTACAGTTGAGGGGATGTGTCCAAATATTTTGTGGCTGGCTTTTTACTCTTGTCTAAGCTGCAGTATATGAGTTTAATGCTTATCTCGATTTCATATAGAAAAATCATGACTAGGCAAAAGCGTCGGTCGTATTCCCAGTGTGACAATCAAAATAATAACGAATGTTTTTCATCATTAATTTAATTTCGGATTCCGTTTGTTCCTATTGTATTATTAAAAAAAATCATGACAAAAATGTATTAATGCCGCGCTTTTTAAGTGGAAAAATAAACTAATGACACGTTGACGGCATTAAATGTCCGGACCTGTCATTATGACGTCATTAACGGGACCAGAAAATAATGACAATGTACACAAGCGAAAGATGCCAGAAATTTAATGACATATCTTAATATCGTTATTATTCTCCGGCGTTCATTTTGTGTGGCATTATTAAATATATTTCAGCCTTACGTCTGGTATTTTCTTTTGTTGGTTCCTAATTAGATTTTAACTACGTCATGATAATTTATTTATGCATAACGCGTTTATTTAATCTTGTAAAAATCCTGTGAAACATCGAAATCGTCAGTTTTGAAAGACGCCATTATGTGAGTATGGTAGAAAATAACAATATATCGATTGTATACTGACATAAGGCATTATTAAGTCATATATTACATACATTTGGTTTTTTAAAAAGATTTTTTTTGCGTTTTGGCATGCAAATCATACGATTTGGTATCGTCGAGATATAGTTATATCATGCTTTTTGTCAAAATAAAAAAATAGCAATACGGCTTAATACTGTTTTTTTCTAAAGTCATCATATTCTATGACTGTATGCGTTTTACCTATACGTAGAGCGTTAAATTGTCTACATTTTGCACTTGTGCCTTTTGTTTAATACCTATACCTAAGAGGCATATGGATGTAAGTCCAAAATTTAAAGACATTAGTTAAAGATGTCAAAGTATAGTTAATGATCATGTATCAGAAAGAAGAAAATCCTTTCGCAAAAAAAAGGAATTTAATTATTTTTTATGATGTAACAACCATAACTTCTATCATAGTAAATCAAACAGTTTTTTGTCACTCCTCAACATTAGATGCTTAGAACTTACATCCGTATGCTTTTCAGGTACAATTTAATGTGTGAAGCCCTTGCATTTGTTGTAGACAACTTGAATACATTTCTGTTTTTAACTTATTACATTAGAGTTCTACTAAGTTGATACCGGAGGTGGGCTGGAGGAAGATTGGAGGGACTCGCATGAACCACTTGTTAAATTAAGAAAACACAGTACTCTTATATCAACGTATCCTCGATGTTCTGGAAGAAAACACTAAATCGAAAAAATTAGTTAATTATACTAAAATATTATTTATTTCGAACTCTACCGTATGAACGAAAACAGTTATTTTTATAAATTATACTTTTACTTAAAAACAGTTTTGTACAAACAAACTAAATGAAAAAGGTATAACATTTTAAAAACTTTTAAGTCCAATCACTAAAAACAAGTATTATTCAGTTAGTGTCTGCTTCCAGAACAATGATTGTATATTTTATCTAAAACAGTTTAAGTATAACGATTGAAACATAGAATTGAAGCGAAAAGAATAGTATCAATTTCTGTGTCAATTTCGAAACTCTTCAACTCTTGCAATATAACGTAGGTAAATACATTTTTCAACTATTGCTATTAATTTTACGGCTCTAAGACAGTTTAAGACTTCAGCAACTATGTCGTTTCATATTCAGAGATATGAAGACTCAAATAGATTTATTTTACAATCGATTGTGTAACGTTTTCATTGATTCCTATTCCACCCAATTCTCAAATGGTTTTCAGTGAATATATCGCTTGCGACTGACGTACCACCATGATTAGTAAAATTCCGACTGTAGAGGTACTATTTTTTTCTATGTTAGGTGGAAATGAGCAAACATTTTAAGCTATGTGTTTTGATATTATTTTGCTGTTACTGTGACGAAAGCATGTAAATCTAGTTATCAAATATTTTATTATATTGAGAGCTTTATTCGTATTTTGTATGATGAAAAAGGATTATACATATATATTAAATAACTTAAAACATAACTTTTTCAACTCGCAAAATGCGTAGCTATTTTTATATGTTATGAAATCAAAAAAAAACACTTCCATGCCAATGTCTCGCGTATTGTGGGATTTTTTTCCTGAATGAGTTAGATGAAAAATACTTGCCTTTTATCAAATAACTTCCTACTGAATATTACTGATTTTTTTTGATTTGTTCTTTTATAATTTGTTACAATTAATAACCCAAAAAATTTATGTTAATCGACTGTAGACATTTACGTAATTAAAACAAATAATTTGTATCTGCTTAATTAATTTTTAATTAGCTATTTTATTTGAAAGGCTAATTTACCATTAAAGAGTTTTTTCCGAATGCTACTCGGTTAATTTTTGGCTTTTCATTTTTTATGGTTGATGGTATTTTTTTTTGTGATGATATGTGTATTTGTGTGAGTGTAAAAAAACAATAAAATCATAAGAAATCAGGGTAAAAAAATAAAAGAAAAAATATGTTTTAAAATATAAATATAATATTTATTTAAACAATTGACAGTTAGATAAAGTAATGATGATGCCTAGTGTTCACTATTTCTAAAATGATACTTAAAATAATTCAATGACTTAACAACGTTTTTGATTTTTTTCTTAAATCTACTGCAGATTGACCCTCCGTTATGAAAGGTTTAAAACTAATACATTCTCAACATTTTTTCTAAATTATATTATAATCACAATAAACCTGTACACTTTTAGTACATACACAAAATTATAATATTTTTTTTATATATTCAACCATATAAATACGAATCGTTCATAAAGTATTAGCAACCATTTCTTATAGGAATCACATGTCATAGAAATAATATTATGTATTAGTTATTTCTTTCTATCAGAACAAAAAAAGCTTTTTTGACTTTTCAATTTATTTAAAAATGATACAGTGAAAATAAAATAATCTTTACTATAAAAAACGATTTCTTAGTCCGTCACGAGTATTTTTAATATTTAATTATCTATTCTATTAGGATTTTGCTTTATTTGTGGAAACTAATGTATCCAACACTATCATCTAACATTAACTAAAATTTAGTACAAATATTTGTATTTGAACTTTGCCCATTTAACATAATTCTTTCAGAAGATTTCATGTTTTACAAATATAATAATTGACATTAAAAGTTATTGATACTAAACATATTTCAAAAGATCTATTGAATATTATGGTGAATTTATTGTTAACTCCTTAAATGCCACGTGCTATACATATATTAAATGCAAAAAATAGCACGCAAGTGTTCAGGTAAGTTTTTTTTTATGTAAATTTATTGTATTGCATCTGTTAAAATTATGTTAAATTTTGGGCAATATTGAAATCTCCAAAGTTATTTAAAGCGCATTTGAATATCAAATGCGCTTTTCAGATCTACACAACGTGTGCCTGGACCCTAAGAAAGGGGCCATCCTCACTTAAAGGGTTGCAAAAAAACATTTAAAGTAAATATTTGCATATTATATAACTACTTTTACATAACTGCGTTATGCCTCTTGCATATATACATAAACACAATAATAAAAATAGGAGAAAAGCGTGCGCAAATTAAATACATTTTACATACATTATTTATATATACCAAATCATATTGAAATAATTTCTAACATGCAGAATAACAATAAGATAGGGTGGACACAAAATAAAAATTAAAAAAGAATTCTTCAAAGAAGACTTTGTACTTTTTATTTCCATTAAAAATTAAAATTATTACATTAAAAATAAAAATTCAACTAGTGAAATAAAGCGTTATTATTCATTGAAGATTACGATTTTACAAAACAAAAAAATATTCATAATGAAAGCAATTTTTTAGACAGTTCAATATTTAATTATTTATTTTATTTACAAAACAGGGTACCTAATTATTTATTAAGGCCTTCGTATTAGTAACTTTCATACCTACTCTTAATCAAAACACATGTTTAATTTTAAAAAAAATTATAATGTTTACCATATTCAGTCATGTGACGCGTTATTTGTATGTGACATTTTATTTCGTTCCTTATTAGATATATTTTAAATGGGTCTAAGTATTAAATTACACTAAATAAATATCAGATCCACAGTATAAATAAAATTTGCTTATTGTAACGAATGCTTAATAAATGCGTAGAAAATATTGGAAACGGCACACATATTTACAAAACCCAATCAATTGTAGAATATATAGTTATATCAATATAATTTACTTAATTCAGAAAACTGTGAATATTGTTCTAATTAATTTAAATTGACAATAAAATCTAAATTTTGGATTTAGCCTAAACTGCACCGTGGTAAGTAGAATATTATGATTGATTTTCTTTTCATACAACATCACCTAAAGATTGATAAAGTCCTTATTTGTTCATAGGAAATACGTTTTCACTTTAAAAAAAATGGCTTCGAAAAGAAACATTCTATTGTTCGTGCATAAAAATATATAGTACTGCTATAGACACAACCGTCTTAGTGCATATTTAATATAGTCATGCATTTTTTTAGCTGTTTTATCGATTATGATAAACATATAAACCCGATAACACCGTATTAAAGTTATCTGCAATAATATGATACGTAAATAGTTTTTTTATGATTATTTTAAATGTGCTTTTGAGAAGATAACATGTTTTTTCCTGTTAAGTCCTGGATTCAAATTTATTAAATTGATGTTCATACATGGCAAATATCAGCTTAATTCATGCAAATATTTTACCATGAATAATACAATATAATTTTTAATGTTTACTTTAAATATATTTCAAATGGTGTGGCATTGGAAGTTGCTGATAGTTGCAAAAATGTATGGTTGAATAATACACATGTATACCTTCCCATACTAGATTAATATTGTTGGAAATTTAAAATTAACGGTTTTTCTAAAAGAAGAACCAAGGGGAGTAATTTCTTGAAGAGAAGACATACCAACATGGCAACAACGCTTTACTCTTTTGTTAAGATTCAAAAGGTGTGTGAATATTCAGGAAAAAAAGTGTAATAATGTTAGGCTGGTCAGTGCAGCTGATGAATCCGGTTTACAAAAGGACTCGGAGAGACAATGCTTTTTTCATTTGAATAATTGTTCATTTATGTCCCCTCAAAAATATATCATAAAGTGCGTCTGTGTTCCCCCCTATTAAACAACGATGCCCTACGTTTCAAAGAGATACTGTGCGAATTGCACCCAAATGAATTTTGGTAATTTTTGTCTGATTTATGCGTAATAGTGATTTAAAACGAGGGAAACTTACAACAATGTACTGGATAAGGGCGATCCACATACTATATCTGCCAATAATTAACCGTTGAATAATGATTTTACGAATGTTACTATACCATGGCACGGTTATGATCGCCTAATACTTTTGCAAAACCATAATACACTTTTAGTACTAACAAAACGTGAGAAAAATATGCTTTTAATTCATTAGTGTAACGGAAAAATACTATTTTGTTGTTATGAAATTATAATGTGTTATGTGAGAGTTGTTTTCACGTAATCCTGAGAATGATACCTGAAATAGTTTAGTTTAGTCTTTCCACCAAGAATTGACAGTTAACACCTTAAAAGTAATGAAATATAAGAACATTTAAAATTATTAAGTCAAAAACTGCAAAATATTTTTGTATGTAATATATTTGCAATGTGATTCCAATCTTGCTTTATAGAATTCACACGTCGGTGAGTAAGTACGATTTTTAAAAAGCACTGGTTCTCATTTGCCAATTTTGTACGTTTGAGTTTTTACAATAAATTATTGTTACTATGCTATTACCCCTCAAAAATGATGTGTTAAGTTTGCCTAAGTGTCGAGATATGTCAAAAATAATATGATAACGGAAGTCAAACAAACTTGCCGGATAATAATATAATATTTATATGTGAGCAGATTTCTAACAAGCCCGAATCAAATTATTTTAAATCGGTGTCATAATGACTTTGGCGCGTAATTTATTACTGATTTGAAATGATCACATTGTTAGAAAGGTAGTATTGAAATGTTTCCAATTTTTGCATGGTATTTCACGACTATTTCGTAAAAACAATTTTGATATTAATTTTTTTCACCTTTTGCTTTAGCGCGTGTATAATTCTACGTAAGCGCAATACCGATAGCGTAAAAAAATAACACGCTCTGTATATTATTCACAAGTCGTTTTGTATATGTATATAAGTGTATATTCAGGCCCATGTAATACTGAGACCACGTTCACGAATCAAAACACTCGCAGTAAAAAATGTAACACAAATTATATACTTACGGATTGTAGGGATGTGTATAGTAATTATTGAAAAATACCATTGTTTGTCAAAGTATTAATATCCACCTGACTCGAGCCTACGAAATTTATTTTTGAATAATATATATAGTATAGTCGAATATCAGCGATATCAATTTGACAATTTATATGTATTTTTGTTAATTTTTTAAATATTATAAGTGACTATTTGATCGAAAAAATATGTTTTCAAAATGGCAATTAAAAATTAATTCTAGCTTTTGTGAATTTTCTAGCGGCTATTTTGTGGATATTCATTTAAAATATGCATATATTTGTTTCATAGTATAACAAATTGTATTAATTAAGTATTCTTATCAATTGTATATTGAAAATTTAAGCTTATTCAAATGTGTTTTTCAACACACCCGCTTCCAATGTCGATCTATAAAAACCCTATGCATAGTTTTAATATGTGATTTATTTATTTTATAGAGAGATATACAAAATAAAGTCTGGAGCATACTTTCTGAAATTATCAATTCAACTAGAATGATTTCACAATGATTTGACTTTGATTCAATTTCAATAGAGACATCCTAAAATATTCGCACTTGAAACATTTACAAAATGCATTATAAAAAAAAGGATCCACTATCAATATATAAAATAGATATAAAAATCTAAAATATGTCTTTCATTCTGATTTAAATTATATTATATCTTTCTTATCTACCCTAATTCTTCAAATACTATGAACATCCGTTTTTAGTAGATAACATCAGAAATAACGTCGGTGTAATCGAGTTCTCGCGTCTACAACAATAATTTGACAAATTGTATCTCTGTCAATAAAAACTAGTAAATAGATCAAATTTCCTTAAAAAAATGCGTTAATTGATAAACATCCAATCTTCGCCCAATATTGTTTTTTTATTTGATCCATGTTGTCTACGTGGGGATCGAACGTGGTAAAAAGTACTTAAGTCATAATGCGAGATTAAATTTGCATCCATTGAACGGGGAATTCAAATTCAGCATCGATAATAATAGCACCCGATCGATTCCCCGTCTACTTATACAAATCGGAATTAATTTGAATTTATAAGAATTATCGTCTTTTTGTGAAATACGAATCGGATCCGTCATGCGGCGGGGACGTACGTGACCGTATCGGCCACATTATAAATAAATAACGATAATGATATTCTAACATTATAGCGTCGACAAAAAAAAATATGGCAAAAGAAGTGAATCGCTAAACAATATCCAAAGATTTAAATTCTCATTACAGAATGGAGATGAAAAAACTTTACGGATTTTATAATATACTCGTGATTCGATTAAGTGTTTAACACTGTAGAACCCGCAACAGTGGACAATCAATATCGACTTAAGTCAATATTTACATTTTTGAAGGATAAATTTAAAAGTTTTATTAAGAATACTTTTTCACTTTATTATCTTTTACATAACGAAATACGGTAACTAAATGAACCATGGACATATGTTTTATTTCGGTAAAAAAATACTTTTTATGAGACTATTATTTACTATACTGCCGTGATAAATTCAATGACAGATAACGGAAATATGTATATTTCTTATAATTTAACACAAAAGATGATTTTAATTTAGTATTTTTGTTTACTAAAAAACCATCAATTGATTTGGTTTTATTACGAATCGTTATGTAAGAGGTGTGTTTGTTGAAGTAGTCGATGCTTATTTTTCATTCACCTTATCTATAAGTAAATAAATTGTAATAAATAATTGTGTAATTATAATATGTCGAGTGGAATTCAATGTGTTAAAAATACTCAGTACGTGAGAAGCGATATAACTCGTAAGTAGGCACTTGATGGGAAAAAATTGCTATCATTTTTTTCACTCAAGTCCAATCGAATATTTTTTTTATTAGTTCATAATAGTATGCTTTATGATTATTGCGACGCATTATTATTTTTTGTCAGTTGTTCGTTAGGAACGCAAATGTTGTCACACAATTAGGACAGGTTTCTCACAGACAACAGGACGAAACTGGTTTAAATGATCTAACTGCTACTTGAATAATATTGTCCATCGGCTACACGGTGTTTCTGAATTATTATCGATTTTAAATGTGCAAGAAAATATAAATAACAAATTTGTTTTGAGGACATCTTAACATGAATTCGTATCTTACAAAGCTTTATTAGTTAAATCAAATTGTAATTTCAATCGAGTCTAGTATTTTTCAGTTGCTAAATGAATGTCTTAAAATTTATTGTTTAATTACAATATTGGCTGAGCTATACGGCGACTCTCATTTATTTATTCCTTATTTTGGGGTAAAAAACGTACTTATTAAAAATAAATATATTGTGATGGAAGTAATATAGTCATGTTGCTCATCGTAAGGCAGTGAATTTATTTTCTATTTGTTTGAGACTCGAATATAAAGCGACACCCATATTCTTGTGTCGCCTTTTTTAATAAAAAAACTTCGCCGTGTAGCCGAGCTAATACGGTAAATAAAAATATTTAACTGTTTAATTATGAGTTTTTAAATACCGTTAATTGAAATATTACATTTTATCTTGAAAAGTGTTATTATATTATTATTATCAGGATCAATCATAAAAAAATTCTACACTAACATTTAAAATATAAGTTTTAATATCTGAAACAGCTTTTTTAGGAACATGGTGTTTATTATATTTAATAAAGAAGGGGGCTTTATTGTCTTTTCAATGAAGGAAAGTTTTTGTAAATGATGGGGAAGACATTTTCGCTAGGTACTTAATTTTTCTGGACACTATAAACCGGTTTTGATAATTAAGTAGGTATCATAACGAGAAATTTTGTATGTAACCCCTTTGGTTTGATGAAATTAAAAAGTATCTTGGTTCAATATTTACAAACTTATTTGTTTTTTATTCTACTACTGATGTTTTTAATGCTGTATATATATGAACTTTGCTAATAAACAAGAATGCTATATGTTGCTTGTGGTGAGATTTTACCTAAAATAGATATTTTTTATCTTGTATATTTTGACTTAGGACCTTTTTGCTGATATATAAAATTGTCTACTCAAGTCCATAAATACAAAATGTAGAGGTAAATTAATGATATTAAGTCGATGTGTAATAGAACGAAATTTGAATATCTTGTTTACCAATAATAGTGTGGATTATTAAAATGTAATATTATCTTATTTTTTAAAAATCAAATTTGTAATGCATGAGGTGACGGGACGTGGTTCTTCACTCCTCTTTCTGTCATGCACTGCGTTGGATACACTGGGAGAAAAAAAAGAAAAGAAAAAAATAAACAAAACAGAAAAAATAATTTTGATAAACGTCTATGTATTTCGTAATATATGGGTGTCATATAATAATTAAAAAATATGTTTATATACAAACTTAAAAGATAATTTTTCCAATATTTTCAAAAGTAATGTAGAAAAAAAATGAAAATAAAACAAATAAAACGTCACATACAAATAAATACAATAATAATAAAAATGATTTACATTCATTATGAAATAAAATTATATGAGAATGATTACTAAACAGTCCAAAAATGAATATGAATTTGAAACAAAAAATATGGTTGGTTTAAATAAAAATGAACAAAAAAATGAAAAAACTGTAGTAGTATCAACAAAATGAAAAGCGTTTAATTTTCTTCCAGTATCCACCACACGCACATAATATGTATATTCCACATTGGTTCACAATAACAAGTGTGGAGATAAATAAAAAACATCGATACAACAGCAGAAACAAAAAAACAACATGAACTGAGAACTGACGACTTCCTTAAACATTCTTACAATAAACAAAGATCACAGTTTTGACGAGACACGGGGAAGTTGTACACTGGCTAAATTGGACACTCACCATTGGGTGGGTAGGCAGGAAGCAGCGGCCGGGCTGCAGCAGGTGCCGATGCTGGAGCGCAGAGTCTTCTCAAAAGCTCCTCGTCTCTTCCCTCCAGCCTGGCGGCCATCAAGAGGGCCAGAGGGCCGCCCCCTTCGTCGCACTGACCGCCTCCGCTGCTGTTGTTTCTGTGGTTGCTGCTGTTGTTCTCGAGATACGTACGTACCGCGGCTATGTGACCTTTGGTGAACACATGATCTTGCACTGAATATTTATGGCTATATTTAAACTGACAGTACTTGCAGTCATCAGGTCCGCGGGGTTCCACGTCAGGTCCCCCAGAATTTTTCTGCAGAGCTAACTTATGCTTCTTTTCCTTGGCGCGCGCGTTTTGAAACCAAACCTGAACTACGCGTTTTGGCAGTCCGATTTCACGTCCGAGCATCTCACATTCTGCCATGGATGGCGTTTTATAATCATTAAAAAGAGATTTCATTATTTTCACTTGTAAAGATGACATCTGTGTTCTGAAACGTTTGCTCGAAGAATTGCCACCAGTTGAGTTGTGACGTTGATTGCTTTGTGTTGAGCTCGGTGACGTAGGATTGCTCTCATCATCGTAAAATTCTGTAGTTTCAGACATGCTGTCTGATCTTTCATCGCACAAAGAACGCTCGCTGAGATCAGTCGCCGGACCTGGTTCACATCCACCTCGTTCGTGATCCATGTTTACCTTCATTGGTCGAGATAAATCAACAGGTTTACTTAAATCCAATGGTATTTCTCCTTCTGGACGACCAGCTTCTTTTGTCTCGACTCCATTCTGCTGCGCTACAGCGTGCGCTTGTAATTCAGTTATATAACGTTTCATCGATTCTTCGTTATATTGTTTAATAAATTTCTCCATATCTGGGTGGAAAGGTGGGAATAAGGGGGGCATCATGTTTGCCCCCCCTTGGGAAAAATTTCCTGGTTTGTCCCCTTGCTGAGATCCAAAACTAGGAGAGGACTCCATACTGAGCTCCTCATCGGGCAGAGCGTCGATGTTGATTTCTCCGCGTGAGCACTGGTCCGCGTGCTTGGTGGTTAAGTGGCTTTCTAATGCACTCTTAACCTTGAACAGAGCTGGGCAAAATGGGCAGCGTTTGTTAATTACCTGCGCGTGGGCCCTGAACTGACCTTTTCTTTCGCGCGCCCTAGTATTCTGAAACCACACCTGAACAACACGTTTCTTTAAACCTACTTCTCTGGCAATGTTTTCCAACATTTTTCTTGATGGGTTTGATTCTATTTGATACTTCTGATATAAGTAATCAAGTTGTTCAGGTAAAATTGTTGTACGAAGTCTTTTGTCTTTCGGTTGATCACCAGAATCAACCTCGACCTCAAAATCCTCAAATTTTCTCTTGTTCATTTGACTATTCAACATCGACATCAAAGGATGAGGAACTCCCCCAGGATCTCCACCACCTAATGAAGCATTAAGCTGTTGCAGCTGTGCGTGCTGTTGCAGTATTCCAAACGGAGAATCAGGTGGGTAAGTTGGAAATAAATTAGGGTTCATGATATGAACCAGTTGATGTTCACGCCACAGTTCAAATCGTGGGAATACTAAATTACATTTGTCACACTGGAAAGTTCCTTCTTTCTGTTCTCTATCACGATCCGCTGTACTACCTCTCTCACTGGGAGTAGGTGTTGTCACTGGAGACAGTGGATAATTTGAGCTAGATGGAGTTGGTGTTATTGGTTGCTGAGGCATGGTCATAATAGGACTTGCCGGTACACTATGGTGCTGATGTTGCTGCTGCTGTTGTTGATGTTGGATATCTCGATGCTGTTGCTGCATTTGTTGAGCCATGTGATGAGTCTCTACAGTAGTCGTACTCGAGTTCGAATCTTCACTGCTCAAAGTGGCCGCCACTTGTGCCGCAGCCGCTTGGGCTTGAGCTGATCTTTTGGCGTCTTCCTCTTTGAAACAGTGAGTTTTCTGATGTCTTATCAATTCATAATATCTCTGGAATACAAGTTGACACTTTTTGCACTGGTAGTTCAAACCAGGGGTGCGCTGAAAGCGATTCGCGCCCGCTTCGTCGGGTATTCCCGGGAGCGGTTGTTCTACGGCTGGTTGATTTTCATAAACCTTTCTAGCCTTCTGTCGTGCGTTCTGAAACCACACGACAATAACTCTAGGACTGAGTCCCAATAACTTCGACAGGTATTCCAAATCATCGTCTTTTGGGTATGCGTTGTTTTCGAAGAATTCCTGTAGTACTTTGATCTGATAATCTGTGAACCTCGTTCGGTTGGCGCGCTTCCCGGATGACCCTCCGGAGCTGTTCGACCCATTGGAATTGCCCCCGGAAAGTCCAAATTCATTTAAACCTCGGCCGGGGCTTAAACTTCTGTTTGGGGTCATGGGTAAGACATTCGGGGGCAAATTGTTTGGGGACGCGAAATTCTGTGGGGTGAGTTTCGGCGGTAGCATCGATGGGTGATTAGATCCCGAGATCTGTTGAACTTGCGGGATCGCTGATGCAGGAATCGACTCTAGCTGCGATTGGATAATTGAGCTGAGAGACATATGATTCGGCGTGGCAGGACGTGACATATTTTGAATGTGGTGCTCAGATCCTGTCAGACTTGGTACGGGGCTTTGTGGCGGTAGCCCCATGGGAAAATTATATATTTTATCTTCTTGGTGCTTATTGTCATAGGAATTATACTTGTTTATTTCATCGCTATGGATATCATCATTTGGCTCAAGTTTGACTAAATTTTCTGGTTGATGAAATGAGATCGGTGGGGTAGGTGCGGGTGACGGCTTTGGCCTTTTCTCCGGAGGCTGTTTACCTTCATCAGAACTTGCAGATGAGTTTAACGGAGTAGTTTTTGTTTCTCCAGTCTTTTCGTATTCTTCCAGATTCAGTGTCGTCGATGGAGGATTGTTAAAGTTGTACGGAGAATCTTTGTTTCTTTGTCTTTCCTTGAATAGTGTATTTCTGAACCAATGTTTGATAACTTTCGGAGGGAGACCAGATTGTCCAGCCATTTCGTGTATGGCATCTTCACTAGGTGAGTTGTTGATGTCAAAGTGCGCGCGCAGAATTTTGAGCTGGTCATCTGTAATGCGGGTACGCGCACGTTTTTGATTGGCAGCTGCTGCGTTTGCCTAAGGAAAACAAAAACGCATAAAATTAGTCTTAGTATAATAAAGGCAATTAAAAAACTAACTAAAACATATAAAATATGTATTGACCGAATAATAATTAACAGTTGGAATAAAATATAATAAACTTCCAATAAAACAACAAAAATTCAAGAATAACATGTTAATAAATTCGAAATTAATCAAGAACATAATTTAGATAAACTAATTAAAAAGCGAAAGCTGAAGAAGCATTAATCATTAACGAATAAATATTTAACTGTCTTCTATCATCGAAAACAAATCGTTTAAATTTAATTAAAAAATATACGAAGATATTGTGACACACTAACTAATTTTAAATAAAATAAAATTATAGAATATATCATCAAAGATATTCGATTATTAAAAAAAAACTAATTAAAAGTTATTAATTTTACTGTTTTTAAGATATGTGTTCACAATGTAATGTGCGTTTGTTTCTTATGTTCAGAAAAAAAATGCTACTCTTGCATTGAAAGGCGCTTAACAAAGAACCCTTGATATGAGCTCATTCATCAATAGATAGACTCGAGGTATGCGAGGAGGATCAAAGGATCCTTTAGCTTCACATGTTGGCGAGTACGCATGTCCCAAATCTCTAGGGATGTCAAAATAGCGTGAAAAATCGTAATTCTGAAATGCAAGTCGGCTAATTTCAAGGAATTGTATATCCCTAACTAGATGTCTTTTAAAAGAATTCTCAGGTGACATTTTGCGATTAGATTTAACCTTTTGTGGTACAATGTTGCACGTATGATGGCATGCATAAAGGTAAGGTACCACGACAATTCGTGTCCGTTTAATATATATATTTTATAATTTTAATTTCGAAAATAGTAAATATTTTTCATTACACAACTTTTAGTTTAAAGAGCATGGATTGGTATATCTTTACCTTTGGAATGTTTTTTTATTATTATTCTACTAGTAGATAAATTAAAACGTTAAAATTTTACACTGTATAAAGATTAATTAAGTATTTTTTAAGTTCTGCTGTTACATCGAAAATCAATTGATTCTGAATTTACCATGAAAATACATTTCATTCGTTTTTTTTTTAATTTATTTACAGTTATTTTTTAACTGGAACAAATACTTATTTATAAACAAAAAATAATTTATAATTCTGTTTTTCAAATGTTTGAAATGCTATACTTTTTTCGTTTAGTTTATTTGTAGAAAACTGTCTTTAAGTAAAAGTGTAATTTATGAAAATAAGTCTATTCTTTTCTACGATTTAGTTTGAAATAAGGTACATTTTGGTATAATTAACTCAATATGTATTTTTTTAGATTAAGTGTTTTCTTCCAGAATGACGATGATTTATATATTGATTTATACCAAAAAAAAATCTTGCATGTTAATAAAATATACTTATAATTGCATAACAGATTAATTTAAGCCGACAGTTGAATATAAAATCAGCCGATTTATTTGCGGAGACGAAATGTGCGTGATCTGAATAGGACAGCACGTAAAATCTCAGGTAAAACAGCAATTGTAAAAAAAAACTAATAAAGGTTTTACGGATCTAAATTTGGGCTATTTCTGGAACAAAGGGATAATAATGTTGTGTACTATCGCTGTCCCTGTCTCACTCGTTCGATTCCCTATCTCTTTTGTCAAGCTGTCTTGACAATGCTTGCACCCAAAGAATAGTTCTGAATAAACAACACATGCAACGCAGAATGTTATTGTAGTAGTGTTTGTGCACACCATACGCTATCATAACCATAGCATCTCAAAGTGTATAATTGTCTAAACGTACGTTCGAACATAATATAAAGATTAATACGATAGTACTGCTAGCAAATGAATTCATGGCAATAAAATCTTATTTAAAGATATAAATACAAGTATTTTCCGCTTCCAATGAGAATCATATGGATTTGAAGTGGAGCATCTCAAAATAAGTTATTTTTTAATACTCCGATTGTTATGAAAATGATTATTGATTGAATTGGCATTTACTTGGCAGAACTCCGTTAAACTAGGATAAAATCACAAAGTATTTAGTTCCACAACATTTTTATCAGGTAGTTCTGACGATGGCGATAAGCCGGAATAGCTATCAACTACCTGATAAAATTTTTGTAGAACTCAATACTTTGTTATTTTATCTTATTAAAATGAGTATTAATAAGTAAATCGATCTCAGAGTGGTAAGTGACCGTTTAATGTAAACATTTGGCATATATTCCTTTGAAAAAAAATTCATAAAATGTGTAAAGAATCGAAGTATGAAAATGTCTGCCACGTAATTGGTAAAAAGGACTTTTTTAAATATTTATTTATAAATATAATAAATACATATACTAATTAGCTTTGCGTGTGACTGGGTCTGATGTATTGATAATACTGACTAGCTTGCATTTCGTTGTTTTGAAAAAAGAGTTGAATGAATGGTCAACAACCAAACCTCAAAAATATTCAATGACATAATGTTGATGTGAGATTAGTCACAGTTTTATTATTATCAATGAATCAATGAAGATACGTTTTAGTCATATGTATTATTTTATGACAATATTTTACTTGCCAAAGTTTGGGAAGCGCATTTTATTACCCGCCACCCGTTTGTGAAAATGAGAGATGATATCGAAAAATAAAATTATTTAACTACCAAAAGCAAACTGCGAGACTTTATGAGCTTAATGGTTGCGATACGTTGTCAACATTCGGAGTGCAATTCGGCCAGGTATAAAATTTTTAATAATGGACTCGGGGTGCAACAACAGTGCCTCATCCCATCTATTGTTATTGCATAGTGATTGCAATTAGGTAGGTATTTACTGAGAATCTGATTCGCCTGCCTAGTTTTAACACCACGAATAAAGTGTTATGGGATCCGATGATTGCAAAAATAGCATATTATGAGAGACGTAATATTTGACGAAATTAAAATACGGGTTTGGAAACATACTTAATAATTTTGATTTACGATTTAATATTATTTAGACCAAGGGTGTATAACGTTTTGATTTTGGTTGGTCGAATCAAGAAAATCCAATTATATATTTTTTTTATTTGACTTTTTTGAAGGTTGCCGACTTCCCTCCCCCGACTTAGTAATAATTTTAGATTAATACTACATTTTAATAACTTGATATATTTTGATGCTTATAAAACAGTTTTAAAAAGTTGATATTTAAATTTAATACAAGAATAATTATACTATAATTTTAATGAACACAGTACGATTCCTTGAAATCTTCTAACTCAATTATAGAAAAATTGCAATTAAAATACATTGATAAGATTGAATTTTAACGAATCAATTACTAACTAATAACACGATAATTATTAGTTAATAATTAATAATCAGAATATTATTTCGCTATTCATAGATTTTTATCAAGAGTAAATGTATTATTTTATTATATTTTTGAATCGACAATTATCTACTATATTCCCTGTTTTCATTAGTATTTTACCCATAAAAACCGATAGATAGAATTTAAAGTGGAGATTTGTTTATGTATCAAATTTGTTTTATTTATTATAGTGCAACTAGTAGTGTGCTATGTATATAAAACTGTAAAGTAATAGACATTTAAAAAATAATTGCCTTGATTAAATGGGTATCGAAAATATCACGATATATATATTAATCTTTCAGTTTTAGGTACTTAATCGGTATGCGAAATTCTCAGTACTGTATTTAAAAATATTCAAAATAGAAATAATTTTTATTGAAGTCGAAAATGTTTATTAAATAATAATTTAACAGGTACGAAATTCTAGAGTTGTTTCTTGACATTAATTGTAAGAAATTTTGCAAGTGTTCTTGTAGTGATATATTATTTATTCAATATAATGTTATAGTGGAAGAAAATATTAATAATTATAATATTATATGTATAAATTAATTGTTCGAATAACTTTATAAATAGTGTAATTTTAATACATATCAATTGATTGATAAATCGATTATTTATTTTAAAAATATTAACGTGATTATGATTAAGAACTATTTAGTATTTTAGGTAATATTTGTAACAGTCAATTACGTTACTATTGAAGTATATTAAAATTTGAAGTTCTTACCACTTGTTGGTGTTGCATAATGGCATGTTGCTGCTTCAAGAGGGCTGCTTGTCCCTCCTGCGGGGAATAGGGAGGCGCCAACTGCATCTGATCGAAAGGCGGAGGAGGCATCATCATGGGCACCAGAGGAGGCTGTAGATTCATGGCAGCCAACGCACCGACGTTCAAGCCTAAAGGCAAGCCCATCGACAGCATCTGTGCGACCACTGGATGAAGCTGTCCTAATTGCTGTTGGAGCTGCATGACTCCCAAAGCAGCTTGAACCTCACTCATATGCTGGGCCAACTGTTGGGCTGGAGTATTCCGAGACGGTGGTCGTTCACTAGAATCGTTGTGATTAGTTTCTCGCACACTGCACCTATCGTTCATCCGAGGTTCCTCACAGATAACTTCAGGTTCCAGGACTGGAGTCGAAGGCACGACTGTCAACGGAGCTTCTGTCACGGGAGACGTCACTCGTGGACTCGAAGATGTCACAGTCGAAGACGTTGCCGCGGTCACCACCACTATTTTCTTTTCGTATTCACTTTTAAACTGTTCAGCAAACTGTTCTAAAAATTCGAGAGGCACTTTATCCTTGTGAACCTCCTCACAATGCGACTTTAGCACCCACACGCTGGAAAATTCTTTATTGCAATGTTGACAAGTCGATTTCGCGATCTCGGGAAGCTCGATGCCGGGAGGGGGTTCCTCCTCTTGTTTAACAGCCTCCGGTTCGGGAGGCTCAATGGGAGGGGCGGGAGCCGGTGTCGGAGTAGGCACTCGAGCCATCTCCTTCTCCTCGTTTTCCCTCTGTATCTTCAGCTGACGTCTCTGATGATTTTCGTTGTACTGCATCACCAGATCGAATCCAAAGCTTTCCAGTAAGTGTTTGTATATCTGAGAGTTGCTCCTCTTGGGCAGGTTGGCCTTGGCGACCATGTCGTCGGCTTGCGATCTGTCACCGTGAACGTCTAATAAGCCCGCTGCTGCCAAAGCGGCGCTACCCGGCCCAAACAAACAGTACAGCGCTTGATGGGCGCCTAACTGATCTTGCGTCGGGAAGAGCGCGTGGCATTTGTTGCAAGCCACGCCTTGCGCCGGGGGCGCCGGGGAGGGGGGGCCGTTAGGGGACGCGCCCCTCGCCCCGCCGCTGCAAGACGATGACGGCGACGTGTTTTTAGGCGACAGCATGTCTTGAAAGATTTTGGCGGGGTCCTGCTTAGGGCCGTCTGGCTGTTCAATCAGAGGCTTCGATAGATCTATTTGACCCGATATCGCCAGGTCTTGCAACTTGCTCGCGCGCGTCTGATGCAACACTGACCTCATGTGTATATCGAGAGTGCTGCCTTGCGTGTACGCCACTTTGCAAATATTACATTTATATCTTTTCTTATCGTCCTCCTCGCTCGATGTACTTTTGGGAGTGAGTGCGAGATTAGAGGTGTTGTGAGGGGCGCTCGCCATTCCCGGAGAACTGGGAGGCACATTGTTATTATTTTGCTGTTCCTGCATAGCGCGTTTCAATTTATGTAGATGGCTCACGCTGTTATAGTGAACTAGTAATATATTTTTCTGTGTAAACGATTCTTTGCAAACGTCACACTTGAAAGGGCGATTGGGATCGAGATATTTTTCCATCGGATATGTGAGCTTTTCACCTTTCCTATGAAGGAGAGTTTTATTATGCGACGTCAAATAAGACTGTCGCGTAAACGCCACTTTGCATCTATGACACTTATACTTCCTGTTCGGGTCATTATAAGAATCTTCGGCCATAGCTTGAGAGTTCAAATAGTCCTCCAAGAACTGTTGATCTTTATAAACAATTGAATCGTCAGAGTTTTCTCCGTCGACTTGATTTCCGTCCTCATTACTCATATTATTCAGATCTTTATTTTCTTCCAACTCCATCAGTTCTTCTTCAGTCAACTTCAATGATTCTTTCTTAAGCAGATCATTCGTAGAACTATCCAGAACTTGGCCTTGAAGACCGGCCAGCAACAAAGGATTACTCATTAGGCTTTGTTTGAACGCTGCAACCTCTTCATCAGTTAATTCAGAATGTGATGTCTCTACGTGTTTATGTAGAGCTAATATCGATCTGAAGCTGCGGCCGCAAAGAACACATTTAGTTGCATCACGTATCATATGATATTGAGAATGCAGTTGCAATTTTTCCATTGTCTTAAATGCAAGACTGCATTGATTACAGCGATACTTATAAACATGCTTCTCGGAAACAGACATATTTGAGATTGAATTTTTGGCGTGGATTTCTTTAAAATGCATTTGTAAAGCTTGCGCATTGTTGAAATATTGGTTGCATCCTTTCTTCCAGCACAAATATCCAGGACCCTGAGGAGTTTGTTTCAGTTCTAAATGTCCAGTTTCATTTTGATGAATACACAGTTCGTCGATATTTCTGAAGTTTTTCAAACACGTTGTACAACGTTCCATTTCGTATTCAGTATTCTCTTCACTGTGAGGAGACATAATTTCTCGCTCTTCTTCGAGGTTTCCTGAATCGTTTTTTTGTGCAGAATCTTTACTACTTGCTACAGAATCAGGACTTTTAAGCCTCGCGCTGTTCAACCAATGACTTTGGTCAACGAGCATCAACAGACGTTGCAAACCTTCGGAATTCACTGAATGGATTTGCATAACATGCCTCTCGAGAGCGGGTCGGTCTCTGAATCCGTCTTGGCACAGTGGACAGAGGAAGGCAGGAGGTGCAGGATTAGGAGCCCCGTGTTGCGCAACAACGTGAGCTTGTAAACGTAACTCTGAATCGCTGGTGAAATTGCAAAACGGACACGGGTGATGTTCACCAGAGGTTTCCTCGTGTTGCTGCTGTTGTTGCTGCTGCTGCTGCTGCTGCAATTGTTGATGTTGTTGTTGTTGGATTTGATGTTGCATCTGCTGATGTATGTGAGACTGCTGCTCTAGGAATTTCATCATTTGTTGCTCGTGGCTCAGTTCTGGTTTTTGGTCGATTGGCTCTTTGTTATCTGCAACAAGTAAAACAAAAACACATTAATTAATCATACAGTTTGTTTATTCGTTCAATAGAATTTCTATCATTCGTATATTAATTAGATTCATTTTTAGTCTTCTCAAAATCATGAAATAGTTTCCAAGTACCATTTCAAATGATAACGGAACTGATTTCCTTTACACAACTTAAATTATTTAAACTACTGTGCCACATATCTAACGATTTTAACCATAGATAAAATCGAAAACATAGTACACCGCTTATTGTAAAATTAATTTCTACATCCTTATCTTAATATTTTTCAATATCAAGAGTAAAATGTATTCGTATATTTAAATTGACCGTTAAATAAAGTTTTGAAGAGTTACACATTACGTATGTTTACATTTATATGTTGTTACTTATAACCATCATAAATTCACAATACCTAACTGTATTGGTTTTATAATATACTTATGGTAGGCTAAATCAATATATTCATTCGTTATATATTTTCATTACTAAAAACCTATTTCATATGCGCATCTTTGATTCGCTTAAAATGATATTCCAGTATGCAAACTTCTTTTCAAAATAGAACGTGCATTGTAGGTAAGAATGTTATTTAAAAGAAAAGTTGTTTTTCAAAATGCATCCGAAATACAGCAATGCACTCTTTTCAAAAAACAGATTGTTCTCTTTTACCGCGTGGCAGGTATTGTGTTCTTATCCCATTGTTAGCATGAAGTTATTGTAAAGGAAACTGTAAGGTAAGAGTATTCACGAAAAACAATAAGGCTGAAATGATGCGCATTACGGTTTTTGACCAACGCGACTGTGTCAACCAGTGGTGTAGATTTGTAGGTGTTATGGCAAAAAAATTTAAACAAAAATAAAAGTTTTAAGTAAATTGATATTAAATATTTCGAATTCAGTCTTATATAAATGCATTTCATATTGCTTAAATATAAAAAAAATATACAACTTTTAAGTTAAGAATGCATGTGAATTTAGTTTTTTTATTTCACTTCTCCAGTAGATTTTTCGATATATTCTCCTAAGCAATGATGACACTTTTAAGATATAGGTACATTATTTACTTCAAATAAATAAAAAGTTTATATTTCAATGGAAATATAGCAAATTTTCCAATTGCCAGTTGTTATAAACTCATAGAGTGTTAATAAATGTCACTCAAGATATAACAAATAAATATGTAGGTGAGTCCAAGATCTCAAATCAAGTATCAGTATTTGATTATAATATAATCAAATTCTTTGATCTTGCTAGGAAAGAACCTTCTGATCGCTTAGCAGTGCTACATATTGATATATTTGCCATGTTAAAGAAAATAATAGACTATCATAATTTTTAGATATTTATACAAAACTATTTAGGTACTTATCTTAATAAAAAATAGCATACAAGTACATACTTTCGTCTTCGTATTAATAAGTAATAAATATCGTCAAATGAAATGCAGATATAATCGGTAAACTAAAAATATACTATGTTGTTTATTAATCAAAACCATTTTAAATATAATATAATCAACAAAAGCAGTTATAAGCATTATAATAACACTTCGTTAGAAACGCCACTGACTAAATCCGTGTGAACCCTGCTTAGCAATGAACAATTGGGACTAGTTCTAAATGCAATATACAGGACACAGTTGTTGTCTTAACAAATAAATTTTGAAAAGTGAAAAAAAAATGCTAGAATAATGAACGAAAGTTCTGTATTCAAACTGTGAAGACTATTTAGTATTTTTTTTAGTTGCTTAACCTCACAAATAATTTGTATTGTTTTAGTCAAGTGAAATAAGAGAAACTTGGTAAAAGTATAAGATAATGTAAAGGTGAGTTTAAGTTAAGTATTTCGTAGAAGAAGGTAATCTTAAATATTTATTTACTGTAAAAAAATGACAAATTGTTAAGAAATTTTCTGTACAATAGAAACTTACGACGAAAATCTATAATAATTAATGATATATTTAACTATATTCTTGATGATATCTTCAGAATTTTTACAATTAAATTTATTAAAAAAAATCTCAAGAGATGTTGAATTTTACTTATCGATCATTGGAAAATTAATTTATTATGATTTAATTTTTGTGTAATTTATTAAATCATTGGTGTATGTATGTAAAGGTAAAAAGAGATTCGTTTATGATAATAAGTACACAATTTTTTTACAAATAATTGTTAACCGATTTCTAAAATCTTTTTCGATCTCGAGTTTTCGACAATGATTATTCAAAACAAAAATCATATAATTTATCGGTGTTTGTCACTTGATGAAAAAATCTTGATAGGTACGGCTTCATTCATATGAAGATTGACTAGGATTTAGAATACTATACCTATAAGGATTAATTTATATTGGAAACCCTTAATACATACGGGTGTACGAAATTTCAGAGGATATTCTTTTGGCTAGTTGTGACTTTTATCAGTTTATTTACTTTATTTAAAAGTAAGTATATTTACCTCTACACAAAAAAGGACTTAGTTGTTATATTATATAGCAATCTTGAATTAAATTGAAAAAGTGTTCTTTAGTAATTTTATAATGTGAAGAGAGAAATTATTTTTGCACAACCGACTATTTTCGAATTGGATTTTTAAATTTTATCTGATAGACTATCCCCCTGAAAATTTCTATGTTATAATTATGCAAAAATATTTACATTTTTCGATAGATATTTTTTAGATTTCGATCGATGGGATCGGGACATGTTCCGTACAATAATTATGCTTCGACAACCGATTATTGAACAAGTAAGCTTTACGTATAAAAAAATAAATAATTATTCTGTATGTACTTAATGTAATTATACAGTTCGATAGACAGCTTGACAGTTGGATTTCTAGTTTGGGAATTTCATATACAATGGATGCACATCCCCGAACTTATCGTTGGTTAAAACGGTTAAAAAAATATAAATTTCAAAAGTTTCAATTTCCACGTCAATTTGGAAATTCAGCCGTATTAAACTACATCATACGCATTTTGTTATCGTTTCTGCTAATTATTATTACTCGGTTTTATCCCAATACCATGTCCAAGAAAAGTTTTAGTAATGTGACTAACCATAGAAATCATTTAATAAGATTTGTCGCACCGGCACTGACATTCTTTCAATTCAAAATCAGAATAATCACACTTGAAATTAAATTAAACTTGGACCATTAAGAACTGGTTTTTAATAGCGCCTTCCTTATACGTACAAGTCTAACCATTGGCTGATGTTAGACACGCCCTTGCTGTTAAAGAAAGAGACACTACTACTTGCAGCGTTTAATTAATGCAAGAAAAGGAGACAGCGATAGGTAGAAAATATTGTTTTAATAACGCGCGAGAGGGAGATGCAGATGTTTTGATTATTATAATTGTTAGTAGGGGAAGGATGGAGGATGACGCTGAGATTTGAATTCGGAATGCTTCTCATACGTTTATTATGGAAAATTGATTTTTTAAAACAGGAAACAGCTTCATTGTCAAATTATACAATTTAAAATAATCTATTAATATAACTCAAATACACATATTTAATTTAATTGAGTGTTTTAAAATTGTTTATTTAACAAAGAAATAAATATTTTCCGATCGGATAGAAACATATATCTTATAGAGGACGATAGTAAAATATTGATTTTATTAACCGGATAGAATGTTTTTAAGAGTTGCTTATTATTTTAGTGTGCAATGATACCTATATGAAATATTTTATTAATAAAATATAAGAAAAAAAATGTTAATAATTAGATATAAATGTATTGGTTTTTCAAGTCCAAGTTGTAATTTTATCAAATCGACATAACGGAAAAATAACGTTATTTGTCTATCTAGTCAGTTTGAATTAATAAAGTGTGCTATTTAAGATATAAGAACGTGGAAATGTGATATCATATTTTTTTATATATAGATTAAAGAATGTATTTTAATTTATGTGACACGTGTTACGTTGAATTGAAAATCATCGTCACGCTGACTTAAATAATCCAAATATCGAATAAAATCCAAACGTTTGACGATGGTACAATGTTTTGGTTAGTAGCTGTCAACTGGAGCGTTATTTAGACACGAAAGATTGCCAAAGCTACCCGTATGGCCGGGAACGAATCGGGCTAAATTAAAAAATGAATCGGACAATGTTTTGAAAGAGTCCATTTTTGAGCGGGCCAATTTGCGCCAGCACGTTTTTCTCATGTGATAAGGTTTTCTTTGTTTGACAATCCGGATTGCGCCTAATTTATACTGACCATAAAGCCTTTTTTGCTTCGGCTCGGACAGGGGCGCCTAAGCCATTGTCCGCGAGAAGAAACGGCTTAACTGACAGATCACGTCTTCAGCCCATTGAACATTCTGAATCCAGTTAACTCAAGATTTAATATTGAAAAATATCCCGTAATCTCATAATTATGTATCTATTATGTAAAGATTGTGTACCTAATCTAAAACGTGATTGGTATAATAGAAACCAATCAACTCATTCCTAAGCAGTTTACAAACATTCAAGCCATTTTTGAAAACTAAACCGGGCCTGGTAATATAATATATTGTAAGTTCAGATTTTGGCCTTTCATGAGAGTGACAAACTTTGTGTTACTGACATTTTTTAAGGAATCGTTTATATCAATTTATCACTCTTCCAATGCATAGAACCAGCCTTCCAATGGTGATGCAATTGTGGAGAGCGGTGTTGCGTCTGATGTCAACTTATTCCACGAGGACGTTAGTGAGTTCAAACGAGTAATATTTTTTATATTTTGAAGAAGTGTTTTACAGAACTAAATCGGTTGAATTCCTGCCTATTACACATTTTTACTATGTTTCTATCAATAAAAATAAAATGTGTGATGTGTAGGAATTGTAGGATAAATTTTTTACACACTTATATCTATTTATTGAAAAAAAAATGTAACGTAATACCCACCACTAGGAGATAATAAAACGTAAGTATAGTTTTTGTAGTTTTGGTTGCATTTTCAATATAAAAGTAGGGTTATTTTATATAATTTTTTAGGTACTAAATAAATTGAGTCAAAACTAAACAAAACCATAGTCTGGTAACCTCTGATATTGAATTGCAAATATTTGATTGTAAATGAATGTTGGCCAGAATAAATTTACAAAACGTAGTTTTTGTCCAGATTTGCCTAATGTATTGTATTAGGAACCGTTTTGTCAATGTAAGGTCATTTCATAACAACAACAAAAAATTAAAACATTGATTTAAATTGAAATTCGTTCGGCAGGTAAGTGTGCTTAGACACAAACTATGCACGATTAATTGTGCAATGGGTAAAAATGAATTTATAGCAAGAGAAATATAAATACATAAATAGCGTAATTGCCTAGGTGTCAAAAATACAATTATTTTTTTATCAATCCTAAAAATATGTTTAACTGGACAAGGATTCCAGTTCTACGAAGTAGATTTATCTTTTGATTAATGTCTAATTATTATTTTAAGCAAATAATTTTATGACGAAGACTAGCTGTTAGCTATTTTCTAAGTTGTATTGTTATTAATTTTATGGTGGAATAAGAAAAAATATTCGGAAAAATACTATGAGTATCTTTATCTTTGAATGAGAATCCTGTTCGAAACAAGTTCGATTTAATTAAAAGGTTCTAATTAAAATGTAAAAAGTAGTATGTACCCGTAAGGTATTTTATAAATAAAATGTGATAAACTGAAATAAATAAGTATAGTGAAGAAATTCGTAATGTGAAGTGGTAAAGTAACACTAATTGCAAATTTGTTTTGGGATTGACCGTCAAAGTAATTTGCGATTGTTGCCATACAATAAAAATAAAATAAAAAAGTGGTTACGTACCAAATTTTAATCGACACAGCTCTTGCCGCAAAAAAACCATCATTAAAATATTTCAAATTAAGAACGCGACAACTAGATCGAGGCACAATAATTATTATTTGAAACACACACACACAAAGCGACAGCCGAATTTCAAATAGAGAACACGATCGACGACCGATCGAAACAAATTTCAAATAAAGAACACAACAACGTTACGAAACTGAAACAATGATTGTAGTGCAACACGTACGACACACAAATTATCCACGAAATAATAATAATAAGCGTGGTTGTTCGCGAAATGAAAATTACCACTGAGAAATTCGAAAAAAGAACGAAACAACGAGAGCGTTCATAATTGCGCGCGAATTGGTAACAGATGTCGCGCACGCGCACCGCGGACCTTGTTTTGTCATCATCTCGCTAACTTTAACTTCGTTGTGTGTGTGAGTGTGTTCGGTAATGCAACTCTTTACTTTTCAATAATCGCTCTAATGACATTACGGAACGCTTCGGGTGGAGCGCTTACGCTATCTGACGCTGCGCGGCGCTAATGTTTCGTTATATACTACGGCAGGTACTGGTCAACGTTCGAATTTTGAACGAGAATAATTATCTATTATCGTCGGATTTTCAGCCGATAACAATAATTAGGGAAATTACGCAGATTAAGAGATTTAAAAAAATTAAATCAACTGATAACCCGACGTAATTAATAACAATTACGACATAAAATCAAAAACAGCAATTTGCATATAAAACACATATAACGATCGCTTATATTGATATACAAACTTATTTTAAGTCAAATCATCGTGATTTTTATAAATTTTTATTTTGACTGGAGTATCAAAATTTACTTAATTATAAGACTTTAAATTACCTAGATATTTATATATATATATAGATAATCTTATCATATTATTAAAAAAAAATATATTGATAAGTTTTCAATGATCGGTATATTTTAGGAAACAATCCGTTAATGAATCCAAAATAAATAAGTATTATTAAGTTAAAAATAAATTTAAGATTATCGTATCAATTGAAAAAAATTAAGTTATCAAATTCGGTATGGTACAGAAAATAATATAGGTATGCAACATTGCAAATGGATGTAAAATTTCGCCTTTTTATTTCAAATACTAAGGATAAAAACCACTGATCGTAAAAACACTATAAAAAAATGATAAAAAGAAAACTGAAATGATAAAGAATTTTAACCTTTAACTCAATGCGGAAAGTCTGGGACTCACCGTTGTAATAGGTCAGAACCAAGTGCCACTTATTCAACGCATGCATCCTGACGGTGTTGCTTTACGGCTGCGAGTCATGGCACATCACCAAGGCACATGGTAAACGTATTCTGTGCTTTAAAAACAGATGTTTGTGGCGAATACTAGGGGTACGGTGGTTTGATTTTGTCAGAAAATCGGAGGTAAGAGAACGGACGGACCAGCCTCTTATTACGTCCAAAATAAAAAAGCGACGATGGACTTGGCTTGGAAACGTGCTGAGGATGCCCCTGTCTCTTCTACCAACCAGATGGGTTCTGTCGCCCTGGAAGCCCGCTGATGACTATCCATTGGATGACCTGGGAGGAAGCGAGGAGACTGGCGGGGGACAGAGAAGCTTGGAGGAACCGGGTGATGGCCATATGCTCCGAATAGGGAGCAGATATGGTTTAAAAAAAAAGAAAAAGAATTTTACAATCAATAAATATTATCAGTTGATATTATTAACAAATTATATGAAACGGGAATATCTGTTATATTTAAACGAAGGAATACATTATCTTACAGTGTTGTATGCATTGAAATATATATTTTAATTTTTTCTAAAAAAATAAGCACGATTAACTTGCATAGTAAAATAATGTTTAATTTATATTATAGTTATCTTTAAATATGTAGAAGGTATTTCGTACAAAAGTTGTACACGATGAGGATAACAGGCAACAGATGGCGCGTTACTGCATCATTGGTTTTTTTTTTCATTTAATTTTTATTGTGTTTTTTTATTTATTTAAGTTTTTTGCTCAAAATTTAAAAAGTCGATAGTAATTTTGGTCGATAATATAATAATTACTATGCAACCTTTATGAAACTGTTACAAAGGATTTTTGGTAGGGTATAACGGGCCATAGAATGACGAATTAAATGAAGGGCAAAATGATATTTTTTATATGTATCATGTATTAAACTTAACAGAAGCTTCAAAATGAATTACGATTTTAATTATTGTATGTAGGAAAATTTCTTTTTTTCTGACACACGAATAACAAATATATTACAGTACGCACCTAAAAAGTTAAATGTTGGGAATATTTTGAGTAGAGAGCTCGTGAAAAGATCTTTTCGTGTATGACAGAGTAATGGAATAATCTATACAATAATTATTATTTTGGGTCGAAACACCATATGGTGATCGGTGATGGGAAAAAAATGAACACAACGATTAAAAGAGAAAGCTTCATTAAGGAGTTATTGTTTGTCAAATTATGTTCAAGGAAAGAAATGATTTTTTCGCTTGCTAGATTAAAACAATCTTAATAGGATAAAATAACAAAGTATTTAGCGTAAAGCCGAAATAGCTATCAACTACCTGATAAAAAATTTTGTAGAACTAAATACTTTGTTATTTTATCCTATTATAATGGAGTTATACCAAGTAAATGCCAATTCAATCAATAAAAAAATCTTCACTCGATTAATTACTAGCAATCGATTTATTTGATTATTAGAATAAGATTTTATAAAAAGATAACAAACGTAATTTTTATTTTAACTTGATAGAATATTTTTAAGGATATCGTAATATTAATAATTTATAATATAAGATTTTAGATTGATTTCATTGTAATAATATATTTTTTAAAGAAAAGAGATAATTAAATTTGCTCACCATTTTCTGTTTCTCCATAGTTTTGATCAGGTTGCTGCATCAATTGGAAGACTTCACCAATATCTGCTGGCATGTCCTTTCCTTCAGACCTTCTTTGAAGTTGATGTATCTGCTCCATCTGGAGATGGTTTAACGATCTCGCATGCTGGAGTAATGGAAGTCTTGCTCGTGCTACGAATCCGCAAAGAGCGCACCTGGCTCGAGTACCGGCAGGCGCGGATCTGAGCATTCTCAGGAGTAAGGTGCCAGCTTCGTGTCTTGCTCCAGCAGCGTGTAACTGCAGCTTATGAGCAGAGTTGGTATAGTAATCACAAGCGTTGCATCGAACTTGTACTCCTCCTGCTGCAGAAGCGTATTTAAGCTTCCACTCGTTTCTAGGCCCACCTTCTTTTACATGGTTAACATGCTGAAGTCTTTGTAAATGCTTATCAGTTTTGCAATGTAGTTGAAAGTTTGCTTTTAGGTTTGTTTTGTAAGTGCAAAGCTTACAGACGTAATGCCCTGCCACGAGAGCCAAGATTTCCTGCTCTCGAACTTTCGTCCTGTCTTGCGCGAGATGTTGGGCAAGAGCTTCTAATGAGTCTGTCGCGAAACAATTGCATACGCAACAAGTGAACGATCTGTCAGGGTCTGGGTCGGCAGGTTCTGGAGGAGGTTCCATTGTATCAGGGTTCAAGCCTAGATCTAAGTGTGGAGCTAGATCAGGAGGACCGTGTCCTGGCAGAGGTCCGCCAGTCATCAACTGTATCATGAGTGCCTGGTTATATGCCATATCAGCCAACGCTGCCTCTGCATTCGGTAAAGGTTTGTCAGCGGGTAATAGTCCAGGGTGGAAATGTAATAAGCCTTCCAATTGCTGTTGGCTGTGCTGGTGTTGGTGTTGCAACGCTGAAAGCGTCTGCATATGCTTTACGTTCTGCTGTAAAACCAGCATATTGTGCGTATGCTTTTCTGATGTCATGTGGATACGTAGGTTTCGCGCCACATTTGTTTCATAGTTGCACACATCGCAGCGAAAGGTAGGCTTTGGCTTGTGTGAAGTAACGGGTGAATGGTGGGGCGGTGGAGGTGGCTTGTGGGGTCCCGGTGGGGTGTGCGGGGGTGGTTGAGGAGCGAGTGGCTCTCCGGCGCCTACGCTTCCTCCTCCGCCGTTTTGAAGTTCTTGCATATTATTTAAATGCTTGTCTGATTGCATGTGGATACTGAGGTTTCCTTTCGTGGTCGTTGAATAGTTGCAGACTTCACAGCGGTACGGTTTGTACCCACACGTGTAGGTCTCACCTCGTGCCAATCGTGGATGAGGTTGCCCAGCGATGCAGTATATACAACTGGTTTCCGCTTCAGGGTGCTTCTCTTTCATATGAATTTCGAGGGTCTCTTGGTATTTATAGTGCCAGTTGCATTTTGGGCATTTCAGTGTTTTGCAAGAATTGCGGCTGTGCATGCCCGCGAGAGGACCACCCATTCGACTCGAGGCAAGTATCAGCTCACACTTAGGGCAGTCTGCCGCAGACGGTCTGCCTTGGAGATGTTCGGGGCACACTCCGATGGTGGTGCCCGAAAGAAAGGCGGGTGGAGCACCCAGAGCCTGTGCGGACATCGGAGACTGAGCGATCGCCGATCCGGGGGAGCCGGGTGAGCCTCCCCGCGACTGGACGGACGCGTTGATGGCCTGGGGATTCTGGACCGTTATCAGAGAATGAGGCGGGTCTCCCCAACCTCCAGGGGCGATTCGCGCGCTTTCGGCGCGCTCGCAGGAACCGTTATCGAGTAAACTATCATTATTACTATCACTAGCGTTAGAGTCTGTCTGTTTATTCATTAAAGAATTAGGAACTTCCGTTACATCGGCGGGGCCGGGGAGCGCTCGCGGGGCAGAGGCCGGAGGCGCAGGGCCCGCAGGCTCCAGGAACGACACGAGCGGCTCCTTCTCTTTCCCCACGCACTGAATTATCGCTGAAGAGTTCTTGCGAGCGAGCACGTCTCTCTCACTGTCGAGGAGGGCGAGCCCGTGGTCTGTCTGCGCGTGGGCGATGAACGACTTGGCGTAGCCGAAACTGAGTTTACACACGAAACACATGAGAATAGGTTTTACGGGCACGCTGAGGCAGTCTCTCGCGCGGTAGTGGTCACGTGGAGGCGCCGGTCGCGTCTTATCTCTGAACGAAAAAACGCGATAGGTATGCACGGCGGGTGGGTCCGGCGTTCTCGCAGGAGGTGCATTGAGAGCGCACAAAGCTCCGTACAGCTGCTGCCTAGAGACGTAGACAGCACTGGCAATCTGCGGAAACTCTCGCGGTGGGTCACCCTGAACTCCACGCCCGTCAACGATACATCCGTCGCCGAGAAGCCGAGGTAACGCACCCAGACTGGTATCCTCATCTGACAGTTCAGACTCTTCGATGATGTAAGCCGATCCATCGGGGTTGTAAACAATCTTTCCATCAAACTGCTCGACGTCAGACGAGAGGCTGCAGTTATCGGGAGGGGTGCGTCTCATTGGGCGCTGTGCGAGCGCATGCGACGGCTGCATGTGCGGCGGGTGGAGCGCTCTCGGGGGAGAGGCAGCCGCTTCTTCCTCGGGACTCATCGCGTCGACGTCCTCGTCGTCGTCTTCTTCTCGAGCGAATTGCGAGTTCTGCGGGTCGTCCCGCTTTCTCTTACGCCTGCGCGCGCCGCTAATGGTGGAAAGGCCTGCTACTCCGCCGGTCGGGTCCTGAGATCCCGCCTGCGCTTGCACCTGACCTTGGATCTGCGGCTGCGCGTGCGCGTGTCCCGCCAGCAACGGGCTGGGCATCGCGCCTTTCGCCGGCCGGCATCACATCACTCCCTAAAACAAAAGAAAAACACACAATTAATACTGATATTCAATATAAAAGATCAATACACACAATGACTGAATATTATGGATTAAAGTAAACTTTAAAAGCTGTTTCTGACAAAGTTTAAAAAATCTAGCTAACCCAAGTTTATTTTGTCATTTTTCAGTCTTCATCAGATTTCATAATCCATTGAACAAAATACAAACGTGATAATAAATCTCACCCAAATTCGACGGTTGTTTAAGCGATGGCAAACAACAAAAAAACTTTCAACAATAGGAAAGAGTTATTTTTCACGGTTCCTCGCTTCCACTAATAAAGTAACCGTCCTTTGACACTCGAATCCGTCACCGCGTTCGAAAAAAAATAATATCGTCCCATTAATATTAATAATAAAGAATGGTTTTCCGGCCGATTTCGCAGCTTCTTAAGAACATAAACCATAATTTCGTGTGACATGTTTCAGCCCTGATAGAGAATTTATGACACGGGGTGAATCTCGACCCCTCTCTTGACGTCGCTAATTTATAAAGCGTTCCCTTACAACGGGGTTAAAAAGTTAAAGAAGACTAAATTATATATCTTCTTCGGGAGAGTTTTAAGTTTTATTTATTAACGATGTTAGAAAGTATGATATTATTACTGAAAAAAAATATATAAAATATAAATGATCAAGAATATATCGCAACTTTACCATTTCATTAGGTATCCAGAATTCACTATTCAAAATCTACTCTTGAGAAGCGAAAATGTCTGTATTTTTTACGTAAAATTTATGCTAAAAAGAACTATCTGACCATTTTACTTATAATAATATCCATTGCATCAAAATAAAACCATTCAATTTTAATATCCATATTAAAAAGTGGTTTGAATAATAATTTAAGACATCAACTGAGGTTGCTTGATAAAATTTCAATATCAAATTTGAATTATTGAGATTCTGTACATTTCCATGTATTTTGTTACTAATTCAAATTTGTCTTGAATAATTTTAAATGTTTCAATCAGGAATCAAAATACATTTGTAATAAAATGTCAGATAGCTCCCTTTTGTTAAATTCCATCAATTTAGTAGCTATATGTAAAAAAGATTTTCGCAAAAGTATTTTTACTTTCATATCTTCATGTTGTCTAGGTAACTAGAATACCTACTTATTACAAAATCTTTTTTTTTTTTATAATAATTTAAAAATGTGATAATGACAAATTAATCTTAGTTAATATTTTCTCTATTAAATATGTTCGTCGTTAGGGAGGTATTATTAATGTTTCTTTTCAATAAATTTTTATTTGTATTTCTGTCAGGGTGCGTGTGCATTGTTTATTTTTTTACGAAATTAATAATAAGGGTTGATGGCATACAGGTAAAGTAAAATACCCTTGGTGGGATAAACCCTTTTGTTGTTTGTAAGACATTTTTCAGAATCGTCAATGCGCACGATAAAAAAACATCTGACACAAAAATCTATCTAAAGTTTTTTTGTGTAATTCTATATCGAAAAGGATTAATTTTCCTCGCGATATCGAACAAAGAAATTATTACCTATCGTGGAAAATATCCCGATTTAGGTAAGTCTTCGAAAAACATAAATACGTTATTGTATTAAGATTAAAGACATGTTATAGAAAATTGTTTTGTAAATATTATTGACTAAGAATAATAACAGTGGTTTTTAACTAAAAAAATCCCTTAACATGTATTATCAAACGAAAGCTTGCTGTGTTCCAATATTATAGCTTCTTGTTCATCGAGGGTAAGGATAGGTTAATGAGGAAAAGAGGGTCATTTATATCTAAGCGCATGTGTGTCTGTAATATTCTACAATATTTCCTACTGCCCTTACTCTATCGACCACGATTGGGTGACTGAATTGTAACTAATCAAAAAAAAGGTATTTGCCATTGTGTTTCTATTAAAAAATGAACATTTACGATACATTAAAGGTGTAGGCAGGTAAAATGTGAAGAGTTGTTTTATTTTGGCTGTGAAATAAAATATTCATAATTTTGTTGTTTTATCGAAACGGAAGTCTAAAAAGATAAAAACCATAAATAATATTTGGGTGCATTCCACACTGCTGGTAAGGTCCAAACAGGTTTACTGTCGAGACGGTTCGGCCGCCCGCTCCTACGTAATACCTCGTAACTGCCCGAGGACAGCACGAGACTTACGCGATGTTGCGCGTGACGATACGGCGTCAGGTGGGCTTGAAATAAATTATGAAATTTGGTGCATTTTTTTTATTCGACTTTCGTGTCGCGCGGCGACTTACGACCGTCTGTCAAATTAATAACGCGACTATTTGTGACGTGAACGAAAGGAGTGCTCAGAAGATAAATGACCCAAGTCCGAAAACGTTGCCTCTTTACGTAGAGAAAAATAGAAATAAAATATATAAATCCGTGAGAATGGGAATATTCCTTCCAGTAAAGTTTCTCGTTAAGAAAATTTTTGACTATGGATCTATTATATTATACTATAATGATGGCGGTACTGTGGTCGAGTAGTCAAATCTTTTCTGTTCGGTCGAGGAGTAACGAGTTTGCGCCTACGAATGGAAACTTTTATACATTGATTTTTCAATTGATTTATGCATTTATATTTAAAGACATATATACCTATGCAAATGTGATTTTTTCATTCTTAAACACTTGATTATCACAAATGTATTACAGTAAAAGCTATTAACTAACTATACACCCTTTCCTAATATATTCTTACCTTCCTAGCGCCCTCCCGTTGGAAGCTATGGTATATAAAAATAAGTATTGACAAAAGACCGTTAGTAATTTTTTTTCTGGAAACAACTATAGTAATTACATTGAAAAATGGTGTTGCAATATCTATTAAATGGTATTGATATAATTTAAGACATCGACTGAGGGTGCTTGATGGAATTTCAATATCAAATTTGGATTATTGAGATTTTGTACACTTCCATGTATTTTGTCACTAACGACCCGGGTTTCGTCTTTCGGCATCGTCAGGCATTCGAGCACACGAATGGACTCTAACTGACAGACAGTAAACAGTGTCTGACATTTATATAGAAGATACAAATACGACAAATATTATTTACGAGGTAAAATATTATACGTCTGAGAGCCACACTGATACTTGAGTTAACATTTCAAGAATCGCGAAAGGCGAAACCCGGGTCGTTAGTGACAAAATACATGGAAGTGTACAAAATCTCAATAATCCAAATTTGAAATGGTATTGAATTAAAGTATTTAATTTTTGATTATTAAAGTAACGCGTATATCCCTAAAAATGTCAAACAAGACGAGGGAAGGTATTTAAATCGTCTTGTCCAATTAAGCGCGAAATAAATCCGGCATATCGATTCCGCTCGGCACTATCGATCAATTATTGTCACAGTGGCTACCCAAGAAGCCAGAAAGTGTCATGTATCGACCTGATGACCAAACGCATCCGTCTTGTCGTCGTTCGGTTATCATAATTAAACCCGAAAGACGATCAAAATATTGTAGATTGTCTCTCGATTCCTGGATCGGCCGTGACATTTACATCACTAACCGATCACGGTACTATAGTGCGTTCTTATTCTGGTGACGTTATTTTGACACAAGCTTTTAGATTTTTACGCTATGTATTTATGAAACATTATCAAATATAAAAAAAAATACCACTCTCAAGAGATTTTTTTTACCATGTTCGCTCCCAATATAAAGCAAATGGACTTCTAATGGAGGTATATCAGCAGATGTTTTTCTACGAGAACAGTTAATTAACAATTCTTATTTTTTAAGAGAGTAGGGATAGAAGGATAGGGCTAAGACAAGACTTACGGTTAACTTATCACTCTCGTTACGCCTCGTTTTTAGTTTCGGATGGGTGGCACGGAGTTTTAGACATCACACACATGACACATTCGAACAAAAATCTAAAGTCTATATCGCGACTTGAGCCCAAGACATCCGTAACCGAAACCAACGGCATTGACTAATGCACCACGGATCCGACTCAAGAGTCAATAATTAAGTAATTGTAATAAGTGATATAATAAAACTGCCACACAACTCTGAACGTATTACAGTATTTGTGTAGTGGCCTTTACATGTTATGGTTTTATTTTTGGTTTTTGTTAATAAATATAGCCTTCTATGACTGATTTTTTTAAAAATTTTGCAGAGTCATTCTTGGACATTGTTTGAATACACTATATATTTGAAATAAGTGATAATACTTAGCAATTTAAAAAAAAACTGTAGACTTTTTAATGCAAACAATAGATACCTACTACGATTGTGTGTTATAAATTTTTTTAATGTGTGTTTTATGAAAGATGAAATAGTACATACCTTAATATTTTTAATTTATTCCTAGACATAATAAACATAATTGTTTATGACAATTTTAAAATTTAATTGTATAAGTGCTGACTGTTATATGGGAAATAAAACAATTTAATATTCATGTTAAAGCATTCACAGGAAGTAAAAACAAATAAAAATCAATGATGCATATAATTGCGGTCGGCATCCAAAGGGTTAAAAAGACTTATGTCCCTTTTATGTTTCGAAAACAATTCTTGCAAAACTAAAATATTATTAAAATATCAATCGCTGGGAAACAAAATACAACTCATTTTATTGAAAAACTTGTGTATTATTTACAAGAGCGAATTATTTTTAAATAAAAAATGAGCAGTTATTGCTCCAGAAGTAGGTAGGCATTGTAATATTATTAATAATTTCAAAGAAACCAGTGACCCCCAAGTGTAACAACTTGATTTTAAAAACAGTATTTTCTTATTAATAAAAAAATGTTGGAAAACATATTAACACAGGAATTCAATAGTAGAAGATATAATTATATCATTTAATCTTTTTAACTTTTTACATAATATCTGGGTAATTAAGCAAGTCAATTTATTATGAAAAATAATCACTATACTAGTAAAAAGTTATATTTGTAATTTCGTTTAGTGATATAAAACCCTTTAACCTAAATCATAAATGAAAACATTTAACTGTACTTATACGATCATATTAGCAAATAATTAAGATCGCAGAAATTGTAGTTTTTGCATATGTGCAACTTGTGCATTTAAAAAGTATGCAACAATCAATCGACAAAGGATTCAATAATTAAGTTCGTAATTTTATTGTAAGGTATTTTTATAACTTGTGTAAATGCGAGAAACTTATTGATAAATCGTAGTGCTCAAAATAGGTTATGTATTTTGGTGCTGAAAATAAATAGTTTGGTATTCGTATTGGGCGTTTTACGATACGAGAAACGCAACAAAGGCATTGGACTGGCGAGGAACGTGACCGATTAGCGATCATTCGACGCGCTACAGAAATGTCGCTCATCCGGCGCTCGGGGCCTTCTCGGGGCCTTCTCGGGGACTTGTCCTGCTCTGCTCTGATTCTGACTACGCGGAACGATTGATTACATTTGATGAGAAAGTCAAAAAGACGATTTTTATTAATAAAATATTATGAATATTTGACCACCTCTGCGTTTTTTTTTCAATTCGTATCTAATTACAGTTTAAGACAATTTTACGGAAGATGCGTAACGAATCACGGTAATTTAAAGCTCTTAATTACTCAGAGAGTCTTTTGAAATATCTGCGTGTAAATATACTAATTTTTAATATACATAATTAAATAACGTAACTACAGGTTAATTAACACTCCATAACGACAGAGAGACGTTAAAAGTAAACATTTAAAGTTTTCTTTAATTAGTTCCTAATATTTCAATTCAGTTAAATCATTGAAATTCAAAACAAAAAACTTAAAAATAAGAGCTAATTATTGTTGATTAATCGCATTTCGTAAAATTAATGTTATACACAATACCAAAATTGTGTAAAAAGGCCATGTATGTCGCTATTATAAGCAGATATTGGTCAAATTATAAAATGGAGGCAATGATTCGAGCCTTAAATTAAAATGGCAGCCTCATTCCGGTATTCAAAAATTGAATCATATTGTGTAAAAGAGAAATTAAAATGGCCGCTTTATGGAGACTTCAATTCAGGCATCAAATAGCATCGGCTCCTCACGTTTCTTTGCAAGACATAAGGTACTCATGCCTCATGCCCCAGAGCATCGAAATAATATAACAGAGATGCCTTAACAATCAGTATTTGGTACTTATAAATTTCTCATTTCACGCTCTACTTAATGTCTTGGAAATATATAATAATATGAAGGCGAAAACAAATTATATTTATTACTTAATGCGGCTTAAACACTTTTGTATTTTTCTTCTTCTTCTGTACACCAAAGGAACCAGTATCTCCGAAAAATGTAGCATCACGAATAACTAATGACATTTTTTTGTCATACATGTAACATAATATTTTTGATGAATTAAAACGATTATTTAATTGAAGAGTTGTAGAAACAAAGCTAATTAAATAGCAAAGTTAATAATTACGTTTTGAATCTATTTTTACTGATGTAACCGTTATTGAATCGCTAAGAAAAATGTCATTTAACGAATACTTATGCTTTTAGATATCAAATAAAATGAAAGAGCAGAATTTTATATAATACTAGTGAGTAACCGGCATGCGTTGCAATGCTACTCAAAGAAAGAATGTGTTTGTGTTTTAATTCTGTTTATTGAAGTGCTTTCGGACATACAATATTTTTTGTTTTCTGTCTGGTGCGTACACGATTAAATCAGAAGGTTCTCTGAGATGTCGCTATTCGTACGAATTTAATTCTTTATTTTAGATATATCTAGATTGTGAGATTGATTTTTATGTATTATAAGACCTACTGTAAGTTAAAAATTAAAAAGTTCGGCTTCGGGCCGGACCTGATTGTACTATGCCTATATCCCTCGCGCAAGTGCAAGCAATAACTTGACAAAGTTTGGCAGTGCATATGATACGAACAAACCCACATTGATTTGTATATATTAGATTAAATTTATTATAAAACAAAATCCGTATTTATCATAGTGTTACGGGATTTTTTCATTGTTAAGCTATAAAACAGTGATGATAAAATACAGTGATGATGGACTACATACTTATTCGATTCAATTTTGTATGATATAAAATTAAAGTTGATAGCTTTGTTATTCCTCTGGCTGTGTGACATGTGTTTTGTTTCTTTAAGAAGCATCTTCTTGATAATTAGAATCATTGCTTACATTAGACGTGAATAACCTTTCAGCTTTACACGTGTCACATTTAGTTAACAGCTTTAATTGTATATTAAAAATATATTTCCACAAAGTTACCTCTGAATCCACTGAATACACTTACGTTAAAACAGTTGCAAATGATGAGCTTGTATTCTGATGATTAAAGAAAATTATGTGTATGAGTTTGAATTGAATCAGTGGAATAAAATTTGTATCAAATTAATATATACGATGAGTCACGATAATTTCTGGGTTTTAGTGTGTTAATTTCAAATTTATTAAAATGATCCCAGCATAACTGTAGAGCTGAAACTTACGAAACCAAAAAGCACAAAGTCTCGTATTTTATTGTTCTGCGACCAATTTAAATTTTATAATAATATCGACTACATAGGTATTATTATAATTATAAATACTGCCTTATAACTATTTCGCTACAGTCGAATCGTAATTTGAACAACACCATTATAAATCGCATTTTTGCAATACAAATCGATATCAATGAACGTTTTTAATGGAATTTAGTTTTTCTTTGTACTTAATGGTTTATTATGACTTAACTATAGAAATAATAATTGAATTTTGATTATTTTAATGTGTTCACTACTTAAAATTAGTGAAAGGCATTTTAAAAACTTTGATAAGAATAAAGAGGAAATATTCAATTCGGTTTATTGCATATTTTAGTGTTGTTTTAATGAAAAACAACAACATTATTTTTCAAATTAAAATATTACATTCGAACAAATATTAATATGGAATATGATATCATCTTTGTTCTGGCAGAAACAACGTTAAGTTATTTTAGCCAAAATGAACCCCTACATATTGCGTATCATGTAGCCGAGTGGTTAACGCTTTTGGGCATTCGCTTGAGCTTAAGTCTCCGAACGGAAAATTTATTTTTCAACACGTTTATGGATTTTTGTCTTCAATCTGTGAAGCTTACTTTCCTTCGCATATATCCCAACCTAAAAAAATGTAAATAGCGAGAATGACTAGCTAAGTAAAAGTCATTTTCTAGTCTCATAGTTATGTTATTAACCACTCTGAAAAACAACTAAATCAGTCAGAGCTGGTATTTTAAAAAAACAGATTCTCTAAACAAACTATCTTATAAATATGCAAAAATTCAACAATATTACAATATACTATCGTTCGAGAGACAGAAAAATGTAGTAACCCAGCAATTCTAATAAGTGGGTTAAAACATATTGTTGTTTTTTGACATTTACAAGTACTAAGATAAAAACTTTTAAATTAGATTTTTAGTACTAGTGTCACATGAATACATTCTTCAGCAGTAATAACTTTTATATATTGAACAAAATTACTGCTTAAAAGAATTCATAATATGAATTGTTACAGAGGATAATGTTTTTTTTATTTTTGTATATAAAGTATTTACCCTTTTAGAAGCACAGGTCATCTAATCGTGTTTGCAAATAAATTACGTTCAATTGTTTTCCTGCTATTTTTTTGTATCGAATTTTCTATGGCACTTCCTAAATAGAAATCAATCAGAGTTCTATCGATTATAATGAGAGAACAGATGATGGGAACTGGAAATAATTGATGCTATACAGAAGTTCGAAACCATTGAATATTACTAAGGTGATTAGCAGTTGCGGAATGTTAGCAAATAAGCACAGTATTTTTGCTCGAATAATGTATTCAATTATTATTAATATGCGTTTATAATATCATCCTTGTATTCTTACAGTTTCCGATATGAGCAACTGAGTTACAACAAAGTTCTGTTGTAAATATTCATTAAACGACAGTATCGACTACTTAATTTGTAATCCAGCTAACTCCACTTGGGCGAATATTTTAGGACATAGAAAAATACTTAAAAATTTAACCATCGTCCGAAATTTAACAAATGAAAAATACACTTCATTAATTTTTTATCCACAGTATTTTTTAGAATTTTTAAATTTCACTTGATGGTTAATTGTTCCTGAAAAAATTACCCAAGCCAGTTTGCAGATTAAGCGGTTGTAATGTCATCCGTTATCAGTTATTAGATACATATATATTATTAGTTATAAGTTAAGTTTGTGAGTAGTTTGTCTCGTATGCCGTCAGTAAAAGACCTCTGTTTTTGAACTAAAACCCATGGTTCACATAGCTGGACAGGAAGTAACCTGTTACACCCACAACAGATTCCATTCACATGGATTTTTTTCTTTTTGTTGTGTTGTCATTCCATCATTATTATTGTGGAGTACGTTAATTACGTTAAACCTTATTTCCATTTGCTTTTTCAGTACTTCTCAACAATAGTACAAACAAAAATGACATAAAGGTTCAAGATCAATATGGTTTATCACGCTAGGTCGAAAGATTAATATTTTGAATCATTTATGACGCAAACTTTGTATATAAATTCATTTAATAAAACACTTGTCACTGTGAAAAATATAGTAACGTAGTTTACAAGAATGTGTACTCCAAAAATTAGAGTACACAAACCTGTCTAGTGAAATTAGTATATATTTTTGAGTGATTTGGTAGTAGAGAAAAGATCTTAGAAATTTATTTTTGTCTATGATGACTGCCGGATTTACGACGCTATTGATCTGATTTACTAAGTTATTATAATATAGGAAACGTTTAGTTTTATAACAAACGATCGAGAAAGAAATATCTCAATTAGGCAATGAAAACTGATATTTAGATTCAATATCTATAGGTGAATTGTGTATAAGAAATGATGTTATATTATACGAAACTGCAAAAAATGTATTAAGATAACAATGCATTCAATATGACCAGATGCCACAAAATAATTGCAACCATTAAACAGTTTGAGAAACATAGATTTGCCTCATTGGCCAAGTCCATTATATTAATTTTGTTTTGTCATGAGGATTTTAATCAACCATTCAGTGCAGTACTGCGCCTGATTTCATTTTGTGGGAAAAACAAATGAGAGAAATATCAGATCGTTTCATTATTGGACAACAATTGAATTTGTTGTATAGGTAGATAGATATCTAGTCCGGCTGTTTGAGAAACTTAGGCAATTCAGAATATGATTTAATAATTAGTAATTATTATTTAATAATATTAAATACACCTTTTTCGATGACACATAAGTAAATAAACGCTTGTTCTGAGAAGTGGGTTTGCAATTCGGCCACTTATTGTATTGCAATTTGATCCATAAACACTATTGTCATTTTTAGATTCTACTAAAAAAATATGGTCGATTTTATATTGCCGTTTTTTTCTTTCTGTATTAAAGGTTCAAAAAAAACAAAATTATATTTAGGAATATCGAGTGTCAAAAATGGCGTACCATTAAAATATAAACATAAAAAACTTCCATTTCTTCTCTTAGAGCTATTAACCAATCATAAGCAAGTGTTGTATTTTTATAAAGAATTTTATGTAAAATACCTGGCACCTACTTATATATTCACAATAGGCAACGTTTTGCAACTGGTACATACCTAATTGTGACCATTATCTAGATATAACTAAATAATATTCATTGGAAATTTAATTTCGCTCACGTACCACGGTTACTGAACGCAACGTGCCAACTCCATTCAAATGAAACGATCAAAATAAAATATACCTTACGCGTTTTGGGTGGCGCCTGATTGATTTCAATTTGGAAATCGACATTATTAACGTTATGAAATTATCTGTGAATTTATTACAGTTTTCATTGAAATATTCAATGAATTTATTAATGACTGAGGAACGTTGCGTAAATAGGTACAAACGTTTATGCTGTTTATTGATATTTACTTTTTAAATATGATTATTTTCATTTAATATTTTGTAATAATTTGATAAAAAACTTAATATAAAACAACTAAAGAAATTTGTATTTATTATACATGTATGTCAACGTAATTAAATTTCTCATCATACGCATATCTAAAATTATTTAAAAATCTTTTATGTATATTATAAATAGTTATTTAAAAATATTGTATGATTTATTAACTGTCTACGATATAATATTTTAAAGTATATTATGGTAGTAATCATTTATGTATAGGTACTTCTTTCATGTTGATACATTTGTGTGTAAATATTTTTGAAAATAATTAGACTTCTTTGATGTCAACGGGTGGGAGAGCGGGCAACCTATCAAGTAATACGATTTCAAGAATAAAAACGCATATTACTATTCTTACGATGATATAAAGTAGAAAATTCTTGATCTCTGACATGATATTTAAATGAATGATTAAATAAAATGTATACCCCATAAAACTATTTTATAATTTTTTTTTTTTTATGATGGGTACATTTTTATAATAATATGATTTAGAATATAGCCATAATATTGTAGTAAATGTTTGAATAAATTGCCTATCTACAATTATTCAAGTATAAGCCATATGTACATATACCACTCGACTGTGTAAATAAGTACACCTGGCTGGTAGTTAAAATACAAAAAGCCACTCCCTGATAATATGTCAACTATTTTTTTTTTTTTGTTCGGTATAAAAGACGCTCACATTACAAGAAACAATTAATTCTTTGAAGTGATCGAACACCTGATAAAAACAACCGGCAGTGGCGTAGACTTAATTTATGGTCCCTAATATTTTTTCATTATTTATTAGCCTCTTAAAAAAATGCTTCATCGATGCTTACTTCGATTAGCTACTAAGTTAGGTACTTATGTAATAAAATAAGGGAGTTTTATATTTTCAACTTTTTTTATAGTAAATTGAGAATGAACAGCACTCGATGATTATGACACCATTTTTATTTTAAAAGTTTGCTTGATAAATTGGTAAAGATAAAAATAAAAATACGAATGTGAAACTAATCTGGCATATTCAACAATGGATTCAGTAGGACAGAAGATATTTTTATGTATACATTTATATATAAAACGTAATGGGTTAGGTTAGATCAGTGGTATCCAACCTCAATAAGGATGTGAGCCACTTCCAGAAATTGAAATTTATTGTCTAGAGAGCTAATACATATTTGTATTATTTTTTTATCATCGTCCTTTATCGTACCATATATAATAATATTATATTATATTACTTAAAATAAATTAGGTCATGAAATGTGTACTTTGATTATGTATTAATATACAAAACAATAATTGAGAAATATTTCGAAATAAGTGTGAGTGAAAGTAAAAATAATTAGTGAAAAGAATGGTGTTCACTTCCTTCACAATTTTTTCAATTCTCGGTGAGTATCTTGTCACTCCCATCCGAATTCAATTATCAAGATATACATCTGAGATCCTATATTTACTTTTAACTACCTTCATGGTGGAAAACGTCAATTCACATAAGCAGTTAGAACAAAAAAATGCCTTCAATAATCAATAAACAACAATCGAGATTATCATTTTTAAAAAAGTTACGTTCGATTAGTTATCTTTATAATTATCTATGAGCAGTTGGTAAATAAGTTATTGTTATTGTATCCTACCTACGCCACTGCAGTTAAAATATCAATAAATTTTAAAAGACAACTAATGTGAATGAAATCTTTGATTTTTTGAGTGTGTAAGGCCATCTGTAACGTCTAGGATAATAATAAAATAACAATAAAACGATAAATAGATAATATAGGAAAGATAAAATTTATAGCTCTACAATGTAGTAAAGTTTATGGATAATTCAGATAGGTATAAAATTCATACATCTATATTGCAGAGAAATGTTGATTTTGTATCTACACTAGAATTTCAATGTTATCATAATAAGAGGTCTGAAAAGTATACTATATCACACATAACTGTACGTTTTCCATATTTTGTTTTCACAAATAGATAGTCAGGAAAGTTAAATATATTATTGTAATATAATTATCTACAACGGGATGGAAGCAATCAATGATTCTTCATGGAATTAGAATAAGCGTTTTTTAAAACAATAACTTTATATTATAAATACTTTATCGCCGTTTTCATTGCAAAATCTAAGCTTTTCTGGGAGTATAAAAATAGCTTTATCGATTTAAAACGAAATTAATAAAAAAACACTTAATTATTATTAAATATCGGCAATGTTCTGGAAGAAAAAAATAAATCAAAAAAATTACATATTCAGTTAGTTATAAAAAAATGTTTCTCATTTCGAACTATACCGTATGGAAGATCAGACTTTTTAATAATTCATACTTTTGATTTAAACAGTTTTGTATAAACAAACTAAATGAAAAAGGTATAGCATTTCAGACATTTGAAGAACATCAAAGTCCAATTAATTAAAACTAGTATAATGCTTACTTAGCGATAATTGTTGTCAGTTTTCATGCAATTGTTGTCAGTTTTCAGGGCATTTTTTGTAGTATTAATAATGCAAAATCATCGCAAACGCATTTGCAAATATACAATTTTGCAATGGAAATGACGTCATATTGGTAACGGTTTTTTTTTTGCCGCAGACAAGGCCACCTTTGTGATGTATTTAAAAGCTTTATTTTATTATAATGAGTAAAGTCAATATTGACTATTATTTTATCTATAATGAATGTTTGAGGTGTCTTAAATTAGTTCCCTCCTTGTTCATCTTAAAAACGGGGCTTAGCAAGAGCGATAAGCCAACCACTAGTCCTGTTCTAGCCCTATCCTTCTATCCCAACTCTCTTCGGAAAAAAGATAGATTGAGCAACTGAGTATCAAGCAGTTATTGTAGAAAACTTCTGTTAAGATACCTCTGTTAGGAATCCATATACATTGAGAGTGGACATGGTAAAAAAAATATGATAGTAAAAAACTAATGAAACACGTGTTTAGCGTAAAATGTACACTTTTATTTAATTGATGTAAGTAAGTTTGGAGGACAGATAAAATAACTTAACTTCACAGTACAGCCGAACATTGGACGTGTCACTTGATTTGTATGACACGCCAACAAGTCTCTAGAGCTTTGTCGTGGAGCTACAAAAATTCTCTACAAATTAAACTCGAATCCAACGCAAAATAAGAAAGAGGAGTAAAAAAAACACCATACAAATGTTGGGTGCCGATAAATTATCGAGGGGCGACATTGTTTCTTTGAATTACTCACTGAAGTAAGGCAGACAACATCGTGTATGTAGGTGGATCGACGAATTGTGGCACCGTGTTATGTAAAACACAACACTCTTATAAAAATACCCAACATAAATTACCGCGCATCAAATATTCTGATTCGAAACATCCACGAGGATTATTTTTAAGTACGTCAATTTTGAAGATTGCCATTAAAAAGATTTCTCTGTAATAACAGTAACTTTTCAAACTTTTACATTTTAAATTCTAAGTCGCTTAAATAAAGCACGATTGATAGTAAATTAATAAGAATATTAAAGGAATTAAATCTAATAGATTCGTAATCATACTTCAAATTTAAGGCAAAAGATAGAAAATTTTACGGATTTAGTAGAGTATACGCTTTAACGCTTTTTTTCTACACTGATACGCTTTCTGTATAATAAACAAAGCTTGTCAGTGCATTAGTATTTTTGGATACCGTGATCCTAGAGCAGTTTATAAATCCTAGAGCCGATCCTGGGCCAGAGTTCAAAGCTATACCGCGTATACTCTATCTATGAAAACGTTTCCCAGCAGCGCGAGATACTTTGCACTCTTAGTAAAATCAGTATAATGTATAATAATCCAAATTAAAATTGTTTTTCGACTTGGTAATGCCTCTAGATTTTATGTCATGTTATATTATATTACTTTAAACTGAATTGGAGAAAATAAAAGCTATAACTGACACTGTAAGCGTACTAATATAATAAATATATATGTATTGATTGAATAGAATTTACTTGTTAGAACTTCATTAAAATAGGATAAAAATAACAATGTATTAAATTTCATTTTTTTTTAGTAAATTGATAGCTATTTTGGGGTCACGTCATCATCAGAACTATAGAACCTTTCATAGTTCTTACGATGTTCGTAGAATTGAATACTTTGCTATTTTTATCCTACTGAAATATATATTTATATATATAAATAATTAAAGTGATTAAAAAAAATTGTATTTAGTGTAAAATATATATTATGTATTCGAATGAAATAACTCTTAAACCGTTATATTGTATAATAAATACCCACCCGCGCGGTGAACATCTTATTGGTAAAACAAACCAATCCAACTATCTTATTGACCAATCAAAAAACGGAGATAAACAATAAATTTTAAACTCTAAACATAATATAATGCCACGGTGTAAGATTTTAACGTCTTAAATAAACAACTGGCCGTATTAAATTCTAATTAAATTGTAAGCTTAGATATTATCAAAGACTACATTTTTATTTGGGTTTTGACACCCAATGAAACTTGATATTTTTCTTACAGAGTGCGCACTTTGTAAACAAATCATTTGTTATCTATTTCCATTGATTTAAGATTTAAAAATGCATGTTTCAAATGAAAAACTATAATTCATGCGCGTGTAGGAAGGTTTGTGACAATAATTTTTAAGATATTATCAGTATCTTACGTTGAGAATGTAGAGATGGAAAATTTATTGGTTTTAATGCTATTATATTGTAGAAATTATACAGTTTCTACATATAGTTATAGTATGGTGATTAAACATTTGAAATACAGTATATAGATGAACGAAAAATAACTTTAAAATTTAAAGAATAGAAACAGTATAATTCTGAATATTTAAACTAGTATTGCTTGCTTGTCTAATCTACCCATAACAATAAATATTCTAAAATGTATTTTTTGTTTGATAAAAAGCATTGTTTTACCATGTCCGCTACCAAAGTGATGCGTACGGCTTACTAACGGATGTATATCAACAGAAGTTTGTTGGTCAACCTCTCTTTTTTCGAATACGGTAGGGATAGAAGGATAGTATTAGCTAATCGCTCTCGTTACGCCCCGTTTTTATGGATAGGATGGGTGGGAGGGAATTTTAGACATCGAAAACGTGACTACGAAGAGAAATCCATAAATCGATTGAAAGATCAATTTATGAAACTGTCCACACCGGGACCGTAGCAGACGACGTTACCAACTTAGTCACAGAGCCGACATAGAAAAAGCATAGCATGTTTTAAAAATGTAGTGATATTTATTGTATACCGATTTTTACATATTTTCTATCAAACGTAATTATTTCGTCGAATGTATTTGAATTATTATCTAATTCAACAATTAGAAATGTAGTCTTCGGCGGGTATTGGACGGTAAATATTTGTTTCCTGAAAAATCAACGTGCGCAGGAGTCCTACATCGTATACTGCGCAAGAGTCCGCGCATAGCCGCGTCAATTGACCGTGAGAAAACCTCGACGGAAATAATTGGCGGGAATATTGTTATTATTGGTAAGTACTACTTGCTCGTAGTTAACTTCACATCGTTCGTTACTTTATCTCGCATTAGTATTGGTTCATTACACACACACACTCGCATGATTCGGTATACCGACGTTGATAATAATGCATGTGTGCGTACGTGTGAATGTACCTTTATATTGATTGTTAACCCTTTCAAAGGTCAGATATGTATTTTACGTGACCCGTTAATAGCATTGTACGGACGGATGACTTAAATATATGCTTTTGAAAGTCATGTCTTTTTTTATTATTTGGCTTGCATAATACTGATGAGAAACTTTCTACTAAACATGTATTTTTGATTGATAATAATTAATCCGAATTTATAATTATACAAGCGGGGTACTTTTCCATTAAAATTTATAGTAAATGTTCATATTAAACGTTTTAATAACCGTGACAATACTTCATAATTAAAAATCGTAATAAAATTTAATAAGAATTTTCCTACCGTGCTATTTTCAAAAGCGGTATTGAACTAAAAGTTTGATAATAAGGTGTAAACATTTCCATTAATTAAGCTCATTTTGCGATAATATTAATTAGTTTTTTTAGTTCGAAGATTGGTCTGAGTACTTGATTTACTCAATCGTGACGTCACTAGATTTGTACGTGTATTGGTGTTCGAATCGGTCTCATTTTCATTTGCTATGCAGAAATATTTTATAGTGCCCGCTTGCAAATATGCAAAGACAGAGTCACGTTTTGCGGTCTGCTCCAAAGAGGTAATACGGACACGGCACGTAAAATGTAGATACATAAACATACATTTAAAGTATTAGTCATACATTAGGTGGCTCGGTATACGGCATACTGATTTCGATTCTGTCGAGTTGGGCCTTGGCTGAGAAAGGGTTAAAATGAAATTTTATATTTTTTATTAAAATATCAGTATTTTCAAATTTGACCAGTCGAAAAGACGTCAATTGATTTTTTTATGAAAATATTTTCATGAATCAAATTTTTGTGCTTTTAATTATGTTTGAATACGCATACGCAGTGACGCTACAAGCAGTCGCGCACGTTTAAGTGAAATTCAAGCTAAAAATAAACTTAATTCATTTTTATTTTTAAAAAATTAATTCTTAAATTATCACAAAATAAAGATCATTAGATTAATGAGACTGTAGAAATCTAATAAAGAGGATTGTGATTATTAGTTTTGCTTAATTTTATCTTTGGTTTTAGTTAATTGCATAAATATTAATATAAAAAATCTACTATTTCGATACCATGTATTTTTTTTAGATTTGACTATATAAAAAAATCCTACAACATACGCTCTGAAAAAAATTGTTAACCCTTAGATTCCGGCATCAAACCATTGATTTTAATTCTTCATACACTAGCCGGCAAAAGTTTTATAACTATGTAATTTGTATATAAAATCGCATTCGTAAGTTACTACTTACAGAAGCTCTTGAGGTTATTGCATATTATGTTATAAAGACTCATAAAGTAGTCATAATGACTTCATCAAGTAGTGTGAATAAAATAATAAAACGGATAGTTTTAAATAATAAAAAAACGAAGATTCTATAAAACTTGCCAACGAGGGTATATCAAATGATCATGCAGATAAGAACGTGTAAATAAGAGTACATGCGCGTAACTATGAGTACTGTAAAATAAATTACAATGGAAATGTTATGATTTTTATTAAATTATTAGAATTTCATTTTTCGGAAAATGTAATAACCAAAATGTTTTTATAATTTAAGACATCGACTGAGGGTGCTTGATGGAATTTCAATAGCAAATTTATCAATATCGAAAGGCGAAACCCGGGTCGTTAGTGACAAAATACATGGAAGTGTACAAAATCTCAATAATCCAAATTCAAAATATTTTTGATTGTTATTACAGTTTTACGTTTGTGAAATACTTCAATTTCATTAAATAATAATTAATTTATTTGCCATAGAAATATATTTCAGTGCAATATATTATTTATTAAATTAGTGAACAAATCTTTTGAAACGAATTAAGGCAATAATACAACGTACAAACCACCACCCGCTACTGCTTGACGTATTCCGTAGTTTAACAACGTTTTTAATTTTTTCCGTAAATGTCGAAGGAAAGTTCGTCAAGATTTTATTGCATTAACTATAGTGTACAACATTTAAAATGGTGCTGGTTTTCTGACTAAAAAGCGTAGTCCGAAAAATTGTATTTGATTTTAGTTAATATCTTTTATGTCGATTATTTAATATTTATTCATAAATTTTTGTTTTAAAAATAAAACACAATTTGTTGTATACTACTTCAACGTGATTATAATGATCAGGACCAGTTTCGCTCATCATGAGCATTATCAACTGGTATATATCAACCTTTCCACAAAGAATTTACAGTTAACACATTAAAACTTTTTAAATAACCAACATATAAATTTGGATTATTGAGATTTTGTACACTTCCATGTATTTTGTCACTAACGACCCGGGTTTCGCCTTTCGGCATCTTCAGGCATTCGAGCGCACGAATGAACTCGAACTGACTCGGGTCGTTAGTGACAAATTACATGGAAGTGTCTCTCAATGTGGGAATCTCAATAATCCAAATTTGATATTGAAATTCCATCAAGCACCCTCAGTCGATGTCTTAAATTATATCAACATATAAATATTTAAAAAGAACTACATGCATTATATATTTATGTTTCAGTACAGGCTAATATAAACAATTGATTGCAAATTTATTAGATACTAATATAAATTGCATTGAAGTCATAACTTAGTGATACAACTCTACGGTGTATGTATGATACCCGTAATGTTTTGTTTGCATTACGCGGTTTACATTGGTAGAACAGAATTCTTTCACACGCTCCGACGCCAATCCATAAATGCGATATTAATTTATGCAAAACATTAACAATTTAGTACGTTAAAAAACACGTCATACACATGTGGAATTTTCACGGTGTCGGAAAATTTCAATTCTGTTTTTATCGAATGTATTTTACACCTTAAAATAAAAATATTTTTAACAGAGCCGAGTACGAATAATTATTGCAGTTCGACATCTTTACAAGGAAGAGATGTAAGCTTTTTTTGATTGCTAAATCACGTGTTTAATATGACACGATTCAATGAATAATTAAAAAAATCTGTCGGCTCCGCGGTGCAACAGCTAACGTCGTTGGCTCATGTCTAGGATTGAAGTGCCCGTACGGACAGTTTCATAAATAAATTTTTCAATCGATTTCTGAATTTATGTTCGTAGGCATGAATGTTTGTGATGTATAAAATTCCCTCTCACCCATCCGATTCTAAAATGTGGCGTAGCGAAGGCGATTAATAAACACTAGTCCTTCACTATCCATATCCTTTTATCCCTACACTCTCTTTGAAAAAGAGAAGTTGAGCAACTGAGTAACAAGCATTTTTCGAAAAAAAAAAATCTATTGAGATACCTCCATAAGAAGGCCATATGCTTCACATTAGTAGTGGACATGGTAAAAAAAATATCAATCTGTTTCTGGGATAGTAACAAAGACATTTTCAATACTTAAATTGTTTTTTTTTATATATTAAATATAATATTTAATTTTAAATAGCCGAGAGATTAGAAAATTGTAGAAAAGTATTCAGCACTATTATAAAAATGAGTGAAATATATGCATCAGAATATTAAAATATTTATTTGTGTATGGTTTTCACTTCATATTAAAATTATTGTAATATCGATTCATTAATTAACACACATAATACATATTATGTTTTATGTTAGAACAAATAAGCGGAAGGTGTAATTAAACGAATAAATAATGTGAATCATGTTTACGCGGTGATGCTTTGATACTCATTATGTACCTTTTAATAAAGAAATAAATGGAAAATGATTTAACCTTTGCCGGGATGTGAGCAATTAAGTTATTCAGTTAATTACGTTTTTAATGCGTCAGTATTTTATGATTTTTTTATCCCTTTCGAATAAAACAAATGTTCACGGAATGATGTAATATAATTGAGGAATATTTACCGATTAATATTGAATGGAAAAATGAATTTTATTTTGCAAATAGCCTTTTTATAAAGAGAATTATATATTTTTGAATTTCATGTAGGTAATGATATTTTTCTTCTTGTAGAATATGTTACGAAAATCAAGTGTTTTATATTATTTGATTCAATTGGCGGTTTTTTCAAATTGGAAAAACTTTGTTCGGTCTGGATAAAAGTTTTTGTTGAAAAAAAAAACTTCTGTACCTCTATCACTACATTTCCAGGGTACTCAATAATGTACCTGTGACCATTGGTGGATGGTCCCATTAGCGCACACGTCTTTAATTCAGTTTTCAATACTGATTTTACATGAAATCCTTATGATATTGCAACAATTGTTTTAATTGAAATAATAATAATAAATGCAATAGTTACATATTTTTAAAATTTATTATTTCATTGGAATGTCTTCGACATTAAAAATGGGATATTTGTGATCAAAGAGATTTAAAATAGAGAGTAAATTTATGTATGTACGGAATATGAAAATCTCAAATAATTTTTGCGACACTTTTTGCTATGCGCATGGGGCCTTCCATATGCTTAATTCACCACTGCCCACAAGACATTTTAGCGTGTTACACTAAGCACCAAGCGAACTTTATTAACACATCCAGTTTTATATGTTTTCAAATGGTTGATAGAAGTGTTCCAGGAGAAATGAATTACGTAAGGCGACCAGTCACAGCTATTGAGCATTCGTTGAGTAAAACTGGTCCTAACGTCTACACACAATTAACATGTAAAAACTGTGTTTTTTTAAAAATTGAAATCTTGCCATGAAAAATTAATACATAAAACCATCAAAATGATTAACACGAGTAAGTAGATAGCCAACAATTCTTCCACAGTTTATTGTCAGTGAAATACTATCGATTTAATTTTTTTCTAATAACACTAATTGCGTTGCGTGATGCACGCTAGGTAAGGGCACTTAATAAGTATTATGAAAACGATTTCAAAGACAATGTTCATTTTAATTAAAATAATTAAACGGTCACACATTTAATTATACACATAATAAAACATATAAATTTAATTCATGTGATACTCATCATATAAAAATATTATGTGATGCCTGATTATCCACAAGAAGAATACCTCATAATTAATTATATACGTATTTTCTAAGTATTTAAATGGCGTGGCGTGATACGTAGCTATTATATTCCTTGTGTAAGGGGGGACAGCACGATATCGATATCCAGGAAAGGATACAGGTATATATTATAATATATATAACAATGTAATATAATATATTAACTAAGATTATACGAAGTGAAACACAGTTTTATATTAATTGATTATTAAAGTCAGATTTTTAAAATATGTAAGCAAACTGTACAAATTTATTGAACAATTTTTAACAATAAATTTTTCATTTTATATGTATTTTTATATGTAATCGAAAAAATTTAACAACTTATTAAAAGTATAAAAAATAATCAATATTTTAAATTTACAATTATAGCAGCTTTTCAAGCCGAAATAGTTGTCACAAATGACCAGGACGGGTTGAAACTGAACCTAGTTAAAGTATATTAAATATCTATAAGGTAGTACAAACAACTCTCTCTGTCAGTGCATGCGCAGATATAGTGTATGTGAGCGTAAGTTATGAGTGAATTTTTAATGCACATCATAAACACACTCCGTATGACTCTGTCTGCGTATGCATATCGAGCGTATTGAGCGAATGTAACACTGCTAAGTAATAATTTGGAGAAGAAAATTAAAAAAACGGAAGCTTACTTACATATAGCTCACTAAAGAATAGGAATAAATCGATTAATATCAGAATACTACAAGACTTTTACTAAATAAAATTTGTAATAATTTGTATTTGAATGCTAATTATGTGGATTAGTATAAGTGAAATAATTTGAAAAAAATATTAAATCATTAAGCACTTACACAATATCATTATGCTAATATAACGAGTAGTGCGCAATCGAAATAAGTGCTGAATTAATCAAAATTAATTGTCAGGCTGAAATTATGATTAATGTCTTCTAGAAATTAATTAGATAAAAGCTGATGATGATTATGACGAGAGATTGAAATAAAAATGACAGGTATTAATGGTGAGTGTGGATTAAGCCAGCGATTCTCAAATTCTATCAACGAATTCGCAACTACCGGGTATTTTAATTGGAGATGGAAAAATATCTTTAATTAAGTGGCATAGTACAGTAAATGTTTCTAGTAAGTATTTTTTTAAGTTAATAAATCTGATTTTATTTGACCATCTTGAGTATATACAATTAAAATAAATAATTATATTATTACACTAGCAGTTTGAAATATTCTTTAATAAGTATCATCCGACGTAATGTATATGTATCGAAGGTATTGATGAAATTAAAAGTCGGGGGCTTTCAACTTTGGAAATGTGTGGAAAGATTCACCACTAGCATTACTTATTACTTGTGTGGAATAGAAATAAATTTAAGTTCACATTTTATGTCGACAAAGTAGACGCCGTTTTTTTAGGAACATATTTTGTAATGAAAGGTTAGTACCAGTTTCAATTATGTCGTCAGTATTGTAACTTATACGGCTGGGTTCAATTAGTCTGCTACCGGCTTCACAACATAAGCTTAAATCAATTTTCAGCTATAATTAATTAATTTGACAACGAATTGACTGTAACATTAAATATTGGGAATAAAATGGTACGTATATATTAAAACAAATAAAGTATTGCTACGTCTTAACATCAGCAATGTTTGAAATGCATTGGTATTGATATAAAGGCATGGCAGTCGTTTTCTGAAATGCAACTATAAATTGCACCCCAGGGCGATTTGCAAAATGCAGTTAACTTCATAAAATAAAGCTAGTTAAGTAGATATATGGTAATATTAACATAGACCAGACGTGGCCAACCAATAGGCCATTTTGTTTTCACATCAATTCACGTAAATAAAACACATGTATACGTCAAATGAACATGTCATACAAAGATGTTTCAATGATTCGTATTTTGAATTAAAATAATACAGTAATAACATGAACTCAAACAAAATTGATCAAAAAAAATCGGATAAATCTAAGAATAGTAAATCTTCTTTTAAATAAATCCTCTTCAAAGTCATGTTTTAGAATGGTATAAGTATGTCGGGTCGTAGGCATGGATGTTTGGGATGTCTAGAATTCCCTTGAAAAACAGGGTGTAGCTATAGCGATTACCTAACTACTAGTATTGTCCTCCCCTACTCTCTTTGAAAAAGATAAGTTGAGTAGGTGAGTAACTAGCAGTGCTCGTAGAAAAACTTATTTTGATATACCTCTATTAGGAGTCCATATTCTCCATATTGGGAGCGGACATGGTAAAACAAATAGATGAACGCAAATTTTCTTATAAACCATGCTTAGATAAATTTAGGATTGCATTTATGAAAAATATTTTATAATATCTTACTTCGTAAATTATATTTGTCGTATTTGTATCTTCTATATAAACGTTAGACACTGTTTACTGTCTGTCAGTTCGAGTCCATTCATGTGCTTGAATGCCTGAAGATGCCGAAAGGCGAAACCCGGGTCGTTAGTGACAAAATACATGGAAGTGTACAAAATCTCAATAATCCAAATTTAATATTGAAATTCCATCAAGCACCCTCAGTCGATGTCTTAAATTAAATTAAATTAAATTAAATTAAATTAAATTATATTATATAAAAGTCATAATAATTTGATAATTGCAACGAATGAGTTTTATGTAATATTAATTTATAAAAATTACCAAAGATAAGTAATGTAGATATATTTTTAAATCTTTTAATAAAAATAAAATTAGCAGATAAAAGAATTGGTTCACTACAACTGCTTGAAAGTAAACTAATTGTCTAAAAGTTTTATAATGTATCTAATTTATATTAGGTATGTGTATTATATATCATACTTAACGACTTGTGAGTAAAGTTTTCAATTGACGATAACGTCACATCGCGTGGTGATTGGTAGAGATTTCTGAAGTTAATAGAATGGTACTAAATATATGTCACAAGGAAATGAAAGTGTTTTATATAGATTGCTATTTTAAAAACACGTAGGTGATACATTGAAAGTCTACATGGCTTGACTTGACATATAACAGGATGAATTGAATGTTAAAACTACTGAATATGCAGAAATGAATTTATTTGAAAATAGGCATTGGTAAATGAATTATATATGGAAAATAAGAGTATTAGATAGTATTGTAAGATATATGTCTGAACACATTGGAAAATATGAATGCCCAAGTACAAATGCTATTGTTTCACTGTCTTGAAGCTCGAAGATCGTTTTCGATTTTAAAGCATTTTGATTTTCTCCTTTTGGGGACGAGTTTAAAATCCTGAAATTGTCAAGACTTTTAACTTACATGTTGTCAATTTTTATCTACGTTGCCGAAACCATAACCAAACAGTTGTATTTGCATAATTTAAGACATCGATTGAGGGTGCTTGATGGAATTTCAATATCAAATTTGGATTATTGAGATTTTGTACACTTCCATGTATTTTGTCACCAACGACCCAGGTTTCGCCTTTCGGCATCTTCAGGCATTCGAGCACACGAATGGACTCGAACTGAGAGACAGTAAACAGTGTCTAACGTTTATATAGAAGATACAAATGCGACAAATATAAAATTTTGACAAACAACACGATATTTTAACACTAATTTACTGTAGAGTTCAGAAAGGCGAAACCCGGGTCGTTGGTGACAAAATACATGGAAGTGTACAAAATCTCAATAATCCAAAGTTGTATTTGCGTTGGTCATTTATGTCACTGGTTGGAAAAGCCGTTCGGCTGATCAATGCATTACTTGAAGAGGTGGACATTTTCAGCAATGAACTGTGGGTATTGTTTTTTAAATGTTAATAATATTTGTTTTTTTTTTCTTCTGTTTTCTAAATTAGTAAAAATGTTTGTATTACCATTAATGTACTGTATGAATGAATGCGCATTGGCGTCAATTTACAAATAAATAAAAATAATTAATCTATAATTTTGTGACGATAATATTTGAATACGTGAATTCATATGGGACCATTTTTTAGAAAATAAAACACCATTAAGGGTTCAGGTAAAGGTTCCTTTTTGGTTGAATACGGTATGTGGTAGCTTACATTGTTAGATGTATAATTTGATAAAATATAATTACGTTAAATGGTATAAAAACCACAAGACAATTGGATCCAAAAAAGATGCGAGACAAATAATTATCGCTCGAGAGAAAAGAGAAAAAAAAAATGGTTGCAAGAAGATGGGATATAATTGTTAAGCCAATGACTATACAGTTTTTAAGGAGTCTCGTTTCAGAACCACTGCCCTTTAACAAAAAAATACCTAGCTTTATTTATAGTTTCGTGCTTTGGTTATAAGTTAAAATATTACTTTAAAACCAAGTATTTTGCGGAATGGTAATCGTCGATTCCCATTATCATCTTTAATAAATGATTATTAAACTTACTTAGAAATACAGAATTTCATATGGTTGATGCTCGTCAAAACTGCATTTAATGTATGTTTACCTGAAAAAAGAGAGAAAACAATATTAAAAATTATGTCACATATTATAGGTGTATTATTACTCTTACAAAAACTGTTCTAAGGTGTAAGCTGTCAATTACTGTTGTAAAGGTATTATATTTAAAAAAAAAAATTGTTTTTTACTTTGTACTTTCATATTTTTATAATGATCAGGACCGGTTTTACTAATCACGAGCATTAGCAACTGCTGCACAAAATTGTGAAAGTACAAAACAAATTGTTTTTTTAATTTTCAAAATACAACTTATATAAAGTAAAACAAAGTTTTGTTTATGGAAGCCATTCTATATATATTAAATTAATTTGTATTACGTGATTAAACGTTAAAGGAATGCTTTGTATTTGATTTAAAAGTACGGAATAAATTCCTACATTTTTTAAAAATAATTTAATTAAATCAATATAGCAGGCATTTCGTAATCGTATATTTTCTCCCACTTTACAGGCTGTGGAGTTTAAGGGGTTTTGAAAAGAAGCGAAGATCCCAGTGGCGCCAGGATTTGACGGTGCAAAAAGGGACCGACATTAATGAGTGATAATTTCGATTTTTTAGTATTTCGTATTGACCAATTTTGTAATTAAAAAAAGTGATGATAACTTTAAATGAGTTTACATTTTATTGGAGTTAATGATTTTGTTGCTGCATGGCAATTATACGGGCTTTCGGTGTCTTTGTTTCATTGATGAGTTGATGAGAAAAAAGGTAACCTTTTTTGGAAATCATGTTATTTCAATTTTATTTATCAATGAATAAAATAAATTTGCTTAAAATGCTTTTAGATATACTAGTAGCTGAAACTAAAATTTGAAATATTGAGAGTTAAATTTTATATATTTTTAGATATTTTAAATTGAATATCTATAAATTTTTTTTGACCGTTCAGGCTTTTTTTTTAAGAAACATAGTTTAAGCCATCAATTCAATTAATTCATAAATTAGCTATGTTAATGCAAAGGTGTTAAAAGCTTTGATATAGCTTTGTTATTCAGTATTAGGACGACGTTTTTATTTTTAGCTAACTTTTTAAATATTTGAAGAGAGAATTTAGTATTTTACTTTTTGATTAAAAAGAAAAAACTGTAATAAACATTTTCATAATATGTAGATTAATTTTTAGTACACTGAACACATTAAAAGTTTACAAGAATATTATCCTCATTTTTTGTGTACTATCTATCATTGTTTGTATCTTACCACCGCCCCACGTCCAGTAGAAGGAAACAAACCCACCCTACCCTTCATTTTTAATTTAAGAATTAGAATCAATGAAAGTGTCAGTCTAAAGATGCTTCTTAAAGATGCGAAACGCGTTACATCAGTAACATAGCCAGTCGAATAACTAAGATATCAATTTTAATTTTATGTTAAAATGAATTGCCACTTTGTTACAGCCGAATCCATTAAGAATATCTTCAAGTTTACATGACGATAAACATTGATTTTACATTAATAATAACGTATTTTATAGTGCAAAACATTCTAAACCTAGCGATATTGGGAAGTTTACGTCAATTAGTAAATTAATAAAGTCTGAATATTATAATAAGTAGAATAATTTTAAATTGATTTTACAACTAAAATTACTAAAAAAAATAGTCCTAATTTTGTTGTAAATAATTAACCATTGTGTATGAAAAAAACACTTTTTATAAATTGTAATCATCCAACATTTTAACAATATCAAACGCGTGATATAGTCTGTCACGAACGGTAACAACTAACAACAGCTCAAAAGTTTGTATATAATTAAAATAAAAAAATGATAAAACCACCTCAAAACATCGATGAATTATATTGTATTAAAAAAATGTTGGCGTGCTTGAGGACACGATATTCACGCCACGCCGGCCGCTTCGTGGAAGAAAAATTAAAAACGTTAATTGCGATCGAAACGTAATTATTTAATGTTTAATGGTCGATAATAAGATTGGGTTTATAAATACGGACCTACTTACTGAAAGAGTTAAAAAACACATATAGTGTGATAGTGGTTGTAAGTACAGAATGTGGCATAAAGTTTGACATACAAAATGGGTTTTTTCTTTCAAAAACACAATTTGTTTTAATTCCTCATTTTTATAACGATCGCGATCGATTTCGATCATTACTACCTGATGGTGACGTTGTTTTTTGATGAGTTCAGCGGTTACAGAAATAAATATTTACGTGTAAGAGTATCTTCAGACTAAATTATATATTTTTTCCATAGATTTAGGCACATTAAATATCATGTCAGATTTGTGTAGCCTTTACTCTCAGTCTTTCCGATTAATAATTATATTTTACAAGTTAATAATTAAATAAATTAGTAACATATTGAATATAAATTTTCTTTTATATAAATGAAAATAAATAGGCACTTGCCTTCTAAATATATAAAGCCAGCATTTTGTATTTTTTCCTGAAGATTGGCTTGATAGGACAAATATTTAAATTGTCAATGTATGATTTCATTTATTCGTATTTTCTGCAAAACTTTTATCAAAAATTGTATTTAGTACTTAGTATGTGTGTAAAGTTATTTATTATGAATAACTTTTTTAATTAACTTATAGTTTTGTTATAAAAGCTATAATTTTCCTCTTTCAACTTTTAGTCAACATTTGTATCATGGATGAAAACATAGTTTATATATTCAAAATGTTATCTATTTTGGGTCAATCTACACAGAAAAAAATGCGCCACAGACACTGCCTCAAGATTAAAGGACCAAATAAGAACAATTTCAAAACCATTTCGAAAAATCAAAAACGACAGAAAACCTAATTTTGTTCTAAGAAGTGTAATTTGTACTATTAAAATAATTTTGTACGAGATAATAAGGGGATGAGAATTAATCTCGGCTCTTTTGGTACCTTTTTTTTCGTCAGTTTGTAACATTCAAATCTTAAATTACTACCCGAGCGGCGATTACAATGTGTCGATTTCGTCGACCGCATAGTTAGTCCGCGTCTTAAATGCGGTATTTTGAATGGTGCAAAGGTATAATGATGGAAACACTTCAAATTTTGATACATTTTATTCATGTGTCTGTGTTTTGATAAGCATGTGTTTGTAAACATAGTTAATTCTAGAATGTGTATGTGAATATATTTAATTTGAATTTATTGCATATTCTAAATTTGAATTTTAGAATCGTTTTGTCAATGGTCCATGTTTAAAACACATTATTTGACAGTTTCCTCATTGAACTGGTCATTGAATTCGATTTTTGAAATAAATATTCTACAAAACTTATTAGAATTATTTGAACGAGTTTTCATTAGAAATATTCATGTTGTATAAAAAGTTTTTTTCTCTACTTCTTTCGTTATCATCGGAATATTTTTAGGAAGCTGTCAAGCTATGCATAATTTTTCACCTTCTTTAATACAGTTTTTGTTTTTTTACAATATTATGACTGACCAAAAAGTGACCCCTATTAATAGTAAGATGCGTGACGACTTTGATATGCGCATTGTTTCCATAATGAGTGCGTGTTATAAAATATCACTCTCGCAGCCATGTTAAGTGTTGTTTTTTCGTAAAATTCTCCTCACCTGACCGATCGGATTGGATACCCATCCCAATCAAAGTAATTACATAAATCAGGTAAAGTCAGAACAAAACATATCTGAGCCATATTGATCGAACGTCCATCTCGGATCAACTGGCTCGTTTATTAAATACCTCCGGAGACTGTCAAACTTTTTCGTATTTCAAACACCAATTTTTTTTTGATGAATCAGACAAATACATCGATATTTTTTCATTTGGGTAGCTCTACGGTACATATTATTACTATTTGTATATTTTAAGCAAAATAGAAACAATTTTATTTACGACACATACTGTCATCTTATCAAGCCAAATTCGAATTTTTGTTTTTGAAAAGTATTCAGAAAGGAAATAAAATTTATCAAAATTAATATTACGTAATACTTATGATTGAGTTTGTCATAGTTCAATATAATACATTAAAAAAGGGCAATTTTATTCAGTTAAGTTTCATTTATACAGAATTTTCTCAAACGTAGATGCGTAGTTTTTAAAATGAATTTTTATAGTTTCAGAAAAATGGTTTAAGCTTAGATACTTGGTTTATATGATCATTCTTTTTTGATCAAGGCTTACAAATAACTTAGATTTAAAAATAAATGTATGTATACATTACGTTATACGCTCATGCATATATAGACACTAACATACAGTAAATATGCGGAACTATTAGTTTTTTTTAATTTGAATACTATCGTAGACATGAAATATCAGTACTTACTAATTTATAGTCTAACCAATACACACGTTATATTATAACTTTTGACTAAATATTTTTAAATTTTTGTCATCGTTCCCTTTGATTGCGCGCCACACTTTTAGAACACCCCTTTTATATGATACATTTTAATTACAGGCCCGCGGCAGTTTTAATTTTTGTTCTCCTCCATACTTTATTGGGACGGATAAACAACGCAACAACATTCATTATTATTTTTTGGTTTAACATCGTTTTTCGAAAAATAAAAAAAATCAAAAAATTATCCACGATTTTTATCCTTTGTGATTACCGGAGCTGGCCGCTTATCCCCTCGAGTGTCGAAGGGAGTCATTATTGTGAATATTTTCGATCAAGGAATAATAAATACCTATCTGCGATATTTATTGTCCCGCGAATTTTTCATACACCCTTATAATTATAATCTCTCCGTCACGAAAGGGTTAACTTTATCTTCGTTTTAGGGATAAGTAAAGTTCGTTTACAATTACAAGATTATGACCAATGAATTTAATAAAGTTACGTATCAATATTTGAGTTTGTTCAACTTCTTTTAATAGTAAAGAGTCATGGCAGATAATTAGGGTTTTTTTGTTTGTTATGGTTAGTGATAACTTACTATGTATTCATAATAACAAATAAGCTCAAAAAGCGGTGGTGGGCAATGTTTGAACACGTATATTTATATATTATATTTTATATTAAGTATTGTCTTCTATGGGTTTCAATGTCGTGCAAACCGATAAATGAAAATATAATGACGATGGACAAAGAATCTTTCAGGTAGAAAAACGTTTAAATTCTCTTAAATTAAAAAAATTTCAATATTCAAGAAGAATATTAAATGGTTAAGGAAAGATTTATCGGCGTCCGTGGCGCAGTTGGTAGCGTCGTTGGCTACGATTACGGATATCTCGGGTTCAATTCCCGGTGCGTACGGTTTTCGTAAATTGATCGATTTATGGATTATGTCAAAAGCTTCCTCGCACCCATCCGATCCTCATGGGGCGTAGCGAGAGCGATTAGCTAATCACTAGTCCTGTCCTAGCCCTATCCTTCTCTTCCTACTCTCTTCGAAAAAGGGGGTTGAGTAATTGAGTAAAAAGCAGTTCTGGTAGAAAAAAATCCTGTTGAGATACTTCCATTAGAGGTTATATGCTCTACGTTGGGAGCGGACATGGAAAAAAAAGAAAGAAAGATTTATAATAGTTTTTAAGGGGAATTATCGTTGAGTTGCAAATCTATGATGAAGTATTTCAACAGTAACACGATATTGTAAATTAATGCAACAAATTTACCTCTCAATTCTCCAATTAGTATATAATATTTATGTTTCCTATTAACTTGGAGATTTTATAATTCCATAAAACTCTAATTCCATAGTTTCAATACATCAAAGGCCTTTAAAATTATTAAAAAAAGGATTTATTTGACATTCTTATTAATAAGAAACGAAAAAAAACAACTCAACGTCAATTATAAGTGTCTTCATAATAGTTATTTTGAAATCATGTTTTATTTGCGTTGCTCATTAAAAATTCACTGTCATTTTAACACATTTGTGTTATTTATATTATCAATTAAACAGTTAACGCTAATTGCCATTATACAAGACGTGTGAAAATACATATAGTAACGATGTCCACATTAATTAAATTTCCGATAATTACTTTATTTTTTTGCGGAAAATTTCCGTCACTTAATAATTATTGTTTGTATTACGGTTTTAATATTAATGGCATCTATTTTTCGGCTTCATATTATCATTTTTTGAAAAATAGTTTTGTTAGCAGATAATTAATTATTTCGGTAACTACATGATGGTAAGGTAATACTGTCAGGAACATATTAAGTATTTGGGCAATCAACAATAATAGGGCGATAAACCAATACTATGTTTTAAATCATTCGAAAATTGAATTTACTTAAAACAATGATTACTTTCAATGAAGAGTGTTAACTCTACTGTCTTTTTTATGAAATGTTTTTAAGCAAAGTATTATTGTTAATTAAACATTATATGAAAACATTATTACTACCTTGTCTCATAATTTAAGGGGGGGAAAGCACAGCAGAGATTATTTTGGCGCTACAACATACATAAGTGATAAACAATCTTCCAAGGTATTGGCTATTGGCTATCTACTACAAATGGTGATAGAGAGATGTTCCATGACTTGGTGGCCATCTTTGATAGAATACGGCAACAAAAGGGAAGGGTTATTGTTAACTTAAAACGTTACTGGCTTCTTTTTACACGAAACAATAATTATCAAATGATCAATTAAAAAATATATGCATCGTTATTTTGTACTCAGTTGATTTATTTTATTAGTTAACATTGTTGACAGTATTGCATGTCATCATTGTTCTGGCCCAACCTCTTATTTGCATTCGTATGACTTAATCAATATCTTCATTGAGATAAACAATTTCTATAATAACCAATGTGAAAAAAATACAAATATTGTAATAAGAAGCAATACGATAAATTAATACTCAATTCTTAAATTATTTTTTGCAGAATCATTGTATGTAAACACGTTGCAATAAAAACCACATTAAACGAAATTAGCAGTAAAAAATAAATTGTTCATTTTATTGTTGATTTCGGCTGTAAATTTGACATTTGGATGGTATTCGCTAATAACCGTCGGAATAATCCAGTGTATAATTAACCGTCTGGCCGCAGCACGTCCGATTCGACCAATCAAATCGCCGTATTACATTTCCTATTCCATAATCGGTGCGGTTTAGCGATCGTGACCCGCGAAATGTCCGCATCACATCCTCGTAGTCTTCATCAAAATTATTTATGGGGTAAAATTAACATCGGGCAATTTTATTTATAGTGGGAATGCACGCACACACCCGAGACACCTGTGCATGTGGAGATGAACTTATTGGTGTTGGCGTCGTGATATCTTTTCAGGCAGGTGTGGTCAATTTGTAGCTCGCGGGCGCGAATCGACCGTGTAATACGTTACGTATTTTAAATTTTTATTTCAATCTGTGAATATCATTAAAAATAAATCAGAAAAAAGTGCAAAGTAAGCAAGTTTAAAATATACGGTGAAATTTAACATGTCTTTAACTGTTTAACAATGAATTTAAAGTAAAGGAAGTAAATTTGTTGTAAAAACTTTTGGCATTGCAAAAATTACATCCCTATTTTTCTTTTTAAAATACTGCAATTTGCCGAGAGTTGGAGAAAGAGAATTGGATTTTTACTGAATTAATAGAGTACAAGTTGGTTGCCCCACCCCCACTCTTTATGTATATGGCCACCGTCCATAACGCAAAAACGATCAAGAAAAGAAAAGACTCTACTCCTTATGTTCTTGGCCAGATGCAGAGCTGCACGGGATCGATCATTTAGCCATGCACTATTTGAATTAGTAAGAAGACGTCAAAGTCTACTTTTAATTGAATTGTATTTTTTTTAAATAAAGAGCAATTGGTTTGTACTACTTTCACATGTTTAAAATGATCAGACCGGTTTCGCTCATCACGAGCGAATTGACAGTTAACACTTTAAAAGTGAATTGTAATTTTTTGCAATTTTTTGCTGTTATTAAATTAGATGGTATGTTCCAAAGGTTTACAGTTAGCAGGGAGGTAATCGAATCGAACAATTATTTTTATTTTTTCGTATAATTACTGTTTATTTCGACACGTTTTTTTCTCCTCAAAACTGACTTACGTTTGTGTTCGAAACGTTTTGATCTCAACGATACTTATAATTCTTTTATGACAAATGAGACGTAATATGACATGCCCTGTGGTGTTTTACTACACCTGGATTTTAATATGATTTTGATAAAGAGGAAGAATGTTTGTATGTGTTTTGGCGTGAGTTTGATCAGTAGAGGCGAGAGAGCATATTCGTGATACAAAAAAAGATCCTTGATAAGAAATACTTACAAAATTATAGTTAAGCTCATACTGCATGAGCGAAAAAAAAAACAAAATGGCTTTATTAAACAAGATTTAATATTACCATTTAGTAATGTCATACAAAATTATCTGGTCATATATTTTTTAGGCTTATTTACGACGAACACCTTAGAAATCGAAGACAACATATGGAATCTTTCTTCTTTTAAAGTGAGGACTTAGAATGCCAATAGTTGATGACTTTAAAATTGTTCACCAACATTGCATTCCTTTAACGAAATATTTTACTTGAGCTTAAGTGAGTTCAGATGAACCTCTACGTAATTATTGAAAATAGATTTTGACATAGCTCGCTTTCCGATATGTATTTATTTACTTAACATTTTGAAATCCAAATCGGTGAATAAATACCTAATTTTGATGAACTGTGAGTCATGAGTTTTAAATATTGATTGAAATTATCGGTCATGTTGTGTGAGTTGAACAATGACTTTGTATTTATTTGATGTAATGCGGTATTCAATTGAGATATCTAGCGTGAAATTAAACTTGTAAATAGTTTTGGATCAGCTTTAACACAAGTTTTTGCTGAAGCATTTTAATTATAACGCTTTTCATGAATAAGCTTTTAGAGAGTTTTAATTTTTTCAAAGCATTTATCCAAAGTGTGTGTTTCTTGGGAAAAAAATATATTGCTTTTTAAACGATAACAAGTTTAAAATATGCAATATATGAATCATTAGTACTATATTTTTCACCTAAAAATCTTTACTTAGCATTCTTGGCAACCAACAGCAATATCATTTACCATTTCTTAATGTATAATGTCACTGAATTTGTCAATGATTCGTTTTTGAATTTTAACTATTTCAATGCCAAAGAAGCAACTGCTAGATATTGAAGGACCGTAATTAGTATTTTTTGTATTTGGTTGATCAATAGATTAAAAAAAAGTTATTTTTATTTACGATTTTTTATGGAATATTTATGATTGTATGCTGATGTTAACCATTTTTTATTGTTTTACTAACGGACATATTACATAATTAAAATTATAACTAGGTATATTTTTTTATTGCTGTTTTTAATAGTAGAATTTTTTTCCTTTATAATTACGGTTGGCAACACAACAAAATATTTTTTAATTACCTAAACAGAAGCGAAAATATAAAATACTGTTCTACCCACTTCAATTAAATTTAATAAAATTAATATGCTAAACTATCCCCCGAAAAGGTTTCAATTATTAAACTGGTCGACGGGAAGAATGTAATTTAAATTCTTGTCTGTCAAAATTTAAAAGTCAAATTTAAGAGTAATTAATAACCGGGCACGTTATCAATCAATTTGAATAATAATTGATACGCTCCGACTCACCAATTATTATAAGTTGATTTGAGATGTCTTGTTTTTGACCGCGAGCCTTGAAATGATTAGGCCTCCCTCAATTAACGCATACCGCAGTAATTTCATATACCTACGACATCCAATTACAATGATGGAAACGCAATGTAACAATATAATGTACATACATCGAGATAAATATTACATATCTATTATATATAACATGAGTTTACAGTTTTAGGAATAAAGTTGTTCATGCAAATTATAACAACGTTTTCTATAGTTAAGATTAGGGCAATAATCGGATAGTTAATTACATTTATATGACTTATCAATCTGAGAAACTGTGAAGAGAAAAAAATCGTTAATTAATAGGAGTGTTTTTCTTTTTTTTTATTTACGTCAAAATAAATGTACTATGTAATATTTAGGTATCATTTTTTGAGATAGTAATTCTATTGAAATGCTTGCAGCGAGTTCGTGAAAATGCATGTCGATAATACGAAAATACCTATCAACTGCAATAGCGAAAAGAGCGAGCGCTCTATTGCTTTATGAAATAATATAATATATTGTCTGTTTAATTTACGGGGCCGGTTAATAGTCTAAGATTCGTGCAGATGCCGAGACATTATCGGCCCCGAGTAACGAGAGGGTCGTTTTTATAACGCCACAACGGCTGTTATATCCGTGTCTATATCTGAGCATTTTACGTAGACGATTCTTGAAAATACGTCATACTTTCAATAATTGATTTGGCTAAAACTAACAAAAGTTTGTATAAAAAATACGGTAATTGTATTTGCGTTCATGTTTTTTCACACGGTAAAATACATGTAACCAAGTTATTATTATTTAAGATGATTTTCAGGCGATAAAAACTTGATAAATATATTTCATTTTATCTACAATAATCGATAGCCTGGAATAACATGGTTTTTGGCGGAGTCAATCTACAGTGTAATCAAATATTTTTATATCTTCAAAAGAGCTATGAGTTTGAAAAGAGAAGCAGTCACTTTCAGTATTGTAATGCATATAAAGGTTACGATTTCTTAATTTTTGAACTTATGCATTATGTAAGTCTTCATTTAAATTTAAAAAAACATAATTATACCTATTGAATTTTAACCGAAAACAGGGCATACCAAGAAAATAAGGCGCTAATTAAATAAACACGACATAATTTCAAAAGACGAATTAAATAATGACATGTAGAGATAAATTAACATCCAGGCGTAAATCAATTTCACGAGATCTCAAAAAAGTAAATATACAGAATAACGTTTAAGTTTTAAATATCTTAGATGACAGGTTTTTAAAATAGAAGACCAGTTACGTATATAATGTAAGTAATTGAGTATTTATCGTTTACTGAAATAAACAGTTATTAGATTATGTTTACTAAATCTATTAGGTATTTTATATGATGTAACATGAAGACATATCGTCGCTATTCTGGAAGAAAAACACTAAATCGAAAAAATGAAATATTGAGTTAGTTATCTTAAAATGTTTCTTATTTCAAACTTTAACGTATGGGAGAATAAACTAATTTTTGTAAATTATAGTTATAAGAAAAGGTATAGGTATAAGTTATAAGATAAGATTTCAAACATTTGACAAACTTCAAAGCCAAATACTCAAAACTAGTAAACTAGTATTTTTCAGTTAGTGTTTTCTTCCAGAACAACGACGATATGTACAATAAAGACAAGACTGTTATTTGATCAGTAACTAAATGTATAATGTTAACTCAACCATGACCACTCCCAATTTTTTAAATAGAGTATTTAAATCATAGGTTCCTAGAGTAGTCCATATAGACTTGCAGGGGTCCATGTCATGGAGAAAAAAATGAAGGTCCACGGATCGGATTCCATTTAGACGCATAGTAATTGATTGTCATATTACAAGAAGAACTGATTGGATTAAGTACAAAATGAAAAATTTAAAATGCACGGAAAATTTAAAAAAAAATGGCAATTGGTCACCTGTGATTTAAGTAGAAGTTTTATTTTCATATGCGAACTGGTTGGTATTTAGTCATTCGACCTCCCCTTTTCAGAGAAGAGGGTTGAAGTCAATTTAAGCATCGTAAACATCTATGTCTTCTAACTTCTAACCCATAAATCGATTGAAATTTCAATTTATGAAATTCCTCTAAAGCCCAAGAGCGTTCATCATTCGTCTTCAGGTTCGACATACATAAACAGTTTTTAACTATTTAAAAAAAAACAGAGGGTAAATAGTATTGGTAAGTATATGTGGTTATGATCGTTGTTTGTAAATTACTGACCATTCAATTCAGCAGTTAGTAGTAAAAATATTGACGAATGAATAGCGATAGTTACTATTTTTTATGTATTCCCTTCAACTTTCTTATTAATTTACTGACCAAAAATTGAATTAGATACTGGCCTTTCACAAAAAGTTCTTATTTTATTATACATTTATAAAATGAAGGTGCATTAAACATTTTTCGTTTTTTGCACACCTACGCAGATTTTTAATGAACGTAAAATTAGCAGTTCGCAAGGGCTGTATTTCGTTTTAACGCCTTCGCGATATTAAGATGGCTGTCACCATAATTTAGCAGTATTGTACTTATGTACTTAATAAAGTAAATCAAGATTCATAGTGTAATAACAGTGTGTTCCCAAAAGTAATCTGTAATACTTAAATGACTATTAATTGTGTCAACATTTAGCAAAATATTTGAATCTAGAATATATTAAGATTCAGTTATTAACAGTGCAGTCAATTTTAAAGAAATATACAATGCGAAGCCAAAAATTTAATTTTAATACTTAAAATTTTAAGTAGGTGGTCTAGCGTACATAAAAAAGACTTTAAAACATGTATAAATACATAGCTACCAATAGCTACCTACTTCAAAATATATTTCATAAAAGTATGTTGTCAATATTGAATTTGATTTATAAACTCGTAGCTATGTTTTCTTCATTAAGATATACATTTTACAATACATGAATACTATTGTTGTTGCTCGACGTTCTTGAGATATTCTTATTAAGATGATGTGATATTAACTTTGTGTCATCATTTTAGATAATGGTGAAATGAAATGAAAAAAAAGGAGGTAGTATTCTAATATATCAACGATTTAGATTGAATTTAATATATTTGGCAAAAAGTTATTTGGTATTGATTGATTAAGCATGTTAATTTCAATGTATATTTAGTATGCACCCTGTACTTTCAGTTAGAGATAGAGGCTCTCCCTTGCGATTATTTATTTGCCATAACAATAATAAAATTACATACGTATTTATATACTATGCGAATGTTTATAAATAAATAAATGAAATAATGCAGTGAATGCATTTCAGCCACACACACGACAAAATCCAGCCCACGCGCAGGCGTGCCAACCGCCTCGGACAAGAGTTTATAAATCACGCGGGAAGATATTCCGCCATTTCGATTGGGCGACGCCATTTTAAAAACGCAATTCAATGACATTTTGATATTGTGTCTTCGAGTTTTGTTTATTTTCATCTGCGACAGACGCTGCGACAGCAAGGTTCGAGAAGAAAGCAACTCGGAAACAATCGTAAATTGTTAAGACGATTCAATAGCTCTAAATGTATCTTAATGTTTTATATTAGAAAATTATTGAGAAGCCAATTTGTTTGCACGAAACTTTTTGATTAAAATCAATTTCATTATACTACTGGCCTTACAGAGGCATGCAAATATGCAGTATTATTTTGACCTGAACGACAGAAACAAATAACATAATTTATATACAAATTAAGTCAATGTACCAAAAATACATTTGCCAAAAATTTACTCATACACTATGTAAATCCCAAATGTAAGTAGGTATTTATGTTTTCTTACGAATTTAAACTATCGAAAAATCTAGTAGACACAATAGGAAACAGTCTTCACCTTTCAAACTCACTCAAACTTCACCTTTTTTATTCAGTTGGAAACGAGTAATCTTGACCTCTTAAATACGTTGCATATTATGCTAAAAATAGTCATAAAGAAAATGGTTTATAGAAACAACCTTTAGCCATGGATTACAAAAAAATAATTAATTAAACAAAAGACCTATACCACCACGTGGTCATGATATAAATTCCAAAATGGACGACAAAATACGAATTCTTTTAAAATACAACCTAACATGGATACATTATAAAAAAGGTCAAAAGAACTTCTGGCTATAAAAAACATATTTTTTGTTAATAATTTAAAATATTCATAAATAAAACAATACGCCATGTCGCTACCATAAAATCCAACCTTAATTTGGGATAAAAATGTGTATGCTGTAAAATTTATTGTTTAAATCTTTTAAAGTGGGACGTATTAATGTTTCTGTCACTTTTCGACAACATTAAAACGCGCGAGACGGAAATGCATCATATTATTTTGCGTGTGGTATTTCGTATTAGAGATTGGAAGCGTGAATACAAATGACCGCGTCTTTACATGGGTAGTCTGTGGACTTTTTTGTTTGGTGTGAAATAAAATAGAGGAAAGTCGCGTAATATTGACACTTTAAGAGATGAAAATATTTTTATTAATCACACAATAAGAACGGTGCGTACGTATTGTTAATTACGCAATTACTATAATATATGAGATGATGATATTCTATCAAATACTAATAAATTGGAAAAGTTACAGTAAATAATCGTGGTTTCTTCTTCTGATATATTCACACGCTTTGATGTAAAGGTTTAATCAATTTTCAAATGTCTGAATACAGGTAAGATAAGAATAAAGTTGCCATTTTTATGCATTGGAAAAGGGATTATTTTTATTCGGCAGTAAAATATAATAAAATGAGGAAGCAATTTCTGTCAGTTTGCCCATGACACAGTCACCCGATATGACCGATGCCACCTTTGCGACAATTTGTGATACATGAGCGATCACAATTAATACGACGTTTGACCAAGCGACAGAAAAATCTATCGTTCAAATGAATAAATTGACACAAATATTTATTTAGTGTAATAATTGTCACTGGGACTGTTTCAAATGAGTCAAATATTGAAAAAAAATTATAGTTGAGGTGACTTGGTCAATTCCAGAATAAATTTATGACAAGAGTATTATGTTTGTAACAAAATTTGTATGTTACACAATTAGGTCGTAGATAGATATATTAAGCATAAATTAATGGCTGTCGATCACTTCTCGTGAATTGAAAGAGTACGCGTGTGAGACAAGCTTAGTGTGATGCGACACTGTGTCAAAAGATTTCTCAAATAATATTTTACCTGCGGTAAGGTAGCTGAATGGAATATAATACATTCGCCACTTGCTGCAGGAAAGAACATAACAAAAAAAACACATTTAAAAATAAATGATTGAGTAGAATAAATGATCGAACAAAAATTAAGGCTCAATTTAACCAATTTTTTTTTTAAAAGGAACGCATTATCAAACTCAGATACATATTTCCTTGGTTCTCAGTACGCTAGAATATGGATCTATCATCTGGAGTCCATATGAACATGCCTACAAGTTGAAATTGGAGCGAATTCATAAGAAATTTCTACGACATTTCTATTTAAAAGAAAATTAAATATTTTCCCTTTAATAGTTCCCTAAAAGAGTACTAACCAACCAAATTTCTTTTAGGAATGCAATCTTTTCACTCTCTTGAAGCACGAAGATCGTTTTCGATTCTAAATCATTTCTCTCTTATTCTTCGGGGACGAGTTTATAATCCTGAAATTCTCATGACTATTAACTTACATGCTCCCAATTGTTGAAACAATAACTCTTAAAACTTGTTCTTCGCGTCGATCATTCGAGTCGCCAGTTGCAAGAGCCGTTCGGACGATCAATACACTGCCTAGAGAGATGAATATTTTCAACACTAAACTTTGTGTATTGTTCACCAAATATTTGTTCCTTGTAAATTGATGTCTTGTTTTTTTTTGGATTCAATAATTTAAAAAAAAATGTTTTTATTAGTATTATTGTTTTCAATAATCATTATTATTGTTGTTATTACGTTTGTGTAATGCATGGCGCATTGGCGTCAGCTGTAATGCCATGCATTTAAATTTTTTAAATGTACAATAAATAAAAATAAATATTGAATATAATTTGAATTTTCGAAGTTTTCCTCTTGCAATTGGGTACTAAGCCAATCTAAAAAACTGTATGAATCTTTTTAATATTAAATACTTACGTGACTCTTTAGTATCACAAAAATATTTTTTAAAAATTTTCCTAAATTATATTGCATTGGTGGCTTACAATGTTTTAAAACCTGTTTTAATTTATTATTTTTTTTCGTTGATTTTTTTTCAAACGAAAATTTTACGAATGGCTTACAATCATCCCTCGTAATTAAATTGTTTTATGATATCAAACTTTCGCTCCACAAGTGTATAAATAAATATATATTAATACTTCTTAAGCATTTAGAGCTCGGCAGTGATATGTATTTAATATTTTTTTTTAAAAAATGAGGATATTGTGATTTTTCTGCCAAATGGACACGAATGTTTGCTCATTCAAGAATGAAATCAAGGTCTGAAGACTTCTCGAACACAATGGAGATATTTTATAACATCTTTTGTAAAAGATGGTTACGCCTGAATTAATAAAATACTAATTAATGTTTCCAATAAAATTTCGGACCATTGTGTGTGGTTTTTAATTAAAACATAATTAAATGTGAGATTTTTTACGCTTACGTATTTAATGAGTTTGGCCGAAGAGCAGGATTTTGGGATTTTATAGAATACTCCTTTTCAGCTTTTGAGCATACCTAGAAAAAGATAAAAAAAGGACAATCAGTAATTGGTAAACCGTAGACTTAATTATAATTCAATGATGTACATAATAACCACAGTTTCTACAAAATAATTTTTATATATAGATAAATTTATCGAAAAAAATACTAGCCAAGTTGTTTTGTCAATATTACTGATCCCATGCGCCTTATTGTCCCTAAAGTATTCACATGTTTAGAACCGCTGTTTAATTTTAATTCCTTAGAAGATAAATGATATTATGTTATTGATTTAAAACTTGAATTAAATTTACATTAGAATATAGCTATTGACGTTTGTATTTTTCCTTTTGCTTAAAACCCTTTTTGTATTAATAATCATTATATATATATATTTTTTCCACGTCCGCTCCCAATGTGGAGCATATGGTCTCCTGATGGAGGTGTTTAAACAAAAAGTTTTTATCAGAACTGCTTGTTACTCAGTTACTCAACCTCTCTTTTTTCGATGAGAGTAGGGATAGAAGGATAGGGCTAGGACAGGACTAGTGGTTAGCTAATCGCTCTCGTTACGCCCCGTGAGGATCGTATGGGTAGGAAGGAGTTTTAGACATCACAAACACTCTATGAACAGAAATCCATAAATCGATTGAAAGATCAATTTATGAAAACCGCCCGCACCGGGAATTGAACCGGAGACATCCGTAACCGTAGCCAACGACGCTATCAACAGAGCCACGGACGCCGACAGAATCATTATATGTCCTTTGATTTTAATTTTGTCCATCAAAATAGAATTCATATAATTAGTTATCCTTTAACATTTCGTCACATATTCTCGATTTGATTACGTCACATTTTTAAGTCAATCCTTTAAAAACTAAACATGTCGTATTGCTCTCAACTAAGAACATTCATTATTAGAAATTTTTTTAAATACGTAAAGACTTCAATTAAATGTTCATAATGTTCAAGTAGTAAAGAAAATAATTGAAAATCTATAAATAAATCATAAAAATTATCGTACCTATGCTAGATTCGAAACGTTTTTTTCTGCGCAGACAAAATAAAAGCCAAAATAACATTTAAAAAAGCTATAAAAGCGACACATAAATCTCCGACTAGTAACAAAACACCGAAAACACAAGCCATTTCAGAGGACACATAATAGCATATTAGAATATTCAAAAAAAGCTCAGAGTTTCCAAGAAACGCTGACTCTAATGATCAAGAGAATAATTAATACGGGAGGATAGAAAAAAACGCCTAAGTCCCCCAGGACACCTGCGGAGTTTTTTTTCATTTCCACGATGTTTTTGGCCGGTTTTCTTGGCCAAATATACGAATGCTTTGACAGCAAACGCCCGATGACTCCAGGACTCAGGTAGATGAATTATTCAAAGGAAACAAAAAATGCGTTTTTATTCATTGTGTAAACGATATAACTAATGTCATGTTGAAAAATGTCTGTGTATATTTAATCCACAGGGATACACGTAAACCAGATACATACACGTAAACCAGAAAGTAGCTTAGAAAAATAAACAAGATAATAATTAATATAATAAGTGATTTATAAACATTCTGTATTCAACCATTATACCGCCTATATATTAACTCGTAACACTGCTAAAAACGCAACCTTTTTGTATCACATATAGGTCACTTATATAGTTAAATTTTACCCCAGGTCAATGAAATTATTTTTAATAATCATACATTCAAATTTGCTCCTGTACATCGAAATCTGTGATGATTTTAACTACAGTCTAGGTGAATCGATAGATCGATGCTTTCAAGAAAAAAAGATTAACCATTCTTTTCCACCATAAATTCATTCTATTATTTATTCAACTTGATAAGTAACTCATGAAGCTTTATATTGAAACTTTTTAGTTACGGAATAAATAATGTGTTTTATCCATTTTTTTCAACTTAGAAAAAGATATTAACGCAAATTTATTAAAAAGCAAGTTTTAATCTTGCCCCAGGGAACCAAGTCAGTCAGAACTGGTTTTAACGATATATGACGAAGTAATGTATCAATTGTCTATGGTCGCACTTTAGATGGATAATATGACAGTAACAGTATAAGAAGACTGCATGTGGGCATTTATTATCTTATATACAATAGCTCAAAGCGGTCTACAGGCGTTTTATTATTACCAAATATCACATGTAGATATGAAATTTTCTCATGATATAAGCTTGCTTGGTGTATATAAAATAAGATGTTATGTAATGCACACACACACAATACACACAGTTCTGAAGAGACGCAAAATCTGAGACAAACAAACAAAAATAACAATAACAACCAGTCCGTCAGTGTAGAAACTAAAGAACAGCGGTGTTTGCGACTACGTCGTGAGCGACAGCAGAGATGGAGAACGAGTCAAACTCTGGAAGCTGCAAAATCCCGACATGATGCTGATACCGAGGCACACAGAAAACAACGATCACAAAGAACTCCGGAAGCTGCACAATCCCGACGTGCCGCTAACGTGGAAGCTCATTGAAGAGCTGAAGAAGCTCGAACATTCAGTATTTCAATACCGTCATCGATGACGGGCGACCTACAAGTATATTAATAATATATTCTACGATGAGCTAGGTAGTGAGTATAGAAAGTAAATGACTCTTTATTCGGTTTCAATTAATAGCATTAAATCAATTAAAATAAACCTTTTACATCAATCTTAGTAGAGTTTTTAAATCATATGAATAGTAATGATGCTAGGTCACAAACTTTCTGAGTATCTTTGTCAAGTTTTAGATATGGTAATACGTATTAGTTTTTATTTAAAAAATTACAAATTGAATAGTACAATGTCACAAAGTGAGAGCTAAGTACAATATAAAGAAATAAAATGATTGAACGATAATTGTAGTTGAAATAAATACTAAATAAATATAGTGATCCATCTGTCAAATGATTTTTTGATTAATACGATGATAACGAATCAGAGATTTTACAGAATCCCTATTCTAAAATGTTTTTAAGGCACCCTGAAGCTACTTAAGTAAAGGACATGTATTTCAATAGACGGTGATTGAAAAGAGTTTTTTCTCTTTTATTCGTATGTGTTTTAGGGTTAAGGAGCAAGATGGATTTCATCTTTCATCCCTGAGGCAACCATAAAATACAGGATATTTTGAGAGTGCAAGACTGACGGATTTTACTAAAGATGACAATTGATTCACTGATCCTATCCGACTGACCATTATAACCAAATATTATTTAATCCTATGAATGTGACACACAGAAAGCCATTAGTCATTTCCTTTCCATATCATTCTATAATTTCAACATATGTTGAAAAGTTCGATTAGGAATCCGCATGCACCACAAGTAAAAAAGTCAATTCTAAATTTCGTCACTGTTCTGGAAGAAAACAATAAATCGAAAAAATGACATATTCAGTTAGCTATACAAAAATGTTCCTCATTTCAAAGTCTACCGTATGACAAGACACACTTATTTTTATAAATTATACTTTTACTTAAAAACAGTTTTGTACAAACAAACAAAATGAAAAACGAATGGCATTTCAAGCATTTGGCAAACTTCTAATTACTCAAAACTAGTATTTTTTGGTTAGTGTCTTCTTCCAGAACAGCGACAATTTCTTCAATCTTCCATGATACAGGTTGACAGTCCTTGTTCTGTAGTTTCAAATTTTGTTAAAATATACAAATATGAGTCATATGCTCCCCATTAGGAACAAATACAATGATAACGTGCATAAATAATACTGATTTATTGGTTCTCTACAGACGATGGAACAGAACGGATGTTGAATAAACAATTAAATTTCTGAATCGCAAATTTGATATTCGTTTGATAATGATCGACTATAATCGTTTGCATAGGGAATTACTAAAAAGAAAGAAGTCAGGGGATTTTAATGGAAATTACTTAACAAGTATTGATATCGTCATCCTCCTGTGTATGGACGGTTTCTTTTGTTTGTTACTTGCTGCATAGGGGGTGGCAAGGCATCCTGCATAGATGCATCCATCAAAAATCACGAAGCAAATATCTTTGACAGCTAATAAATGATCAATAAACACTCCGTATATTCATCATTCAATCATCCATTTTCAAAGCCCTGCATCTTGTAGATAAAAAAAAATACGATTTTGTAATCCTCATCGTCAATAATTTAATTCCATACAATTTCAAAATATAAATAATGTGAATATATACATTTTACTTTAAATGTACTAAAACATCGTTAAATAATGTGTAGCTATATTGAAATAATAAATTGATTATCTTGTCTTGTGGATGCAAGCAAGGGTCTCTTTAATGCACCAACATGGTCATAATATATGTATTTGAATAAAGTCTATGACGTTATGGCAAAAGTTGATATGTCCGTTTTTGTCATATTTAGTTTATTCTTACACTAAAATATTTATCAGCATGTGGTGGCAAATTTGGTATGCTAGTCATTATCCACGAAGAAGATACATTGAATAAGTATATTTTCCATTTAAATTTGAATTTCTGATATCTTAAAAAGGTTCATTTTTCTTCTCAAGTAAGCTAAGGTAAAACTGACATGGCAACTTCTGCCATTACGCCACAGAAGTTGTCTTATGAGAGATAATTGTAATTTAAAAAAAAAATACACTGGTTTGGCGTCCTAAGCATACTTTTTTCAAGAAAGAGAATTTTGATTTAAAAATTATTTGTGCATTTTTCTAGTACAAAATAAGGTTTTTTCTTACCTCTGCAGATAAAAACATTTAAATTTGTAAATAAATGTTTGAAAAGTTATACGTTTTTAATTTTTTATGTTTGTACAAAACTGTTAATAATCAAAAGTATAATTTACAAAAATATGTTTGTTCTTTCATATGGTAGAATTTGAAATAAGGAACATTTTGGTACAACTAACTCAATATTTCATTTTTTCGATTTAGTGTTTTATCCGGAACAGCGACGATATATAGTAGATTATTAAAGTTGTATTATTTCATTAGTAAGTATCAATTTATTAAAATTAAGATTTTCCAGAAAAGGAACAAAATGAAAATAATAAGAATTTTTAAATATAATATGTAAATTTTAACACTTTCACAACCAGTGTACGTACGTTCAAATAGAAAAATATTGCTTTTCCGAGAGTAAATACTGGAGTCCGTGGTGACGGGTATAATGTAATAAATGCATAATTGACAGTACGATGTTAAAAAATTAGAGATGCGCTCGCATGGACATCGTCATTGTTATGGAGTCATTTAATTATGCAAGAGTAATGCATACAAAACGGTATGCAATTAAAGTAATTGAATAAGTAACCATTAACTAGGCTAATTATCTGTGTGCACCGTTGCAGGCTTTGTGAATGCAAGTCTATGACTGCAATTTATCAGGTTTGAATGAAATAGGCGGGTGTCTTATTAGCGATTTTTATTTATATTGGATGTAAGTACAGGACTCAAAATACGGCATGTTTCTACCGAATTTTCTAGAATTATTTTTTACATAAAAAATATCTTTATTTTCAGTAGAATTGGTTGTTAGCCATTTTTCAAATATGAAAGAGAATTAACAATTATGAACTGAATCGTTTCACAATTTTATATATAAGGTCGGAATATTATGTTTATTTCTTAATAATGACGGTATTAATTTGACATAATTATTAAATTATAGAAAACATTTGTTTGATAATATAATCAGGACTACATACAAATATTTGGTTACAACTATAGGCAACTAATTCCATAAATGGTTAGTAAGAAATAATATGGAATGGTCAGTTGTTTGGTCATTAAATAGTTACCAAATGGTCATGTAAGGTTAAGTTTAATTAAAAAACTGACCGTTTTATATAAATATATGACGGTTTAATTTAATAACTGATCATTTTATGTAATTTACTGACCGTTTATTTTATTAACTGACAAATAGTTACTAACCATTTATTATTTCTTAATGACTAAAAATTGAAATAGCTGCTGACCCAATAAATGCCGGCCATCATTATATTAATACATAAACTGCATATCTAATGAACCTCATAACTCTGAATTCTTACTCTGAACTGAATAATTTCACTACTTACGTTGTTTTACGCTAATGTGAAACCTGGGTCGTAAATGACAAACCATATGGAAAGGTTTCAAGCTTGAATAATTTAAATTGTACATATCTTTGTGACTCAATTTGCATGATATTTTTTTTAGATTATTTTTGGCGTATTCCTTGTTACTTGTTGTAAATACCTGGATGCAACGGATAAGTTTAAAATGATATCAGAGCTGTCTTAAATTGTAAGTTCAGATGTCTTATTTTTATATATAATTCCTTCGGTGGAATCTTCAATCCGAAAGCATAAAGCGCCTCCGATCCATGCCCCGATAATTGGACCGCGAGAGCCCTTTTGCGAGGCCTGCCGTTAATTCTCGGCCCATTATCGGACCGCCGATCGTGACGGGGTCCGAACGCCATGTCGGATTAATTGTTACCTCGGGCGCACATACAATGGAGGCATTGGATCCAGCGATGAATAACTATGGGATCGCAGCTATAGAACCGGTTGATAGAGTTAAAAAATGTTTTACATAATAATTTTTTAATATCTGATTAATTAGTTGATAATAATGTGTTGTGCGTACACGTAAGTTTTATAGGAAGGCTGTATCTAAAGTAATTGAATAAAACCATAAGAAAAAATCTCATTTACTCAAAATTTTGTTTGATATTTAATTGATTATAATACTATACACCAAGAATTTTGTTGAATTGATATGTGAGAACTGGTTGTTAGTAAATCATTATACGCCAAGTTTCGAAGGATTGGATGAGATAACGAAGTATCACAGCGAAAAAAATCATATTTTATTTTAATATTAATGTATACACTTTTAGTTATAGCAGAAGATTTGAGCCCAGGAATATAGCACCTACATATCGTCGTTGTTCTGGAGGAAGACACTAACTGAAAAATACTAGTTTTGAGTAATTGGACTTTAAGGAAGTATGTCAAATGTTTGAAATGCCATACCCTTTTCATATTATTTGTTTGTACAAAACTGTTTTTAAGTTAAAACGATAAAGTTTTAACGATAGAGTTCGAAATAAGGAACATTTTGGTATAACTAACTGAAAATGTATTTTTTTCGATTTAGTGTTTTCTTCCAGAACAACGAAGATGTGCTGTAAGAACACAGCGCTTAAAATATTGATTTATTGTAAACAATATATCATTATGTCTTTTTGCGTAAGTAATACGTAGCAATTTATATTAATTATCTATTTAACACATAGTTTATAGCATTGCTAACATAGTATGTATTACATATTATTTATTTGTATAATGTATAATCAATAACTATGTACATACATACATTATTTATAAATATGCCATACAGTATGGCGTTGAAGATAAATATTTCAAAAGTATGTGCCATACGAGAACGTTTCAAATATTTCTCAATTTATAACAACTGTGAATCATCTAAGTAATGAATTTTAACAATCCCAAACATGTTCCTTACCTATGGCTGAAATCTCTCGGTTTTTAATCTTTTTAAGACTCGAGGCAGCGAATTAAAATGTTAAAAAAATAATCGATACAGACTAATTTGACTTGATAATATGGGTTGTTTTCAAAAGACGGACACGCGGCATATCGTGATCGACTATCCGTCAATTATAGATAACCCAGCCAATTTTTTTCATCAGATTAATCCGATAGAGGGCATGGTGATATCCGTATGAAATTATTACAACACTTTCACACACGTTTAATATCTATTGGTCTCTAGCATAGTTTAGATCGCAAAACGGCATTGCCCGATAAGATACCGAGAAGATTTGACGCTGAATAAACGATTCTAAAATCATTTTTTTCATAAAGTTATTATTTGTTTTTTTAAGACTTTCTATAATTAAAGAGATTAGGAATAGGGTGGTACTAATTAACCTGTCTGGGAGTATGAACGGACATATACGACCACGCGATTTTTGAGTGATTTTCGTCAGTATGGTAGTGTTTGTATTTATGTTTTAAATATGATTTGAGATATGTATTAATTAGTTCCCACACATAGTAGGCAGTGCAAAAAAAACAACTTAAAAATAGTGCATTTGAGGATATCATCGTTTCCATTGCAAAATTGTATATCTGCAAAATCTCAATTTTTCAGGGGAGCATAAAAACAGTTAAAAAAATAACTTTATCGAATTAAAACAAAAATAAAAAACACTTAAATTTATAAAACTTAATTTATATTAAATAGACTTTACCATAATTTTTGTCAGTTGTGTTATTTTGCAGGCACTTAAGGGCGATTTTTGCAGTACAAGTATTAAAAAAAGTTGAAAACGCATATGCAGATATACAATTTTGCAATGGAAACGACGAGATGACTCTTTGACTGTTTTGTACTTCAAATATTCATCATTAATCATTTGTTTTATTCTGTTGCAAGCTTAGATAGATGTATTCTAATTTTTTAGTGTTTTTTTTTCTGCAGATAGTAACTTCAAGTTAACGCGGATATCGATCAATATCTTTATAAAAGTTAAAAAAATTTATGATACTACTCGTCTCGATTGTGATTCTATAATACAGTATCAAAGAGTTCATCCGCTGGTGGTAATTGGGTATTATTTACAATCTTATCAATACAATTATATAAATTAAATCAGTAAAAATCTTTCAAATCGGAAATATCTCGATATATAAAAATAGTATAAGTAATGTGATTATTAACACGTGTTTTAAAAATATGCAACATTTTAAAAAGTCATAATGATATTCAAAAATATTCCTATTTTATATGAAGCGTAAAAATGAATGATTATAAACGAAGATAACATAAATAATAAAAAACGATTTGTGAACATGACTTGATATTATTAAAAAAATGCAAACTTCTAATTATAGGTATTATTTATATTATCTATAATTTATAATATACGTTAATCGGTTGATCGATTAGACACAAATCATAATATAATATATACATACAAATTGTGTGATACGTATCTAAATACTGATATGTAAACGTTAGTGTAAAAAAAAAGAGTTTTTTTTTTGGTAATATATACCAAAACGATGAAAACAGTTAAGTTCACAAGTTCACTGAGGATATGGCAACAGTGCTGTCATCTCATGTCGTTTGTCCTACACAAGGTTTGAGTCCGTGCTCAATTAAGGCCAGCCGAGGCAAATATATTCATTAGAACCAATTGAGCGAATCTGAATCCAGCCATATAATAATAAAGAATTGACTGAGTGTAATCACTACCCGGGTTGCGAACCTTTCCGTTATTAATTGAAGTAATTGCATAACTGATTTTGGTCTGAATCTTGGATAAACTTCTTTGCTATTTTTAAAGATTTACTAAAACAAGGGTTGACGTATAAGTTTCATTATTAAGAAGGTTTTGGGTAACGTTAACGCTATGCAAGATAGCAAGTAATCAAAATGCACTCCAAGAAAAAATAGCTAAGTTAAGAGGAATTAGTAGGTTTTTCTTTCATTTCGCGAAAATCGTTAATCGTTTTCCGTCGCCTAAAAAATATGAAACGTTGAAATAAAAAAAAATCTTTTACTAATTACAGTCTCAAAGTATTTGTTTACACTATTGCACTTTTATTTAAATGGAAATAGTAAAGTTTTCAAGCCTCTCTAGCATAGAGTCGACACCTGTTTTAGTCAGATATGCTTGTATTTGCTTTACGCCGTGACTAGATTAGGGTTTATTGTAGGTTATCGAGATTTGATGTATGAGACAAAATCGTATAACAAAGTATTTTTAAGAAAAAGATCGTGACGGAATTTGCAATTTATTGAATATAACGATTCTATAAATATTTTTGAAATGTACCAAATAGTTCGTTTTCTCGTACTTTTTCTGACTGATATTTAAAATAGATTTATACTGAATATATTTAAAAACAAAATAGAGCAAAAAGAAATTCTATTATATACGTCTTTTAACAAAACAATTAATAAGACTAATAAATAGTAATCATTTTTCAGGGACATATTTTATTACCTTCCATTGTCATTAAGTCAGTCAGTTGTCTGCTTCGAAATCACATTCGTTATTTCTTTAGATTATATTTAAATATTTAGATAATAGTTATCGTAAAGTAACCAAAAATTGAGTTGTACCGCATATCATAAAGATAGAAGAAGGTAACCAACGAAAATAGCCACTTATTAAAATCATGCTGTCAAGTTTGACAAAAAAATGAATGTAAAAATAATCAACACTTTTTTTAAAAAAAATTCATGAAATATGTCCTCAAAAAAACTTTGAAAATTAGCTTAAAAGTTTAGTTACAAAATTTTAAGCTGGATGGAGTTTTAACATATAGGTGAATTATGAATGGCCCCAACTGAACACGATAAAAATATGTAAAAGTATTGAATAAATAAATATTTATAAACAATTTTGATAAATTAAAATTAAAAAAAAACAGTTTTAGAATCTTATTAATTTAAGTCAAACAACTACATCTCTAATATATTTCTAATAAATATATAAATATTTATATGACAAATAAATATGAACAATTTAGCCAATAGACATATCATTTTGTTCGTATAATATACTAATTAATAAACGGTATTATGAGAATATAAAAAAGTAACATGGGCTTATAAGGGCTTATGTCTTCGAAGAGTCTACGGTTGTATTATATGGAGCTATATAAAATGGCTATAATTTTATTTAGCACTGTAGAAAACTATGTCAATAGATGAATCGTTGATTTAAAGTTTAAATTAATATATCAAGAATTATGAACATGCGCAATGTCTTAATATTTGTTTTTCTGATTTAAGTATACACAATAATAATATATCTTCGTTATAGTGGCAAAAGGGGAAAATCGAAAATCGACTGTTTTGAGCTAGAATGCAGTACGATAGATTTCAGGACAAACAGGAGAAAAAAAACAAGCTCAGCCATATTCCATGTGTTTTTTACGTAATATGCCGAAATGAATATGAATCAAGTCAATTTAGTTGGATTTCACAGAATTGGTAGCAACCAACATTAATTATCATTACTATAAAAAATAGTCACTAATACTTAAATCAAATTCGTAAATGATTAAAACGAATCTCATAAATTGGTTTGTTTTATAAATAATGGTTAAGGTATTTAAATAAACTTAAATTTTGTATTTTAAAAAAAATCTTAAGCAATAGTTTAATTCAGTTTTTAATGTTTTTATATATATAATTGTATATGAGTATTTTAAATACCTGTAAATTCAATCTTAGTGCAGTTGCAGTCAAATTGTAATTAGAACCCTTCCGAAGGGAACTTAAATTTTCATCGTTTTTTATTCATTTTTTTGAAATATATTTTGTGAAGAAATGTGAAAATGGGTGCCGAGGGGGGGGGAGGGTGTTAGATGAAAATTCACGATCGACAAATAGAATAATTTTCATTTGAGTGTGTTGCTATATAAATCAAAACGATTTTTTCTGTCCTAAGGAATTTTTAATTTATGATGAGTTTAGGTTAAGTGTATCACATATAAAGTGTAATAATCACATGAAAATTGTTTATTGCTTCATATAAATAATGGAGTATTGAAATAATAACAATCTAATCACAAATCGAATATGTAATATATTATTTTTCCGATTCGCAACGGACGGCCATCTTGTGAAACGGCAATAAATTATAATGGAAACTACTTTGCCGATTAGAATTTATAGCGGAGAAGCAATTAAAATTGATTTCTTGCGACTGTTTTTGATTCAATTGAACCATGCATGTGTATGTTTGTATTTGTAATTAATTGAATGTTACCAACACTGCTGTGAAAGGTGGTACTCACTTAACCGTGTAAAATAGTTGAAATGGCCAGATATGGTCGTCAATATGTTCGTGTATACTGCAGTTCCATTACGGTATGTATACGTTTTCTTACAAAACTATTATTGAATAAGCAGTCAATGTGAAATCGGAATTCTTTCAATACTGTGACAAAACATATTGTCATTTGCAATAAACAGTTGCTTTATAAAACAATTACCGTAAGTATTAAATAAACGAACAATAAATTTCCTATAAACACGAAAAGCAATTATAATGATGTAAGCATGAGAAAACATTGTAAAACGAGTTACTGACATCAGTAGTGTAAACTATGTTACAAAAAAAATATTTTTTAGATTTATTTGTGGAACCAATCCATATCTGTAAAAGTGGGAAATAACGTTAAAGGTAAAATCCGCACTTTATTTAACAAAAAAAAAACTCAAACATCGAATCTCAATAATACATTTTACGTAAATATGTAAAATGACTGTTTTAAATTAATAAAATCGTCGATGTACTTGAAGAAAGCACTAAATCGAAAAAATTGAGTTAGTTATACCAAAATGCTCCTTGGAAGAACACACTTATATCTCTAAATTTTACTTTTACTTAAAAACAGATAGTAAAAATACTTGATAATTTTCAATGTACAATTACTTAAAAGCAGTATTTTTTATTTATTGTCTTCTTCCAGAACAACGTCGAGTTATTATTTCTCATTTGAAATTCCTTGTTGTTAAACAACACTAATCGTGATCGCCATAATATTTTGAAAACAAGAAATAAATTAGTAAGATGCATTTTTGTACAAAACGCATTTTATTATCAGTGATATTAAGTATCAAAAATAAGCAAATACGTAAACTAATTGTAAAAATATATAATGTCAACAATTAATTTCCGCGTTTGTTTCAAATCGATTTTTTCACGCGTTTTTTGAAGCGTAACGATTTTTCTTTTTTGAATGGGAATTTGAATCGTTCACCAGCGGAGTTTTTGACATATGAGATATTCACATTTGATTTGTGAGCGCCGACATATCGTTTTACGGTTCACTGTGTTTTGGGACATTTCTACAACTCGGGCTCGTGGTTTTAAAATCGAAGTAGACTGAATTACACGACAAGCCAATAAGAAAGGCGAATGCACAGGTGTGAATAAGATTAGATTCAATAACTTATTTTTTATCTCATGATTTTTGAGTTGTAAGTATAGTCAACAAAATAAATACATTAAAATTATTAGTAATCATTCTATTATAAATTTAATTCATTATTCCAATTATTAGTTTTAATTATCTTTGAATTTTAATTATTTATAAGTCAATTTGATCTTTAAAATAATGAAAATGAATGTGACTGAAATTAAAATATTGACATAACACAATAAAGAATTAAAAAATATATATTTCATCATTGTTCTGGAAGAACACAATAAATACAAAATAACAGTTTTAAGTAATTATACTTTTAAGTTATGAAAATGTTTGAAATCATTTTATCATTTAGTTTGTCTGTACAAAACTGTTTTATAAGTAAAAACATAATTTTGATCTTCGACGATATATATATATATATATTGTATTGTTGATTGTGTGTTTATTAGTCTAATAGAAGAAATAAATTCAAATATCAAAATTATACTTCAATATTTTCTCATTTCGATAATCTAAACCACAGTGGGAAACGCAGATATAAAATCGTCACTGTTCTGGAAGAAAACACTAAATCGAAAAATTGATATATTGAGTTGGTTATACCGAAATGTTCGTTATTTAAAACTCTACCGTATGAAACAACACACCTATTTTTTATAAATTATACTTTTACTTAAAAACAGTTTTGTACAAACACAAAAAATGAAAAAGGTATAGCATTTAAAACATTTGACAAACTTCAAAGTCCAATTACTTAAAAGCAGTATTTTTTATTTATTGTCTTCTTCTAGAACAACGACGATATAGCTCAAAATTATTTTCCGTCATAGATAATAAAATGAGTTACCATTGCAATTTACTGTTACAGTGCTTATTGAAATCAAATTTGAATAGAAAAAATATCCTTTTGAATTAAACCATTTATTTGAATAATTAATTTTAGAACACTTCAGAAACGTTTGAGAAGCATCGTACAGGATGCGTTTTTGTACGGGCGCCCGTTCCAAATGCGTCGTTGCGTGTAACTGCAGCAACGAAAAGTTATATGCACGTAAATATTAATAATATCAAATATATGCTAACTACCTGCGATGCCAATATGCTTTTGCGATATTTGATTGCATACACTCGATTCGCGTTGTGTTACTATGAAAGTACTGTCTCTTTCTTTGTAAGGATATTATAGCCCAATTCGAAAACACTGAGTTATATTCAAATGTTTGTATGGTATTTTGAAGATTGATTATATATATATAAAAATGCGTTTAGTAAGTCAAAAAGAATAAAGCATTTGGCTTCACATGAATTTTGTATTGAATTTAACGGCTTTGTCGTTATGAGGTCATTATAATAGAGCTATCAACTTTTCTAATGCTTAGATGTTTTGAAAAATATTACAGAATTAGAACAGATGATGTAAGATTAAAATTTAATATTTAAAATTAATAATTAAGTTTGAAAAAACACAATCAAATGATAAAATAATCAATAAACGTCCTGTTCCAATTTATATAAGAGTTATTATTATATTGATATATCGTCGGCCGAGTACTTGTTTGTTCTAACAACATTCTGTAGGTATTTTCATGTTTTTCAATTTAGGTGAGTTCAGTGTTAAATTGTTCTGTTCATATACTCCATTCAAGTATATTGTGAATAAATAAAGTACTATGCACAAAGTAAGAAGTTACTGGAATGATACACCATACACGAACAAAGTACTAAAACTTCAAAAAGATGTAGTAAAAATTTATGAAACTGCTGTTAGAACAATCAAAGTCTCGGTCGACGATATTTTATTTAAAATCTAACTATTACTGTCACACAAATATTACACTTTTAAGAAGAATTCCTCAAATCCTATCAAGTAATTATTGTTAATTCAATTAAATTTACACGAGAAAGTTGGCAGATATTGTATGCTAAAAACATTTGAAACATCTCATTGTTATTAGTCAAGTATCGAATAACACCAATATAATATTTTTTGTTCTTACAATAGCTCAGTTATTCTGAATCGAATGTAGACCGGTGCATTCGTAAACCGCACCACGTAAATCATTCGCTCAATTTTCATATTAATAAATTAATAAATGCGGCTGATTTAATGAGGATTGATATGTGCTGTTTTACATTTTTATTGCCGCTCGTCCATCCACTGTTAGATGTAATCTGATAGGAGGGTGTGTGCGATTTTATTACGTCGGTAATCTTGATTGCTATCATCATCAGCAGCCGTCATTTCACCTACCCTGGATGAAGAATTTTTACAAAAGTTTCTTAAAAACTACTGTGAAAATAGGTGATAATTATCAGCCAGCAACCAGTCCTGGTAACATTTTTTGATATATTACTTTTTAGGAAAAATTTTAACATTAAAATGTTTTTGTCGTGCATTTATGCATCAGTATTACTATATGTAAAATCATTTATTTGTCATGGAAGATTGTCGGTAAAGAGGCGGTTGCCATCATTTCTGATAGTGTTAAATAATTGATGAATGCCTAAAAAAATAAATTGACTTGTTTCCAAATTTAAAACAAGTCAAAAAACACTATTGTTGTTGTTAAAAGAAGTAACCAAAGTACTATGACAATGTTATACTTTCACCTAAAAGGACCCTGTCCTTCAATCCACACGCTTTTCCGTGTCAAAAATCACCCCTAACCATCTGCTCAAGCCGTGTTGTTGTCCAAAGAGCACCCTCCTCTGCACTGAGGGGATGTTGATCCCCTGTGGCCACAATTAAGGGCTCATTGTTCCGTTATCTGGTGATACAGGACTGCGAGTGGCCGGCGCGTACTTTGACGTGTCCGGATTACACGACGTGACACGCTGAGATGGAATCTCAGCACGGTGGCAACGAAACGGTTAATAAGTGATTTTTTATATTGTCTTCGACGATAAAAGTAGTCGTGCATTGATTGCAATGGCATTTATTTGTAGAACTTTATAAAAAAAAAGTATTAACGATGGCGTGAAAAATATTTGACAATTATTATTGTAGAATTAAATCCGTTGTTTCAATCACGCACACCCTCAATGGGGATCATGTAGATACTGGTAAACGAGAACAAATTGTAAGTCAGTCGTTCAACCTCTGTATTCGGAGGGTTATTTAAAAATATGTATATTTGGCAATACTGCTGACAGCTAATGCGCCAAATATTTTAATAAACTCGATGATAATTTTTAGAAGTCACTTATATCCAAGATCACAAATTTAAATTGAAAGAAACCTAAATTCGATATTGACCCTACTGCGACTTGAAACAGAACCCAGCTGATCGCTAAGAAAAAGTTCTTACTTTTAGAAGCCAATAGAGGTTATGATAGATGGATAGTTAGGGTTAGGGAAAGTTGAGTAATTAGCTGCCACTTTCTCTAAGCACTATTTTCAGGATGGGATGTGAACTGGAGATATAGTGTTTATAACAACACAAAAATTCATGCTTTGGTTAATAAATCGATTAAAAAATTAATGTTTGAATGTTACCATTACAGGATTTGAACCATGGCTCCGCAACCGATTGATATTAAAACCTAAAAGTCTTGATCACTGAGATACAATCCAGAGCTATTTATGAGAAAATTGACTAATATGAATTAATGTCTGACTTGACGGGAAAACTGTCTTAATTTCGCTTTCTATAGACTTAGAAATTCGACATATCATCCAAAAGGCTTGTATTCATACTCTTTATAAGACTCGATCAACGTGGGGTCCAGGAGACACCCAAGATGTTTATCGCCAGATAAAGGCATCCACCTCTCGATTGTTTTCAGCATGCTGGCCCGCGGGCCTCTTGCTCAGATCCAAGCGGATAACACGTCACAATTAGTTAAGCCGCACGCCCACATCGATCCACTTTACAATTCATCGGCGAGAGCATCTTTCTGTGTGTAAGTGGATTACGAGCACTATGCAGAAGATTTCGTTACCAGAGCCGAAATGGCACTAAACTAATATAGCCCAATCTCAATTTTCATTCATCTGGAGGGATTGATTTTCTGTACACTTGAGTGCACGCCATCAAGTCTTGGGCAGTTTCTCCAAAGACACTCCCAATTGAGGGGAAAAAATATAGATACGCTTAACGTTTGTTATGCCACTGGAAACTGTCGTATAAAATCAACGGATGGGAAAGCAGTGGTGGATGGAGAAGGCAAGGTAGCCCGATCTCAATATAAGTCAAGATATTTTTTTCAGTGTGGTATTCCAGTTGCCAACACACACACCTAATTTATGTTTTATAAACGTGCATACATTAATTTTCAAAATGCTATTTATACTCAACTAAATATCTTATGACACGGTCCATGTTTTTTTCCTTAATGTTAATACGATACCCATTATTGTGATCGAAAGTGTTCATTTTTTTAAAACCAAGAAAAATGAGGAAGTATATGAAGAATTAATACAGTTTTTTTCACCATGTCCTGGTGTGGAGAATATGGCCTCCTAATGAAGGTATCTCAACAGAAGTTTTCAACGAGAAGTTGCTAAGCTTCTCTTTTTCGAAGAGAGTAGGGATAGGGCTACGACAGGATTACTGGTTAATCACTCTCGCTATGTCCGTTGTTTTTGAGATCGTATGGGTGGGAGGGAATTTCCGACTTCACGAACATTCATGCCAACAAACAGCAATTTATAAATATATTTATAAAACTTTCCGCACCGGGACTTGAACCCAAAACATCCGTAACCGTAGCTAACGACGTTAACCACTACACCACGGAGCCGACAGTATAGTTAATCATTTAATTAAAATGTAAAACTGTCAACGTATCAATTAATTGAAAGTTTAATTTTAAAAATATTACATAATTTCATTCCACTACAATAATGAAACAATTATGTTTTTCATTAAATTTTGAAAAAGTCGTTAATGTTTACGTCTTTAAACATAATATATATATTTACCAATAAATAAGTTATGTTGTATTTCTAATCCAAGCTGTTTTTGTGTTCGGGATTTAATTCCAAGCAGTTGACACCCATTCTGGAATTTTGATCCTGACAACGGCTCGATATTTTTACGACTGCTGCGTTTTTCACAGCGATTCTAAGACGCATCTCGATTTGTGTGTAACGTATACACAAAAAGATTAAAAATTAATTGAGATGTTATTTCGATTCGGGCCTGTCCTATTGCATACCAATACAGGACAATACGCCACACGTTTGATTCGTTTTTTTCACGTCTACTTTTTAGCATTCGTATATTGTTTTTTGATCGTGATGAATTCTACATAAAATATTTCTAGCGTCACACCTGTACAAAATCGGCCAGGTGCGGCACAGTAATTAATTGTTTTAATTTTTTATATTGGTATATGTCTGAACACAACGATTTATAGTGGGAAATAATATCTAAATACATAAAAAAAAACTCTGTTATATATAACTTACGTTTGCGAATGTAAATATGTTAGATATTTTTTTTATGTAATTGTTAAACGAAATAAATACGTATTAGTTAATAATAATTTGACTATTTTGTACGATACGATACACTAGAGCTGAAAATTTTTGTCGAAGAAGCAAAACACCTGTCATACTTCTTTGATTTATTACTATTTTTATATATCGATGGTGTTTTTGCCAATTGATTTAAACCTAAAAGCATACGAAAATGAGTTAATGATTGTATCTCATTATAAAGACGAAAGAGCAGGTTCCAGTCAAATGATGTAAATTAGAAAAATAAATTGACCACTTTTTGGAAGGGTAAGATCATTTTACATTGGTTTTTGGATTAAAATTTCTGACCCTCCTATTTGATATAAGAAACTGTTTATCTCACTATCTACGTATAATCCCGGATCTGCAAAGATGAGAATTTACAGAAGTACATTTTAAAGATTAATAATGCAAGTCGCCATATATTTTTTTTAATAAAAGCTGTTTTACTCTCTCCTGAACAATTTCAATTTTGAGGGTTACATAAATTAGCCAAAAAAACGTCGATGTTATAATATATACGCAGAATTATAATAGTTTAGAATTTAATTTGAATTTAAAAAGTATAGCAGAGGCTGAAAATGTTATGCAGTGTTATCCCCCAAATTCCTTAGTGCAAATATGAACCAAAGATATTATAGAACAGTATTTTCCAACCAATGTGGTACAAAAAAACATTTAAAATCAATCCATCTCATACATATTACGTAAGATGCCTTTATGATAATATGTATATAATATACGATTTAAAGCCCAATAAACAAAATATCATACAATTGACAGTTTTAATTTTTGTGTTAACTGTCTGCAAAATATTCCTCCAGTTTTTACAGACCTACAAGTGTAAAAAGTGTGTGAAACATTGCCAAAGGCACCAAGAAATTAAAAGCTTATATAACCAAGACTGAATAGGGAATGTTGACAGCTTATCAGGGAAATCCTTGATCAAGATTCTTGGTAAGAGGTTAGAGCGAGTAAGTAAAAAAATCCTACATTGTGTCCAGAATTATTGTAATATAAACAAGTAAAAAACCGAAAAATTCGGATACTTAGATACGCTGACCCATATTTTTCAACCCCTAGTTACCCCATACTCTCACGCGTCCAACAAGTGTAAGTGATTTTCCCTGCTACATGCCTTTCTTGATTATTTACTTTGCTTTGCTGTGTCCCCTTATTTGGAGTAGTCAAGGGCTACATGTGCCGTGGGTAAAGTAAATTGATTCATTTTCATTTACCTCTTACTACAAAATAATTAAAAATATATCGTTTACAAATGGAACTGTTTCAAAGTTGATCCATTAGATAGAATTTTAAAAAATCCATGCATTATTAAAATATAATATATATGAAATTAAGAGTTAAGTCTAAAATTGGTAGTTTTCAGGAGAGCCAAAACAAGATTGGCATGTATGAAATTTGATGAAAAATGTGATGTTTAAACATGCATTTTACCAATTCAGCAGCATTGATTCGGCTCATTATTTTTTTTATATTATATTATATGCATGTATGTATGTATTGCAGTGATTTTATAATATTTAACTAGTTTTAAAACGAACTAGACTTATCGCCATCATCTTTTAGTACACAGATATGTCGTCAGTTCTGGAAGAAAACACAAGATCGAAAAAATTACATATTGAGTTAATTATACCGAAAATGTTCGTTATTTTAAGCTCTATCATATATGATAAAAAAACATACTTATTTTTATAAATTATATTTAACTGAAAAACAGTTTTGTACAAACAAACTAAATGAAAAACGTACATCATTTCAAACATTTGAAAAACTTCAAATTATAATTACTCAAAATTAGTATTTTTCAGTTAGTGTCTTCTTCCAGTAGAGTGAAGATACAATAATTATATACTTTGCATGTTTTATTTTGACAATTCCCTATTAAGTGGGAGTAATTGATGATGATGGTATACTAAAAAACGAAATTTATCATATTATCAAACATTTCCGATATCCGATACTAAAAACGGTGCGTAGAGAGAACGATAAGACCTGTCCTGTCCAAACAGCATATTATTTCCATATCCTCTACGTCGATTGATGTTAACCCACTAATTTACAACCATTTATCGTACAAAATTCATTAAGAGTACTAAAATATTCTTCACATTGGGAGCAGGCATAAAAAAATTTAAATAATATCGAAATATATTGATTGAATTGGAATTTACTTGGTAGAACTCAATTATAATAAGATAAAATAACAAAGAAGTTAGTTTTACAACATTTTTATCAGGTAGTTAATTGCTATTTCGGCTTTAGCCAACGTCAGAACTATGAATGTCGAAATACTTCAAAGCTTTCATTTGAAATGCGGATATAATATTATATAAGGAAACACATTTTTAAAATTAAAAAAAAAACGATCTCAAATAATATAAACATTGGCAATTGTCTGGTGTCAAGTATCGCATGATAACATAGAAAATAAATAATATTGTCTATTACTTTCGATTGCTGGTTATTATCTGAAATCTAAATCTGAAAAAAAAATGCACCAACAGGTGTGTACTGGGTATTATTAAATAAAAATAATATTTATGCGTATATCCAGATACGTCTTCATAAAAGATCACAATGGTCATTGTTCTAAATTGTAATCGTCTCTCGAAAACGCCGCGGGAAATGTAGCCAAAGATCTGCTGCACGTATAGACCGTGCATTGGCAAGCGATATCGTTATAACACTTGCAAACCAGTTACTTCCGTAAGTAAACGCGCCTAAATAGTGAGGGAGAATAAGAAGGCTGCGCGGTCTATGCAGGTGGCATACGATGATGATGATGATAATAATAATAATGCTCTAATAAAAAATCTCAGTAGATCGTTTAGAACACAAATTAGTAAAAAAATCGTTGTTTATTTTCCTAATTACATTATTTTATCTATAAACTTTGTGATATTTCAGTTAGAGTGAAAATAAGGTTTCTGCATAAATACTAAAATGATTTTTTTTTACTAAAAAAAATAATGTTTGTTGTATCAAAGAAATACAAAAATTTTCTTCAAGTAACAGAGCTTCAGCTTTAATGTAGAAAAGTTCTGTATCACTGTCGTACTTAGATATATTATATAGATGTGAGTGAGAGAGCTGAAGAAATTGTAAGACTTGCAAAGAGTGATAGGTATTTTATTTTTGATTTAAGATTAGCATTTATTGATTTGTAAGAGGTCCTTAACATTTTGATTGTAAACTATTTGATTTCGTCGATATATATAATTTATTTGATTACGTGTAAATTCATGTCATGGTTCTTGAGACAACTGTTTGGTATACCTTGCAATCTTTAACATCTAATTTTATATATACAGCTCTCTTATGATTTTATTTTAATCAGTTGAAATGCTTGCGAACAAAACTTGTCCTGATCATTATAAACAAGTTTTTATTGAAAAAATATAATGCCTTTCCACCAAGAATTGACAGTTAGGACCTTAAAAGTGATTAGATGATAGTTAGTTTATTGTGTATAATAAAAAGAAAAATGTTATTATTCAAGTGAAATGACTTGACTCAAGTAAAAGGAATTATGTGAAGGATATTTCAAAAGATGAGCTATTGTTAAATTTCATTCATCAATAAAAACAAATAATTTCTTGAATAGAATATTTGTATCTTCCATCTTTGAATTAATGCCAATATGAATAATGGATCTCAGATTAAGAAATATTTTAAAAATTTATTCATTTCAGAAACAATATCAGACATAAAAATAATCATAAATAAAACGCAGTAGAAATTTTTATCTGATTTATGGATTATTTATTCAACCGTTATGTGATTTTAAACAAAGGATATGATCACCACTAATAAAAAATATATAACTTAATATTGTTGTTATGTAAATATAAACGAATAAATAATATTAAAGTCTACATAAAAGGGTTTATCTACAAAATGAAAACATGATAATCTATGATGTAAAAATATAGCGGCGTTGTATTTAAAATATATACACATTTATTTATTACCAATGTGGGCGAGCTGAGGCAGTAAGGAAAGTTCACTCTTTCTAATGGAGGAGGATTTATTCAAAATCAAAAAATTGTAAGAAGCCATATACGCATATATGGAGTACTGGTTGTTAGCCGGTCGATCAATTACTCCCACTAAATTGAGAATTATCAAAAAAGTAATGTATGATGAATCGAATATTGCACTGCATTAATATAGCGACATTATTAAGTTTAGTAAAGTTTGATTATGGAAGGTTGGCAAAAGTGAGGCGACAAAATGTAATTACTCTTTTTTTTAAAATGGTTTTGGTCGAAAATAAAAACAATGATTATTTATTCTGATAGTGTTCGAAATACGAGAAAAACACCTGTCAATCTCGCATTGGCAAACTCTTTCATACATTGGTTCTTAATTGCTGTTTTATTTTTTCTAGTGTTATGGTGATACTTGCGATGTCCAAAGATTACAATGTAGCATTTCCCAGACAGACTGTCTGTGGTCGCCATGATCTGAGAATCGGTGAAGGTGCGATCATACAAACACAATAGGGGTCGGAGATGCATTCCAGATTCTGTAACCATTTAGCTGGAATTCAAAAGCATCCCGTTGCGATACATTCGTCGCCGGACTTACACTTTTTGTACAACTAAATGAAAAATAAACGAATTAGTTTAAAATATGTATCCTGCGAAATATGATACTTTGCCAGATACCGCTTGTTACTAGTAATAATTAAAACTAAGAATTATATTTTAATTCGTACGTGTGATGTATTTGTATTTCAACAGTATTTATATTTAAATTTTATTTCGATAAAAATTAAAAGTATTTTCCCGTCACACAATACTGAGTGACTGTTATCAGCTCGCTTTATCCTTCCGAGGTTAAGAGTTGAGGAAACTAAATTTGAATCAGCATTCCTGGTGAATCCTAGTAGTTAAAGTGTTCAGTATATTTACAAATGAAAACAAAGTAGAGCAAAATACATTATCCAAAGATGAATTAAATAATTATAAAAAAATAATTACGATTAAAGTAATTGGAGTTATAATATTACTTTTAATTCATCTAGTATAACGCCAATCTGAGATTGTAGTCGTTGCAAGATATGAAAGACATTAAAGTATTGTTCGATCTAATTAATGAACTCATTTTCATTATGTCATTTTAAGCGTAAGTCATACATAATTTTAATTAAAACGACGGATTATAATACATTACCAAAAATATATTATACTAAGTCAATTTGATCTCTTTGTGGACACGCTCATGCGACGAATTGTGCGCTTCAGTTTGTCAGCATTCCTGCGCCGGCGCACTGGAATGTCAAAGGGAATGCTCGCAGGTCCTTAGGAACGGACCTTCATGGTTCGATTTTTTTGGCCCTCGAAGCAGGACAGTCGATTGAGAAATAAAACAAGCCGCGTAGTGTACAAAAAGAAGATTTATAAGACGTTTTTTTAGATTTCACGGGAAAATACAACAGCCCGTGACAACCTGTACGAGGAGAACTCTACGTAATGAAGTATTAAAATTGTGTTCTCTTTTCAAATAATCTCACGTATGTATACGATGTACTTTATAAATGTAAGGGTACATTCACATTCAAGTATAATTAAATAATTATTGGAGAAAGAAATTAATCAGTCGTTAGCTATACATATCTCGACAAAGAAAGTTATTTAAAAGTCTATATTTAAAAATTTTGGTACAAGATTTTCACATTTTCTTGTCTACATTTATTTCCTTATTTTGTGACCATAGCGTATAATTTTTATGTTTAGTGAAGATATTGTTGGTGCTCAACAATATTATAATTGTTTCAGTTGGATGTAAATAAACTTTAATTTATTATATTACTTGTAGTTTTTTCATTTATTAAAGTTACTATAGCTTTCATAAAGAAATATTGATTTGTAATATAAAAACAACATGTTTTCTTGTATATCTAAGTAAATCAATATTTTTCAATAACGAGAAGTGAAAAAATTGACAGTTAAATGTAGTTCAAATGAAAAGGGCACGATTTATTTAGATATTCATTGAATAATGACAATATTATATGGAATATAATAATCAACATAGGAAATGCGTGAAATTTTATAGGTGTGGTATATAAAAGTACAACAAACTGGTTGTCTCATAAATGGATTTTGTGAAGTGAGGTCAGTATTTTTATGATTTTATATAGTAAATAGTCAATTAAAATTCTTATTTATTCAGTATTGTAGTTGTATTCATTATATAGTTACGTTTATTACTGTGGAGTTGCATGTTTTTTGCCTTACTCCCAATGGCGCTGCGAACCAAAATGGAAATATCGTCTGTCTTGGAAAACAACTTTACTGTTTTAATTAAACAAGAAAATGTATATTATCCATGTAAAAGTTTTGTTTTTTAAAATAAAGCAAATATGGAAAGGAAGTTATTTCCTTGAATATTATCACTGTCATTAAATTGTAATACTATAAGACAAGGATAATTAATTTCATGGCTATATTATATAAGATATCAGTCGTTATGTAATTACTTAAACAGTGAGTAAACTACGATCGAATTTTAAAGACATCACCTGTATTCAAATGCATACATATTTATATTCAAATATAAATATGTATACACATTGATTTACCATTTAAGAGAAAAAACAGTGCTCTCAGAGTTCTAAAGATGTATTGTGAGTATCGTCGCCAGGCAAAAAATACTGAAATAAATATAAGAAAATTGTCGAAGACGACGTGAAATCAATAAGTTTGACTGATATCAATATAAATTCGCATTTGGTCTTGTTGAAACATTTTATTAAAATGTAAATTTTAATTTATGACATATGTAAACGGACACTAATAAATGATTAATGAGAAGTGATATTTTAAATTGAAGCATTCTATTCATAAATGACGGCTGTAATATTTTTGAAGATCTAAGAGTGCATTCCAATCGCCCCCGAGGCGGGGAATGTCATCAAGGCGTTAATTCGAGCGTGTAAATTAGTAAATCGACTTGGCCTGACGTCGTATTTGAATAAGAATTAACATTGAATGTGAGTCACGAGCCTACCTCCTTCTTGTTTCAAACAATCAAACAAATCATGTATGTAGAACTTTTTTAAATTAAGGAACCTACTTATAAAAAAATGTTTTATTTTATTCAGTTAGCGTTCAAGTTAAATTGATACATCTATGGTACTTATTTAACAATTATTCATTGTGATAAGGACCGGTTCCACTCAGTGTAGCATACGCCTCAGTAGAAAACGGTTTCTTTCTAGAGGAGTCAAGAAAGATTGTCGAACTTAAAAAGATTGAATGTCAGTAAAACCTTTTATGCCTTTTTTGTGTAGAGTAGAAAATACTAAAAACACAAAAAAGTCTAGAAACTTAGCGGGAATTCTTTGAAAAAAAAATATATAAGTATGCTGGCATGTATTGACCATTGCGTATTATCTAAAATCTATATGCTTATTATGTGACAGTTTGAGAGTAGTATAAAAAAATTGCTTTTAGTTTATTTTCTGGGATTTTAATTATATAAATTACAAAACGGTGACAGCAGGAAAAACCTTTGAGAGTCAACTGTTCCAAGTCAGTTTTCCGTATTCACGAAGTAAAAAATGCCTTTCAGATCCGGCCATGGTTAATTATTAATGCGGGGGTAATTAAATAGACAAACATCACGCTCGAGTGAACATTCATTAAGCGGCCCGCCGCTTGGAATGGGCTAAGACTAATGACGTTTTAATTGTCGACACCGGGCTTTATGAATAATGAAAATAATAATCGTTTTTGTTCTGGAAATTATATGCCGTGATTTCATTTTTTTCTTTTTGTGTAAATATTATTTTAATCTATTGTATTTTTAGAAATTATTTCACATTGCGTTAAAAACCATGAGATAGGTCTGAAGCCGGAAAAAAACATTTGTTTGTATAACAAAAAGAAAACAAATTATATTATCAACCAGATACACAATTCCGATATGATAATAATTTTTTTGTTAAATTTAGCAATGGTGTATATCGACGTTGTTTTGGCCAATTGATGTAACCCTCAAAAAATATGAAAATGAGAAAATGGTTGGATCTCATTTTAAAGACGACAGATCAGGTCCCGTCCAAATGATGTAAATTAGAAAAATAATTTGACCACTTTTTGGAAGGGAAAGATTATTTAACATTGGTTTTAGGTTTAACAATTCTGTAAAGATGAGAAATTACAGGAGTGGATTTCAAAGATTCATAAAGCAACTCACAATATAATGTTTTCGATAAAAGCAGTTTTTACTCTCTCCTACACAATTTTAAATTAAGAGGGTTACATCAATTGGCCAACACACCGTGGATATTATCATTCATAGATCTGCATACGAATGCATTGTTTGGGAACTAACTTATTTTATATTTTATTGAATATAATTATTATTTGTTTGATGATGTTTTTTTATTATAGTGAAAAAGAATGAAATACTTTATTTAGAATTACGTTGTTAAGAGCAGTTACCGTATATACATTGTAAGCAAGCACAATAAATCTACAAAGATCTTAAATAAACCTTGACTATTTGAAATATTTTAAGAGGTCGATATTACATATTAACAACTTCACAAAATATTTAACTTACTAGGTAAAAGTAGTGCCAGTTGAGAAAATTAGTTTTACAGAATAATTATTGCGAATATTTATTTTACAATAAACTTTGATAAAGAATCAGACATTCCAAAGTTTAATTACTAAAAAAAAAAAATTCTATTGAATATTTTTTGCAGCCAAAAATCATTAAATGTAAAGGTGTGCTTAAGTGTTTTGTTGATTAGAATTTTTTTCAAACAATGAAAATCAATTATAATAATTTTTATTTTCCTTGTGCGCCATCTAAAAATATTTAAATTGTCAACATCAATTATAATTTTTGTGATGTCAATATGCAAATTTCTAAAAATGAATATTTCATCAAGTATATGCAATTTTATTGTATTTTGTCGACAATAACAATTATTGTTCAAAAGTGACATGTCTAGTACGATGTAATAAAATATCTAAAAAAAAATGATAAATACATTTATATGATTTGAATTTTTTTCAGTTATTAATTTGCGATTAATAACAATCAAATTGACGTAAATTTGTGTAAATTCACAGAATAACAACGCAAATTATTTTCATAAATAAAACATGCACTTGTCAAATAATTTAGATTATAGAGGTCAAATTAAAAAATACATAAATACACATAAAAGTAAATGCTACCAATATGTGTACGGGCATATTATTGAAATATATAAAAAGTTGTTTTTGGCATTCATTAGGTATATTTATTTATACAATAACATGAATATAAAAGGTAATTATTCTAGTTAAAAAACTGATATTGTATACCTCATTGACGATTTTTATGTAATTAAAGCTGCGCGGCTCAAATGAGTGGTGTATGTACGAAAGCTACAAATTATTTATAACATTTACTGTCACTGTGAATAGATAACAACTTTATAACATTTTTATATCTACTATTTAATGTACATTTAAATTTTTAACGAGGTATGGTTGTAAGACATTTAAATACTTTAATTTCATGGAATGCGACTGGGGTGGTTAGTTTATGAAAAAATAATGTTAACTTCATTTTTTATCGAAATTAATGGCAAAATGTGGTTTCGTTTTTAATTCTGCGCTTGATGAAGACTGGACCACGTTTTGGCAAAATGATTATAAAATTTTATTGTAAAACTTTGATACAAAACTAGCAATAAAATAATTTCGTGACTATGCCGTTAATTATTTCGGTCGGCTATGTCCCCCCCCATTTGTTTGGTGTTGTACTGTGCTAGACCTGAATAAAGTAAAGCTGGCACCGTCCAACGAATTCAACCACAGATATTATGATGTGTATGCATGTATATCAATCAGAACTATATGAATACCTAGAGGAAATGAAAGTTCTAGTTGTAAAATTAAATAACACCATAATATTTAATAGCTTAGTCAATCACTCTGATTTATCCTTATATTAGTTTAATAAAACCATAAAAAAGCGTTAATGGAAGGTAAAAAATAAAGCTTAATTACTACTTTATTATAAAAAATTAAAAAGTGATACACTAAAAAGTAAATATTTATGTCTTCAAATAACAATATTTTTTAACGTAGTGTCCTCTTCTAATGGGAAGCATTTATGATATAATAACTTGACTTTCCCCCCCCCCCCTTCTTCTCGTCGGATAATAATATCGTTTACAAGGAGATGAAAGATTTTGCAGCGTTTATTTTTGAGCTGTTTTTTTTTCATTTTAAAAATTTATCGATTTAATTTATTGTGTAAACTGTTTTAGATCAGAGTTATGATCAAGTTATAAGAAAGCTATTCTTTTTTAGGAATTTTGACAAATTTATACGTTTTTCATACATTGCTTGAATTTAATTATCATGTTGAAAATGCGATGATTTCGATGTAAAAAAGTCTTTTTTTTTGTACAGAAATAAAGAATCGATAGGTATAGGATAGATATCTGTGTACTTTAGTAAATCCAATGACAAAGTATGTTTTATAGGTAAAGTTTTTTTTTTATTTTCCAACTTTTGTAGCAGTGCCAACTCATGCTGGCATTTCTCTACTTGTGGTTCAGAGGAATAAACCTCAAATTACTATTATAGCGTTCGTAAAAATTGTTATTATTCGAATGTAATTATAATTATAATCATAACTATAACGCTAGTTTTAATGACGGTGTGATTACGTAATTACGGCACGTTCATTTTTATGATATAATAATATATTTATATGTGAACAAGTACATCACCGATTCACCATACAACACTTTTTTCAATAAAGAGAAACTAAGCTTCTCACTCTCTATGGAGCCTATGGTTTAATTTTTTATTCGTTACCAGTCTTTCAACAACAAGTGAAATCCTTTTTTGAAAATGGAATCATTCAAACTATTTTTCATACCAGTTGGGACAATGTTCGATAATTGAAATTTAATAATAATCATTTTATTCAAAAATTCTCAAACAAAAATGCTAGTTCTAAATTTGAGATTCTCACAGTATATAAATACGATTCAGTAGTTGTTCTGGCTATTTACAATTTAAAATTTGGAACACTCTCGTTTCCTAAGTAATCACTGTGTTTTTCGATGATAGGATCATAAATTTAAATTTAAAATTATGACACATTGTCAAGAAAAACAGTTCGTGGGATTTAGATTATATTTTTGATTTGTTCGCGTATTTTTTTAACATAATTAAAGCTAAGATCTACGATGATCAATAAATAATTATTCATATATATATAAAAGGTGACGTTATTTGGTAATACAACCAAATTTTCAATGGTGAATATATAAAGGAGGAGTGATTTGAAAACAAAGAGTCAGTATAATTTTGTTATTATACGGTTTAGACCCATTAATCTATAAATAATAACCTCATTAGACGTTACTTTATTATTATGAATGAAATTGGAAAGAAAATTATGCAATAATATTAAAACAAAAACGTGCTAACCTTTCATCCATGAAAATGTTTCAGGACTCGAACTCAAGATAAACTACTTTTTCGCAATATATAACACTTTTCATTGGACCACGGATTCACATAATTGCAGATACGTGCTCCAGGGGATTGCCAATACAAAAAATATTTTTTTTTATATTAACAAATACCACAACAAATTTTGTTGATGATATAATATTTTTTATAATGACGAATTATCACTTTTGTTACATAAAAGTATATAATAGTTTTTTTTTGTTATAAATGTCGAAAGTTAAATTCAATGAATTATAAAATTGATTTAAACAACAAGTTATTGTATTGAAAATTAGAACGTTTTGCATGCCATTGCTTATTAGTTATACTTTTATTTCAATTATATTTTTCCCAACATTAGGATTTTTTATATGATTAATCCTATGATAAAATTACATAACTGAAATAACTTGAATTCATAACCGCAAAAAATGAATTATAATTTCATTGAAAATATTTATTTTTTTGTAAAGTTTCATCGTAATACGGCTAAATGGCCAATTTAAATTTCTTTTGAAATTCGATTTTATTGTTGCCATTAAAAAAAACGATAAATTAACGGATTTCAAGAAAAACAAACTCCATTTAGTAATAAAAAATCCAATAAACTATTTTTTTATAGATATTTCGTAACAAGTATTTTTAAATTCAATATTTGTTTTATGATACAAAATTTTGATATAATATTCTATTTTAAAACTATTTTATATATGGTTGTTGTTCTGGAAGAAAACACTAACTTGGAATTCGAGGTTTTTTAAATGTTTGATCCTTTTTCATTTAAATTTGAATTGTTGAGATTTTGTACATTTCCATGTATTTCGTCACTAACGACCCAGGTATCGCCTTCCAGCATCTTCATTCATTCGAGCACACGATAGAGTTCATTCGTGTACTCGAATGCCTGAAGGTGCCGAAAAGTGAAACCCCGGTCATTAGCGACGAAATACATGAAAATGTACAAAATTTCAACAATTAAAATTTGATTTTTAAATTCCATCAAGCATGCTCAGTCGATATCTTAAACTTTTTAATATAGTTTGTTAGTGCAAAACTGTTTTTAAGTAAAAGTGTAATTTATATAAATATTTTTGTTCTTTTTCGGTATAACTAGCGCAATATGTATTTTTTTCGATTTAGTGTTTTCTTCCAGAACACGGACGGTATATTGTCGCTGTTCTGAAAGAAAACATTAAATCGAAAAAGTTGCATAATGAGATACATAATACTTTTACTTAAAAACGATTTTCTACAAACTAAACTACATGAAAAAGTTAAAGCATTTCAAACTTTTCAAAAACCTCAAAGTCCAATTACTCAAAACTAGTATTTTGTAGTTAGTGTCTTCTTCCAGAACAACGACGTAACGTCTTCTAAACAATTGATTTAAATTAAGGTGTGACAATTCGTTAAGGTTTTATGAAAAACTCTACACGATTCTTATTGACATATTGTCAAGCTTGCTAGAGACATAAGAAAATCGTTTCTATTTAATAAACATACATTACTGTAACTTCTTCCACCTAAGTATATATATAAAGTTATTGGACGCAATTCTTTGTTCTTCTAAATATCATTAATTTTCATTCACAGTAGTGATTCTTATACGTCGAGTATTGCACAGACTTCTATCAGCTGATGACGAATTATTTGGCTACATGTCTTTTATATATGTTTTTTTTATTCCATTCATGACTTCCTGGTCATTCATCTCAGCTTACCTGTAACAAAAGAAAAAAATACTTAAGCAGATATTATTAAAAATACAGAACAATGATTCGGTTATAAATATAGTCGCAAAGGGGTTAGTTAAAGTATTTTAATGTGCATGTACGCATTTGTGTGTGCTGTGAGATATTAATTTTCGTAAATATAGAAAATTAATTGAGATTAACTATTTTATTTAATATTTTTTGATGAAACCAAAAGTTACTGAATTACAAAAAATTGCAACGTATGAGGCGCACTTTATATTCTGCAATATATAAACTGAGTTACAATGTTACGCATCACTGATTAATACTCATTTCATTATAGAAAAAAATAAAGAATATATAAATATTATGTCGTGTCCCCATAATACATAATAATCAAATTAAGGCAAACATATTTTCGATGAATGCAGCGGTAACTTTGTTATTCCACTTGCTGTGACACGTGTTTCGCTTTACTAAGAAGCATCTTCAGACTAACTATTTCGAAATGTTATTCATTCATTTTTAAATTGATAATTAGAAGTACTGTTTACCTTAAAAATAAATAACATTGCTATAAAGTTAGTCTGAACATGCTTCTTAAAAAACGAAACACATGTCACAATTAGTAACACATTTAGTGGAATAACAAAGTAATCAATTTTAATTGCGTATTAAAACATACATATTTTCCGGTTAACTTTTGTACAATATTTAATAAAACAAAACACAATCTGTACTACTCTTTCGCTCACAACGAGCATTATCAATTGTTTATCATTAATATGTGACATTTAATATAAATTAGGGATATTATTTGATACGCCAACTTGGGGTATATGGAAATCGTGCATTTATTGTCAATATGCTTTTAACAAAATTAACTAACCTATTTCAATACTTAATTAGTTCAATATAAAATATTGAATGTCGTTCAACGAGAACAATCTATTTGAACAGTGCGCTTACTTCACAAGTCGTATACCGAGAAACGATTTCTATAAGACTGCCGCTGTATAATAGGGAAGGCATATAGATGCATAATGACTTACTGCTTACTATATTGGCTACCGTACACTCTTAAGTCAAACTAAACAAGTGATTAGAAATTAGATCTCAGTTCTGAGAATAATCTCTAAGTTTGAAATAAGCTTATTGAAAACGTCATACCAAAATTGAGCAGGAGTTTCGTTCGGTTAGTAGCGATGCAAAGATTATTTTTCAATTATTTAAAGAAGTTATGTTAAGATTTTATTTTAAAAGGTACTAGTCAATCATGCTACATAATATTTGTACGCTTTAATTTAGTATCGTCGGTCTAGTGTGCAAAGCTAGTAACGTTGTTGTAAATGTTGTTCATGTATTATATATTATAAAAAACAAAACAAACTGTGCACTATTGTATGTATATTTGTGTGTAGTACTTAATTTTTTATATTTTTCTTTGTTAAATAATTTCAACAACCTCACAGTAGTACTTATTTTCAGTATTTTGGGAGTTAAGAGCTTTCCACTATAGGCCAACGATATTTCATTCTAAACTAAATACTTTAATTGTATTTCTTCTGCATTTTAATAATTAACAGGACCGATTTCGCTCATCGCTAGCATTACCAACTGGTTCGTAAAAATAGTGCGAAAAAATGTGTTTTCAACAGGAATTGACGGTTAACACGTTAAAAGTGACTTTCAAGGTCAGGTATTTTTTTTATAACTTTGGGTCGCTGATAAATGTATTTAACAAAAACCCTCAACTTTAACAATGTATTTGACGTTAAAATGATAAATATACAATAATATATCATGAAAAAATGACTACAAATCATAATTAAAAAAGCTTGTATCAAAAAACTTAAAGTTATAATGAATTGCAGTTATTTTCGGAAATTTTCCATATCAGTGGCGTCAGGAAAAGATATTCTGATCATTCAAGAAACTAATAAAGAAAAATTGATTTCCTAATGTCATTAGCAATTATTTATCTGTAGACGTGTACTGAAAAGAATAAAAAATATTATCATTCAATCCAACGCCCACGTTCACTCAAATACCATCGCGAAATTAAATTATAATATTAATGGCTTGAAAATCAGATATCGTAAATTGACGAACCCGTAACATTTACAAATATTTTTATGAAAATTATTGTGAAATGGTATGCAAGCAGCAATTCATGAAACATTTATACTTTATGAATGCTATGAACCGGTTTCTCTCTCGTGATGACAATAACATCAAACGAAAATAGTGATAAAAACATATTTTGTCCGCATATAGTGAAAAATGTTTTTTTTACATGAAATGTAAGAAAAAATAATTTGCATAATTACAGTAATCTCAATCTTAATTTTACATAAAATTTGAAGAAATTTTACATTTAAATGTGCAAAATCTGTGTCTTAATACTTTTGGAAAAAATGCCTACACAATCTCTTAAATTTAGCATCATAAATGGAGTAAGTACAATCCTATAATGAAGTTAAAATGGCTCTTATTCTAATATTAACGATACGAAAATAATTTATTAACAGTCTTGAAAGAACCTTTTATGGATCGCAAACCGAAGCTTGGGTTACTCTGCCGTTATACGTCTCCATTAATTTCGGGGATAGATGTCGCCATAAATAAGGCACGTGCGAAAATAATTTCGAATAATAATTATTTCGTTAGTCAATAATCATCGTGATGACTTTGACGAGGAGACGCCATTATTATTCGGCGGGAAACATAATTTCCATTCCCACGCCAAATTCGGACCAATAGCAGCAAAGCGTTCGCCATTAGCTCTAATTTCGAAATGTCGATATTATGCGGTAATTGTATTGAATTAAATTGTGGGGAGATAAATATCGAAGCTGCGGACTGGAAATACATATATTTTTTTATTAATTTATCCGAAATCAGTTGTGATGCACAAAAAGTTACGTGCAATTGAATCAAGCTGTGTGTGACAGGTAAACAAAATATTTTGTTATATTAACTCTACTTTTATCAGCAAAAACTAGTTTTTATAAATTTTAGGTTAGCCTCGATTTGAGCACTTATTTCAGAATACTGATTCGATACCTCGCAGATTTTTTGTCACACGCGGTTATCAAATTTATAGAGATGATTTTTATCATCAGTTGATAATGCTCGCAACGAGCGAAACCAGTTGTGGTCATTGTAAAATTGAGTAAGTATTACAAAAAAATATGTTTTATTTTTAAAATATAATGCCTCTCTACCAAAAATTGACGATTTAAACCTTTAAAGTGATTTGAAACATATTCTATTTAAAATGTTTATTTATAAATGTTGTACGTTATTAAAATATTACAAATGAATAATTTTTTTGTTTCACTAATCGAATAAACCGTTTTCCGGTTTCACTAATTAATTAGATCGTTAGGAAATCATCAAGACGCCATCTCGTTTAGAAAAAAAGCAAGTGTGCACAAAAACGTGTTCGCAGCTAGATGGTATTATCGAGAGAATAATAATAAAAAAATGAATAAGAAAGAATGACGAGCTTTAAAATTTAAAATGAAGAGTGTGTAAAACCGGTAGTGGCCTCTGCGAGATGCTGAGAAGTCTGCGTCAGACCTGGTCAAGTTATTTGAAATATAACAACGTGACTTTCTTATATTTAGTTCTAATATAAAAGGTTCTATCATAATAACGACACTTTTGTTCAAGAATTTTAATGTTTTTTAGTTAAAAAAAACTTTACTTTTAGTATAATATATAAGATTCAAGCTATGATATAGTAATACCAACATTGCTTGGCCGCCGCCGAATTTGGAACTAGAATTTTCAGTCTAGAATAAATTTCCCTTATTACCATTAAATACCTTTCGAAACTTGTCTACTTTTAATAACTGACCCTAACATATCAGTTTTGGAATTTATTGAAATTTCAGTTTTGGTTCAGTATGGCAACATTCCTAACGCAACGGTTGCGCCCTCACTAGCGGCCAAGTTAAATTGGTGCATCTATAGTTGTTCGGTAATGCTCCCAACGGAGTCACAAGACATGACTTCATACAGCTGCTCATTTATTTATGAACACAGCAGTACCCAAGCACGTGCTAATAGTTGTTTATGTCAATTTGTGTGCCTTCTTAACTGTCAGAAACCTGATATCACTAGTTACTATTCAATCTGTATTAACCGCAACGGAATTGTAACGAGATAAAAGAAAGGTCATATAACATTGAAAAATTTTTATTGTATTTTTATAAAAACATTGTTATATAATATATAAGAGGTTATTTAAAGTTAAAAAAATGTGGGGAATAATAAATTAAGACTGCAGAGTGGCTTTGCAAGAAGTTATATTAATATTTGAATAATTTTAAAGCGGTAACAATATATTTGTAACCCAATATGTAATTCAGTGACAGTTCACGAACTGTCGCAGGCCGTCACTTTATGGCCGCTGATCTAATTTGTAGCTGTAATATGAGAGTGTCTCATAGATAAATTCAGGGAAAAACCCATTGGGATTATTTTAGAAATAATGTCCACAGTCCACAGATATTTTGGTTTTAGTAATAATTATAAGTGTCAAATTATTTACTGAATGAATGTCATAAAATATTTAAAAAAATTTACATGGCATATGTCATGTTATTGATTTTATAAGTTCTTATATTATTCTAATACTGCATTGTTTATGAACAAAAAAACATGTTGGTCATTATTGAAATAAATACGTCATTACAATCGCCATTACAGTATAATTTCACTGTATGTTTTAGTAATACTTTCATCGGCTGAGATATTGCCAACATTATCATCGGCCTCTGTGGTGTAGTGGTAAGTATTTGCCGTAGCGATCAGGTGAGTCCTGTTTCAATTCCCAGCAAGGTCAATATGAAATTAAGATTTTTTCAATTTAAAATTGTGATCTTGGACATGAATGACTTCTAAAAATTCTCAGCCAGTTTATCTCGTATGATTTTCTAATTTTCAAAATATTTGGCGCATTGGCTGTCAGCTAGATGTTTTTTTTGTTGATTAAATTGGCATTTACTTGGCAGAACTCCATTATAATAGGATAAAATAACAAAGTATTTAGTTCTACAAAATTTTTATATCAGGTAGTTGATAGCTATTTCGGCTTCACGCCATCGTCAGAACTTCTGATTTTATTGTTTTTTTTTTAAATTATAATATCTATTATAGCGAGTGGGATTTTAGCAGTTAAATTAAAATTCGTATTACTTTAAATTACTAATTATCTTTATGCCAGGTCTTTGGTCAAGTGGTTAGCGTCGTTGGCTTCAATAATGGAGCTCTCAGGTTTGAATCGCGGTACGGAAGAGTTTCATGAATCGATTTTAAATTCATATTCGAAGGCAAGGATGTTTGTGAGAAGAAAGAAAAATGGATAGCGAATAGCGAATCACTAGTCCATTCCAAGACCAATTCCTCTATCCCTACTCTCTTGGAAAACGAGAGCTTGAGAAAATGAGTTACAAAAGTTCCTATAGAAAAATTGAGATATCACCATTAGGAGCTCATATGTTCCACATTGGGGGACGATATAGCTTAAAAATAAAAAAATATATATCCTCATGTAGTTTTTGACGTTTAATACTTTATCTTAGAGATTTAATCATCATTTGGAAAGTCAATTATATAATAATATTCGTATGTTCCCCATCTTCAACTGATTGTTTGGACTTAGTAATTATTATAAAATATTACCTAGGTAGCCCAGCATTGAGTCTTGTTTAATTAACCTTCTAGGCAGGTGAGCATAAGTGGCACCTCACGTCTCAACGAGGTGTGAACTCGCATGTAAGTAGTCAGTCGACCAAAACGTAAACACTGCCCCGCATCAATCTCCCGGTTCGAATCCCGGTAACTACTTGTCCACTGTTTGACTTCTCCACGCTCTGTGTGCATAGCTTCGTTACACATTGCCCCAGACAAATTAGGAAAGTGCCTGGCAGTTTAAACACGACTGTGTTTTATTATTTTAAATACTTTTTTTCAAGCGAGATTCCATTTAAAACAGTAATACATACTGCCACCGTTTCCACACGACACACATAATACCTAAATATACCGCTATATAATATATTGTAAAATAGTTTATTATTTTTATATACTTAACTTAAAAAAAACCACACATAAAAATTGATTCAGGGAGAAATAGGTTTATTATATTTTAATTTATATCAGTCGGTTTTCCACAGTGGATTCAGCCGTAAGAAACATACGAGTCACTGAGTTGCTAAATACGCTCTCGAAGGCTTTTAGGGTTTTGAATAAATCACGAAAAACTGGGCAGTATGATAATTTTAAGTAAATTTAAAGTAAAGGAAAAGTATTATTTTACACTGTGGTTTTTTTTTTTGGAGCGCGGAGAACGTATAAAACGAGGATCGGAATCGTGTAAAAACGATATTTTTATGTTTGAAAAAATGGTGTTTCTAAAATGAAAGAATGTAAATGCAACTGGATAAATTGATAGATTTATCGATAGAACACATACGTACATTAAAAACTTGTTTTATTTATAAATTGCCAGGAGTGTGTTTAGCGACTCAGAGACTCATAAAATATATTCCATCTCTGAACATCAACATTCCTTGATTCACGTTATTTATGGAGTGTCACCAAGAAACATATCCTGGGATTGATGCCCACGAAAGAATCTGTTAAAATACATAGTATTTCCATGTCATCTTGAATCTCCTCAAAGACGGAGTTCTTTATCTTATTCCTTTATGGTTTTCATGATTCGTAGCGAATATCTGTGGTCAATTTTCCCTCTAAGCCGCGCGATGAATATTTACGAATTATTTAAAACTCATTATATTTTGCTCCGATAATGGATTTCTAATGTGGCTTCATTTTTGATTTCAGATTAGTATTTATTGATTTGTAAAAGGTCGTTAACATTTTTATTGTAGACTAATTCATTTTGTTCATATATAATTTGTTCGATTACTTATAAATTCATGAACCAATTGTTTTATGAAACTTGTAATTGTTAACATTCAATTTTATAAAAATCAGTTGATAATGTTATCGATAAGCAAAACCGGTTCTGACAATTATAAACACGTGGAAATAGTACATAAAAGTGTGTTTTATTTTTAAAATATAGTCAAGTTAATCGTTTATTTGGAAATGTTTTTTTATGTAAAGTATAAATAAATAAATAATTTAATTATGTTCAATAACACAAAAAAAAATATAACAAATACAAAAACGAATAAGGTTAAAATTATACCCCGAATTTGTTGGCTTGGCCTGCTCAGCTTTTGTATTATCTTAGAGAGATTGTATGTAGTATCAAAAGTTTGTCAGAGGTAAAGGTTTTTCATACCATACCAAATGGTAATCATATCAGTGGCGATACTGGTGATTTCATGTATTTAAAAAGTGATGGTAGTAAGAATTGAATTGAGAATTGATAAGATTAAATATAAAAGACGTACAGTGATAAAAATAAGTTATTTAGCGGCATCGATAAAAAGGAAAAAAATGTGACTGTTTAAACATTTTTAACTGTTTTTGTCAGATGCTTGTTTATTAGCAATTCTCATTAACATTTAGATAATTGAATTTCTTGCGAGACAACCGTTTTTTAAGTATTAATTTCTGTTTTTAATTAAGGTCACGGCAATAATTATACATTTATTTAGCAATTTTATTATTGTGGCATCAATTTATAGAAATGGCGGAATATTTTCATGCGTAGGCGTACCAGAAAGTGATTAAATTAAGAAAAGACGTTTCGATAATTACGTCATGCAAATTTTATTGCAAAAAAACTGGAATCTCACATTTCAGAATTAACGCAATAATTAATTGTTAAAAAATAACTGTTTGGAAAAACAAAACAATTAAAAAAAATACATTTAACACAATGAAACGCTATCTTGTCAGTAATCTTTGTAGCTAAGCGCACTGCGTTAGGCGAGTATAAAGTGTTGAGCTAAAGATCTTGCAATAAATGCTGATATATTAAAAATAACACACGATTTGTTCTGAGAAAATGTGGAAGAACAAACAAATTGTGTTTTATTTTTAAAATATAACGTCTTTCCACCAAGAATTGACAGTTACACTTGTAAAAATGCTACAGTCAATGAAACGTTTAAGATCCTGTCAAGGTCCTATGTGATATGTCTCGTTTCACCTTGAGTTGATGGAAAATAATGTTCCTAGAATATTCCCAATTGATTGAAACATACTTGGAGTGCATGCATATACATTAGCGGACTGGCCATACAAGTCAGGTTTCTCAATAGCAAGTGGGCCCCGCTGTATATAAGGGTATGTATTAAAATCAAATAACTTGTTAACTATTTCATTTTACGTGTTTAAAAATATACAGGATAAACCACTTCGGGTATTTCATCAATACAAATAAATATGTTTTCTTACAATATAGACAATGAACTAATACTTCATAATAAACACAAACTTTTCTCTATGTCTGTTTTAACTGTTTGTAACATGTGAATTTTTGTAATAATTATCAATTAAGTATTAATACAGTACATAGGAATTAGTATATGGGATACGGGCCCCCATCCGACTCTTGACAACCAATATTTGTAGAGCCAGTACGCTACTGTGCATATATATACCAGCAGGTAATGTCAAATATTTAATATGTTTATGAATCCCAATATTTTTTACAACGAATTAAGTGAAGAAATGTAAATTATTATAAAAATAGATATTAACAATGTATCACTTCGTCATTTATAATAATAAAACGTTTGTTTTAAGCCACGACTAATTTTAAATTAATATTTCTAATTAATAATGTGTCGAATTTGGCAAGATGGTATTTCATAAATTTCACAACTACCAATATATTCAAAATCGATTCTGTGTCATCGTTTTTCCGTAATATGAGGTTAATATTTGAATAATTATTGAACGGTTTTGAAACTTAATAAAAATATCACATTGTGAATTTCAAATATGGAATAATTATTGTTTTTTTTTTCATTCATATTATTTGATGATCATAAAACTCAAACAGAAAGAAATATATTTGGATATTTTTCCTTATGTATAATTTTTTTTAATATGTTCGAATAATGAATGGAATAAATTCCTCACTAGAATTGAATTCGAGTTATTTTTTTTTATATGTCCTTAATGACGATGGCTGGATGCTAAAATATTTGTCAATTTAATAAACTTATTATTGTAACAAATAAATTGCTGTTTTTTATCTGACTAAATTTTATAATATCGATCAAAAATTCCAAATCTTTTACGTACCGATTCAAATAGTGAAATATAAACCATTAAGTAAAGGCAAAAAAAATATTATTGTCATAACATTTTTTATAATTATGACAGCCGCGTTATAAGAACGGTGAAAAATATCTAAAGTCAACATGAATGCATTTTTAAAAAGGCATAGCATTTAGTCAAATATGTGACATCCTGTTCATTCAAAAAAATGTTGTTAACTATGATTCAAAACTATAATGATAAAAACATGGAATAATTACAAAATTCCAGTGTCATACGTAATTATATTTTTTATTACCAAAGTCTAAGCAAAAGTCACGCACTGTAATAAATTGAAGTAATTAACTCAAGTCGTGTTTTATTTTTTAACAATTAACATTTGTGATTCAAATGTAAAAAACGTGTTGAGTACTTTTTGTAACCATCTATCATCAATATGTTATATATAAATAATTAATATCCATTGAAATTTATTACGAAGTTATTTTATACATAAAATAATGTTTTAAGATAAAAGAATGTAACTATTATTAAAAATTCTCACGTTAAAATTTATGTGTTTTTTTTTTGAAACCTGAAAGAAGTCGCTTTTAAGCAGATAATTGTTTTTCAAACATATTTAATAACAAAAAGTGTATAGTCTTCAGTTACGCATCCTAGATACAATTATTGGTACAATGTTCCTGCCAACATTGTAGACGCTACTTTAAAAAAAATAATTACATTTGTTTTTGAATATTTATCTAGAGATTTAATTCTTAGACCTTGGAAATGAGTTTGTACTTTAATTTTCGGTATTTTTTTACCTTGATATAATTTTAGTTACTGATTTTTGTGACGTACCCGTATAAGGCTATATATGCATAGACTCAATTAAATGCTTTGAAGTGTACTTTTTCGGTGAATCTAGTAAAACATTTAACATTTGATTGTGTACTCCCCGTACACTCATATTATTGTCGGCATTCATTGCTGCAATAATGGTTTCGAATATAATTGCTGAAAACGCTACATTTTATACAATACGTCTTGCGGTGTGACAGTAATAGCGGCACTTAATAGGTTAAATAAATTACATAATTATATGAACCCAATTTATCATTTCGAGCTGGGTATTTACATATTGTGAAAACCAGTAATTATTGTATATAAATCAGCGTTCGGACTAGAATTTCGCTAATTACAGTCAGTGTAATGAAATATGCTCATGGAGACTTTCAACTAGATGGGACTAATAATGTTATATAAGAAAGTATTTAATCTCTGGAATATGAATCGGCAATCTAAATGTATACCTGATTCGTTTATAGTGAGGCGCGTAAGGATATTAAGAGCAGCTAAAATATATGGGACTGTATGCCTTTGTCAAACGTAAATGATTTAAAAAAAAGTGTTTCTAATAATCTAGAAAACAATTTTCAAATTAATGTGAAAATCAAAAGACAAATATAATACATGTTGACTGATTTGATCGATTCTGTTTTATTTTATTGTTTAATTTAGACATTTACGACTAATTTACGTCTAATTAAGACGATACGAGGCCAAAATAAGAACTCCACCATTCTTGACAGTGTCAAGCTTTATGTTCCTGATATTTTTTGAGGAACAGTTTACATGAATTGTTTGTCCAATAGTCAGATGTCGACATATTTCATGTGCACGTTAGTGAGCTTAGACGAGCACTGTTCTTAAAGTAAATTTTGTCTAAGTTGACTTCCTTACGAATTTCCAATATTTACTTTTTATTTTGTTACCATGTTTTTAATAATTTTCATATTGAAAAAGCCCTACACTTATAATTTGTAGTTTTCGCAATATATTATAACGTCGTCGTTCTGTACGAAAGCACTAAATATAAAAAAAAATGCAAATTGTTTTAATTATACCAAAATGTTCCTCATTTCGAAATCTGCGTATGGAAGAACACACTTATTTTTATAAATTACACTTTTACTTAAACAGTTTTGTACTAACAAACTTAATGAAGATGATATATCAACTTTGTAGTACAATTACTTAAAACTAGTGTTTTTCTACCAACAGACACTAATGTTTTCTTTCATATATTAAATAAACATATTAAATGATCCTGTTTTTTTATATCATCAATCCATATTATAATGACTTTTAAGGTGTTAACTGTCAATTCTTGGTGGAAAGACATTATATTTAAAAAAAATAATCATCAGTAGATAATGCTCATGATGAGCGAAACCGGTCCTGGTGGGATGTAAAACAAATGAATTGTGTTTTATTTTTTAAAACATATAAAAATGATTTAAAAAGATAATTGGAAATTACCTGTTAAATGATTGTTAAGATTTTTATTATTTTTGATAATATTGATATATACATATATAGCAAATGTTTCAGTGTAATGAGAGAGTATTATTCCAACAAGTTATAAATGTTAGGACCATAGACTTTGCTATAGTTTAACTGTTTAGTAGAGGAAGTAACGTATAGCTAAAAGTTCTCTATTGTACTTTTTAGTATCGAAAAAATGAAGTATAATTTTTCCTATCAATGTTCTCAAGATACGTAATGCTAGATTATTTACATCTTAACACTGTCAAGTAGGTAAACCACTACTAATCTCTTCGAATTTTTTTTTTTTTAATAACATAATATCTTTATGCTAACTCGACGCAGTAGGTATCTTATGAATACAGGTTTTAAAACTGGTTTAAAAAGATTTTTTTTAAAGGTTATGCCAACATTACGGCGTGTGATGATGACGATGTCTTGGCAGAGGTATGAATGAAATTCTTGACACTAAATGAGATGAGTCACATAAAGTGTTTTGTGAAAAAGATTTACAACTATTGTATACTCCCAACATCCGTCTCCTTTCATCTGTAATATGAAGTCTCATACAGAATGTTTGAAGTGCACATGTATTTTACTTAATTGATTATTTATTACCAATGATTTTGGATGTACTGAGTGGCTACTCTCCAGATGAATGAATATAGATCTATGAGAAAGTCTACGATGTATAACTTTACTAAAATACAATCCTTCCTTAGCATAGCACAGTTTCATATATTACTGGTGACCTCCTCTCGTAATATATTACGATATTTTACATCACAATTTTTCTCTGCTAAAAATACGATTCCATTTCAATTAAAATCTGTCAAATTAAAATCCATTCATGTAAATCTGCATATTATATAGACAAGTATTGTTAAATGTGATTAAATTGTTTTCTTTTTCTTCCGCAAACTAAATAGTTTATCTCCATTTTAATTAAATGCTGACAGCATTCAGAATAAAAAGTCTTGTTTAATCAAAAAAAAACAAATTAGATGGCCACATTACCACCTCTTCCTCTACTATTTCAATAAGCAAACATCATTTATTCAAAATTACGATGAGAAAATCGTGACAATATAAAAATTTAATTAAAAATCTAATAATATTATTACGACAAATAACTAGTCAATTATTAATAATTGACACAAAATGTGGATAAAGTTTGATACAATACGTTCACCTTACAGTACTTCCTCAAATATTTTACCATACAGATAATGAGTTAACAAACGGTAGCGAATAGCAATCGAGGAATACATTATTATCCATAAATTTATTTGTTAATATCTTCAGTATTTAAAACAATGTTTTAAGTATAGAATTTAAATACCGTACACATATGACGAAAGAAGAATTATTTTATTTAAAATTTGATTAAGTACTTAATGACAACAGGAAAATATTTAAGTTTTTAGGTGTATTAAAAAACTAGCAAATCTTAAAAATATGCCATGATTCATTGTGGTATTGTTTGGGATTTTTTTATACTACGATTTTAGGAAAGATTACATCATTAGCGTCTTTAATTAGTCAGCATTGTATGTCAACGGACCATGATTAATGATTTTTACAATTATTATTGTTGTTTTATCAAACAAAACGATGGAAGTAAATAATTATGTAAGGTGACCATACTCCACTTTTCAGTTTTACAGAAAAAAATAATTAAGAAAAAAAATAGGCCAAAAACTTTTCCATTTGTCTTGAATGACATATATTTTTTAATGACCATTTCTTAATTCAAATATGGATATTAATTGATTTAAAAATATGTTTAAATATTCTATGTCTTATTCAAATCCACAACCACTGGTTTAACTGAAAGCGTACGTGGAATACCACTGATCAATTTCGATCATTACTAAACTAAATCACTTAATTAAAATTTATACATACATAGTAACAATTTATCCATAATTTATGGTAGTAAAAATAGCTATGATGAAATACAATAGTCATTAGATGAAGTAATTGTTGTGCCGTTAATTTATTGCATGATCTTAGTCACCCTATTTCGGACCCACAAAGAGATAATTTTGTTTAAATATTTGTCTAGTTTGTTATAATGACTGACCTTAACGTTCATTGTCTCAACCGAGTAGATAATCAATTCTAATTAATAATCAGTTTTTGCTGTTTTTTGAGCATATTAAGTTTTACAATCATGTATAATATGCATTCTGAGAACAGTTTAATGTCATTTTAATTTTAATACTAGTTTCAAAAATACAAAACAATGTGTGATGTTATTTCTAATTTATTTTATTTTTCCTTTTTTTCTAATTGTATACTTTGACTACTGCATACTTCTAACACATTTTTCGTGATGATAAACATATTTAAAAAAAAATCTTAACTAGGAAAAATATTTGCCAGTTTCTAATGGCGTGGGTAGAAAGAGGCTCTATGGGCTACGCGATCTCCGTACGTGGCGTTGTGTCCAAGACGTTGGTGATCTAATACGACTGTGTCAAAACAGAGAGACGTACGGCAATTTTGTCTCCAGTATTTGATAGAAGACTGCACCATAAAATTATAGACAACTCAAATTTATGTTTATGGCAATGAAATAAATACTCTGTTTTTATTTCTTAAAAGTATTATATAAAAAAATTAAAATAATTTAATGAAGACTTAAGCCAGAGCCAATTTTCTGCTTTGTATTTTCCATTTACAGCTTATAATATATATTCTATATTTTCCAAATGATATGATATCGTCATAATGATTGTCCAGATCATTAATCAGACAACATCAAAAGAATGAAATTTGAGTTAAATATGCAGCTATGTAAAATTTTGCCGTGTTTTTGATTCAATTATCAGATAACTCAAAAATTCCGCACCAAAAAATGCTAAGTCAGATAACCTTCTAAATATCGTTCCACTGTCTATATTCCGAAAGTATTTCATTGTTAAACACCTGTTTATAAAATGTATTAAACTCCGGTACAAATCAATAATATTTGATTCATGGTGACCATTTGAATATTGCTTTCCCAATTATATCAATATGTGTTATTTAGAGATATCTCTGAGTAATAAACTGGACAACCGATTTGTATGAATAAAGTCACCAGACAATGACGATGGTACCTGCAGTATAATTGAAATGCAATTAAAACGAAAGAGGCGAATCGAATACTGATTTTATAAAAAAAACATGTAATGCATTTTTAATACTCCAGTTTATTATAAGTAATGTTCGTTGAAATGCCTTGTTGTTGTGATCTTCAATAAAGTCTTATTTTTGGAGTTACACAGTTTTTCAAAAACAACCTTACTACGTGGTCAGAATTGTAAGATGGCGTCGGTGAGTCCCACGGTGACCTCAGACATGAAATTATATCATAAAGTAATCACTACAAGCGAAATAATTGCCTTAATTTTGAGATGAGGCTTTTTTGCGGTTTCGCATTTACAGGCGCTGCCCACATGCGTCATACGTATCCTGCTAATTGTGCTACACACATCGTATGATAATATTCTACAATTGAAATGTTGGAAACACACTGTATCTGCATATTAAATTTTAAAAAATGTAACAGAACACAATTTGGAATACAAAAAATTAAATAAATTATTGATACTTATATAAGAAATTATATTTAAAGGATAAAATTAAGAAAAAACAGCTAATAATTGCTAGTAGGCCAAAAATTAAAATTTTTAAATCGCATTGGATAAAGTCGTTGAATGTTTTTAAGACACTTGAAATCAACTCGAGGAGAATGATACCACAAACAACCAGGTCCAAAATCTGAAATTTAAGTTTAAAAAAAATCTTAAGTTACGTGGACCTTTCTGGGACTTGAACTCAGGCCCATCTGATAGCCAAGGTAAAGCTTTTAGCACTATACCACAAATGCCAACTAATAGTAACGCGTTGGATGCTATTAAATCTCTTGTTATACACTCGATGAGAATTTTAATTTAGATCAATTCTAGGAGAAAGACATCACAGATACCAATGTTCAAAACAGATTTCAGAAAATGTTTTATTAAAAAAGTCCAAAATTAACACATTAATGAATAAAAAAATAATTGTACGTTTAAACTGTCGTTCAATAAAATAAGTCTGAAATACTATTATTTTAAATAATTTTGTGAAAAAAATGATTTAGCTGAGTTTAGTTTTAAATCATTGAGATATATTTGATCTTGAATTCCGAATTGAACAATCACTGGCCTCTAAATACGCAAAGATTTATTATTTAGTTCTGGTTCAAATTGCAGCATTTTCGACAGATCTCAAATGTTTTTTCTGCGCGAAAAAATCACGACAGATCATCAGAAATGAATGCAATATTAATGATTTTGAATAAAAAGCAAAAAGCGGTTTGACGATCGGGAAAAACTCTTAAACACGAGTGCGTTCAATTTACTCTGAAGGAAAATTTCGTTTCGTTTACCGACGAGTAATTACGTTAATTTTAATCTCGGGTATTATTATTTGTGGTGAGGCCTATTTTTCATACGATTAACCCGACACACGACGGCGTTTTAATCAAGTTTTGCAAAGAATAACAGTTGCTTAATTAGGAAAAGGAAATCAATAATTATACACAATTAGAAATATTTACACACTTAAAAAGATTAGGAATATTCTCTTGTTCAGTCAACGTCGTTGTCTTTGGTTACGGATGTCTTGGGATTAAATCCAGGATAGTTTCATAAATTGATTTATGGATCTCCATTCGTAGGCATGGATGTTTGTCATGTCTAAAACTACCTCTCACTAACCCAATCCTAAAAACTGGGCTTAACGAGAACATTCAACTAGCCACTAATTCTATCCTAGTCCTGTCCGAATTTATGTATAAAAAATTTGTCTTCTCTTGTCTACTTGGAAATGCAGTTTGATAGTTTTTTTTAAATATTTTTACGTAATTTGGTTGTTATACGATTTAATTGGAAGTTAAAAGAAGTTTAAATTGATGAATCTGATGTTCTTTATCAACCAATAACAAACGCGTAATTTTTACCAGAACAAGTGAAAAATTTTCGAATTTGGTCACGATAAACTTTATAACCACAAATTTGAACGTTCACTCATTTTATTCGAAAAGCAGAAAACATGCTGCTTTAGACAGGAAATAAGATGCAAAACATATTAAGATGCGTTGCTCACTTTTATTCCATATACTGAAAAAAGAGGTTGAGAATGTATCAATTCGACAACGATTAAAATTATAGAATTGTAAACAATATATCTACTACTTAAGAAGTATTATGCACTAAGAAGTAGTGTAGTAAATTGTATTAAAATATCCATAATAAACTTAACAAATCCTTATAAATTTTCAACTGTTGAATTTCGCCAGTAATGAAAGTATTATTCTAAATTCGGTTGAAACGAATTGATATCGCAGTATATCGACTGACGGCTGATCGCGGCGAATCGGCATGTCGTCGACCCGGCACCGCAGGGGTTAAGCGACTTGTTTCCTAGTTCAATGAATGATTACTTTAGGTACTGATTACTAATTGCGATTACACTCAATTACATACAGCACACAATGTATCATCGAGTATTTTCGGGTACGTATAGTTAGATAACGAATAATTGTATATATAGGTATTTTAAATAATATATTTCTACAAGGATATACTTATACCGTTCTCAAAAATACTGTTAAATAACTAAATTTAGAGAATAGACAGAGTTATGTATTGTATGTTTTAGAGATAATATGTTTTTGAATCGTGAGCAACTCATAAAAGAAACCCAATAACGTTAATAATAATTACTATTGTAGAATTGTTTAAATGTTAGCGTATTTAATTAAAATTTTACAATTTAACAACCAATTGATCCGAGATAATAAAACTAATGAAAGGAAATCGACCGTGATATTTATGTGAGATTGCAGAAAAATTGTGGTATTAATTCAAGAAGGCACGAAGGAAAGAATTAGGATCGTTCAAAATCAAAATAAAGTAATATGTCAAACAAAAAAATGCATTTTTTAATATCAATGCTATTTTCATTGAATTCAACAGTATAAGATTTGTTTGTTTTCTAATCATACAAAGTTCAGTAGAGCACTTGAGATAAACTATATTTGTTAAGTGTTAAGTTAAGAAACAATCAAATGTTTCAAATTTCAAAAAAAAATTTGGACTTATTCTACTCTTACCAAAGAAACTTTACTAGTATTGAAATATATCCGTTAACACGAATTTTGATTTTTATCAATTAACAAAGAATAAAACTCATTAAGACTTTAACATTTAATTGGGTTTAAAAATAAATTATATTTTTACGAAACCATTAAATCATTTTTCTGTGTTTATTTATCAGTAAAAAAACCTTCAAGTGTACAACACTAATAATAAATCCGACAATTTCTATTAATTGCAGTTGTATTATAAATATTTAGTGCCATATTTTACCCTGAAATAAATGATTAAATGAAATAACACAATAACAGTGCCGCAGGTGATTTAATTCTTACTGTGAAAAAAGCACAGTTTTTTTTAATTATTCGGCATATTTTAATAAACAACGGTTTTAAGAAAGGTAAACGGAACATTCTGTCACAGCAATGAGTTTTTTTTGTATTCTAGTAGAAAATTTTATAATAATTAAAGTTTTTATCACTTATAAATCTGTGAATGCATTTGTGACTTTAAGAATAACAACCTTGTTAAAATGTAATTTGTGTTTAGTCATTCCAATTGTCTGAACATTATATTTATTTATTTTATCATAGTAAACAATTATATACATCGACAATCATTTCATTATGCTAACCGTACATGAAGTTCGTAAAAAATTTCAAATCGTAACTATAGTTCAGTACGGATAGATAAATTGATATTTAAAATATACCTACCAAGGAATTTGAAGAAGTTTTTAGCATTGCTTTACGAGTGGCCGAGTTGGGCAATTTTTTCTTACCTGTAATAGAAGAAAAACACAAAATTAGTATAATTAAAACTAAACAAAAACATTATTACTCAATAATAAAACCTAAATGAAAGACAAAAAACGGCTAGACGCATTTGAAATGTGGTGTTGGAGAAGGATGCTCGTATACCATAGATGGCCAAGCGCACAAACGGGCCGTCTATACAAGACGCCTAATCGGCTGTTTTGAAAAAATCGTCCGCAAGCCTACCGACAATCTCGAGAGGCTCGTCATTACAAGAAAGGTCGAAGGTAGAAGGAGACGCGGAAGGACCCCAGTTCGCTGAAGCGACCAAGTGAAAGACGGCACAGGTCTCTGCTTACCGATGGCCCTCAGGACAGCAGAGTGCAGGAGCGAGTGGTGAAGGATCGTCAAAGTTAATAGAGTTAATGACCTTCGCACTTGAGGAATACGACTCAGAAGAAGACAATACGTAATATGTAAAAAATTAGCTTATACACAGCAATTTTCATGTGACAGGAAACGCTTAATTTTTTTACCATGTCCGCTCCCGATATGGAGCATATAGCCTCCTAATTGACATATCTCAACGAAAGTGTTCTACGAAAACCAATAGGATAGGACTAGTGGTTAGCTAATCGCTCTCGCTACGCTTCCTTTTTAGGATCGAATGAATGGGAGGGAATTTATTACGAAGTTGGAAATGGTTAATACAGTTCCCTCTAAATAGATAATATTATTAAAGGGACTTATCCACAAAAATGGTCGATTGGTATGCAATTTTTTAAAATGTTGAAACGGTATATATCCTTACTGGAGAGTATATGCAGTCAATAAAAGCGATAGCATTATTCATGAACGTTGCTTTAAAAATATTGATTGTGTATTTTGTGAAAATGCAAAAATCAATGATGTAAAAGGTTACATACAGATTCATAAGTCACTTTGAGTTATCATTATTGTTTTTAAGAAACGATTAAGCAATTATTGACCGCAGCAATTATCATAAATGGACTCGGAGAAACGGTTAAAAAATCACACTAATAATTCAAAACGTTAATTATTGTTTGTACTTGAAAGTATTTAACAGGTTAAGAGACCACTTAATAAAGAAGTTACCAGACAATTATAACTCAAGAGGCGTTTACCGACGGCGTTCCAAGACGAAATAACACGCTTGTAGCAGGATCTAACACATTAAGAACGACCTCTAGTGAGTAATTTATTGTTTCCTATATTCATTTCCACTTTAAGTTGAGAGCTTAATTGAAAAGTACACGAGAGCTTTTAAGTCTTTGATACTGAAAGTGTAACAAAAACTTGTCAGTATGATATCTAAGGTAATACAGATCCGTGTTATACGAGGTTTGAAGTTTATACAACATTTGGGTATACGTTCCAAAAAATATCGAAGTTTGTTAATATCCTTTATTTTTTATAATAATCAGCCAAAAAAATATACATTTACGTATTTATTGAAAAAAATTTAATATACATATAATAGATCATTCATTCTTCATCGCTATGCTATCACTTACAATTCTATATTCTCAACTCTTTTTCGAGATAGGTTGTCAGTTTTCATTATCAGAGGACTCTGTAGTATTTTTTGATGTAGGCTTTAAAAATTCTATAATAAGTGATTGTTTGCTTTTAGTGTATAAATCTTAACGTATTTCATGACAATAGGCCTGTTGTAATTCCCTTTTGAAATTCAAACTTCTTTCCTAATGGAAATTAGGATCATTTTTTTAAAGAAATGCTGAAACCGTGTTACACAAAAGTATCTCACAATTCATCAACCGTGTTATACGAAACCCAAGTGGGCATTATCGTTAATTAGTACAATTTTAATTGGTTTAATAAATGATTTTTGACAACCCTTAAATCATCATCAACAAAATAAAAAAAATAATTAGTATATGATATCTTTTCGCACAATTTAAAAATGTAGCATTATTCATTTTGTTCATATTGTTTAATGATTAAAATGAAACAAATTGTGTTAAAATTTATAAAAGTTGTTCTCGAAGTGTCTAGATATACAACAGATAAATTTTCGCTAGTACTTTACACGCAAACGTCAAACTTGTATCGCCTTTCCTTTCACTCACCAAATACTGATATTGATTTGACTCTTTCGCGCAGCATCAAGTATAGGGGAATTTTCAAAGTATTTTGAGCAAATCACGATCAGGAAAAATTTTTGTTATGCCACAAAAGCAATAAAATTCAATAGCCATTCATGATAGTTATATTTTTCAGTTTGGTAAAATATGAAAACAAAAAAAAATGACAAAATATTTCAATAATATCACTAAGACAACAATTGATGCGTATTTAAGTTTACCTATTATATTAGCAATGCATTAAAAATAAATATGTTCTCATAATTCTATACATAATAATATATCGTCGTCGTAGATCTCTACGCCAAAAAAGCGCTACGAAAAAAGCTCTTAATAAAAGAAAAAGCTTTTAAAATTGAATTTATCTCGAATTTTAAATACAATATCAGGTATTAGTTAAAGATACGATACCAGATACACTGTTTCATACATTGCATGATTTCGCTAAAATGCTAACACGTGTCCATAAATATAATTCTAACGAATCGTTCGTCGTTATAATCCGTTATATTCGAAGAAGTGAACGACACGGCACGGCTAGCTTTCAATTTCAGAATCTCAAAACGGAGATATGACCAGATGGTCATCTCACTCATATTTTTCATTCAAAGTCAACCATCGGCATCGAAACATAAATATCATTTTATTTTATCTAAATATCGTATAAAAAAAGTAAATGAAATATATGTGATGCTGCTCGTAGAAGACCAGAAAGTCTTGGAATACGTACCATAAGTATTATGCACTGTACCAGGTAAAAGCGTCCACCATTGAGGTGAAACCAACGGGTTCCAGTGTTCCACAACAGTATACACGATCTTCATACATAACGAAGAATACGGAGAAGAAGTAGAAGATTTGTATTACTATATTTGATATTTTCTTATGAAAAGGTAATTTTAGATTTCAAACAAATTAAGGTTAAGTGTCACTTTCTTCTCCTCTTAATTTTGCTCTTAAGAATAAGTACTCTGAAACTGAAAGTTAATCGTTTTAAATAAACTTTCATTATGTTTCTTTGTTGATAAGAAACATAATTCATTGTTACATCATTTAATTCGGAAAAAAACTTTTATTTTTGTCAGAATAATTTTCCCATTTGCTTACATAAATAAAAATTACATATTACCAAACCCCACCAGTTCACCATCGGCGATCACTTACTCTAAAGAAATTAGCTGAACCTCACCTACCGCAGCGCGACGATCACATCGCTAAATAAACTAACCCAACAAAAGAGTCCGTCTGTCAAATTGACAGCTGATCGCAAATATTTGATGAGCCCTGACTTCGCAATGCTGCAATTCATTATCTTATTAGCGATCTGTGATTCGCAAAACGGTGTTTGTCAAATTATATCAGTTTGATGACGGTTCTAAAGCTTGCATTTTTTTTTGTTATCTTACGAAAATTGATTGATTTTTTAAGCAGTCTTTCTGAATGTACTACTTAGCATCTGTAATAACACTTTTATTATGTGACAGATCATGTCAGGTAATCGTATTATAATCGATTTCAGACAATGTTTGCGGGGAAAGTTGATTTGATATTGTTTAGAATTACATTTATACTTCGTGGAAAAATATTTTAAATTTATATTGAGAAGCAGCTGGCTAGTTGAATTATAGGGCTATAGACATTACAAGCGACAAATGTATATCGTCAGTGTTCTGAAAGAAAACACTAAATCCAAAAAATGACATATTAAGTTAGTTATAAAAAAATGTACATTATTTCAAACCCTACCGTATGAAAGAACACACTTATTTTTATGAATTAAAATTTTACTTAAAAACTACTTTAAAAGATATACCATTTCAAACATTTGACAAACTTCAAAGTCAAATTACCCAAAACTGGTATTTTTCAGTTAGTGTCCATTTCCCAAAAGATTGTAAAAACAAATTATTTTACTCAAAACAAGCTGTGGGGATATTTTTATAGAACTGCGATATATTTATAAAACATAAAATTAATTATTAGAATCATTTAAGCAGTGAATACATGTTGTATATAATAAATTTTAAAAATAAAATCTGGTATATTCGAAAGACAGCAGTTTCAAGAGTTTCTTCATAAAACACGAATAAGCGTATATTCTTTTTATCCACTTCTTTACGCAATTCAAAAATCGCTGGCCAGGCCATAAATTGTATTAGATTTAAAATATTTGGCATTACAGATAGATCAAGAGTAGAAAAGACATCACACACAAGAATGCTAAAGATTTCAAATTAATATCGAATTGAAATAATCTAAAATTTTCACTTAACCACACAGGCTAGCTATGCTATGTTATTGGATAACACGATGAAGTACTTCTATATCTATTAAAAATGAGAATAATATTATAAAAACAGTAATACCACCGACAATAAAATAAATTCATCTTCATAATATCAGTTGTAAATAGTAATAGTTGTTGTAAAAAATAATATTTTTATAAAACAAACCTACATGAAATAGTTGAGAAAGATTTTCGTTCACGAAATCAATGTTAAGGGCGCGTTTGACGGGAGTAAAGCAAAGCACAGGCGAGAAACTGAATAGTTTGTTATAATCGTAGGTGGGTATGAAATACTATAGTTCATATGAAGCGACTATTGCCGCGAGGAGTGAGTGGCGTGACCGAAACAATAATGCAAAGTGTGAAATACAAATAAGTGCGTCCGGGCCTTATTGTTGATTTCAAGACATGAAAATACGTTCTCTCACATTTGGCGTTTATATTAATATTTTTATTATTAAATAACATGAGAACATAAAATATACCAATATTTATCAAGTTTAACCAACAGTCTCTGTAGTGTAATTTATATAAAACAAGAACACCCATGACTTTATACGACCAAAGCTATTCCTTATTTAAACTGAGCTTAATCATCAACTGAAGTAAATTTTCATTCATTAAGGAAAAAGAGAGAAAAACAGCGTGAGACCAAGCACGTCATATTGACACAACCTCAAATTAACAAAATAGGAATCGTATTGGGAGAGTTTGATACGATTTGTGTTTTTCGAGTTTTCATTTTGTGTAATCCATTATTTGATTTTGCCTGGTTTAGTTTTAAATGACTTAATGTAAGTTTTTTATTATTAGATCTATTAAATTTCAATGAAGTATGCTAATAAGAAGGAAGACATGGGGGCATATACTGGCAATGTAAGTACAATAACATAGTTTTTTTAACCGATGTCCTCAGCTAATGTGAAGCATATAGACTAGTTATTGAATTTATCTTAAGAGATGTTTGACTATGAGATCTGCTTTTTACTCAGTTGCCCAATCTCTCTATTTTGAAGAAAAAAAGATTGAAGGAGAGAGCTAGGATAGGACTGGTGGGTAACTAATCGCTATCTTTAAGCTCTCTTTTAAGGATCTGATGGCTGGGAAGAAATTTTCGACAATACATACATTGATCACAGTTATTGAAAAATTAACTTATACAACCTCGGGATCGAACCCGTGACTCACAACCGAAGCCAACGATGTAGAACACTCGGCCACGGATCCTGTAACATATTACTAGCGAGTATATGTCATGGAATTATGCATTAAAGAATAATCAGATGATATATCTTGGCATTTTCATTGAAGTAATAACAGTAATACATCATTTTTTCTATAGTTTTGATATTTAAAGAAAAAACCCAGGTCATAATGTTAAAAATCAAGCAGTTTTTTTTTGTTATGAATTTTTAGTTTTCAATCACATTTTATGGTGAAAAAAATAGTTTTATTTTTCCTGCCACTTAGGCGTTAGCGTGCTATGAAAAGTAGTGAATGTGGGTGGCCCATGCAAGATGAATATCTAGTTGAGAATGAGTGATCGTTGATAACTTCACAGTGGACATTTTCAAAAGAACGTTAACAATAAAAAATCGACGCAATTAATTATTTGGCCGTGGTGTTTCTCGTTTTGTTGGCAGCGCTGCGGAATTTGGTGGAAAGGCATTTTAATGCAAGACCGATGATGCCGACAGGCGTAATAATCTGCTATCAAATACAAAGCCGACCATCAAGGTACAATGGAGATTGATATTTACTTGACATTGTTACTCACGCAGCGATTAATTTGATGGTGTATTAAATTATATGTAAATCAAGGATAATCTATTTTAATAATGTATAATTAATCTAAAAAAATGCGAAATAAACCGTAATTTATTATTTCTTCCATCGAAAATTTATCAATAATGATAAACTATTGATAAACAAAGGCGTTGAATTCATATATAATGATAGTGTAATAAATTTTATATCTATTTATATTTAAAAAATAATGAATGTAAGATATCACTGTCCTTTTTCTAAGCTGTTTAATTTAATCAGACGATTTGATTTATAAGATGAAACGCGTGTCATGATGATATATAATAATAAACGCGATTTGAAATAGGGAAAGGATAGATCAACACTATAATACTCAATTTATGGGCCTAAATGTTTTGTTACTGTATGTCATCTTTTCCTTGGCTGCAATTATATGCATAAATATATATTTATTGCAAGCAAAAGAATCCTAAATTTGACACGTGCTAAATTTTAATGAATACTTTTAACCGTAAATTTGAATATCAATAGTGCTCAGATATAACTATTATCTACTTGATTAAATTTGAAAGTTTTCCGTATATTAAGTTATGATAATTTTTAAACAAGATATCTTATTATAATTCTGTGAAGGGCTGCTTACAATGTTTACTTTTCTACAACTGCAGCTGTTAAAAAATGCTAAACTGCAGTTGAACGTGTGCCTATAATAACTTAAAATCTTTGAATTGCTGTGAAGGCCTTTAAATACATTTTTTGAAAAAGTATTAAGTTTCACGCGATACCTTTTATTCAAATTGTCTTTTATACCACGCGTTTGATAATTTAAGTAGAGAGATCAGTTATTTTGAATACGTTATTAGAATATGTTATTTATTGTAAAAAGGTTTACCATAAATGTTTTTAATGACTGTGATTTATTATTTTCAACTTAATTAACGACCGTTTTATATTTGATGTAAAAATACTAAATGAAGAATTATAGTATTTTGATGTTTTCTAATTTTATTTACACTTAAATCAATGATAATATTGCATAGTATTATGACAAAAATATAGATAATTTGTTGTTATGTTATGTTATTTTAAATTAAATAAATGTCATCTTTTTCTAATTCTGATGAAAAACTAGACTGTTGATACACTATACTTGTATTTTTTATGCTCCATGGTTTCATTAGTCAATCATTCTTATATTGAGGTTTATCATTTATGTTTGATACTAGTGAGTACCCGGAATGCGTTGCAATATCACTCAAAGAAAGAAAAGGTTTGTGTTTTAATTCTGTTTAGTGAAGTGCTTTTGGATAAACAATATTTTCTGTTTTTAGTTTGGTGCGTACATGAAAAATCAGAAGATTTTTCCGAGATGTCGCTGTTTGTACGTATTTGATTCTGTATTTTAGATTAAAAAAATTTTCTTCAGAAAATTCACGGATATACGTATAACAACTCACCAAAGTTTCATCGAAATCTGATGAATGGCAAAGGAACGCATAGAGGACAGACAAAAAAACAAACAAATATTCATTCATTTTTATGTACATAATAAGATATTTAGATATTTTATTTCTCTTTTCACCGACATCATTGATTTATACGTCTATAATAATTGTGAAGCTAAGAAAACGGAATCGTTAACTTTTTAAGAACGTTTTTTCTAACCATAATTTACTCACTTTACTTTTATACTGAGTTACAAAAGCGTGCATTCAACTTCATTATTTTCATAGTAAATAATATTCCTTGTATAATCTAACTCAAATAGTACTAGCATTCTTACGAAAATAATATATGTAAAATTATTCAGGACATTCCCCGAAAATTTCTATGTGAAGGGAACACAATCATAATGCGTCGGTACGTGATCATAGAAATTTTGGGTTTGATCCAGACGTGCAACTTAAAAATAATATTGTAATGAACAGAGAGATCTGTCTTTGTTGTTTATGGTTATTGTGTGTTGGTGCACTGTAATGCATACAGATTGAAATGTCATATTTAAAAAAGGTAACGTTCTATATTTGAAAACAATAGAAGGTCTTTTAAACTTTCGAATTGAATTTAAATTGTGATTATTAGTGACGCATTGCGGTATATACATATTTTTAATATGGACTACATTGTCATTTTTCGGCACTTAACAATATTAAGAAAAAATATCAAGTTTGTAATGTTTTTATTGATACAATTTAATATTAATTCTATGTTTCATAATTTTGAATATCGAACAGTTCAAAAATCAGGACACTGAATAGAATACATTCGTTATGTTTCTAAATTTGAATATTGATCAGTATAAAAAATCAAGACGCAGATCTCGAAATTCAAATTTCAAATAAAGCTGTTCGAATGATTTATCTCAGTCTGTTCCTAAAATGAGCGCTTTATCTGATGTTTCCTGTGTTGTAATTATTAAATTTAACACAATGAAGTGGCCGTTTTGATTAATTACTGACTGCCCCTTAATTAGGCGTAATAGAATAATTGCTCTATCACTGTTAATACTAAGCGTTGGTGATGTTTTATGGGGTTTTGTTATACCCCCAGGATATCCTGCTTACAGATTAGATGATTCTGTTAGTCGTGAATGGAAACGGAGCTACTTTATGTTATTATAAAACGTAAAGCTTTTGACAGTAGTAAAAAGATACTTTTTTCCTTACAACTTCTCAAACGTACAATAATAATTTTAATAATATATTGTCTTTCTTTCAGGAACAATAGGTAGCACTACAAATATTTTAAATTATATACATAATTGATAATATCAATCTAAAATGTAAAACTTTTTACCCTCAACATATTTAACTACATAATAACATTGTTAAAATAAGTGTGAGAGTTATTCTGCTTGTATTTATCAACTGTATAAAAAACTTATTATTCTAAATTCAAATACTTTCTTCGCACATCCTTCTAAACAAACACATCAAAAGAGTTTATAAATTTAAATATCGAACACACCACAATAAAATCCGTGGGTAAATAAATCATTAAGGGCACACTTGAATTTGAATATCGAACTCTTTATAACTATTCAAGACCCCTGGAGACGGAATATTTAAATTCAATTTTTTATCGAATAAGAACGATCGGTTGAACACCAAAATAACAAATGAATATCAAACACAAGAAAATGTCGCATGCCCCGAACAAAGATGCAGTCAAAATAATATGCAACAAGATTTGAATAATAATGCAATATTTTGACTTGTTTATATGATTTTCTGTATTTTATGCAAGTAGAAATGCAGGTATGACGTCATGTGTTGAATTTAAATATGCTACCGAAGAAATAAACGACTTGAATTAAATAGTTAACGTCAGTTTTTATAGGTGATTATAAATAAAAAGTTTTTGAATATTAAAATAAAATTATTTAACATAAATATTTGATTTCATTAGATACCATTATGAATGATTGAAAAGAAAACTAAATATTTAAAAAATCGTTAGAACAGTTTCACAAGGAGTTGGGAAACAAAGGGGGGGGGGGATATTAATTAAATTTTAGAATACTAAGTTGTTAGATTTTATTCAAATAAATATATTATCAAGAATAGTTATGAGTGCAGTAAAAAGATGGCAGTGAAGTCACCGAGATAAAATCACAACACCTCGGGCGGCCATTGTGAAGTCTTCCAGCCAACTGTTACTGTAGCTCTTTGGGACAGTGCCGTATTGAAAAATGGGGGTCGATGTACTCCACTGGATTGTTGATGTTATATTGTATTTATATAAAATCTGTTTCATAGATTATTTCAAAAATACAGGTATATATTTTTTAATGAAAGTTTGCAAAATTCATCGAATCGATGCATCATTAAAATACTTAATGTTGTCAATTTGGGAAAAAAATCTCAATAGAAATCGAATAAAATGAATTAGTTTTTAAGAGGTAATGAAATTCACGCATAATCTGCATAATTAATTTTTCATATTTCGCCAATATCGTTACCGATTCCTCTCAATAAGTGTTTATATTAATTTTATATTATGCTATCAATGCTTCCCCTATTGTTAAAAGCAGTACAAACTCATAATTTATAAATAAATATTAAATTAATAAAAAATAATAAGGACTTATTATTACACAAAAAATAATGGTAACAATGTTATTCAAATGTCATCAATAATTATTATTGTGCTTTAAAATCACTGAAATATTAGCTTGTGGATAATTAAAAAATATATGTCTTTATCTTTTATACAAATCTGACTTAACCTGTAAGACTTAATTTAAATATTTTATAAATACGAACGTATAAAGAACAAGCAAGAGTATAAATAATATTGAATGCGCTGAATCTGTAACCTCACGAGCTCCCTTTTGTATAGAGTAATCTTTACTGATAATTTATTCTCGAAACAAACAAAAATAATGAATAACATTAAATAGAATACCATTCGATATTTGTGGAGGTGTTTTTGTTAAAAAAACATATATTACAAAGAGAAAACTTACTCTTCATAAACTATCGTGAAACTATAAATCTTATTAATAAAACTATCAAAAATAATTAAATAAGTTGTAATTTAATAAAATATAAAAACATTTAAATACTTCATAAATTATGTGACCCGACCGCAAATGGGTGAATTTAATATGCACTATGTATAATATTCATAAATATAAATAATATTAGTTGGTTGCTTAGTGTTATTAATTTAATTATTATGAATATATAATTAACTAATTAATCGGTGAGAGAAATTCAGTTAATTATATCTAACATTTCACACTTTATTTCGTTGAACTAATTATGCATATTTTCCCCTCTAAATGTTTCTTTGATATTGTCGTTTTGGGGACACATATCGGATTATTTTTTTTAATTAAAACAATAAATTTTCTTTAAAATAATTAATTAGATGTTAAAGATTAGATTGTCACCGTTTTATTAAAACGAAACAGCTTAAAATTTCAAAAGTAGATTATTGTAATATAAAACAAGCAAAACTAATCCTGATATTAAATAATTATTGAATTCAATAGTTCAGTATACTTCATAATCAATTTTTGTTTACTAATTACACCATAATTTTAGTATTTATTTAAGTCTTGCAGTTGTTAAATTGCTGAATCTCCTGTATTGTCGTTCCCATTGCAAAATTGTATATTTGCATATGCGTTTTCGACAGTTTGTATTATTAATACCAACTGCAAAAAACCGCCCTTAAGTGCATGAAACCGACAAAAATTATGGTTAAGTATGCATATTTAATATTAATTACTTGTTTATTATTTTTGTTTCAATTCGATACCGTATTTTTTATGTTCCCCTGAAAAATTAAACTTTTGCAGATGTAATGATAATTTTGCTCAATAAAATGGGGCTTCAGATTATTCCCAACGCAAAAGAAAAACGCATGCATTCGAGATGTAGTCCTTAAACTAGTCATTCAACCTATTCATATCTATTGTGTAGTTGGAAACAAGCAATAATTATCTCATATCATAGTCGAGGAGGACATAAAGTGTTAGACTATCAAGAAATCTTTCTTTTGTATTGCTCAATAGGGAAATAAAAAGTGATCGTCGAATATACATTTTGACAAACGAAATATAATTTAGGAAAAGCTATCATTTCTCAGATATTAACAGAAATTTGGAAATCAATACCGACTTACTTTTAGAGACAAAAGAATTGATTTAATAAAATATTTGTATATTGCTAATTTATATTCTATTTAAAAGAAGACAGTCAAATCCATTAGCTAGATTTTTTTTACTTTTATTTAGGTGAGAAAATATTTGAATATTAATCAACTCTAGGTATTCGTGTGAGTTGGCAATTATTTAAATTAATTTAAAAAATGAGCATTCAACAGTATCCATTTGCGTTGTATTTCGTGAATCAGAGAAAACACTTGAATGGGTTAATAATAACTCTAGGTGTTAAGTTATTTGGAATCATAAAAATGACACCGTGGTCATTTATTTGTGCCCGAATCACAAGAGAACTGTCAAAATATGCAAAATCTACTTGGCGAATGGTCGAAAAAAGCGGAATTTAACAGCAATTAATTAATTTACATAAATTTGCATCCATTATTTTTTTATTGATAATTTTTATATCGGAGCCACGCTTCGTTTTCAGAAAGTGTAATTTATGTGTTAGTTATAAAAATATGTCTAATGTTTCTTTAACACGAAATGTTTAATTTGAATGCTGTTATTTTTTGACAGCTTTTTAAAATGTGGGTATTTATTTCGTGAAGTTAATTTATAAAATAAGCAAGTTTCATAAATTTCGATGAATAAAGTGGACAACAATATTGGCTATAATATTAAAAATACGTGTTTATTAAAGTCATTCACAAATTATAAGGCATTTTCCTAATTATATTTTAAACAACCATTGTTACTTCACATAATCTTATGCCAGAAAACAACACAGATTCCTTTTTTTTAAACACACATATTTATATTTTGTGTAACCTAACCTTACATCAAAATTTTCATACATTAATAACGAAAAAATAATTATTAAATATTATATATAAATTAAAATAAACTAGGTCTTATAATTATATCTAATCACATTGAAAACATAATAAATAATTTACATTCTGTTCATGTAAAGTAAATAAATGAAAAATATCTAACTTTTCTCTAAATAATTATTCTTGAATTTGAGTCACTGATATCTCGAACAATCTGTACTATGTCCCCAAATCTTTAAGATACCACAAAACCTATATAAAAGTGTAACATTGATATATTAAAATATATTACGATTCCATATCAGAAAGAACTTGAGATAAACCCAATTACATAGTTTGAAATAAAAACGTAACACGATTTAGATATAACTTTCGGACAAGTATATTATTGCTCGGACTGACTGGAGTTGGAGCGTTATGCGCTTAAGGGGTTTAGTTTTAACCCGTTGGACATAATTATATATACATCTCATTTAGCTAAGTTTGAAAAAATATATAATTATTTAATAATAGGTAAGATTCATCGAACTTAATAATCAATTTGTAAAAAAAATGACTTGAATTACTAGCTGCAGGGTTTAGTGATATACGTACTCTGTCGGTTATTAAAAGAAAAAAACTGGTAACCTTTCTGAATATAAAATATTTTATTTTATAATAATTATACTATATATATATATAAAGAAACGTATAACAAACCACTGTGGCTTAGCAATTAGGCATACTGCTATGTAATAGGTTACTGGTTGAATTTCTGTCTGGATCAATTATTACTCAAAATAAGTTTGTTGATCTTCTTCGATGTAACATTTTTTTTAAAAGCTGTCTTAGCGGATAGTATGGCGTTAATATTCATTTTTATGAAGACTTGTATTGAAGCAAATATTCGACAAGAACAAAACGAAGGAAGTTGTATATTTTAGAAATGTTTTGTCATTTTTAAAATCAAGCGGAAACAGAGTTAAAAAAAATATAGTGTTGTTTTGAGATGACTTTAAGTTTCCATAATCTCAATGAGTGGGAGTTTTATAGGAAATGCACAGGTTATTTTATGGTTTTTAGTGTTATATATGTTATGCATAAGGTGTTAAACCTCTTAATCTTGAATGAGATGATCCGTAAAGATAATACAGACCCCATAATGACATGGAGGAAAAAAACTACACACTAACGAATTTAGGTGGCTCACTATAATTTTAAAGAAATATGTAAACATATGCCTTTGTTCAACACTATTTATACCTTTTTAGACATAATTGACTGAAATTATGGCTTACAACCAGCCCTCGTAAAACAAGTGAAACATTTTCAGTAACAAATTTTAACTGTTTTAATAATCATTTTTTTGTCTACAAATTTATAATAAATATTTAAACAATTTTTTTTTACCATGTTCGCTTCCACTGTGAAGCATATAGCCTCCTAATGGAGGTATCTCAACAGAAGTTTTATACGAGAACTGTTTGTTACTCAACCTCTCTTTTTCGAAGAGAGTAGGGATAGAAGTATAAGGCTAGGACAGGCATATTCGTTAGTTAATCGCTTTCGCTACTCCCCGTTATTAGAATTGGATAGGTGGGAGGGAATTTTAAACATCACAAACATCAACGACTATGACCAATGCACCACGGACCCAACAATGTTAACTAGTAGGGTAGAAATCAAACTTTACGAAACAGAAAATATTTCTTTAAAGTATTGGTATATGGTCGATAAAGGTGAAAAACCTGTTTTTGTTATTTTACATTGTCTATCTATGTTCGCTCCCACTGTGAAGCATATAGCCTCCTAATGGAGGTATCTCAACAGAAGTTTTATACGAGAACTGTTTGTTACTCAACCTCTCTTTTTCGAAGAGAGTAGGGATAGAAGTATAAGGCTAGGACAGGCATATTCGTTAGTTAATCGCTTTCGCTACTCCCCGTTATTAGAATTGGATAGGTGGGAGGGAATTTTAAACATCACAAACATCAACGACTATGACCAATGCACCACGGACCCAACAATGTTAACTAGTAGGGTAGAAATCAAACTTTACAAAACAGAAAATATTAAAGTATTGGTATATGGTCGATAAAGGTGAAAAACCTGTTTTTGTTATTTTACATTATCTATCTAACATCACCATATTTGCTATAACGTCATTTCATTTAAGCGTAATAAACTATGTTTGTATTAAGTGCTCATATTTTAACATCTTCTTGTCTCGGAGTGTTCAAATGTTATCTTTTATTGTATGTCCTTATTCAAACGAAATGAAATCGTCTCCAAGAATTTAACGGACTATCAAACGAATCGCTCCGGACCCTTTCGAGTGGTCCACAAAATTATTATCACCCGAAACTTATATGTCCAAAAGATATCGACTTAGAAATTTACGACCCGGTCGGAATTAATTCAATTTGTCTCGGATGTTCTAAAACGAGGTGAATAATTAATTGGATACTAATTTCGGGCTGCACAGGATGTGAATGTTGTTTTATTTGCGCGGTGTTTAATAAGAAAAACGTAGTAACCCACGGAATTTTTCTACGGCACTGGAAAATTTCGAACGTCGATTTGAAAGTATATCAGAATTTTCCTCGTATAAATACTGAGTAATTGAACTAGTGTTAGTTGGCATGTTTGGTAGTGTACGAAACTGATTTGATTGGTGAAAGACAATTCTATGCCGCCTCTTTTCATTATTCAATCAATAATAATAATAGTCATATAAAGAATTTCAAAATTAAAATAAAGTTGTACGCAATAATTACTTCATTCCTAGGCTACGGTTTTGCGTCTTTCTTATCGTGTAAATTCCACAGCGTAACAAAACAACAATATGTGTATTTAAATCTTTTATCGAGAATACCAAAAATTAAGGACTTGTTGCATGTATTTTAGTGAGTTGAAAAGCTAATTTATACAAAAAAATATTTTTTTAGGAAGCCTAATTGTAAGTCAATCATTAAACCTTATTTTCAGATGGTCTTAAGCGACGAGGCAGAAGTTTGATGACGTAGCATCACGCTTACTAGCAGAATAACTTTTTTTTTATTTATTTAGATATATATGATATATAGTATTGAATGTTTCACAATAAATCACATTAAAGAATGGTAATATCAATTTCTTTTATATTTATAACACATAATTATGTATTATATTATCTTTTATAATATGTCTTAGATGAATTAAAAGCAACAGCTGAAAAATCTTACCAAATTGATATTTCTATAGCAATCATGTCACAAATACAAGATAATCCGTGAATTATTATCGAGAGTATTTTTCAAGTTGTAACATTATATGTTTGGACGTTAAAAAATATCCGTCGTCACGAATTAATTACATGAAAATTCTATCACCACAATGAGCACGGGCGCTAAATTCGTTAATGTAAAATACTCCGGCCGTAACTCAAGATCAAAACAATTTATCACGACGCACCAGACGCGTACATCAAAATTAATATTTTTAATTCCTCGTTCAGCCCAACTTAACATATTTGATTAAATTTGTAATAAATTTCAAAACACGACATTCTTACACTATGGTTGTCGTTTGAAATATTTCATGGGCGCATAATGAAAACATAAATTAATTAAGGAATTATGTTTTAAGAATGTATTTTATAATGATAAATGAAATCTTCTATCGTGGTTTATTTATAATGTTCGTTTTTTTTTGGAGGGCATAAATTAATTTTCAATAACATAGTTAATAAATATTAACGTTTTCATATTACATAAATTATTTAAAAAAATACATCTGACTCATTTCTTACAATAATGTGTGTATATTAAATTAAAATCAAATTCCTTCGCTTACATTGGATCAATATTTATAATATAATATTTAGTATTTGACACAAATTTCAAGACTTATAACTAAATCACATTGGTAAGAAATTAATTTTTCGTTTTTTTTCATATTTAAACCAAAAAGGATATCTATGATAAGTAAAACTACTTATAAACAATATCCATAAAATTTGAATTATTAAATTTTTCTAAACGTTTTCTCACTATCGACCGTTGTTTTGCATTTCTAGTAAATAGTTTAGCTAGGAACTATATTTATATATGAATCAATATTAATACTGATTTGATAATAATGACGTTTAACCTTAAAAATAGTGATAATATTTTTTCTCAATTTGTCTTATATATCGTTGTTATTCCATTGAGTTAGTTATACCAAAATGTTCTTTATCTTGAGCTCTATGTATGGAGTAACACACTTATTTTTATAAATTACACTTTTACTTAAAAACAGTTTTGAACAAACAAACTAAATGTAAATGATATGGGATTTCAAACATTTTTATTACTGAAAACCTGTTCAGTTAGTGTCTTCTTCCAGAACAACGACGATATAAACTATATAAACCATTTACTAACTGTCAGTTCAAGTTCTTGTCTTTTTCAATTCTCTATGATACCGAAAGATGAAACCCGAGTCATTAGTAACAAAATGTATACATTCTATTATATTGCTTTGTAAATAACTGAAAACAATGATATGAAATATTAAGATTCTGTCGAAATGCCGCACTTGAAAACAAGGAAGTCCGCAGGATCCCGCCTCTGGTCAAGTAACACGTGCCTCGTAAAAGAAAAATACATAAAATAAATCAAAAACCAATTAACAGATGTCGCTGTGGTGCGCGTTGAAAATCTTCTTAAGCACACTCGATGGTAAATGTAATTTAGAAGTAATTAAAATGCGTCACATGTAAACAAAACAATAAATAATTGACACACGAATTAAGTCTGAGGTCAGCGTGGCCTCAAAGCGGGCATGTCTTTCAAAAAGGATCTTTCCGTTTACAATATGAACAATAATGGTTCTGGACCTTGGTGTCGTATTGATATTTAATAGCCTAACGTGATCTTTAAATGATTTTAATATAAAATAGTCGATATCTTGTTTTAATGAATTTATTAATATTTTTATCGAAACGCCGCGTGACAATGCGATTTTTTCGACTAGAAAAAGATTTATGTACATTTTTTCTTATTAACATATCCTTACGTAGCTAAAATTGGTTTTATATTCGATTTTAAAGTGAACAAGGATGTCTTTCTTAATTATAACAAAAACCTTTCTTTTAGGTTATTATCAGTTTAGAAAAACATCATTAAAAATTATTCGCTCTGGTATTTAGAAAGTCGTATTTTTGATCTCAAGTGTAATTTGCCAATTCTTTAATTACAGTGGAACTAGTCCACAAAATAATTGATTGTTGTGATCTAATTATAATCACTGTTAAGGTGTTAACTGTCAATTCTTGGTGGAAAGACATTATATTTAAAAAAAATAAAACACAATTCATTTGTACTACTTCCACATATTTATAATGATCAGGATATATCCACATATAACCATGGATAATGACCACATATTTTCGCTCATCACGAGCATTATCAACTGAGTTGATAATGCTCGTGATGATACAAAATAATTGATTGTTGTGATCTAATTATATTCACTTTTATGGTGTTAACTCCCAATTCTTGGTGGAAAGACATTGTATTTTAAAAAATAAAACACAATTCATTTGTACTACTTGCACATATTTATAATGATCAGGACCGGTTTCGTTCATCACGAGCATTATCAACTCATAGAAAAATAATCATAACTGAAAACAATTAAGCTATCTATGATAATGTAAGTATTTGGTCGAGTTGGAAACAAGTAATATTAATGTTTAATTAATCATGGGGCGTGTCTTGGACGTCAAAATTGAATTGATCGATTTTTGACATTTGCTCAAACATGACAGTACAGGTGTCGCTGAGTACCTCACCATAATAATTCGCAATTATGTATTTCGCTGTACACGGTTACAGCACCTGTTAAAGGATTAGTGCAAATTGATAATGTCAATACATTTATTTCTCGATTGCTACATGGTTATTTAGAAAGCTTGTTAGTGAAAGGTCACGAGATTCTATTCCTTTTTTATATACACTAAATCATTTCGATGCTAGTGCGCAAGGTCTTCTTCAAAATAAGTTATATTATATATAGTAGGTAATTATGTTTTATAACAACATTCATTTGCTCTTATAAACTGATACAACATTAGATAATCAAAGATGTATCATTTTAAAACGGTGAAATTGACTTATATACATATTTTAACACATTTTTAGCTTTGCTATTATATATCAAAACTAATCGCTTTCCATTGCAAACTAGCGACCTAATTGAAGAATGACTTTTGGCTGTACTTGTAATGCTTATCGATACTTCAATTCCAAAATACAAATAGCAAAAAAGTATGATGAAATGCTTAAAATACTAAAATCTATCAGTACCAAAATGTAACAAGTTTTAATCTGTAGTTATTTTAGAATGAAAAATTACGAAAATCTTATGAAAACTTCGATTATTAATTTATAAGAAAAAAGTAAAATTATGTTCATAGTATTGTCACTATAAATATTATTTTTTTAGATAATCCTGGAATTTCATTACAATTCTCAAAAATCAGATGTATAGTAGAATATTAAGCCTGCCCAAAATCTTGTTTCCTAACTATCTTAAAACTATTCTTTTTGAGTTGTGACACTTTGTAACTGAGGTATCCATATAACATACAAGGAAATGGTTTTTAATTGTATTCATTTAATAAAAACGATTTTAATTTCAATGCAGCATGATAAAATAAAGTACTTTGTCAGTTTTTCAAGAGTTTTAAAGTTAATTCTTTATTGTAATTATTAAAAAAAAATCGTTGCATTTAATGTTCTTTAGTTTTAATAGCAAGTGCATGAGCTAAACTGCGGCACTACGAAGGTTTTCTTTCAGTGACTGCATTGGCAAAAACTGTGATGAGAATTTAATATAATGTCTTTCAAAAATAATGATCAATATTATTTATTTAAAAAAAATAAAATACATAATCATCATTGTCGACACTCGTAAAATCTTTTAACAGTGATGGAGTTTGGTTTGTTTAAAACGTCTTTCAAATATCAATAAGATCTATGACCCGACTTTAAAATAAGTTAACACAGAGTGTGTGTATACACGGTGCTTTTATATTCAAATCAGAACATAACAAATGTTTGACAATCAATTCATTCGGATGGTGCAGGTTCAACGTCTGGTGTAAGCGTTTATTTATCTCACCTCTGTTTTATCTACCTGTCAGGTGAGCGGCAGAAGTAATTAAAAGAAGGTAAATACTAATTTGTATTGGCCACAATATAAACGACCATTTCAAAGTGGTCAATAAAACAAAATCAGTTAGCTTCGTTCGAAACGGTATCTCTAAGCACGATGGAATAATAAAATTATATATTTACACACATATCATGGCATCATGGTATAGTTTAGTATTTCATCTCTGTTTTAAATATACTTATTTTTTTACCATGTCCCCTCCCAATGCGCATCATATAGACGCCTAATGGAGGTGTCTAAACAGCTCTCTTTTTAGAAGACAGTGGGATAGAAAAGAAGAGTTAGAAAACAACTAATGGTTATCTAATCGCCCTCACTATGTCTCGTTTTAGGATCAGATGGGTGAGAGTAAATTACAGACATCTCAAAGATTCAGGCCTACGAACGGAAATTCATAAATAAATTGAAAAGTCCTAAAAAGTCATAAATAAATTGACCACTGCACCACTGACCCGACATGATACATATTTTTTTATAATAAGTATTACATATTTTTATAATTAATTATATCATTAGGGTATAAGTCATTTATTTTAAAATACCTTGCACTTGAATCTGTACTGGGTCAAAATATACGTGGTTTTTAATTGATTTATATCTAACTATAAGACGTGAAGCAATTGGTTACATCTTGCCATACTAATTAGTATGTCTTTTCTATAGTATGCTCTTTTCACAGAAAGTATGAACTACTGGCGCATAAGCAGATGACATACAAATAAACGTTGTTAAAATACTCGAATATGTGTCAGTCCAGCCTTTTACATAGTGAAATATGTTCAAAAAATACGGGTGATTTAAGAATATGGACGATTTGAATCTGCTTATTATTTTTCTAGCCATGTCGACTCCAAATGTTGACTATATCGTAGTTTCCGTTACAGAATTGTATATCTGCGTTTCGACTTTTTGTATAAAACTGCAAAATTCGCACTTGCGTGCAAATTATTAAATATTAATTACTAATTTTTTATTTTTGTTTTAATTCAAATTTAAAGATATTTTTAAACTCTTTTTATGCATCATATCAAATTCAATATCAAATTTTCAATTGAAACAAAGATATGAACTCTTACTGAAGCATCTCAACACAAGTTGTTTCGATAGTATCTATCCAGTACCTGGTTTATAAGTATCTTTTTACAGAAAGAATAAAGATAGATATAGAAAGTAGTTAAAAGTTAGTCACATTTGCAGGATCCGATAGGTGTTGGGTGATGAGGGATGAAAACTTGACAAAATCCACAGCTTTCCATACAAATCCTTAATTAGATTTTAGTGTAACTTGATTGTCTTACACTATTACCCAATTAGCAATTCAATTACATTTGTACGTTGAGTGCAGTGCATACAGACTTTTTTGAAATTAACATGCATTGTATATAATATAATAATAATATGAGTGTGTTTATAATATGATTAACCTATACTCAAGACTTCTACTCAAATAATTATTAATATAAATATGTACACTTCCATATACACAATACATTAAAAACGAATTGCGTGCGCTAAGTTTACTGTCACGATCTGTAAAAAATATTATTGGCATAACTATTTTAAAAAAAAAATTGATAAACAATTTTGGAAGAGGCTTAAAGAAAGAGTAGACAGACGAGATGTGTCTGTGTAAAATTTGAAAACAATTAACACCGATAAATCGATTTCTAATCAGATAAAGACACTTGTCACTGGCTATATGAACGGAGATGTTCAAAATTTTAACTGCCCAGAACCGGTTTGAATTTTTTTTTATATCCGTTGTCGAGTATTAAGTTTCTTTTGAATTGAGCTGACTAAAAATCGCTGAGTAGATTTACGATATACTTCTGTCGTTCATTCAAATTTACGCGACAGCAAAAACGTAACGCCAAATTTTATCTTTAGTCTATAATTGTCGCCCTGTGGCTTAGTGGTGTGAGCTTTGCCTCAGCGATCAGGTGGGTCCTGGTTCAAGATCCAGCAAGGTCAATATCAAATTTTCCAATTTTCGAAATATTTGATGAATATTTACTTACTGAATAAAACTATCCAAAAACTGGTTTAATTATTTATTACTAAGTATAAATTTTTCTTCATTTATTAGTTAATTTTAACGCAACACACACACAAATACATTATCAGTGAATGCACAAAATAAGAGTGTGTGTGTGAGCATAAGTGTTTAGTGAAATTTAACGCATAGAAAACACTATCTTTCTGTCTATTTACATCAAGTGTTGTAGGCGCATGGTGATAAATAATATTGTAAGAGAGGTGAGCAATAATTTTAGATCTAAAAAATTAATATGTTTGTGAAAATGTCAGAGCAGGATTCAGGACTTTTCCTGCTAAAGTGCGCAATTTATTAGAGGGCGTAAAAATGTTATGAAAATGATATTAAATCATAGTTTGAGTAGCACTTCAATATGACATTTGTACATATTTTTTTGCACGTGACTTGCATAAAAGAGTCTTTCGTATACATTAAAAAAGTCTTGCATTTTTTTTATCAACGTTCAAATAAACATCTGCAAGGTATGAATGCCTAAATAAGAATATATCTGATTCAGACAAAATTTGAATGCTTATTTTCTATTCAAAGTGCATCTTATGTCAAACTACAATACAGTCTAGGAAAACATTGGTAGAAATTATGACAATATTACGTATCTTTTAATCGCTGGATAATGACCGTCAAATAATATTTATAAAATACAATAATAAAATGAATAATCAGGTTTTTTTTATTGTGAGATATTATAGTCAGATTTATCGTACATCTATCGAACGTTTATTTGGATATATTAAATTAAATTGAATTTAAAAAGTTTAATTTATAATAAATACACCGTAATGGTGATTAATTATTCGGCTCAAATAAATGAAGAAAAAAATATATAAAATGGAGGACATTTATTAAGTATATAATAACTGAATTAAACTGACAATATTTGAATATTATATTATATTTTACGTACGTATTTTGTGCTTACTGGAAAATGTGAAATTAAATTATTATAAATATAATGTTAGTTGAAAGAAAATTTGCATGAGTTTATATTAATTGTTTATAAAAAGGAGTGAATATTATCTAAATTCTAATAAATTTTTCACATTATATGATCCAATAGAATAGCAATGTGAGAGTTAATTTAACTTTGTAAGGGCATTTAAGAGATGAATTAAGCCAGTTGGTTTTGGTTGCAGATCGTGCGAGTTTGACTCCCAGTACGGACAGTTTCATAAATTGACTTTTCAAACATATAATGGATTTCAATTCAAAGGCATTGATGTTTGTGATGATTCAAATTCCTTCCTAAACGTCCAATCCTAAAAACAGGGTGTAGCGAGAGCGATAATCTAAGCACTAGTCCTGTTCTAGCCATATCCTTCTATCAATACTCAATTTGACAAAGAGAAGTTGAGTAACTGAGTAACGAGCAGTTCTCGTAGGAAAAAAAACCTTGAGATACCTCCACTAGGAAGCCATATACTCCACATTGGTAGCAGAAAAAATGTTATACTGTCGTTGTTCTGGAAGAACACACTAATTGAAAAATACTAGATTTGAGTTTGGTCAAATGTTTGAAATGCTATACCATTTTCATTTACTTGTTTGGGCCTGTATTTATTGGGTCAGTAATTAATCAAAAAGGTCAATAATTAATTCGATAAATGGTCAGTATACTCGTGGTCAGTTAATAAAATAAAAGTCAGTAATTTATATGAAATGGTCAGTTATTAAATTAAGCCTAACCAAAACTTTATTTACTTGGCGTGTTTATTGAAATCATACTTAAAATAAACATTTCTTAATGTACAATTTTAAAACAGTTTAATTGCTTACCACTCAAAACTTTCAATTGTTTACCACTCAAAATGGTTTAATGAAATTAGAACGTATATAACCTAAAACAGATTTATTATTTTATCTTTTTTATTTAGTAAACCTAACCTAACCTTCCTTTAAATATTTACTGACCGTATCTTTAATATTTACTTACCATTTTAATTTTTCTACTGACCATTTATGCATTTGTTACTGACCGTTTTTTTAATATTTACTGTCAGTTAATTGAATTAGATACAGAAAAAATAATTAGTTGCCGTTTGTTTGTACAAAACTGTTTTTGAGTAAAAATATAATTTATAAAAATAAGTGTGTTCTTTCAAAATAAGGAAAATTTTGATATAACTAACTCAATATGTCATTTTTTCTATTTAGTGTTTTCTTCCAGAACAACGGCGATATATTCTGTTTTAAAAAAAAATAATATCAACTCACACGTGGCCAAATCAAATGAATGCAGTCTTTCAAGATGTATCTATATGTGAGTGTGTGTGAATGCATTTGTGGGTTATCAAAATAGACTGAAGAGATTCATTATTTTCGATAAAATATTTTAATTCATAAATGTTGTTAAAAATGCCTTCGTTAATATTCTTATCAAATCATAAATTATAAACATAAACTACATATCACTTCACTTAACGCTTTTTTTAAAATAAACAAACATAAAAAAAAGTAAGGAAGGCAGGTAATAATTTGATGTGGGTAAGATACCGACAGTAATTATCGCACCTTGATAAGCCCTCCCCACACTCCAGCGAGATTACTAAGATCATTTGAAATGTATTTTTGGACACTTTTATGTGTACATTAAACATATTTCAAGGGAGGCAAGCCAGAGCGTCGTAGCTTCAATATGAATAGTGGCTATTTATCTTAAAGCATTACAAAATAAATTATAGTAAAATGTACAATATTGCTTTGTTTTTAATTGGCATTGCAGCAAAGTTTTAATTCGCTATACATTTTAGATTTCAAACAAACTGCGATAAACTTAAGGAAGATAAAACAACACCAACTGTATGCTGAGAAACATCACAAATTCTCATGAATCGTTCTCTAATCAAAGCGATACTCCAGTTTTAAAGTGTAACAAATCATTAACTTGCAATTTTGATTTAATTATGAGGAAACACTTAGAATACCGATTTCTACCAGTTCCAAAATGTAACAAGTGGTAATCTGTGAATTTTTTAGAATGACAGTTGTTATTATTGCTTTAGATTCATACTGTAACAACTACGAAAATCCTAAAAACTCCCATTATTAGTATTAGAAGTGAAATTATCTTTATTAGATAATCCTAGAATTTCATTAGAATCTACAAAAACTCGATGTACAGTAGAAGGTTAAACTTGCCTAAAAATTTGTTTTCTAATTATCTTAGAACTGTGTTTTTAGAGTTGTTACATTTTGAAACTGAGGTATCTAAACGTACAATAGATTTATTTTTTACTTGGTTATTAATTGATACTGGATTATACTGATCGCTAATCGAGACTTCTATTACCGACATAAGTGCATTATTTTTAGACACCAAAGAATGAACAACTTAAAATAGCATCATAAAAAAAAATACAATTATAATATACCTATTGGAAAAATTATAACAACTTTTTGCAGTATGTTAAATTTAACAAGGAATAGTTTTGCTCATAGATGGGAAACCTAAATATAAAAAAAAACCTTGTTTTTCGTCATGTACCTACAGTGTTTTTTCATAACTAAGTAACAATAATTGGTGTAGTTTGATATTTTCTATGAATTCGGCGGTAACTTTGTGGAAGTTCATTTTTAATATAACATTAAAATTGATAACTTAGTTATTCCACTTGGTTTATCACTATCGTGACTCATTTCGCCTCTTTAAGAAACATTTTCAGACTAACCATATCGCAAGGTAATTTATTTTAAAATGTAGATAATGATTCTAGTTTTTACATTAAAAATAAAAAAACCTTTTGTAATCAGTAGTGTTATGGTTTTTAGTCTATCAGTGATAATGTCTTACCTCCCTCCCCACGTCCAGTAGAATGGAATAAAACCCACACTACACTTAATTTTTAATGTAAGAATTAGAATAATTGTCTACCTTTAAAATAAATCACCTTACGATATGATTAGTTTAAAGATGCTTCTTAAAGAGGCGAAACGCTTCATGTTAGTGATAAACCAAATGGAATAACAAAGTTATCAATTTTAATTTTATATTGACTTAATTTGTTTTTCAAAACTGTTAATATAAAAGTGTTATCTGAGATGACACCACTTGATAATTCTTATATAAGATAAATATATTTTTTTATTTAAATATCCAAGTCGAAATAGTTTTATTCTATATCTAAAGATTTCAATGGAATCTAGGTGATAATCTTAAGTACAATTAATACGACAATGTATATCAATTAATTGAAGAGATACCATAATTGATTATAAATTAAATTTACTGATATAATATTTTTTACTTTATCAGCAAAAATGCAAGTAATGATTAGATGATGATTTCACTACTTCACATACATTTCTATAAGTATTTATAAAATCAGTATATTATTTACATAATAAATTACTGATAGCAATGTTGTGATTCGTTATCGACTGTTGTTTATTAATTTATACAAGTCATCATTATTCGTAAAAATGTTCTTTTTTCGAAAATTTAAATTTTATTCATCCGGATTAAATCTAAGTTGAATTTGACGAAGATAAAATGAACGTACTATACCAATTTACGTAAAAAATAATCATTGTGTACCTTATCTTGTAAATATTGTGATATTTCTTAAGAAATCTTGGAATGAAAGCTTTTTATAGAACTTGATAAGGTCGATTAGGATTGATACGTTTGTCCGGTAAATTATAATCAGATTATATCCATATTTAATATCAATAACTACGATCACACTTCCGTCGATGGCGTAAGGCAGTGCCCCGCAACCAATGAGCCACGGCACACTGGTGTGCCGCAGCATATCGATTTATTGCGAAAATCAAACAATTCTTCAAATAAAATTCAATATTCTGCCTAGGCACATAATTCAATTGTAAATCTACATTTTTCAGATAATCATCATAATAAAAATACAATTTCTGTATTTTCCCTTGTTTTGCATAGTTTTAATTGTGGTGCGACACGGAAATCTCGGAAAATTGTTGGTGTCAGTGGGAGGAAAAATGTTGCGAAACACTGGCTTAAGGTATAATATATTTGAATTTTGTATTATTGAAAATACTTTTTGTCTCATACTGCATAATATTAACGGAACTTGAGAACGTTATTAACAACCAGTCCTCGTGAAATATTTCAGTTTTGTTGTAAAACAATAAACAAATATTTATATTTTAAATAAATGAGTCGGGTCTTCGGTTACGGATGTCTAGAATTCCCAGAATGATAAATTGATTTTTCGATCGAATTACGTATTTCTGTTTGTAGGCATGGATGTTTGTGATGTATTGAATTCCCTCCCACTCATCCGATCCTAAAAACGGAGAGTAAGGGAACGATAAGCTAACCACTAGTTCTATCCTAATGCTATTCTTCTATCCTGACTCTCTCGGGAAATAAGAAAGATTGAGCAACTGAGTAACAAGTAGTTGTAGAAAAATTTCTTTTGAGATACCTTCATTAGGAGTCGATATCGACTGTGAAAAGGGAAAATGACGTAACCCACACACACAAAATATTGTGTATAGCCCAAAAAACGAGTATTAAATTGTATATATTGTGATTATTGGGAAAAAAATCCTTTTGCCTTTGTACAGTCGAAATATTAAACATACAAATATAGTGTATTAATACGTTTTGTGTGAGTTATACACAATATCTTTTGGTGTGGATTACGTCTTTTTTCCTTTCTACAGTCGATATGCTTTACATTGGGAGCGGACATGGTAAAAAAATAACTGAGTAAAGTATAATTGATTGTTTTATAAAAATAAATCTTAAGTGCTTCCTCAATAGAAAGTGAAGGTGAACGCTGTAAAATCTTTTTCCAGTTTTTATATGAATTTTACGTGAGAAGTTAACTTGACAGGGCTTTGAATAAATGTAACAGATATAAAAAGGCAATCCGGTTATCCGAGCACTATCAGTGGGGTGTAGTTTATGTGTTAATAAAATGAGGCACTAAACATCCCATAGTACCAACGCCACTCGCACGGGGAGAGCGGGGTAATCGGCAGCCTTCCTCTAAGTGGGCAAGTTGCATCTGGCGCAAAATACCCAATGCAATGCTTAATTTTACTTGTTTTGGGGTCTCAGAATTGACCATGAATTACCAATAATCAATCTACCATTGATTGGCAGTTATTTTCAATGAACTCTTTCACATATAACTTTTAAAAAAATTATGATACATTTAGCTCTACAAAGTAGTGTTGTTAACCATTTAGCAAAAATATTGTGGATTATTCTTTGCTATTAATTTAAACACTCTTCACAATTTTTATCGAAGAATTAATTAAAATATGAACATGTTTCTACAAGAAAATGAAGAATAGTAGAACAGGAGTTTTACAAAAAATTATATGTAGGTAATACAAAATATCAATGGCGAAATCAAATTAATGCTGAATTATGATAGTAATTTTTAAATTAACAATATGGTTATATAAAATGAACTTATTATTTAGTATGTATTAAGAAAAAAAATGAATTTGAGCGATGACATACACTTATCCAGTTCCATATGTAAAGTGAAAATGTAATCTAAAATTCGACTCACGCGCTTTCACGGCGCTTGGCAGAAAATCTCTTCTAAAATTTTAATTCATTTCGAACACACTGGAATGCTCTTGGCGTATACGGCATTTCAGCGTGCAACGTTCATTCGTGTCATTAGCAATCAACAAGTTAAGATAGAAAACGTAACGATACCTCAGTTCTAAAGTGTAACAACTCAAAAAGTATGAAGGAGTAAGGAAACAAGATTTTCTACAGGTTTAATCTTCTACTGTACATCCAATTTTTTTAGATATGAACGAAATCCTCGGATTATCTAAAAAAATAATTATATTTATAATACTATGTACTTGATAAAGAGGTTTTCACAGGAGTTTGAATCTGAAGTAATAATAACTACTCTCATTCTAAAATAACCACAGATAACCATTTATTACATTTTGGAACTGGTAGATATCGGTATTTTAAACATTTCCTGATACTTAAATTGAAAACTGCAAATTTTCGAACTGAGGTACCGAAATAATGTTCCAGTACTATTGCCGTATCAATATAGTATATCTGCCTTTTGTATTATAGGTTGCACTCGGTGGAGCTTCGTATATAACTATATATTGAATTGTTTAATTGTTATTTTCATGTTGTTTTCTTGGATAACAAGTCGTTAGATAATACCTAATCTTTTTCGGGAGCATGTTTGCGCAACTAATAATTATCTACTAACAGATTCCTGAGTAAATATTTAACTAACATGTTAGCAAAGCGAAATGATGTTATGAGTTAATTATCACGAAAGTGTTTCAAGGTAGGATAATTACGATAACACATTACCCCTTATGGGATGTTATGTTACATTATATGTAATCTCGACTAGTTAGATCTGTTCTATGTATGCATTTACATACATATATTAATTCATATTAATAACTATTATATAATAAAATAAGCCCACAAGGGAATTATTGATTACATTATAATAATATCAAGCGATCGTAAATATAACCAATAAAGAAACGAATGAAATTTAAACTGTTCATATTTTCTCAAGAATCAATTGTTAGCTAATCATTGTTGGTTGTGTAGGAAGTGTTGAAAAAATATTTTCAATCAAGAAGATGTTTCAAATAAAAAAAAATGTATTGTTAGTGTTAGCTAATATGCACCCTTCTATATACTGTTAATTTTTTTAAAATATTAAAGACCTGTAAGCTGGAATCGGAGTCGTAGAGTTGCGCTGTATTCGGAGTCGGAGTTGTAAAAAATAATTGACTTTAATTACTTTTTTATCAAGTGCATTTTTGCATTTCTGGTTGTATTAATGTATTTGTTTCATTTTCAATATGTATATATATATTAGTTAGTTGGCGTTTAATTTGAAGTCCAATTATCAGACTTTTTTTAGTCGTTATCTGAGTCAAAGTCACAATCGTAGTCGTTCGGAGTCAAGTTGTTGGTCAATGTCGGAGTTGGAGTCCGAGTCACGCTTTTCTTGGACTACTCCACACCCCTGGTATCTTATTAGCTTTTTGATAAAACAGTATTTAAATTCAACTTTTCAATCCAAAATAATAAAAGAATAGTTTTTAAACATCTTTGAAATTAATATTTTCCCATATAACAATAACATGTTAGTGCATTATTATTACAATGAAATAGCAATAAGCTGAAAGCATCAAACTTTAATAAAAGATGTATTGTAAAAAGCCACGATATAAAAAAAGCATGCTTCTAAAAAATGCATTGATAGAAGAACGGTCAACAGCCTGTCTTGAAAAAAAGACAAACTCGCCGAGGTCAAAGTATGATGGGTCATAAAACTGTTTTTTCGCTATCGAAGGCTTTTTGCGTGAGCTCTTTTTTAGACACAGTAGTTTTGATAAGCGTAATAGGTATTTAAGACTTTTCGAATTACATTTCCATTCAAAATGACTGAGGTTATTTCTTATTTTATACAAAAATTTTATTTTTGTGTAAAGTTTGTGTATAATTAATACTCTAGTTTTTTTTCAAATATTTTCTCGTAATTCACCAATGATTTTATCTAATTTTCTCGATCTTAATGTTGTCTGTTAATTTAGAAAACATAAATTTCCGTTTTTTAATCTTTGTTTAATCATAATATGTTATATCGTCGTTGGTCTGGAAGAAAACACTAAATCGAAAAAATCATGAAAATGAAAAAGTGTTCCTTATTTAAAACTCTACCGTATGGAAGAATACACTTATTTTTATAAATTATACTTTTACTTAAAAAACAGTTGTATACAAACAAACAAAATGAAAAAGGTATAGCATTTCAAAGATTTGACAAACTTAAAAATACAATTACTCAAAACTACTATTTTTCAGTTAGTGTCTTCTTCCAGAACAACGACGATATTATGTAATTATAGTCTAATGATCTAATGTCATTGTTGGTAGCGTAATTTTCAACTACGTAAAAACAATTAGTGAATTTGAATTTACTTAAAATAATTTCATTTCATTAACTTAAATAGGAAAAAAATTATATGTAATGTAGTTTGAATGGCAACATATATTTTCTTAAAAATATTTTTTTGATTTCAATAATATGTAATATGTCGCCGGTGTTCTGGAAAAAAACACTAAAACGAAAAAATGATATATTGGGTTAGTTATACCAAAATGTTTCTTATTATAAATTATACTTTTACTTAAAAACTGTTTTTTACAAGCAAACTAAATGAAAAAGGTATAGCATTCTAAATGTTTTAAAAGCTTCGAAGTTCAATAACTCAAATCTAGTATTATTCAGTTAGTGTCTTCTTCCATAACAACAACGATATCATCAACTTATAATTTATATTTTTTTTGTAATGCATTTATAAGATATGAAAATTCAAATTATATATGTAATCAATATTATTTTGTGAACCAACTATTTTTAATATCACAAAATTTATGATAAGGTTGAAAGATTTTGGTTTAATGACCTGTGTTTCTTCTGCTTAATACAAACGTGTTAAAAAAATCTGAATTGATAGTTGTAGCGATGTGTTAAAAAAACATTTCAAATTTAGAACACATTTGAGAGGGTCAAAACATGGTATAAAACTGCAGGAGTCCAACGAGACCAGGTATTGGGCTTGTAGTTATTGTACGAGTCCAAAACCCACACGTCAATATTTCTGTGGGACGGTACAATATTAAAAATAAATTCATAAATAATGGCCGATATAAACAAGTAAAACTACACTTCGATAAGATATTAAAAATAAGAAATATGATATGAACTGAGGAATGAAAGTTATTTCATTCATGGTGATAGAAAAAATGTGTCTTGATTATTGAAGAAAATAATAAATAATTATTTATAAACCCGATAAAACCTCAAATTTGTATTACTTATTACACTTTTTTTGATTTAATAATTCTTCGAGACCAACGGATAAATTCAAGTTTAAAAGATACTAAAAGACCGAAATCGTAAATCTTAAAATTGTCCATCAAGTATCCTTTACATATTTGCCAAAATATTTGTTTATAGAAGAAGAACTTCAAGCTATATTTTTTACCACGTCTACTCCCAATATGCTCCACGGATATAGCATCCTACAGGAGGTATCTCAACAGAAGTTTTTCTTCGACATCTGCTAGTTACGTAATTTCTTAAGCTCTCTTTTTCGAAGAGAGTAGGGATAGAAGGATAGGGCTTGGAGAAGACAAGTGGTTGGTTAATCACTCTCACTATGACCCATTTTTAAGATCGCATGGGTAGGAGGGAATTTTCGGACATCACAAACAACCATGCCTACGAACAAAAATCCATAAATCGATTGAAGAATCAATTTATGAAACTTGAACCCAACATATCCGTAACCGTGACTAACGACGTTGATCACTGCACTACGTACGCGGCAAGCTAATACCTTCATCATATAATATCGTGATGGATATCTTTATAATTGTATTTCTTATTTTATTTGGCTACAAATTAAAATTAATTTATTTCGAAAGAGGCCTTAATAAGCTCACTATAATTAATTTATTTGTATACATAACAATTATTAAGAGTTTATTTGTTAATATATTTATAGATATTTTTTTATAATACGTTAAGTTTTGTCAAAAACGCTGAAAATAAAGGATGGCTATGTCTTTAAATAAAGTAAAAAAATAATTCAGTATTAGCAGTTAATACTTTGATGATAAAATCTGCGTATTTTTTTCGATTTATCGTACTTAGATCAGAACGCATAATAATTGGTATATTTAGAAGATCATAAACTAATAAAATACATTCATATTCTAACGTTGAATCTAATAGAGGGCTAAACTGAACTTGATCTATCAAAATATTAAAACGATGTAAAAGAAAACCATCTACCTTCTAAATTGTCACTTGCGCGGATGGCCCGCTGTGAAACGCGAGTTGACGACCCATGGACCTCCACCACCGCAAAAGGTTGATATATTTTACATTGAAGATGCTTAGTGCAAACAGGATGCTAAGGATGGTGTGAATTTAGTGGACATATTTTGTATGGACGTATTCAACATGAAGCATCAGGGTTGCGTGTTGAGCAATCATGGTCACTTTTCTTCGAGGAATGTGAAATTTAATCGTATTACGTAAATATGTTAAAAGAAAAAGATTTAAATAAATTATTAAATTTATTTAAATTATTTTACCATTCGTTACAGAAACAATATTTTAAGTAAGTATGGGAAAGGTGGCCCTAGTAGAATATTCCTCCTTGACTATATTTTACATTTTAGAGGTCGATATCGAGAGGTGTCTAATTGAGTTTTAAGCATAAAATATTAGAGAAAATTATACGTTGTGTTAATTAAGAATAAAATCTTGAATATGAATCATTTCTTGTTGAGTTTATATGTATTTATTTTTTAAGAATACATACCTAGCCCAGTTTCATCATCATTAATAAATTACAAAAAAAAAATTGTCCATAAATTAAAGCAGTTTTTATCAAAGTAATAAATTATTTACCTAGTAACATGCTGATAGATTTGATTCAAAATGCTGTAAGAAGATCTGTGCGAAATATTGTTAGCTGTTTCGCATATTCTTCTAATACTGTATACGTTTGAGAGCTCGCAAACCAGGATTTCATTAAATAAACTAATTAATTTGCTTACCAATTATCAAACAAAACAGCGACGTGTTCTGCTCATTGCCATTTCATTTCTGTTCCAACATTCAATTATTATAATTATACCTAAATCTACGTAGAATCATGTTACATCTATCAAAATCCATTAAAAACGTAATGGAAAATTAGCATTAATTACGTAATTCTTGTATGTTTTTTTAATTACTGAGTACGCGAACTAAATTGGAGTCGTGTATCTTTAATTATAGATAACAGGAGTGATAACTACGCTAATTATACTAATTGATATAATTGACAGGTAAGTATACCACGAAAAATACGAATTCTCCAGTTTTTGTAGGTGAACGTTTTGCGTATAATTAAATTTACATGAACAAAATCAATTAACACACAAGAATAATCAGTTATTGTGTACCAAAATCAGACGTTTTTAATTAAAAATATATTAATCTAGTTTAAAGACGATAACAAACCTCTGTGTAAGATGTTTACATGAAGCGGAAAGGTGAATAAAATAAATCTTAATTAAATCCATGTTCATACCTATACGACAATAAAAATGGTTTTTAAATTTTAAGGCAGAATCTTATTAAGTAATAAAACTATTCAACTTTCATTATATTACATTGTGAATATTTAATTAACTGATTTTACCTCTTCTGTGATAGATAATGATGTTATATAATATGTAAAAGACAACTAAGAATTAGTCTATTAACCTTCGTCGCATTTCATCACATTTCGTTACCGTGTGGATTTTGCCATATAAACGCAAAGCGAAATGACGTTTTCAAAAGGTGAAATATGGTTTAATTTTAGGTTATATTTTGTGTGTAAAACCTGAAATACATATCAAACTATGAAAAATTATCGAAAGACGTAAGAATCAAAATTCTTCATAGCAGAACTAGATCGAGACGTGACTCGGTGCGTTTGAACTAAAACGGTTGCATACGGTACGGTAATCCATCTCGGATTGTTACTATAATATAATTTTGTATTTTTCGATGGAAAAAATGACGAGGTTTTCAAATTATGATAAATTATACAAAGAAGACGTAAACTATAATGTATTTTTAAATGTACGTGGAACTATATTTTTTTTCTTCATGTCTGCTTCCAATATGGAGCATATGGTCTCCTTATGGAGGTATCTTGACAGAATTCTTCTATGAGAACTGCTTGTTACTCAATTGCTCAACCTCTCTTTTTCCGAAGAGAGTAGGGATAGAATAATAGGGCTAGGACAGGACTAGCTACGCCCTTTGAGGATCGAATGTGTGGGAGGGAGTTTTAGACATCACAAACACTCAGACTACGAACAGAAATCCATAAATCGACTGAAAGATCAATTTATGAAAACCGTCTGCACCGGGAGTCGAACCCGAGACATCCGTAACCGTAGCCAACGACGCTACCAACTGCGCCACGGACGCCGTTATTTATTTACGAATTGCAAAATTTGCCATTTTTTGTATGACCTGTTTCACAGATAATTTAAAGGATTAAAGGCCGAAGTAACTCATTGTAACACCATGAATACGAAATGGTTAATGAAACATTAAAGGGTATCTGATAGATTAATAAAAGTTTTGATATTCTTATATTTGTCTATTTTGTTGCGTAAATTTTTAAGCCCACAAAACTATGAAAGAAACGAAATATGTTAAAGGAAAAATGTTATATTAATATATATATATAAATGATATATTTTAACGTGAAGTGACTTATGCATTGTTTGGTATTAAATAGCTACTAGATTTTGATTTGATGTCTGATTAAACCTATATACTAAACGCGTTATCATATTATCTATAAGTGACCCTTGAGTGCTGTAATTTATCCAGATATCTACACGATTAACTAGATAATTAACTGTTTTGATAAAAAGAGTATTTTAAATCGGTAGATACATCATAGAAACAAACAAAAAATAATCAAAATATTTGATAAATCAAAAAAAAGTTTTAAGAACAACGAATGATTGTCAAATACCTATTTTTTTACAAGCATTATATTATAATATATTTATTTATGGGATGAGGATGATATCAACAAATAGCAGTTTCTCTTACGACAGATATCTCAAGAACTTAGTTCATATTGTCCATTATAACAATGTCTTCAAAAGAGTTTCGTAAGGAATAAAAAATCTTTAGAATAAGACGTTATTATTTTTAGTATACTATTTCGATTAATATGTTGAATTCCAGGACACAATGTCTATAATATTACAATGTTTACTATGCGCTCGTGTATGGTTAACAGTCATTTCTTTTACAATATTCATCGAAGTATTGCAAGAACCCAATACTTGTCGAGAAGTCGAGATAACTTTGATTTATTCACAATAAGGTATCTTCTATTATTAATTTAATTAAATACACACATCAATTAAATTATTTGATTAAATCTTCTCCAAAATATTTTAAATCTTTAACAGTCCAAAAAAATTTATAGCCATATCAATAGAGATTAAGCGGTTTACGAAAGATTTAACGTATCTATAATAGTTACTTTTCTACCTTCAAACTGATTTTTATTAATGCTTGGATCTGTAATTTTCGATAAACTTTTCGTCTTTAATGGTAAAGAAAAAGTTTGTATTGAGATAGCAGAAACTTATTAATTTACTCACCAGCACCCTGGTTTTAAACGTTCTCCACAGATATATATATAAGCATTTAATATGTCTATTGATACAGGTTTTCACTCGATCTCGCTGTGACTGCAGATGCAATAATAAATAATGCAATATTCCTTTGAGCATTTTAGTATTTCACTCAGGATGCAGTTGGCATCTTATAATATGGAATTGCATCGATGCATTATGAGGAATGCAATCGAAGGAGCCATTGCGATGAAGTGTAGATAAAATGACCAATGATGACTAAAGGACTCGTACAAGGAAAATAATCAAAGGATACTCATGGACATGACGAGCTAAATCAAACAAAAACTGCTTTTTTATCTTTAATCGATACAAGGAAAACTTAATTTGACGGTTTTTAGCCGCTTATTTAAACTAATGTTAGAGTAATCATGTTTAGTTTTTAATGTCATCGTTTTTTCACACTTGAAAGTTGTTTGTTGAAATTCTTTGAAATTGTCTGATTTAATTTGTTAAAATACGTGCTTACAATAATAAATTAAATTCTATTCATAAAGTGACACTTCAAATAACAAAGCACTATATGCGGTTTCACTTGAAACTTTCATGACCTAACCTAACCTTTAACAAAGTATCCTAGTGTTATATTATAGGTATCGACTTCGATCTGTCATACAGCAAGTCAATGGAAATTTAAAAATCCTTTACCAATATGTATTACTTGAATAATTCCATAATACAATCCTTCACATTTCCTGGATTCAACTAGAATACAATTATTAGACGGATATATATTTTTTTAGAAACTAAGTAGTTATCGAAAACAAAATCAAGATATTTATTAGATGGAATTTTCTGAATTACGATTTTATGGTTAATTTATAAATTATTATGTTTACGGATGGTTTAATTATCCATCAAAACTGTAATACATATTTGAATCTTTAACTCTTTATAATATTTACACAACTAGCATATATATAATTAATTATGTAGAACAATGATATATTAATAATACTCGACAAAAGCACCCAATTAAACGTCGAGTGATTAGTTTACATTACTGATGAACAAAGAATAGAGCGTTCATCAATTCTAAGGTGTATATTGTCAATTATTATTGGTGGAAGATATTACATTTATCCATCAGTTGAAAATGATCAGAATGAGCGAAACCGATCTTGATCATTATATCAAACTAACTAAAGAATCTTACTTTTAACTGAATTATTAAGATAATAATCGCATCCAAAATAACTTTGAAATATACAGTTTACTTTGAGTCTTACTTTCATATGTTTATAATCACTAAATATAAATTTAATCTACCTATAAATGATCATATTATAAATATGGAAAACCTAATATTATCTTCGTACTACATAAGAAATAACTAGCTGCAAATAATATACCCAGTAATTGTCAATACATATTTAACATCCAGGTATTCAATCATGCTGCAGTAATAAAAACAGGTTTTGTGACTTTCATAAAAAGTGTTAGATAAGCCACTTTTGATATGAGCTTTCATCAGGAATAATGTTTTTTACATTAGTTATAAAAACCTATGCAGGTTTAAGCTTAGTATTCTTTACGAATGCAGAGGCGATGAAATTCTATTTATAAGTATAGAGGCATCAACAACTTTTTGTCATTGTAAGATTTGTGCAAATGTGGAAGCAGGACTTTTTAATTTACACACAAACAATACCTAATCAATTTATACTATTTATAGTCAGGATAAAAAAATATTTTTCTTTTAATATACTGGTAATATCCTATTTTAAACACAATATATACTAGCTTTAATACCTGAAGTCACCATGAATTTAGATCTTATCTTTCTCTACACATTACACATAACACATAAGTATATAATTTACTATTCGAATTTTTTAGCTGACAAAGAAACATTAGACATTCAGCTTTGTATATATTTTATAATAGCAAAATCTTCCAACAATATTTAGGAAGCATTTTGAAATTGATTTGGAACTGGGCTTAAATTTATGAATTGTTGATATTATAACAAAAGGTGTTTCAAAAACTGGTGAAAAAAATGTAATTTCTACGAACACAAAAGGTGATGCCTCAGGAAGGCAGATGTTGCGTAGGTGTATTTATTTGCTCAACATAAACCTTTCAGGGTCTTAAATCCTAATTTTTGCACACCTGTCATTCAACAAGGCAATAATGAATGAGTTTAGTCTTAATATTTTCTATTAGATACATAAAATAACCTTAAAACATGCGTTAAATATATCATAAATAGTTATCCGTATAAATTTCTGATACCGGAACCGTTTTTGTCTAAAGAATAGTACCTACCAAATGCATTTGTACGCAAATACATTCGATATAAAAAAAAGCTTTATATTTAAATTAAAAAAAGCGTATCGGTTTGTTACAAATATAAGCTTAAAATAGGTTTTATATGAAAGTTTACTTAGATATCTGTATATAAATGAACTAGCAATTTTATAAAGTTGGTTAGTTTTTATTTGCCCAAGTAATTTTGGCAGACGAATCTTCTAGATTCTAGAATAAAGAGTTGCATTTAGGTCCATTAAAATATGTATGTTTTCGAAAAACAGTTATAAAGGAAAGTGTATAATTATATTTTTGTTCATATTTTGGGTAGACAGAATTTTTCTTTGCTCCGTAAACTGATATGTTTCATTCAATAGAATTTATTTGTTTTACTGTTATATCGAACGAAACAAATGAAAATGTATTTCAAATTTAGAATAATCACATTTGTTTGAAATTATCGAAATGTCAAAGCTTTATCCGACGGCGTTTCGATTCTAAATGTTTTTTGTAAAACTCACAGTAAATGGCGCTGATATCAAAAGTAAATAAAGGGTTTTTGAACGAATTTGAAAAAATGTAAAAATCCAAGATGCTTCTAATTAAAATAACTACTTATATTTATTCCAGTAAGCAGAATATAATTAATTATTTTGGTAATATACTAACAGTGATAATTGGATATCTTTCAGCTGATACGCAAAACAATGCAGTTTTAATAATATTGTTTGAGTATTTAAAATATGTTTTCACACTTTTTCGAGTAGTTTAACGGTGACTGTTAATAGAAAATATCGTAATTGCTAATTAAATAAAAAAATATCTCATAAGAATTTTTCATCTGAACAAATTTTAAATGCTAGTATTTTTTACAACGTCGGAATTTACTTGATCATTCCGCTATGGTTGAAAACTAAAACAAATAGCATTTCTAAGAAGCGTAGATGGCTTTTGACACTTTTGAATTGTTCCATCCATTCATTGAATGCGACTTATCCAATCAGAAAATTGAATTTATTATTTTAATTGTCTGTAGTTACCAATAAATTGTGTTTTGAAATTATTTATAAAAACAATTGGGTAAAATATATATTTTAATTTTTCACTATTTTTAAGTGTCATGTCTTTGAATATTTTCGAGCAGGAATTCAGCATTCCAATTGGATATTTGAATTATTTTTTACTTTTCTGTGTTACTAATTTAGCGATCTTTTGTTTTACAAAATCTAAACGGTTTCTTACAAGATTTGATGGTTTATTTAGACATTTTTATTTACGGATTTCGGTGAAAATTTCAAAATCGTAGATTGAATTAAAATTTCTAACGGACTCTGTTATTATTGGATTGATTGTATAAATAAATCAAAGAAGTAATTCGGTATTTTTAATATGATTGTGAATTTGTTCGTCTTGTAATATTTGGATCATAACTCTTTCAAATGTCTTCGTACTCATCTTAATTATCGAAATTCTTTATTTAGTTATGAAACAACAACTTTTTTAATTTGATTGTTTAAAACAGCTTATTGTGTTCTAATATACTGTTATGAAGGGTCAAATGTTTTGATTTCTCATCGCTCTAATAAGTAAAATTATCATAATCTGTATAAAATAGGCACTTGTGGAATAAGCCGTTTTTGTTCAGTGTTGAAAGATCTAACCTGTTAGCATTGGCCGTGTGGTCTACTGGTGAAAGATTGCATCACGAAAACAACACAGGTTCAAATGCCGGCGATACACAAACACACTTAAACAGAAGAAAAACAAAAATAAACTTCGGGTTCGCCCACTTTTTGGAATTTGCCAAAAGCAGTTTTATCCAATAACAGCAGTAAATAAATTTTCAAGTGCACTCGAAAAAACAATGTTCACTTTTTGGAAATTTATTTGTTTTTTTTTTTTGATGGTTAGCACGATTTGAAAAATGAGGGTTAGTTCTTTATTACAATATTTTAAAAATATTAGTGCACTTCAGTTTTTTTCCTCTTCTATTCGATCACGAATAAAATCCACTTCACATAAATAATATTGAAATGTTTTTAATTATTTTTTTTATTAAATCAGTATGTCTTATTTACAAGAACGCGAGTCTTTTCATTAGTTTTATACACACACACACATAAAAATAAATAAATATGTTTTATGAACTATAATGATGTCTTATTTTTAGTGTCGATTATTTTAATTTTGCGCCGACGAAAGCACCGCGTATATATGTAAAATATAATATTGAATAGTACGAGATGTCTCGCGGCCGGTTGTCGCCGTTACACTGATTCCCTCCGCCGCGCAATCAATGCGTGGGGCAGGAGGGGATACCTACCGGGGAAAGGGAAATCAAATCTCCCCACCACGGACACCCGTAAAGGCGGAGCTAAAGGAAGCGCGGCGGGAAGGCGCTATATGAAACACAGCGTGAGTGATAGAAACGGGTATATTTTAATACTCGCGGACCGGCGCGAGAGGGGCTATTAATGCGCGGGCGAGTGAGACAAAAAAATCATCATCTTCTACGTCTTTTGTATAAATAATGAGGTCGGAGCTAAAGAGGGGGAGTACGCTCTCCGTGGAAGGAGAGAGGGACGCATATAGAATATAGAAAAAAATGAGTAAAAATGTCGCTCGTATTGTAATGAGCGGGCGGCGTCGGGGGGTGGGGAGGCGGCAGATCGTCTGGCCGGCCGTTGCTTCACTGAAGATGTTCTGAGTTCAAAAAAATACATATAAGTTCGAATGGGTTCGCGCCTTTTGTAATGTCAAATATTTTTTGAATTTGGAACGGTGCTCTTTTTGTCATAAATGCATCATGTTTTTTGCGAATTTAAATTTGGAAGCTGAACGAATTGTCCTAAATTGATGACAGTTCACACATTCTAAATTCCAAGCAAATGAAACTTTCAGAAGACGGTTAAAGTGTTTTATAGCACATAGATCTTAAAGCTATTAACTTGCTTGGTGTCATTATATTAAAAAGATTGTTTTTTATATATGTATATATTTAAGTACATATCGTCTCTGTTATCGAAGAAAACTCTAAATCGGAAAACGACATATTGAGTTAGTTATAGTCCAATTACTCAAAACTAGATTTTCAATAAGTGTCTTCTTCCAGAACAATGACGATATAATGAGATAATTACTATTAAACGATAAATTAATTATTTTTTACGAAATTCGACGACTAAATTAACCTGTTATAAATAATGCAATAAATACAATAAAAAATCGGTTGAAATTGACCAAAGGTGAGATGAACGGCGCAATTTACTTAAATATATTCTGAAAAATCTTTTATCTAAGGTACCGAAATTTTAAAGAGGATAATAGCATTTTATCTCACTTATGTAGGTATAATTATTTATGACTCACATTGATTTATCACTAATTTGCGATATACAAATCAGCAATTATAATAAATAAGATGCCTATCAATAATGGGTGGGCAGGTGAGTATATAACTATCTAAATATATATTTCACTAAATCCTTAGAGGTTGTTCCAATGGCGTTTTTAAGCAGATTTTATATTTGTATATTAAATAAGCTACGAAAATATAAATTTAAAAATGATTATCCAAACAAGCAGTGAAAAATAATGTAATAAATTTTAACTTTATAAGAATTAAAAAAAATTCCCACAAAGTTAAGTCAGTTGAAGTATTATTGTAGAAATTCAAATATTGTGTAACAATCAATAGAAAAGTTTTATTCGATACGATTTATAAAACAAGATGGCACTATGTGATAGTACTGCAACGTCGCTCGAGTTTGAAAAAGTTTTTTCAATATTGCACACACTTTATCTTTAAAACATATATACTTTTTTAATAACATACTATATTAAATGTACCTATTTTAATTTGTTTTCTATACATTTCGGTCTTCATCTACTATCTCCATCCTAATTTTTTAAGACCAATAATAATTAGATGATTTAACTTACAACCCACCACATATACCTATTGTTTAAAAAATACGTGCGATAAAGTCAGCCTGAAGATGCTTCTCAAAGAAACGAAACATGTGCCGCAGTTCGCCGGGTATCAATTTTAATTTTTATATCAAAGTGTTCAGATACGATTCTTAAAATCCATTTAGTCTTTTTATTATATTATTTTAAATCGTTGACAACCGTACTCTTGAAATTGAATTCAAATATAGTATATTATTTAAATACATATTGTGTGACAAATGAGAATAAAATCCAATATAACTAAGGTCTGCATTTATTGGGTCAGTAACTGCATATTTAAATTGTTCGTCAGTAAGCAATTCAAATAAGTGGTCAATATACATGTGTTCAGTTAATAAAATAAACGGTCAGTAATTTATATAAAATGGTCAGTTATTAAATTAAGCCGAACCTAACATAACCTTTATTTATTTGGCAATAATTTACTGATAATAATTATTAACTGGCCATTTATTATTTCTTACTGACTAATCAAATAATTAAATAATTAGTTGCCTATAACTAATACTATAAACATACCATCTTGAAATCATTATATTTACAATGGAAATAATATAAACAATATCATTTTATTACCTTATTTATTTTTTATATTTATACATATTTATGTACGCCTCTGATTTATGCCCATCAATTATACAACATGTGTGACTTGACGAATAAAGAATTATTGTTTTTTTTTTACTAATCCCACGCCTGGCAAAGTAACCAATTGACTCGCCATATTTGGAAATGACGTCATAATTAATTTGGACACTCATTACGTAGCATGGTTTATAGTCACTTAACCCTTTAGGTGATATGTATACATATCGGATTACCTGTAGGGATAAATTGAAACAAAAACAATTTATAACTTACTAGTAAGGATGTCACATGAATAGAATCATATTGCTATAAAATCAAAGCACCGCGGTTAGTTTGACAATTCGAAACACCGATAAATTATGTTACACTTTAATTAAATTTACTTAACAGATTACTTCTGTAAATTTTGGCAGTGTGCCAAGTATTTTGAATTTCGTATCACCCGAGATAAACTTGAGTGTAAATTATTCAATGCTAGTTACACGATATCAACGTCAGAAAAAATACATCACAAACAACTATGTGATAAACGTGAAAAATAAAATAGAATTTTTAGTCTAAACTAAAAAGGAAATTATCCTGGGATCTTCTGTTACCTAAGTGAACAATTTTAGTCTAGAGATTGAATACAATTTGCATGTATAAATATATTTTTAATCTGTGGATTTTACTGAAGCAGATAATTAAATAGTTCTATTTAGTGAAAAAATAAATAAATTATAATGGTAAAAAATACAGCGTAAATGTCGATAGTAGTCTTTACCGTCATGCACTCGGATATTAATAATATCGAATATATCTAATGCTAAAAGCTCGTTTAGGTTTTAATAAATGTGACAATTTATTCAGATTTAGTTTCGTGGAAGAATACATTGTCAGTCTAGTAGTCAAGTGGTTGGGTTAATCAATCTATTCGGTTGCAGTATTCTCGTGTTTGAATCAATAGTTTCATTCAATGATTTTTCAGTTGGTTTATGTTTGTATATCGATCGTTCAGTTCATTTAGTCAGGCAACTTTGAAATAATGAAATTTAAAGTAAATATGCAGTTAATATAATACACAATTCTACGCTTTATCTATTTCAGTACTCAGATAAATCAAAAATGGCACCAAAACTTCTCAATAGTTAAACAAAATATTCATTGATATTTTCTAAATTTCTACTGACCATGATCGGACAGTATGTTATTGTTAAACACCTCTTTGTAAAAAGTATAGAACTCGAGTAAAAATCAATAATATTTGTTAGATACTTTTTATACAAGTGAAAGACGTGTTACATTTAGCAATACAGCCAGTGGAATAACTAAGTTATCAATAATATTCGATTTATGGTGACCATTTAAATATTGTTTTTTTGTTATCTCAACACGGGTTATTTGGAGATGTCTGAGTAATGAACTGGACGGTTGATATGTGTGGTGTTGTATTTCCCCCCCACCCGTGCGATCTTTACAACAGAACTTACAGAATGTAACTAACGAGTGCTGTTAGCTAACTTCTATTCATTCAGTAGCCCGAACGGCTAAATTACAGGCAAATCTCGTAAAGCATCTTCTGTTGAGGTGGTTTTTTAAAAGTTCATTTACTCCACATTTGAGATAAAATATGGGTGAAAAAACTTCAAGAATTCCATCTAATCAGTACATCAGAAGTGACGAAGTGGAATAATCCTTTTATATCGCTTCTCAAAGTACCTTTCAATGTTATTCTATTGAAACAACGTATAAGTTTCAAAAACCTGCAATCTCCCAGAGTGTATAAAAAGTAGGGAAGTATTAATATTTTAGTGGTTTGAACGGAAGCTTGTTCACTATATAATTTCGTTTATATAGTAGTTATGTGAACCCTAAATGTTTGTAAAATCATATGTATTTCTTGAATGAAATCCGTTCCGTAGTACATATGAATGAAACCTCACGATTCGCTGTCGATAAAACGTTATACCGACGTCAAAAACGCCGCTTTAGAATTTTAGTATCGTAGAATTCCCTTTTTTCGAAATGTACGCGCGTTTATTATTCAATAGGATTTTTACGTTTCACCATGAAACAGCAGTGACCCACATGTGCGATGCCAAGAAGAGTGAGATGATGCTCATGAGTGTGTCTCTCTTCAGAAGACTTTATCGAAAAAATGTAAAAATAACTAAATGTGTAAAAACAGCTAATTTGATTTTAAAAGAATGATGAGAACTGCATTTTTTTACTAAGTTCGTTCCCAATGTGGAGCATATGGACTTCTAATGTAGGTACTAAACAGAAGTTTTCTACAAGAACCGTCTTTACGCAGTTGCTCAAACTCTGTTTTTAGAAGAGAGTAGTTGGTATAGAGAACTAGGACAGGACTAGTATTTAGCTAATCGCTCTCGTTACGCCTCGATTTTAGGATGGAATGGGTGGGAACGAATTAAGGACTTACACTTTCATCATACAGTTAAGAGTTTCAATACCGAAATCGATTTCCTCATATGCCTACATGTATTTATGACTAAATTTGCTAATCCTTAACATAATGCACATAAAGAGCAAATGGATAGCACAAGGGCTTCAAATCTCGGTTAATCAGCCAATCCAGTAATACCGAGATTCCGGAATTAACTGTTTATGCTAAAAAATAATTCATATTTAAAATGAAAAAATTTCTGATTGACTACAACGTGTATCTCGGTTTGCATATGTACATCCGTTTTTTTATACCTACTCACATAATTAAAATATGTATTGTGGTCTGCCTCCTTTTCATATTGCGTGACAGCTGTAGATATGAACAGAAGATTTTGATAACACTTCAGACGTATTTTTGTATAATTGTTAGAATTGAAAAAAACCCCAAAAGTTTATTTGGTTGAATATACCTAAGTAGTTTTTAGTAAAAGGTAAAATTATGAATGTACAGCAGAAGAAGCCTTTTCTATTTAGTTTGTTTTTTAAATTTATTTTATAATCCATTTATGACTTTTTCTGTTGACAACTAAGCTTTTAAAAGGGTGTCAATAAAATTACAAACAAACATGGAATGCATCATTAAGTTTTATTGGGGACAAGATAGGTAGATCGGTGCATCGACAAATTACGGGACTTGATTTACGAATGTTTCTGGTTATTATGTGGTTTGTTTCTTTTAGTCTGGTCACCTGTCTCCGGCAACCATGGTTGCCAGCAAACAGAAAGTAGGCGATCGAAGACGAGAGACCATTAGGGCAACCATACATGAAAAATTTTGTCAGTATCACGCTGGCTGAGTCTCGATCCGGACGTGGAAGATATTGTTGCAGTAGGTTTGTTCCTCAAACAGGAGAGGAATAAGAAAAAGATATATTGGGTGCACTCTTCGTCACTAAATAGTTGCACAATCTCTTACCACTGGGTTCATTTCCCAATTAGAATATTCTGCAGATGATACGTCCCAGATTAAACTCTCTCTTCTATCTACAAAATAATTAATCTTTCTGTATCGATGTAGTTTTTTAATGAAGAATATGTGAATGACAAAATCTGGTTGCTATCCCATTGGTTGCCCTCCACTGTGGTCACCGAGTGAGTTGTCTTTGATTTATATAGTATATGAAATATAAACCATAGCCTCTCATTATATAGAGAAAACGCTAGTAGATTCGAATCGTGGACAGCCGCCTTAAGCTTTACCGATATGTCGCGGTGATCGATGCGAGTAATATTTATTAAAGGCTTGCACGGGCTGAAATTTTATGACATAACCCTGTTCGAACCCGAAATCTTGACGCCAGGCCCAAGCCCGAGTTTCAATATCACACTTGTTACCTGCATCCAAATCGAAGTCCAGATTTTTTTCCTCAGCATCATATATACTTTTAAAGCAGTATATGTTATTATTTTCATTATCAACGATATTAACAAAACATGGGAAAAAAATTAAGTTATGAATAGTATTGCCTTATGGTTGACTCATGACTCATGACCCGAACATAATCCAAAATATTTTTCTTGAAATAAAATTCCTTAGCCAGACCTCTTGTATATTTATATCTGAACTAAAATATATTAAAAAAATACTGAACAGCTATGAGGACATACGTGTTTATTGATTGAATTGGAATTTACTTGGAGGACCTCCATTATAATAATGTAAGAAATAACAGTATAAAAATAGTATCACAAGAAAAGTAAAAAAAAATCTGCTTTATTTCTGGCGTTATGTCGAAATAGTTCATACTTGTGAAACTAAACACTTAGGCATTTTTTTGATATACTGAAGTTATTTTCATAAATATTTTTATCTATGTGTGAAAATGGATTGATAAAAAATGTGCTTTTTTGTATTATAAATAGGACCTTTATTTGATTTTCAAAAAAAAATTAGATTTAAGCTGGGTATAACGATTCTTTTGTAGATTGTTGTTAGATTGGTACCTAGGTATCTAACACCGATCGACAGATAAGGCGGCCTTGTGCTGGACACAGGTAACATTTATGACAATATCCGCTTTTAGGTTTTGTTTGGCTCGTAAAACTTGTGGTACAGTAAAAAAAAAAAAGGACCACCGAGGTAAAGTTGAAGCTATTAACAGTAAAATGTATTTACTACACGGCAAATGGAGAGCGATGCTAGATTTTGGAAAAGATTTACATTTTGATTTCATCTTACCTGAAGATTTCAATTAACTTGAAAAACATTTTTTTACCTTGTCCACTCCTTAATGTAGGTATCTCAACATAAGAGACTACTTTATACGAGAACTGAGTGTTATTCAGTTGCTCAACCTCTATTTTTCGAAAAGAGAAGGGATAGACGGATAAGGTTGGGACAAGACTAGTCTTTAACTAATCGCTCTCGATACGCCTCGTTTTTAGGATTGGACGAGTGGGCGGCAATTTCAAACGAACAGAAATCCATAAATCTATTGAAAGATCAATTTATGAAACTGTCCGTACAGGGATTTCTATCCGAGACATCCGTAACCGTAACCAACGACGCTATCAACTGCGCCCCGTGCCAACAAACATTATGACTCTAAATAATGCCAAGTATAAAAATTATACATTTATTTTATAAAAAAATGTGTTCAAGTTTCCTGAATAGAACTATACGGTTAAAAGGTGGGTAAATAATGTTTTCAGTGTTTTGGCGATCTTATTCATACAGGTTGGTCAAGTGTGGAAGTGTTTTTTTTATAGAACTAAAAGACTTTTGGCCGAATTTTGTGGAACCATATTTTTTATCAGGTATGAATATGACCTCACAGATATAATATAATAACAATAAGTAAATATTTCATATAAATACACCAGCAGTTAATTTAAATATTATACATTTAGAATCAGGGAGGTATTGTTATTTGGCGACGATTTACTTATATTTAGATTATTACCAATACTATAACAAATATTTTTTCCTTTTCAATCGATCGCTGTATATCAGGTCTAAGCAAAACTACGGCCCAATGTGTGTATTTGTGAGGCCCATTCGTCTCATAAAATATGTGGCTATTAGGGAATCATTTATTTTTTTATATTGAAATTCCTCTTTTATGATACTAAATATTGCAGGCATGGTTATAATGACCAGGACCGGTTTCACTAATCAAATGCATCAGTTGATAGTGCTCGCGATAAGCGAAATCTGTCCCGATCATTATAAACGTAGTACAAATAAATTGCGTTTTATTTTTAAAATACTCAATAATGTATGTATATCTAAATTATTAAAACCCCCCGATTATTTCGAATTCATAGTGTGGTATATTGATAGCGCCCTAAAACAGTGGCTTACAACTTATATTTTTGTCAAAAAGGTCATTCTAGTCAACCAAAATGATTGTTTTTTTCATCAGCGTTTCTTCATATCTAATTATTGTGTACCTATGTTGAAAGTTTTATAATAACCATTTAACAAAATGTTATAAGTTTTTCTATAACTCAATTCAAATTAAATGATCTAAACTAGTGTGATAAGTTAACATTAAAAAAGTCTTTTTTAAATAATGTAATCATGAATGAACGCTAGCACAATAAGGGAATAGACTGATAACTAATATTCTATTATTATAATAGTAGCAGAAAGCAATACACCGATAATCGGCTATTTTGAGGTACGAATGCAATACGATAGATTTTAGACAGTATATCGACTGCAAAAACAAATTCAGCCATGTTCCATGTATTTTTTACTTAATTTGAAGTAATAAAAATGAATAAGTCAATTTCGTTTACAGCATTAGTGTCAAAAAACTATAAAAGAATCACTAATACTCAAATCGAATTCGTAAATGATATAAATAATGGTTAAGGTATGTAAATAGAGAGGCTTCAATTAATTTCATGATTTTGTTAAAATTCGATTTTCTCAAAACAAGGTTATTTACTTAACGCCTTCTGTCATTATACCGACGATATAATACGACACACCGACCGGATATGGTCCAAGAAGACTGTAAGACATAATATTATTATACAGAATACCAGGATCATAATTCTGCATAAAATATTTATTATGGTAAAGTTTATTTGTAAGCATATATGCTATGCTAGGTTGTCAAAGCTTTGTGAGCTACGGTTACGAATGTCTTGGGCTAAATTTCCGTTGACGGCAGTTTTGATAAATTGATATTTCAATCGATTTATGGATTTTTGTTCGTAGTCTGACTATTTGTGTTGTCTAAAACTCCCTCCTCACCCAACAATCCGATCCTCACGGAGTGTAGCAAGAGCGATTAGCTAGTCCTGTCCTAGCCCAATCCTTCTACTCCCTACTCTCTTCGATAAACAGAGGTTGAGCCACTGAGTAACAAACAGTTTTCATAGAAAAATTCTGTTGAGATAATTCCATTAGGATACCATATGCTTCACGTTACGAGCGGTAATGGAAAAAAAAATATGCTCGGTTATTACGCAAAATGTGTCCATTTCCCAAGCTCTGTATCTGTGTGACAAATCACGTTTTAAATGTTTGCTCCTCATATAATCACCACTTTTACGTATAAAGTTTACTAAAAGGCAACACAAAATTTACTAATTTAAATAATTTAAGACATCGACTGAGGGTGCTTGATGGAATTTTAATATCAAATTTGAATTGTAGAGATTCAATCGATTGTTTGTCAATTCGAGTCCATTCGTGTGCTCGAATGTCTAAAGATGTCGAAAGGCGAAACCCGGGTCGTTAGTGCCAGAATACATCGAAATGTACAAAATCTCAACAATTCAAATATACTATTTTAAATTTGTAAGTAACTCAACATGAAAGATAATCATTAGACATGTTTCCGGTCTATTTTCTGTGTTAATTTTTGTAATCCTCCAATAATTTATGGAATTAAAGACGAATATGTGTCATTAAAATTGAAGCTATATCTTTTTATCCCAAGTGAATACAAGCTGTCTTTTATTTACTTTTATAGCTTTTTAAGTTACTTAAAATTATATCGAATTGTAAAGAAAGTAATGAAAACATCCTAAGCCGTCTCGGTGCTGCCACCAAGTGTGAAAAGTGCGAAACAACCATCATCCTAGTTTCCACCCTATTTTCTTTTCCCAGACTGGCGAAAGAAGTTGTTGCATGTGTGGTCTGGCTAATACGATATGTGGAGAAGCGCTTTCTTAGCAGGGGCGCGAACACCCCCTCAACTGGACATCTGTCGGCGAGGGGAAGAAACTCTTTCGGAAAAATTATCGCGGAAATTTGATCAGCTGTTTTGTTCTTTTGCGAAAAGATATTGTATAACTGTAAATCATTTCAAGAAATAAATAATTTTTCTTTTAAATAAAAATCATTGTTTTAACTTACCTCTTTGTGTTAACGTTTAACGTGTAAGTCCAAAATACCTCTCTAGCTCACCTGAAATAAGAAGAAAACAACCATGAGATTTTATGATCAAATGATAATTAAAATTACGATTTGATATGGGAGTGTAAAACAATAAATGCTTTTTTGTAATTGGGAGAACTTTTGAATTAGTTAAACTATTTTCGATTGAAATTTAAATTTTTTAATGATGGTTGCTTATAAAGCGAAACCAGTGTTAAATTAAAACAGTTGTTAAATTAAATTATATTTTAACTTTATGCACACTTTACTGTGCGAGGCAATATTTAAATAATACATATAAATTATGTGATAGCTATAATAAGAATAACTACTTGCAAAAGAATAAAGTAATGTTATAGCCGTGTTCGTGGTCGACTATTCAACGTTATTGATTTCGGTTTCGATGCTCATGTATTCGAATACGTAACGTAAGGACAGTTTCATAAAATGTTTTTTTTTTTTCAATATAATTATGGATTTCTGTTGGAATGCATGGATGTTTGTGATGTCTAAAATTACCTGTCATATAATTAATCTTAAAAACAGTATTCTTAACTTCTGTTTCTTATTCTTTTAGAAACTAGGTAACACACCATTGTCGTAGAAAGCCTCTGTTGAGACACCTTCATAATAAGTCTATATGTTCTCAATAGGGAGAGGACATGGTTCAAACAAATGTTGTAGTCACTTTTAAGTTACAATATTAAATTATATTTAAATATATAAAACACAATTTGTTTTGTACTGCTTCGACATTTTTATAATGATCAAGAGCAGGCTTCGTTCTTTGCGAGCATTATCAGCTATTAATAATAAATGAAACACAAGGCTTACTTTCAAAAATTTAATTTAATTTTTTTCGGGTTTAGCTGTTTTTTATAATACCAAAATCAACATTTGCAAGAGCGGTATTGATAGACTCATTCAATATTGCAATCCCAAGCAGCGAGGTACGACCAGACAAGGAGAATACACTGACGTAATGTAAATTGGACGTCGGGAACAGATGGACCATTTATACGAATGCCTATTTATAGATTAGACCAGAAGAACAGAAAAGGATAGATGCAGACAGTGGTTGAATTGTCGTTTCTTTAATATAATAGAGGAGCTTACCACGATTGAATATGTCTACAAAAAAACCGTTACCGAATCTGTGATACAGATCTTAAATAAGGCTTAAAATTAGAAGTAAAAGACTAATGACGTCAATATTCTATATACCGTATTTCCTCGATTATAAGACGCATCCTTATTTTAAAAATAGTATAATCGCACCCTCATAGATGATGGTATTCAAATTGAAATACTAAAGTAGCTAGTACGTCATTCAATCAATGCCTAAATTAGCATGGACCCTGAATGTTAATTAGGAGGCCCAATTAAGTTCAATACATACTATTTTTTTTCTGAGCTAGTACACAGTATAATCTAATAATAACGATATTCGTTTAATAATGTTAAAGCTCTGTTCAATGGTAACGCCACCGGCAGATTTGGTGTGAGCTTTGTTAGAAGAAGGGACAATAATTAATATCCAAGATTTCTCATATATAGATACAATGTTATTATCTTTCTCATCAAATCTAAATAAAGAATTCACATATTTTTTGGATTCAACGTAAAGCATATATTTATTTTAAAACATATGAAATGTAATTTAAAATGAAAAATAACTCCATGTTTCTATGTAGCAGTGTATCGTTTGGCCGTTTCCTTAAAACGGGAAAAATTAAATTAATTAGCGATTGCTTGAAAATCCGTGCAATTTTCCTTCTTTGTGTAAAGAAGACATTCATTGCAAACGCCGTTTGAAATTCAATACCAAAACATCCCGTTTTCCACTCCCAGGAAAATAAATATGCTGCTCGTGTCACGTTGAATCCATACGATTCTCAACATGGGGGATATAATTTAAGATAGCTTTATATCATTTTAATAATTGAAAAAAACAAGCCTTAATAAAAAACCGATCCTGCAGGCGTGTTGTTAAAACATTTCTTTCAATTTGGTTGCGTTTCAGTACTGTCAGACAATTCTTACAAAATCAATTTATAGATTTATGTTTATAGGAATGGATGTATCTAATATTTACATTTTCTTGAACTAAAAACGTAGTGCATTTGTTAACCCTTTCCTTCTATCTTCTATCTCTCTAAAAATGAGAGAGGTTGAATAACTGAAAAAGCAGTTCTTGTAAAACAGGTTCTGATTAGATTTTCCTTAAGAAGTCTATATGCTCTTCATTCAAAGCGGAAATTCTGTAATCAGTTAGATTTAAGTTACTAAGCAAAATGGAATTTTAATTTTAGATTATTTGAGATACTTGAATTATTTTTAGATATTTTTCGGTAATCTTCATAATACTGTAAAACTCTAATTCGACTCTTTTTATCAAATTCTAAACTCAACAATATAAACCTGACTTTTTTTTGAATCGTACGACAGAGCAAAAAAATATAAACAAATTCTTGTCCATGTTGTAAAACACAGTTTGACAACCGTTTGAAGTAGACGTTGTGGATGTCGTAGATAGCTTCGTAGAAAAGCCTCTACGAGAAGCGCTACGCTATAGTAATTAAAGGGGATGACTTAATTGCGAAGTTAATTGGCAAACAGTTGCGACACCTGTTGGAGCCTCTTTGCAGCGCTATTTGCTGTTCACACCCCAGATCAGACCGCGTGGGGTTGGGAAAACTAAATTGGCCTTCTCTGTGTTTTAAGTGGATAGTCACTTTGCTTTGAACTGGAGTGAGTGGCAATTGTCAAGAGTACCATGCTTGTCAGAAGAGTATTATTCATCTTAATGAAAAATTACTTTAACCCGTCAAGGTTATATAGTGAAATAATTAGTTGATGAAATGACATGTATGAAATAATTCAGTGCAGGAGTAGTAAATTGATTTTTCACTAATGGTTCAATATTTATTATTAAAATTATTGTGTTAACACGTATTTTATGTTTTAGGGATAAAATCTAGTATGTTGGTTCCAAGTTGTTTACTGAAAAAATAATATTATATTGATATCTATCGTCCAGTTTATTAATCAGACAACACCAAAGAACTAAGATTTTAGTATAATATGCAGTAATATGTAATATGGCGAACTCTATCTGATTCAGTACTAAGATAACTCAAAAATGCTAAGGCAGATAGCCGTCTAAAGAATGAAACGAAATGTTCATATTTCTAAATATCCATCTACTGACTATACTCGGAAAGTAAATAATTGTTAAACAAACATATCAAATTTGGATTATTGAGATTTTGTACACTTCCATGTATTTTGTCACTAACGACCCGGGTTTTGCCTTTTGGCATTTTCAGGCATCCAAGTACACGACTGAACTCAAGCTGAAAACTGGTGGTTAGTGTCGAAATACATTATCATTATTATACATTTTAACTTGTATTAATTTAAGGACGGAACGGCCGTCGACGGCCAGTTAGAAAGTATTGTCATCCGTTTCTGCTGATGGTATCGCGCGTTCTGCCCAAGGTTATGCTTCTTTCCAGTATTTCCATCTCATATGGGTTGCCATCCGTATTGATTTTGCCACCAGTGAAATGACATAATATTGTTTATCAATTTTAAATAGTATTCTAAAGTAAAACTTCTAATTAGTCACATTTGCAATCGTTAATTATTTACATGCGGAGTAAGTATTATTTAAATAATGCAGGTCAATATGTATTTACATGTAATTATATACTTTTTAAGTACACAGTTATTAGATATGTGAAAATACGTGTTGAATCTGTAATACTCTTTCTGAACGAGCAAGGTTGTTGATAATACCTATGTTTCTAGCAAAATTAGCACTTATAAATAAGAAATTAATGTGGTGGCATAAATAAATGATATACGCTAATTGCAATCTTGATTCACATTACATAATATTTACTGAACTAAAGTGAACAAAAAACTCGGTATGAAAATTTGAAATCGTTCAGAAAGGTTGAGTTAGAACCACTTGCATTTAATAAATTGTATTTAATGATCGTGTCATTTTTGTGTAAATTGCGTAAATGACAAGTAAAACCAAAAGAATATGTTTTGGAAAGTTGACATAATAATTATTTTTCAACTATACAAAAACTCGAACAATTATTTTAATTCAATAATACGCATGTAGGCATGTGATACATTTCATTGAAATTGTCATAAACCAGTGCTTAGAGTAGGACAACTATGGCATGTGGTTAGACTTAATAAATAAAATACAGATTTTATTAACGTATTAAGAAATTCTATTAAATTCTAGGTACTTAAAAAGAGCACGATCCATCCCAACCATATGGACTCTTCATCGAGAATCTGCATAGAATGTATTTAATGAAATCTGGCTGTAAATGGACACATCAATTTATATTTCAGATAAGATTAAAATATTGTGATAACAAAATATCTGTCCCACGCAGGTCTACATTTTGGCAAGCCGTAAATATCTCTATCATTGTACTGTTAATTATGAGAAACTAGCTAGTGCAAATTCATGTCAGTAAATTTGCTTGAAATAATTCTTCTTTTTTGATTTAATTTAGGTTATAAATAATTGCACTTTGTGTTAGATAGTATTCACTTGGTACACTTGACCTTTTGTTTCGATGGTTTGCACTTTGGATTAGATAGTATTGGCTTAGTACACTCAAACTTTGATTTTAATAGTTTCCATTTTTTTTTTTTTTTAAGATCAAATAATACTTAATATTTGATTATTTTTAAATGGTTCATTAATTTTTACTTATAATTTTCCCTGAGTCATCATTTTATATTAGACTCTTTCATTTGATTTGTGTATAATTTGTTTGTTAATCAATATTTTCTTGTTTCAGTTCATGAACCATCAGTTTTATATACCTTCATTTTTTCACTCAATTTTATATAAATACGCCTGTTGTGTTTGTATTTTTATCAGTTGATAATGCTCGTGATCAGCGAAACCGGTCCTGATCATTATAAATATGTGGAAGTAGTACAAACAAATTGTGTTTTATTTTTTAAAATTTAATAGTTTCCACTTAGTCGCGGATTCTTTTAACAAAGTGAGTTAAGTTGTAGTAGGTTATGTTAGGGTTGGCCTGGTTTGGTTTGTGTAATGTAGTCTAATGCGTGAAGTAAAGACAATATAGGCGGCTTAATATAAGGTAGAGTTGCGACAAGTATTTTCATTTCATTACAGCTTCGTGCAACTATCGATTTCAAAGTGTGAGTATTTATATTGAGTGAAAACTATTTTATCTAGGTAAAAATATTTTTTCGTAAGTGTAATATATTTCTTTAATGTTAAAATATATTTTATTATATGGGATCACTTTATTTTTAGTGAAAGAATTTGTTTTTGTGGAATGTATTTGTTATGCGTTGTTCTGAGGGACATCGGTAATGAGAGGTCTGTGGCGTCCTACACTTGGTTTCTCCGAGAGTAAAATCCAGAAAAGTTGGGACCCTTCCACGTCCGTTTTGCCTTCGACCTTTCCTGTGACGACAAGTCTCTCAAGATTGTTGGTAAACTAGCGGGAAATATGGCCAAAAAACCGAATATGCGGCTTGCATAAATGGCCGAGAATCTATCCTGGATTTATAGCCTGTATCCTGATTTCTTTTAAGATTAATAAACATAATTAAAGCTTCATGTCTGCAATGGAGCATTTGAATATATTCCCGAAAAAAAAATAACGTAAAAAGTATTCAATTTTGTGACTATACTTTGCATGTGAGAATTTAGATATCACACTGTCATGAGAATGAGTATAATAAGTATTTGTGAAACAGTACCGCAGCAGATAATGAAATCAGGTGCCTATTTCAAAATATAAAATAGAATTAAAGAAAGAAGAAAGAAGCAAATATTCTATAAAAGAACTGTGTTCTACAGAAGTATGAATTTTGAAGGAAGTATAGTTATTCTATGGGTGTATTTTTGTTATCCTTCACTGGCCATAGTGAAAATGCCACTCACACCGATAAATTTATTTCATCTGTATAGAATAATAATTTATAATATTTATTGTACACTGCACTAGGCAAAGAAGTCGACCCGTAAGTTGTATTTGTAGTTCATGCTACGCAAGGCATCCCGCTTATACTTGGCAGCCGTAAATAAGTGCATCCTGCAATTATCAGTCTCGCTATCTAATGTAACAATGAGCATTGTTTTAATGGATTGATGAAATAATTACGTTCTAGACGTAATAATTATTCCGATACCTCTGAGCTTAATTTGCAGGTGAATCAAAAACAAACGTTTTATCATTGCTTTATATGTACCCATACGAGGTATAATATTTAAATGAATTATGATTTATCAGAAATTTCTCACATCAATTTTTAGGTAGAAAATATAGTGTAGTAGAAGATTTAATTTTTTTCTTTGATGAGAGCTACGGAGACTGGTTGGTAGTATTATAAATGTACAATTTAAGTCATAATATGTATTTAAATAAAATTTACATATCTGTACCTCAAAGGCAGTCATATGTCCAAAAATAGTGAAATTGAGTTATACATGTCACATTATTTGTAATTTTGAAATCTATAGATGGGTAGATAAAACTTTGGCGTATGTCAGCTGGTTACCGAAAAACCGTATCCAAAATTAGTCCTATGTCACACTGCATTTACGGGGTATACAATCCCATCTCCATTTAATCCTAAAAAACATGTAAATGAAACTTTCTAATATTTTATATAGATACTGCGGTAACTTTATGGAAGTTCATTTTTAATATAAAATTAAAATTGATAACTTAGTTATTACACTTGGTTTATCACTAACGTGAAGCTTTTCTCCTTTTTAAGACGCATCTTCAGACTAACCATATCGCAAGGTTATTTATATAATAATAATATTTAATATTTATATAATAATGATAGTAAATAACCTTGCGATATGGTTAGTCTGAAGATGCTTCTTAAAGAGGCGAAATGCGTCACGTTAGTGATAAACGAAGTGGAATAACTAAGTTATCAATTTTAATTTTATATTGAAACTTTCTAAGCCCCTTATTTATCAACTGCAAAAGAACGAAAATAAAAACAGAAAAACTATGCTAGTTGATTCAAAATAAAAACCTCTTCAGAAACACGTCTTTACTGTTCCTATAAGGTTGATAAAATGAAAATAGGACTATTAGTCTTCCAGGTACAGATATAATGAATAGAAAACAGTGTGTTACTGTTAAAATGAACCAAATATGCGGATTGTAATGACAAGTCGATCACGTTTGCTATTGGTTAGTCAAACCCCTGTACATTATTTATATGTGTATTGTTTTATAAAGTATTTTTTAAAGCTATTTAGGCATTACGCCATCGTCAGAAAGCTTCCAAACGTTCTGATGAAGGCAATAATGTATTATAATGGAGTTCGAATAAGTAACTGCACATATAGTTCATAATAATAATCACTTTTAGGGTGTGAACTGTCAATTCTTTGTGGAAAGACATTATATTTTAAAAAATAAAACAAAATTCATTTGTACTACTTCCACATATTTATGTGGAAGTAGTTGATAATGCTCGTGATGAGCGAAACCGGTCTTGATCATTATAAATATGTGGAAGTAGTACAAATGAATTGTGTTTTATTTTTTAAAACATAATAATAATGTATGGAAACACATTGGTGTTTATAATGTTTTTCAAAACGAGATATCCTACAGAAAAAGAGAATTTATTAATGAAATTAGTTTATAAAATATGCATACCGTTTAAATACTGGATAAGGGTAAACATTATGTGTATAGGTCACGATGATCACAAATCCAACACTTTGAGTCGATCTGATTCGTATCATTCATTGTGTAACGAAAACCAAATGAACAGCGATTCAGTTCTATTTGCAGTTCCCGTGAATCATTTTTTTCTCCCTCAGTCTGCTCAATCTGAGAAAGGAGCGTTGCAGTGAGGGAAAAAGCGATTCGTGACAAATCTAATATTTTCATATGGGCGAACGAGAAAGCTTAGTTTGTTTGAATTCATTCTCAGATCTGTCTGATTGATGACGACGTATATTTAATATATTATACTCCTCATTAGAAGCGGACATAATAAAAATTCTAAAGTTAGAGGTTAAACATTTTCAAAAATCTAAAAAACCCAGTGGTGGCGTCGATGAAAAATAAAAAAGTAGCTCTAAGTCCTGAATAGCCTATGGAGTGATTTTTTTGTTGCTTAATTTTGTTTTAATTTTCGAAACAATGGAGTCTCGTGTTGGAGATGGCCGTTAAATATTAGAGACAGCATCGGGGACAGCCAGACAATGTCAATGAAAGGCGGCGCGTGATTTAGAACCCATTTATCATTTCTCGAGTCGTGAAATTCACCAGCGCAGCATTTGGCATACTTTGGCAACACCGAACCGAAGAGATAACATCTAGGGCCAAGAATACAATTATAATATTTTTTTGTTTATATTCTAGGTAGGTTATATTGAAAGACTTAATATTTATTTTTTAATTTTAAAATTTAATGGGATTACCAGGGGCGTGAAAATAATTTTTGGACACATTAAAAATAAATAGTGGACTCTACTATTAACTCTAAGACATCAAAAGGTATTGTGTTGAATATACGCCTTACAACTTTGCACGTTTTACTACACTGATACGTTTTCTATATAATACACAAAGCGTGTCAGTGTATGGATATGTATGCATGCCGTGATACTAAAGCAGTATATGGATCTCCTGATTCTAAATCTTAGACCTGGAGTACAAAGTCATACGGCGTGTATAGCCTACAAAATGCACACATCGCTTGTAACACCAGTAAAAAAATACATTAAAATAAAAAAAATAAAGAGCAAGCACCACATGCCGTTGCATCTTGCTTACACCTTCACTTTCAGAGATAAAACCACCGCACGCGCCTGATGTATACATATTTAAAAGAATACATCTGTGATTTTCTGTGTACTTAGGTTGTTAGGTTGTAAATATTATCATTTTTGATTTATAAGATGGCAAGTATTGAAAAAAAAACAGCTAGATAATTTATTTAAAGAAAACGTAATTAAAAATTTAGGTCTTGGTATAAATAAATCACTACAGAAATTGTTCCTCGATAATACATTAAAATGTTTTACTGAAAATAATGTAATAAACAGCTTTTCATTGTATTACAGAAGAATTATGTTCATATCTGTATATATTAATGTGATTTGCATTTATGTTAAATATTTTAAATCGATAAAGCGAAGTATTAATTGAATATTTTTTTTATTGATTATTGTTATTCAAAAATATTTGTGGCAGCCCTGAATCTGTTTAACCCTCAGATAAATAAAAATCCACATAAGTAAGTATAGAGACACTCACACTTGTTCGATTTTATACGATTGGTCCGATTTGACTCAATTTGAATAATTGAACAGTGGCGGAGACTGCCCGGTGGGATAGTGATGAAATCTAAATCGACTAGTCCTATTAATTGTGTGTTAATGATTTATAAAGAATTTAAATTCCTTCCAAACGCACCCAATCCTAAAAACAGTCCTACCAGTCCATTCATACTATCTCCATAAAATAAAAACTGAATAACAGACAGTTCTCGTAAAATAAATTCTGTTGACTCGTTCCACATTTGAGTGAGCATGATCAAAAAAATACTTTACAAAAATATCTGTCAGTCTTAAAATAGTCAATACTTACTTAAAATTAATTAAACTTAAAAATTACCGCACATAGAGTTGATAAAGAATATTGTGGTTATCGATTAGAAGTTTTAAATGTTCAAATAAAAAAATATTATTTTTTTTACATTGTAGGCCTCTGTGTTCGGCTTTAATCTAGCGATCAGATGTGTCAAAGTTAAAGTTCCGGAAACGTCAATATCAAATTTTAAAAAAAATGTTTGATATACTTATTGTGATGTCTTTTCTCCTCGAGTTGATCTCGACTGAAAGTTGAAATTTACATTTCGATTATATTGTACTATTTTATAGTTTCAAATATTTGACTCTCAAAATAATACGGAACTTAATAATATATTTACACTCTCCAGGCTGATAGGTTAATGTAGAAATTCCTATATATTTTTTTTATCGCAAAGTTGGAGAACATGGCGTAACGATAGTCAGTAGCGTGATTTTTGAGAGGGGGAGTAAAAATTTATAGCTTCGGCATTTAAGGAATGATTTTTTTTAAATCTATACCTATTGTGTTTTTGTCCTTTAAGATTGAATAAATCACAAGCCTGTGGCCTCTTTCTGAATTTGTGATGTGGACTCATTTACATCATTCAAACGCCAGTGGCGTGCATGCGATGTAGTGAAACGGTGATTGAATAGTAGTTCTTCTCAAAACACAAGAATTTTTTACCATGTCCGCTCCCAATATGGTGCATATGGACTCCTGATGGAAGTATTTTAATAGAAGTTTTCTACGACTATTTATGACTATTTTCCAATTGAACTATGGATCTGTATTGAAATGAATAAATTTTTGTGAAATTTTCATTCCTTTCCACGCAAAAATTTTCTGATTCTTAAAACAAGGCATAGACAAAAGCCATATGCTAACTATTGATGGTTTAAAACCAAACCATATATCTTAACATTCCTAGCCATTTATGAAGTGATATGTAAAGCGGCTGTTCCCGTAAAATAACTTGTGCTACGGACATGGCCAAAACCTTCTACCAGATCATCGATTAAAGATTTTCTTGAATTAAAATTCGTGTGCTAAAATATTAAATATATACTACATTCTGTTCGTGGTTATTAATCCTGGTTTTATATTTGAGTATTTAAAATATATTTTTCTGATCTTAGTCAAATAAGAACAAGTACAACCTGTCAATCGATACTATAATACATTTAAATTATGCCAGGCCGCATATATTGTCTTTTCTCCACGCATTAGAACACATTACACAAACCAAACCAGACCAACCCTAACATAACCTACTACAATTTAACTCACTGTGTTCAAAGAATCCATGACTAAATGGAAACTATTAAAATTTGAGTGTATTCAGTTAATACTATCTAACACAAAGTGTACACTATCGAAATAAAAGTTCAAGTGTACCAAGTGAATACTATCTCACACAAAGTTCAATTATTTTTAATCCTGTGCTAAGGACTTGTGCTGTCCTAGCCTTATTAGAAGGCCATATGCTTTAACTAGGAGCGGACATTGTATAAGAAAAATGTAGAAATGTGTTATCATAAAATATTGCGCGGCACTGCAAACAGACGTATCTTGTTTATATTATAATTGTATCGAGTTTCCATCTATTTGGTTAACTGTTGGATGATTTTTGTATTTTTAATGTTGAACAACGTCTGTTGACCGTAGTTAGAAGAATTTATTATATAATTCGTCTAGGGACATAATTCAAACACAATTTGAATAATCCTGCTTATCATAACTAATTTAAGACCGAGGATATTCAGACATTTTTATGTTAGGTTTGATTGAAAGGAAATGATTGCATAATTATTTTTTATTTGTTGTATTTGCATTCACTCGGTAGAGATTCATAAGAATAAGATAAAAATATGGTAGAATTTATTTCTACAACAATTATAGGACTCGACTTATAGCTATTTCTGCTTCACGCCTAATTATAAATATATTTCTGACTGGCCGAAATAGCTTATCAACTTAACCTTATAATTCTTTTAGAACTGCATAAATGTAATGTATAATAAAGCTAATTGATCAAATATTAAAATTGTCAGTTCCATAATAATAAGTAGGAACACCAAACGAATATTAGAGTAAATTCGACTTCATTCTGATATTAAGATATTCAAATATTATTTGTTAGTAGTTGTAGTAAGTATGTATGTCAAACTACCGTGTGTACAAAAAATGTCATTCCACATAGCATTACAATTATCTTGATATAATCAATTTTTATTGAAAGTCCATATTACTCACTTAAAACACGTGCTGATAACTAGTATGTGTTAACAATCAATACGCCTCGTCATAAATATGAAAAAAAAAAAGTTGAATGTAATTGACCTAATTCATACATTATGTCTTCGTCATAGTGGTAGAAGAAGGAAAACCTGGTTTTTAGATAATCAACTATAAATAAAATTGTGAAATTTAAGCTTCCCTATTTCAATATTTAACTTTTATTTATTAAAATGACCACTTTATGAGATTAGTCAATCATTTACGAATTCAATTTAAGTATGATAGTTTTTATTATAATGATTTTTATATATGAGCTTGACTCTTATAACTGTAAACGAAATTGACTTAATTCATATAGATTTTTTTTAAATTACGTGAAAAATACATGGAATATCCCCGAGCTTGTTTTTTCTGAAGATAGGCCGTCCTAAAATATATTGTTCTGCAAATTTGAAATTATATTATTGCAATATTAGAAAATTATATTGTATTATTAGAAATGACATTATACTGCAGTTATAGCTTATAGCAGATGATTCTTGACTTATCGCCTTCTGCCACTATGCCGACGATATTATTCAAATTTATTCGAATACTTTTCGATGTTAGAATACTTCAAATTTGGATTGTTGAAATATTGTACATTTTCATGTATTTCATCACTAAAGTCCCGGGTTTCGCTTTTCAGCATCTTCAGGTATTCGAGTACACAAATGAACTCGAACTGACGGAATTTCAACAATTCAAATATGATATTAAAATTTCATCAAGCACCCTTAGTTGATATATTTAATTATAGCAAGGCTATGTTTTGTTGTTTCTTAAATAAATACATTTTTCTATTTTCATTGAATCATTTCTTTTCTGTGAACTACTTATTAACGCAATATGTTTAACAATGTTGGACACAAATGAAATAAGTCTTATTAAGACCATAAATTTTTCAGATACCATATCGAGCATTGGAAATCATTTGACTGAAAAATAGCCCTAAGCAAACACTTTCATAAAATGCGTTGTTAGCTTAGTGGAATTGTACAAATAAATATCGGATATTTTAAATGTTTTTCCCTTGTGGCGTAAATAACAGCAGTCAGGGGTGTCATTAAGCAGGGATGATTATTTCACCCCTCAGCCGCTAATTACCTTCCCTTAATAACACGAGAGTGGGTGGAAATAGAAAGAAGCCTACCAGACGCAGGCTTAGTCGTGTGACACTTACGGATTCTTAAACTGTATGCAAAGAATTTGCATCGTTGTCTCTAAAGACCTTGTAGGATGCCGTCCAATGACAGTAATAGCAGTCTTTTTACATGTCTATTTTTTTAACTGTACTTATTTTCTACTTTATAATTTTCAGTTGAACTGTTGTAATGTAAAGCAAACTATTTTCCAAAAATAATATTGAACAGTAATATTTCAGAACTATTATATGAAAACCATCTTAATTATTAAGTACTCAAAACACAGTTAGAGATCTCATAAGTCAGGAAAAGAATGACGGATCGAGCTGAAAATTGTCACATCCATCAAGATTGGTCATGCGACTTTCATATTATCATCACCCGGGCTCACCATTTGAAAGTTTTCCTGTGACGAAAAGATACAAGGATTTATTATTTTATAGTTGAAAAAGGGATGGTTCACTAAGTCTTTATAATTATATAAAAAGTGCCCTTAATATGTTTACTTGATTCAGCATTGTTTTTTTCATTTTACAGCAGTATATTTTAATGACAACTTTGGTATTTCACTTGTTGAGTAACTAAGTATGACACATGCTTTGCTTCTTTGAGAAGTATCAAGATTAAACTTATCGTACAAAATATATCATATTCTTTACCGGAATAACAATATTATATTTTTTTTTCAACCATGTCCTCTCACAATGTGGAGCATATGACCTCCTAATGTGGTTATATCAATAGACGTTTTTCTACGAGAGTTACTTGCTGCTCAATCTTCCTATTTCGAAGAGAGTACGGATAGAAGGATAGGGCAAGAACAGGAATAGTGGTCAGCGAATCGATTAAAAATCAATTTATGAAACTGTCCGTACTGGGATTTGAACCCATGACATTCGAAACCAAAGCGAACGACATTGAACACTGCACCATGAATATGACAAATATTTTGGTTTCAGTTATACTTAAATTAAAAACGATTACATAAAGCTTGTTGAAACGGATTTAATTCGAAATCTTTTTCAATATAGTTTGATAACGCGAAACTGAAATATCTATCGATTATAAAGATAAAATTTAATATGTATTAGAATGGAAATCTATCAGGTAAATGTTTTTTTTCGTCACGCTTTTCCTGCATCTGCTGCGATTTATTTGGGTCTGAAATGATTACAATGTTTCATTGATTTCGCTACTTCTTTTTACGGGCCACACTTCAAGAGGCTGTGGGGGGTGTCAGACATAGCCTCCCCCTACTTTGAGACACGCGCCCGCCGTCACTTTTAATTGGATTGCTTTCGGTCTTAATTAAAAGACACAATAATGTCGTGAATAAGAATTTAAGTTAACTTAATGTCACGAATGAAACAGAGAGGAAACAAAAAGACATTGTTGTCATCAGGGAAACAGCTGTGTTTTAAGTCAAATTGGAAATTAGGATTCTCAAGTCACTCAAATGAGTTAGTTACTATAATTAAAACAAAGGAACACAAGACCAGAAAAAATGCTGGTTGTTTTTTTGTTGGATTTATTAATAACTCTTTTTGTCAATGCGTGAGATTATTTCTTTATTTTCAAATCATTTAATTCATTCCAGATTTGAGACGTTCGATAGATTTGAATATCATATTATGAAGATCGGAATACTCTTGATTCCACTTTATTTAATTAAAATTAATTACATTAATTAAGTTAAACTCTACAACCACGGCGGATTCTCAGTATACGGATACACAGGTTACTTAATATCACTTCAAGTAAGTGACTGAGCAAGTCAAGTTTTCTTTTTTTCTCTTGCTATTTTTTTACTTTATTAAGTACAATAATACAGGGGTGAATAGATTTGTCCCGTGCAGCTTTGCATCTGGCAAAGAATTTGAGGAGTAAATTACCGTGAAACAGCGGCCGCTTACGTATAACGTGTAAAGGTGGGGCAATCAATTTTTATCATTCGAGATGAGAAGAAAAACATTTCGAAGATCTCAAATGTAAAATGCAATAATTAGCATTTGATATTGAACTTGCCAGTACTTCTGATCGTTAAACAAAATTTTTGCCACTGAGTTACAGAGTTAGTCATTTGATATTTCATGTATTTCTTCTCCCCGAATGATGCTTATTGTCATTTCCAGGAAATATGTTATAGTTTGTACATTACCAATTAATATACCACAGAGGCAATTATTATTATTGAGAAAAAATAATAAAGCTATCGTTTTCCCCAAGAACTATGTTGAATAGTTAAAAGTTATTTCAGCATCACGCCATCGTAAGAACTAAAGATAGAATTTAATGTGCTTATTATATTTATTATAATATTATATATATATCACACATTGAAAAATGCTTACGATGCAGCTAAAATAATATAACATCAACAACGTCGTTGACTACGGTTGCGGATGTCTCGGAGTTCATGTCCCGGTAAGGACAGTCCCTTAAATTGTTTTTTTTATTCAATTTATTAATTTTTTTTCGTAGGCATGTGTGTTTGTGATGTCCACAATTAATCTCCCACACGTCCGATCCTAAAAACAGGCCATAGCGGGAGCGATTAGCTAACCACTATTCCTGTCCTAGCTGTTACGATTTCGTTGCAACATTACAATCGTCACCTATCGGCGATACGCACCTCGCTGCGTCGTTGGTAGGAGACCAAGGGGAAGCCTCGCCAAGAATGGTTATGTAATAATTGCGTTAAAACTTTCGTACGCGCCAGGATGTGGAACAAGTACGACGTGCCGGTAACGCGCTGGAGATTGGCCTCGGACACCCGAGTTCGTCGCCGAGATGTTTTATCATCCATAAGGTCGTAATTTTATATATGTATTATAATAGTTTTTCTTGTTTAAGTGTAACCATCTATCTGTTCGTAAATATTGTTTCGTCGAGTAATTTCTGTTTTATTTGTTTATAATTTAAATTCTGTGCATCTACGGTTTCCGCATCCCTATTAAAGGTTTTTTTTAACGGTAACCGTATTTTCATTATAAATATTTTTTTCATTTGGCGTGTATCCTCACGCCTGGCGCCCAAAATTTAATTACCCCATGTATTTCTACTTACAGAACAAAGTAAAGTGTACCGAGATTGGCAGACCTTATCCACTTCCCTGTGATAACTCTATTCTATTTCTCCGCTGAGCTATCCATTTTTTCCATATTTTGTGATTCCTCCCCTTCCCGCAGATAAGTCGCATCACTTAATTTCCTTACATTGCATTACACATTTTAATTATTTTTATTTTTTAAAAACACAACATCTCTCTATCCCTACTTTCTTCGAAAAAGGGACGTTGAGCAACTGAGTAAAAAGCAGTTGTCTTAGAAAAAGTTGAAATACTTTACATTAGGAGGCGGACATGGTAAAAAAAATATTTTAAAAATAAAACACAATTTGTACCTACTACTTACAATTTTTTAAAATGACCAAAAGCGGTTTCGATTATCGACATTTATTTAATTGACACTTAACACCTTAAAAGTATTTTCATTTAAATGTAACAGTTTGTCATTCAACGCTTTTCTAATGGAAGCTGTGTTTTTTCCAGTGTAATCTCTTTTTACAATCTCTAAAAATCCTGATTGTTAATCGGATGGCAACAAAAATGTAAAAAATGAAAGAAGCCAACCTCGATCGTACGCTGTCAAAGTGTTAACATTCAATTATTTGTGCAAAAGCATTATATTTAATAGGATAAAATAACAAAATATTTAGTTCTACAAATTTTTATCAGGTAGTTGATAGCTATTTCAGCTTTACGCCATCGTCAGAACTAGTTCAGCTATATAGCTATCAACTACCTGATAAAAATTTGTAGAACTAAATACTTTGTTATTTTATCCTATTATAATGGAGTTCTAACAAGTAAATGTCAATTCAATCAATAGCATTATATTTATTTACTTAAAATAAACCACAATTGTTTTTTGCTTCTACCAAATTTTATCAAAATCAACTGATGGTAATAAATATTGATTATGCGATTCAAATATCGATTGCATTGAACTGTCATGATCAGAACTCCGTTATAATAAGGAAAATAATAAACAGGTATGACGATCGTGTGATGCCAAAATAGTTACTGAATACTTTGCAATTTTTTACCTTACTACTGTTTGATTTGGGCAGAATAAATATAATTAGTAAAATAACAATTCGATTTGAATAAAAAAATATGTAAAACAACCCACAATAGTGGCAATGCAATGGTATCAATACTAAGGAAACTAACCGCAGGGATATATAATGAAAACTGAATTAAGCTCAGGTAATGCTGACGTAACCTGTCATTAGTAGTGTATTTATATTGTTTTAATACAGTTAGCTTTTACTATCTGACCAGGGAGCTTTTTACATCGGAGTATTTCACTACCGTGTAATTATTTCTAGCCACCTTCCTTTCCTTACGATATTTCAGTGAATTCAAGAATAAAAAATGTATTTATGAAGCTTTGAAGAGATGAGTTCGAGCCACGATATATCTTTGTTGACAGTTATTTATTTATTACATAAACCAACCGTCAATTCTTGACGTAAAGAAATATATTTATAAAATGAAACATAATTTTGCAGTAAATTTTCAACTGGTGATATTTTCTCTCTCAAATAAGCAGAGTCTGAACCTAACAATACAAAACTGTTGAGTTAATTCTTTAAGTTATGTATTACTTTGATTACATAATATGTATTTGAGATTACATTATAACTATTGTATAATGACTTAAACTTAAGAGATAAGAAACTCAAAGAGAAAAGACAACACACTCACAAATGTAAAAGAATATCAAATGTAAAATTTAAGAAATCGAGGTCATACTGACAGAACGTATCAAGTCAGTATTTGATTGTTTTCTGTTTTAAATGTCAAAATATATGCAATTTAGCTCTCTACGTAATGATAAAACGCCTGTAGTCACAGGAATTAATATTAAAAAAACAGTATTAAATCATATTTTTAGGGTTTTATTCTGGCAGAAAGCATGATATAACTATAGTTTATCGATACTAATTCGTATGATTTGTATGCTAAAAAGATTAATCTTTATTATATATTTTTTTAATGACAAACAATTTTTATTTCAATTATTGAGATTTTGTACATTTCCATGTATTTTATCACTGACGACCCGGGTTTCGCCTTTCGGCATCTTCAGGCATTTGAGGAAACGAATGGACTCGAATTGACCTATCTATGTCCATCAAGCACCCTCAGTCGATGTATTAAATTATACAAGCAATTGTACTTGAAAACAATTAGCCTCAGCTAGACTGGAAACCAGAAGCTGTGGATTGCTAATCAAAAGCTCTTACTGCGAGGCTACAAGTCTAACTAATGGAAAATATTATATTTTGCTGATATAAGATGTTTTCCTTACATACTAAAATATAATTGAAAATCATTTTCAATATTTTTTTCGAGTAATAGGAAACAACTAACATCGAAACATAAAATAATTTGGCCTATAAAATGGAGTTTACGTTATAGGGCGACGGAGTGGCAATGGAAGATAAAAGAAGTGGTGGCTTCAGCCTTTTTAATCAAATAGTCTTCAAAATTAAATATGGCGTTTTAGTAAAGAATGACGAATTTATGTATTAAAAAATGGCCTCACCATCAAAAACTGGAGATTTAATATAAAATTATTTCGCTTATAAAATGTTTATAAATCGCTTTCTCTTTACGAAAACAACTATACATCCAAGGCTTAGCAGGCAGAGATGCTATCGGCTAATTAGTACCTGAGTCGACTTTTCCATTTGCGTTTGTCGAAATTCACGTTTTTTTTTGTTATAGTGGATTAGTATGTAAACAATGTATCGAATCTTACAGCTTTTCTATAGAATTAGTGTGAAAGTAACGATGTCTAAAATATTAATGAGATGCGTCAAGATAAACCATCGGTTCGCGATCGCCCTTTTTATTTAAAATAAAACCAAAAGAGATAGTTATGATTTTGTATATTTGCGATTAAAAAAAGTTCCAAAAAATGTCTCTATTGAACAAACTGTTTCATATAAAATAGACTTTTACACAAAAGCCTCATTTTATAGTGAATTTAAATTCGTAAACACTTTCAAGTACCGTCCCATTAACTTTACCTATTAGTGTAGGTTTGGAGGTAGCCAATACTGTACCCAAATCAACATCTATTCACTCTTATTTGACTAGAAATTTAGCATGGTGCAAGAACGTTATGGGTGTTTGATTGCTTGGTTGCTAAACATACCTTAAATAACTGGTCATTTCTGTTGGAATATTAATATTTTTTTAAAAAGTCTCTCCGTGTCTAGCCATCATTGCTTGCAGTTGATTTTGGATACCACATGGGATCTGTTAATTTAGTTGGAACTTATCATTTGCACAATTAATGTTTGTTTGTGAACTTATCGGGTGGCTATTGAAATTTTCTCTTACAAATGGTGACAAATAAAGCATAAATATACATATTTTTACGAAAGTTAATAAAACGCGTTTTGCAATCAATATTCGGCCATCTTATGGTATTAGTCAAAACTAGCCTTGATCATCTGATAAATTCGTGGAATATTTATAGAAATTACATTTTTTTCCTACCAAGAATTCAGACTTAAAGCGATGAAAAGCAAAAACCGATATGTCCAAATTTTGTTAAAACTCATTTCACACAATGGGTAATGACAAATAACTTTACCAACTTACAAATAAAAACCAAACAAAAGCGTACGAAGTACAATTTTTGAAGTTAATGACATTCAGAAGAAAATACGTTTAATAGTGACAATTAAATGCCGATATGTCCAATTTTATTTCGCTTACATTTATTTCAATTGGCAGTTGAATGGCTTCCAATAACATTCATACTTTTCTTAATTAGAAATACAATACGATGGAAAAAATAAACTTTCGCTAAAACTAAAAATGTGGTGTGAAACTTTACTACTAATATTTAAAAGTGGACATCAGTTTTACTTTTAAACGCTTCAATAATTTGAAATTAAAGGAACACTATAAAGAACCTTTTTGTCATAAATTTTACAAATAATGTCAATCGGAAATATATGTACTCTTTTTGAATATATTGTGTATAATTCGACGGTGTTTTGGCCAAATGATAAAACCCTTAAAATTGAAATTGTTCAGGAGAGAGTAAAAACTGTTTTTATTGAAAACATTGTAAAGTAAGTTGCGTTATGAATCTTTCAACTGCACTCCTGTAAATCTTGTGATTATACGTAGGAAGTGTCGATATAATAGTAGCTTAAATCGAGTGGCCGGGTCAGAATTTTTAAAGCTAAAATCAATGTAAAATGATATTTCCCTACCAAAAACTGGTAAACTTATTTTTGCTCTGTCGTCTTTAAAATTAGATCCAATCTTTGACTAATTTTCGTATTTTTTGAGGGTTACATCAATTGATCAAAGCACCATCGATATTATTAACGCTTTTTTTAAGCATCGTTGCAGTTGATAAACCCTGTAAATCAAGCTTTGAATAATTTACACCATTGTATAAAAGAAACGAAATAATAGAAACTAGATGTATTTATGTAAATTGCTATGTTTTTTTTTACTTCGGATGGTCCGTAATTTGGATATTTCACTGATTATATTTGATAGTTTCATATTTTTGCTGTTTTTTTTTTATTATTATTCTGTACTCACAGGTAACACCGATCGTAGAAACAAGATAACGCCGTAGCTACACTTAAAGTTCGTGGGTTAAAATCGTGGCGTTAATTTTTTATACAAAAATTGGTGGTTTATCTGATTATGTGGTGTGTTTATTATAATGCTGGGTATAAGTGATGTTTTGTCATGTCGGGAACGTGTGAATTTGAAAATAAATATTTCGTTTTTCGGCTAAAGTTATTACATAGTCTAAGGTTTAGAAAAGGAAAAGTAAAGTAAATATTCATTACAATTTATTCGATGGTTAATTAGTGTTAATTAAATTAGGTCAAAACTATACAAGATTTTCTTTTTCGATCGATTTATGGATTTCTGATCGTAGACATGGATGTTTGTGATATTTATAAATCCCTCACCGACTTAAGGTAGAATATTTTTGAATTTTGTATTATACATTATTGAAAAGAATTTTTGTCTCGTAATGCATAATATTAACGGAACTTGAGAACGTTACTAAAAACCAGTCCCCGGGGGCAGTATTTCAGTTTTTTTTATAAAATAAAATATCTAGATTTTAAATAACTGAGTCAAGTCCGTAGCGCAGTGGTCAACGTCGATGACTTCAGTTATGGGTGACTAGAATTCTCAGAATGATAAATTGATTTTAGCATTTCTCCTCGTAGACATAGATGTTTGTGAGGTCTAGAATTTCCTCTCATCCATCTTATCCTATAAACGGAGCGTATCAAGAGCAATTAACTAGCCTCTAGTCCTCTGCTAGCCCTATCTTTCTATCTAAAAAAGAGAGGTTGAACAATTGAATAACAAGCAGTTCCATATGTTCTTTATAAGGATTCCATAGGTTCCACATAGGGAACGGACATGGTGAAAAAAAATGATCGAATCAGTCAATAATTGTTTGTGCTACTACAAGTGATAAATTTTAATTTTTTTTATCCAGAAAGTCCGAATAAACCAGTCAGATATGACATTTATAATAACTGAACAAAAAACTTTTTTCGAGTGTTTCTTTAATTATTAAATTTAGTGTTTAATTAAGATTTTTTTTAAAAACCTGAAATGTAAGCCATTAAATTAATTTACATGTTTCATGAGCTTTAAGAAGAAGGATGGAGTTGTGAGAAATGGTTGTTAACGAATCATTACAAATTACGTCTTCTAGGATACGGTGGGTTTGGATGGGTCACTAACGTCTTATGGCCTTCGATACAAATTCACATTATACTGATTGGAAAATGAAAACGAGTCTTATTTGCAGCAGGTGATAGGAATCTGGTTTTTAGTTTTACCGATGCACTAAGGCAAGATCATTATTTCTCAATACGATTTCTAAGAAGTAGTTGAGAGACAAACGAAAAAAAAAAGTTTGTATATCTCCGCTATGCGTCAATATGCTTCACATTGTGAACGGTCATGGTTTAAAAATATGTATTATGATTATTTACCGAGAAAGCTGAAATTTATTTTGCCATTGACGAAATAAATCCAAGCAAATTAAATAGTTCGTATGGTATATTTGAGGTGGAAAAACAACGCAGAGGCGTGCATCACCTCGTTTTGTCGGGTTAACCCGTGAGCCAGGCACAGCACATTAATTTCGAGATGGTGTTGAGATAGTACGACGAGTGCCTGCTTGGCCACGAAATTAATTTGTTCCGAAACTAATGATAGGTGTCGACCGAATGGACTTTGAGAATTCTCGCAGGGGTGGGTTACCCCGTGCCCAACGAGCCATAGAATTACCTGCATAAATTCGTTCATTTAAGTATTTTTTTTTCTATAAAGTCCGCTTCCAATGCGGAGAATATATACTCTCAATAGAGGTATGAAAACGAAAGTTTTTTACGAGAACTGTTACTCAGATGCTCAACCTCTCTTTTTCAAAGAGAGTATGGATAGAATGGTAGGGGTAAAACAAGACTAGTGGTTGACTTATCGCTTTCACTACGCTCTGGTTTGAGGATCGGATGGGTGGGAGGGAGTTTTAGATATCACAAATATTTATGAATACGAACAGAAATCCATAAATTGCTTGAAAAAATGATTTATGAAACTGTTTGCACCGGGACTAGAACACAAGACATCCATAATCGACATGAAATTTAAAAGTATTTAAAAGGCACGGATTTCTAGGATTTTTCGATCATTAGCTAATCACTACTTATCCAAATCTGAAAAAAGGCCTCAAAGAGAGCTTTTAGCTAAGCACTAGTTCTGTCCTAGCTATATCCTTTTATCCCTACTCGCTTTAAAAATAAGAGGTTGAGCAGCTGAGTAACAAACAATTTTTTTGTAGAAAAAATTGTCCACATTGGGAGAGGACATGGTTAAAAAAATAATATGATAAATATGAATCTTGCGAAACTGAATAATTTGGTATTTTACAACATATTTTAATGAAGTTCTACGAAAGTAAATAATCGTGCGTGCTACTATCAGTGATACATGTTTTGTTGTTGGAATTAAGAATTACCGAATAAACCTGTCTTTGACGTCACTTTTTATAACAGAACTAAACAAAAAAAAAATCAGTATCGTTAAGTATTACAGTGTTTAATTCACATTTATTTTACAAAGCTTAGTTGTAAACCATTCCATTAATTTATACGTTTACGTATCGTGTAACCAAAGGTTGTCGATGGACGTTGTTTTATAATCCGATACACATCAAAGTACTAGTTTCATTGGCATAATTATAACGGTTTAATTATAAGATAGCGCACATTCAGAAAATATAATTATTTGTTATACGAATGCCACTCCAGTGTTTTTTTATTCGTCAATATATATTTTTTTGATTTTTTATGTATATTTTATTATACGTAATAAAATTCACTGATTTGTGGATCGAATCTAAAGGTCGATAGAATCAAAATATTAAATGATAAAATGTATTTTTTTTAAAAACTGGTATGTACATAAAATGCATGAAAAACTTTTGAAGAATGACATAAAGAATCAATAAAAATGATTAACGTTACTATTATGTTGCTAAAATATTGTTCGCAGATGGTTAAATGTTAAATATCAAGACCGTATTTGTTGCCAGTAAATAAATATTATTAATTTAAATTGTTTTCATACGATAAGCATATATTTTGATGCATTATTATTATACAATTTAAGTCAGATTATTTAGTCTAGTGGTAAGAGATTTATCATAGTGTTCAGGTAGGCTTGTGTTATATTTCTCATTGAGTTTATATCGTGCAATTTTTAAATTTCTAAATATATGCTACTTTGTCGATTATAAAATGTTATGTTAAATTGAATTAGCTATGAAAATAAAAATTCTTTTAATTTTGATAAAAATTTTCATTGTAAGAATAATAAATTGTTCTAGTTGACAATATTCACTAGGGCTATTCATCGTTTGTCATACTCAAAGAATCATTCATTGAAACAACACATTGTTTTAACCGGTAACCGGACAAATCAAAACATGACAAATCAGAACAGTGATAAAACAACACAGTGACAAAACAACACAACGAAAATCTGAACAGTAACAAATATACTGTACAGTTATCGACTGTGTTTTAACCCTTCTTAGTAACGCTCAAAAAATACGAAAATCAGTCAATGATTGGATTTTATTTTAAAGACGACAGAGCAGGTCTCGGCCAAATGATGTAAATAAGAAAAATAAATTGACCACTTTTTGGAAGGGAGACATCATTTTACATTAACCACTTGATGTAAGCAGCTATTATTTCGACAATCCCTACTTATAATTCTGTATATGCAAACATGAGAGTTTACTGGTGTGCATTTCAAAGATTCATAACGCAACTCGCCATACAATGTTTTCGATAAAAACAGTTTTTACTCCCTCCTGAACAATTTCAATTTCGAGGGTTACATCAATTGGCTAAAATACCGTTGAATTATTTTGTAATGCAATTACTTACTTCTTTATATAAAAGGTTCATAACTGGTGCGAAAGCCGAAATTCAGAAGACGTAATTTCAGGGTTATAATATTGATACGAAATATTTTTTAGTTAAAAATTTTCAGTATTGGTATATGTAACTGACTTGATCTAAACCAATTCACCAAGTGGCTTAGCAAGTTTATTCTTTGCTCTCACTGCTTTTTTTCTTAAATATAGTGCACGGCTTAATGATCGGTTCTGTGGAGCTCTGCATCTGGCCAATAACATAAGGCGTAAATCCGTTTTTTTTTGATTGTTATTGCGTTATTGAAGGTGGTATTGACGCAGCGGGTGGATAAAAATTAAGGGGGGATGTTGGGTAACCAACTTTATCTAAGTAGCAAATTCGTTTCATTTCTTGATTGTAATAGCGTTTGAAAGGCAGTCGTGAAACAGTGGCTGACTACAAATTTCGAGTGGAGGTGGGGCAACTGACTTTTTTTACATAGGTGGTTATTTATAGTTATGTTATAATAGGTTAATTGTTAATATTTATACAATTTGATTGTTAAAATCAATCGGCGAGACGAATTGCGAGGTCAACGGTTCCAATATCGTTGCCAAAAAATTACTGCACTGGTGATTGAAAAACTCGATTCGTAAAAATAAAACACTTTGCAATAATAATAATTCGTACGTGATTGATCCGAGTGATTTTTTTGTTTTGTATAATTATATTTGTACCGACCATTAAAGCGTGGGCCGAATAATTCGGCATATCAGATTTAGTATCGTGATCGATGTAATAAAAAAAAATATCTACATATAATTAAAATTATCTCGGCACGGCTAATACTGTGCTTGAGGTGTAATTAAAAACGTATGAAAAAACATATAATTGCATTATAATTTGACTGCCTTGTATCAGCTAGTGTAATTTTGTATTTTAATGTAGGAATTTATACAAAAAATATGAATTTTAAAGCCATACAAAATCCATAGTTTCATTTATTTTTTTAAATATTTTTGTTTACCGTGTGGGGCATATGGACTCTACATGTAGCCCATCTCAACAGAAGTTTTTTTACTACGAGAACTGCTTGTAGACTAGTTGCTCGATCTCTACAGAATTATTGGTTAGCTGAGTGGTCGGCAAACTTATTCGCCAAATAGCCAAATATGTACATTACAGCGATTAAAAAAAATTTGAGAGCCAAATCTGTTTATTAACTTAGTAAATATTTATTATAATTATAGACCTTCATTAAATTATGGGTACACTGAATAAAACTTGGTTTCATACTTTATCAAGATTTTATTTATTGATAAAAAATAATGTGAAAGTAAGGTATCCATAAATTTATATCATGACAATGACTGACAAACACTTAATGCGAACAATGTCCTTGCATCTCCTTTGAAAGTTTGAGTATGTCAGGCTTGTATGTTGTTGTTTTTAATTTTAGGTACGATTCCAGGTTCTCATCAATAAGACGATTTCTCAGTTTACTTTCTAAATTCATGCTTGAAAAAGATTATACGCGTGAATATGTATAACCGAAAAGGGAAAGAGCAGCAAACCACTTGTTTTGTGAACTAACGTTCAAGCTTAGAGCTCTATATTTCCTTGTTTTTTAAATCCAGCAATTGTATTTCAAAGTTACTAATGTCAATGCCAAAAGGAGAAAATTTCAAATCTGTTATCGTATTATTAAGAGAATTTTTAATGAATACTAAGGTCGCTCTGCTGTTTTTAAATTCCTGAAACATGCTGCGCGCCTGCTCGTGGATATTTGTGCCAGAGCCTCACTTAAGGGGAGAAAGAGCCGCATGCGGCTCCGGAGGCGCTCTTTGCCGACCACTGTGTTAGCTCATCGCTCTAACTAGGCCCCGTTTTAGGATCCAATGGGTGTAATGGAATTTTATATATCACATACAACCATGTATTTGAACAGGAATCCAGCTCACCATCAGTTCTTTTGTATCCCTTGTTTTTCCATCATGACCCATAATTATTACGTATTTAGTTCCATTTGCATCGTGACCCATAATATTGCAACATTGCGCCGACGTCACAATTTATAATTTTAACGATGGCTTGATTCGGAAACAACTTATAACTTTATTATAATATAACTAGCTGGAGCTCCCGTTATAGATGTTGGTATTGAAATTGAAATACTGAATGACTAAAGTAGCTGTTCTTTAGTTTCCATAATGACTGACTGATTGTTGTTTGTTTACATTGTAATTTGCGTCACGTCGTAACTATGTGTATTGTTTATATACACAGCTGATGTTTAGGTGTGATAATAATAAAACGTCTACGCCTACAGACCGGTCTGAGCCATTGAGATTCTTACGTTACTAAATACGAAAAAGCAAACTACATAGCGCCAATTCAATGGCTTCTAATCTAGGATACATAAATACAGTCAGAAATTTTTTACGTATGTCTAACTAAAGCATGCTATGATTGTTATATACAACCTTCTTCATTTTGAAAGATATTATAAAAACCACTTTCTTCATAAAAATATTTATGTTTTAGAGACGTTCCATTTTATTAAACCTTCCTTATGCTCTAGTTCATAGATCATAATATTTCTAATGGCTTAGAGAATGGTCAAAGATAGGGTTCTTGCGAAAATTTGAATGGCTGAAGGACACAATTAAATACGAAAGCAATTAAGTTACACAATACGTTAGGAATTGATTGATTTATTTTTACAATTTTGAATGAGAATATTGTAGCTCAATTCAAAAAGAAATTGCTTTTGAAATTTGACCCAGGGAAGACTTTTGCAGTATTGTTTTAATTATCGGCGCGCGGCTCGAGCCTGGGACGCGAGATAAAAATGTGGCCACTTAACGAACCGGTTCGCGCCTTCCTCCTGATGAACCGGAGAGATGTTCTCGACTAATTTGTTTCACCTTTATTTGTTTGAAGTTTTTTCAAAGGAGCGAATTGGTCTCTGTTTCTTAAAATCAGTATTTCTTCAAAAATAACAATTTAATATCGTAAAAATTCCAAGCGGCTTAAATTATTATTCCCAGACAGATGTCACTACGAAAGAATAAGTTTATAATTTATTATTTTTGCTTAGCATGATAGCTATAGTCTCATTCAATTAGCATTGATGGTCAACATTTTGTTTATTGATTACGCCAGTTTGGTGGATACAATGGTCAACTAAATTCTATCAGTATATAACTTGTCGGGAAGATATGAATTAAATTTTTCCTATATAATGCATTTTTTTACTGAGATCTTTCAAACGGAACAAGAGTCAATGCTTATGCAAGATAATATTATGAATAATAATATCGAAATTTCCATTTTTGCAGATGGAAATAAATTATACGACTGCTTAAAATATAAATAAGACATCGGGTTTAATATATTTTTTTTTTGTATTTGGCTAAAAGTGTTGATAGTTTGATAGCAAAAAAACTGCCACGAAATAAATATGTTTTGGCTGTGAATTTAGCTGTGTCGAACTTACTACTAACGTACTATATTTGAACTTTTTATAGTGTTGTTTTGGGTTTAAAAGTTTACCTTCCATGCTCCTCACCATTTAATCCATAATTATTGAAATGCATATTTTTTATAGTATCTCCATTATGTATATATAAGTAAACTGTTTTTTGATGACTTTAACCGGTAACTTTAACTACTCACTTGTCTGTAGTAATATTCATTATTGTCACTGTTTATTATAAATATGTATGGAAATTAATCAATGATTAATGAATTACATCTCGCTTCCAGTTCATCCCTGGATCGTGTTGTTGGGCAGGGAGAGAGTACCCACGTGTAAAATACTCGATCTACAAATTACAATTAGCCAGGTCGCACCACAAATGAATAAATTGTCGCTCCAGCTGTCTGACTTTGCCCAAGAGAAACAGCTCGGCAATAAAAACACTTAATCCGGTCCGTATGGTCAATGGGGCAGGGTAGGCAGATGAAAACAATACTTCCTATTAAATAATTAATACTAGATATTTTTTTATAACAAAAAGAATATCAATTATAAAAAAGTTTAAATACTAAGCTATAGAAACGCATTTTGAAAGCAAAAAATACACTGAAAAGTAGTAGCGTAACTTTGAATTTAAGATCTACTGTAAGTATTTATTAATTTTTTTAATGAACTCTTTATCTGCAAACCGGTTAGCTCCACTTTTCAGCACAACAACTTAAAATTTCAATGAATTTGTATGTTTTACCAGATGACAAATCTTGACCAGTTTCGACTATTTTTCAGTTTCAGCAAAGTCTGTCTTTTAGAAACAGTGTTCCTAACTTGTATAATTACAGAGATTTAATTTAAGAATAGATCAGTCGTCAATCTACCGCAGCTGACGGCCACTGAGAAAGTATTGTCGTCCGTTTATGCCCATGGTAAGGCGTCGGTATATGCATCTGTTTCAGTATTGTCATGTCGTCTGAGTTGCCATCCGTATCGATTCGTCCTCCACGCTCTTGACTATTAATCAGATGACATTTTGGAATTAATACGAAAAACACTGTTTTTTTTTGTAAATATAATACTGACTAAAATAAACGTTCAAACTATAACAAATTTTAGTCAAATTTTGTTGTAATGTAATCTCAGTATTAGCAATAAGCAACATTTTCTTGACATTTCAAATATACTATCTATATGTTTACCATTAAAAGGGACTGTGACGTCATTATAAAAATGTACAAGTATAAATCACCGCCGCTATCGATTCAGTATGCATTCAAATTACAAGAAAATGTCCTGCCAGCTATCTCCACTGTCCGCCCACTGCTGCATGTACCAATAAACTTTGCCCTCGGGGATAATACTTACGTACTCCACTGGTCGTGCGCTTCTTTAAATAATGTCATCTGAGACCTCCATATGTATTATATTATTTATTTACAATGTAGATAAGTAATTTATTTGTATACAACGTTATTTTTGATATTATAAAATATATACATGTTGGCCCTATTATCCCACATGAAGGAAATTTAATATCATTTTACAATCGTTCGAATTGTTATCTTTTCACCGAAAATTTGGTGGTTTTTTTATTGACAGCTATACTCAAAGATGTTGTCGTCTTAACTAGCAAATTGCGTTTCTACATTTCAGCAGAATGTTTAACCAATGTTCATTTTGAAATTTACATATGTTATATTAATAATGATTTAGCATTACTCTCATAACATTTTGTAAAATTCACAAAATAGAAATGGTTAAAAGTGAAATTATTCATATATGTTTTTATCTTCGATGGATTCGGCGGTCACTTTGAGGAAATTCATTTTTAATATAAAATTAAAATTGAAACGATTTGCATTAGTAACAAAAGCAAGTGCAATACCTAAGTTTTCAATTTTATATTGAAATTTTTCTGCTTTTAAACTTTACTGAACATTTTGCTGAACTGTAGATATGTAGTCTCCTACTTAAGGTGAAGATATGGTATAATGGTAAAATTCATAATATATATTTACTTTAATATTTAAATGTTATAATTATAATTGTTTAGGGAGAATGCCATCACATCAATTAATGAAAAAAGAAAGAAGAAAATGCTTCCAAACAAAACCACATTTCGAATAAATAAAGCACTTCACAAAATCTGTTTTAAAATTCTTGGCATATTTTATTAAAACAAAACAGAAAAAGCGACTGAGAGATAATAAACTCGGTGTAAATTTTAACAAGGCAGTGTTAATTTCACCCCTTCACACTTTTCCAAATTAATTACGATGTAAATGAAACGTCCGGCGGGCGAAAAGCTTTTCATAGGCGAGAGAGCTTAAAGCTTCATTTAAAAAAGGAACGAGGAAAATGAAGCTTTTTCGATGCGCTTTTTTGGCTTTCGACTGAGGGATGAAAATATTTTTCTCTCTTTGCCGATTTTCGCTTTTCATTCAGGAGGTGTCAAAGAATTTAATGATCCTGTCATTAAGCTTTCTCACCCCTTTCAGGCTTTGATTTTTGTAAAATGAGAGTAAACGGTATTTAATGGAAATATTAACGAACCTTTTGAAAAGTTCGGTTGAATTTATTCCCCTGATAATATTTAGATTTAAGACGTTTTGCTATTCATTAAAAAAATGATCAGTATTATTTATTCAAGCGGTTAAGAAAAAAAAGTCCGTTAATAATTTACCAGTATCGTGGTAAGTAAGTTTAGATTAGGATGTATACATGTATGCTCCCAACGTGGCCTAAATGGCCTCCTAATGAAGGCATCTCAGCAGAAATTTTCTATGAAAACTGCTTATTTTTCAGTTGCTCAATCTGTCTTTTTTCCGAAGAGAGTATAGCAGGAAGGATAGGGCTAGTACAGCGATAGTGGTTAGCTAATCGCTCTCGCTACGCCCCGTTTTTGAGGATCAAATGTGTGGAGGGTCTTTTTAGATATTGAAAACATTCATAATTACCAACAGAAATCCATAAATCAATTGATAGATCAATTAATTTATGAAACGGTCCACACCGAGACTTGAACCCGAAACATCCGTAACCGTAGCCAACGACGTTACCAACTGCGCCATGGACGCTGAAAAATATAATACATACTGAATATTTCAATTTAATACTTACCAACTAAATACATACTGTATGTATTGCATCTCTCAAAGATTTGAAATGTTAGAATAATTTTTCTCTGTTATAAAAATTATGAATAAATTACCCAAAAATTATTTGTTCTTACCAGATAAATTACACATCTATTAAAATATATGATAAGTTTCAAACCATCTCAATATTTTTCATTTCAATTTTGAGCACTGTACACTTTCATATTTAAAACAGCGACTACATAATTAACCAGCTTTCTCTTAATTTGGCCGAGACCGTGTTTTAACATCGCCAGACAATGTTATGCAAATTTCATTAGCGACCCCTGCGGCCTTAAAACTCACCCTTAAAAAAGCCTAAAAGACACCTCTCGCCCAGCAGGGGTGAAAATGACTTGCTGAGAGTTTTTGAGATTTGAGGGAAACCATTGTACAGTAATTAAACGTTGAATTATTGTAAGTTGGGCAACATCACTTGCCCGACCGGAAGTTTTGAAATGTTTCTGTTAAAAAGTTTGCAAGAGTAATTTTGTGGGCGGGTTTTTTTGACAAATTAAAAATACTTTGTGACGTTTTGTGTTTTGGCATTTTAAAAGTTTGTGTATTTCGCTCAAAAAGGAATTCGGGAACGGTTAATTAAGTTTCGTAACTTGGGATTAAGACATAACTAAATATGTACATATAATATAACGGTAAAGAAAAGTAAGATATACATAGTGTTCCCAGGTTTGTGTGAAAATTATTACTGACTTATAAAAAATATTCCGTTAAATATATACATATTTATGATGAAGATTTTTCAATCATGCCATCCAACTATGTGAACCATGTAGTCTTCTGATGGCACATCTTGAAAGAATTTGTTTTTATATGAACCAATAATTATTCAGTCACTTAAAATTTATTTTTTGTAGAGAATAAAAGTAGAAGGATGTGGTAAAGAAAGGATTAGTAGTTAGCTGATCGCTTGCGTGGTGCCCTATGTTTAGGATTGAATGAGAAGAGGTAATGTTAACATCACGAAAATTCATGCTTTATTATTTTATATAATACTAATGAGTACTCGGGATGCGTTGTATGCCACTCAAAGAAAAAAAGGGTTTGTATTTTTATTCTGTTTATTGAAATGCTTTTGGATAAGAGGTCCGAGCCTATCATCTTCAGACCCAGCCCGGCCCAAGTCTCAATATCAAACTTGTTACTCGAACCCGACCCGAAGCCCAGATTTATTTTTCTCAGCCCGAAAAAAGCCCGGCTTATTTTTTAATAGAGTGATTCATTTTTACTTTTCAAACAATATATGTCATTGTTTCCATATTTCCAACAATATTCATAGCGCATGTAAAATAAATTATATAAGCTATGAAAACTATTGCCTTATGGCTGACTCATGACCCGAACATAGAGAGAAATATATTTGAATTCCTTACCCGGACCCATGCAGACCTCTATTATGGATATACAATATTTTTTGTTTTTCCGTCTGGTTCAGAGATGTCGCTAGTTGTACGTATTTGATTTTTATTTTAGATTTAAAATTGTTTTCTTCAGAAACTTTCACGCGTGTGCGCATAACAACTCATGGAAAGTTTTATCGAAATTGTATGAATGTTAAAGGAAAGCACAGAGGACAAACAAACAAACAAATAAATCTTCATTTTTATATTTATAGATATATAAAGATACAATCAGCCAGAAATAAAAGTTACAACTCACATAGTACCAATGCCTTAAAGATGCCTTGAACAGTCTAAAAATATAATGTGGATTATATAAATCATTCATGTGTTTTTTTCTATTATATAAACATATTTAAAAACATATGGTTAGTTTAACTATGGTATTTTAAAAATACTATATTTGCAAATCTGCCTGTGTTTGCTCGCAATGTGAAGCGCATGGCCTCCTAATGGAGGTATTTCAACAGAAATTTTTCTTCGAGAACTGCTCGTTACTCAGTGGTTCAATCTCTTCTTTGAAGAGATGAGAGATAGAGAGATAAAGCAAGGACTAGTGATTGACTAATCGCTCTCGCTAAACCCCGTTTTTATGATAGGATGAGTAAGAGGGAATTTTAGACATCAGATACATCTACATCTAAACCTATTGAAAAATCAATTAATGAAACTGTTTGTACTGGAATTTGAGCCCACGAGCGCAGTAGACGAAGCCAATGACAATACCTAGAGCATCATGGACCCGGAAGGTATAATAAGCTGTAAATGAATTTAAAAAATCTTTAAATTTAAAACAAGATAAAACAAATTACAGTATTATTCATTAAGCATATTCTCACCGAAAGAAAAGAAAAACACCCAACAATCACTTTGTAATGACATTAAAAACAAGTGCCGAGTTTTTTTAAATGTTGAGTTTTCCACTCAGGAGGGCAAAGAGCCAAGTTTTCTTCGTTAAAAAATTAATTAGGCAAGCGTTTCCGGGGATTTTCTTTTATTTTTCTTTCCCCCCTCATTTTTTCTTCGTTTGCATTGCAAACCCAAACACCCCGATTAAAAAATACGACCCTTAAATGTAAATTAAGGGACTCCGGACACCGATTTGTATTCAATTAATTAGTGTTTTTTTGAATTTTTTCTTTGCCTTTGATTTTTATTTAGATAAAAGAAAAATGAACAGAGCTTCCGCGGTATTTGATATTTAAAAGTTTATATTTCTAAATTTGAATTGTTGAGATTTTGTAAATTTTCATGTATTTTGTCACTAACGACCTGGGTTTCGCCTTTCGGCATCTTCAGGCATTCGATTACACGAATGGATTCGAACTGACAACCCGAGTCGTTAGTGAGATAATACATGGAAATGTACGAAATCTCAACAATCCAATTTTGATTTTGAAATTCCATCAAGCACCATCAGTCCATGTCTTAAAAGATTTATATTTCTATTTGATGAAGAATTAGAATGACGAACGATTTTAATTGACAAGCGATATAAATATTTTTGTGTGTTTTAAGATAAATTCATTAAATTGAATTAAACTCAGGACCGGTTTCGCTTATCACGAGCATTATCAACTGATCAGTTGATAATGCTCGTGATGAGCGAAACCGGTCCTGTTCATTATAAATATGTGGAAGTAGTACAAACGAATTGCGTTTTATTTTTTTTTAAATATAAGTTTAATATGTTTAAGTATAGTTCTGACTAAAGCTTTAAGCCGAAATAGCTATCAACTACCTAATATTTTTTTTAGAACTAAATGCTTTGTTATTTAAACGTTTTATAATAATTCTATTTATTGATTTTCAATCGATTTATACATTCTTGCCAACTGTTGTTTTTTTTACCCCTTTCCACCCACCTTAAATTACACTGAAAATGAGATCTTGAAAGGAGCGATTAGTTCATCGCATTTTCTGAAATTCATCTTTCCATACTTAAGAGTAGAGCAACTGATTTACAACCAATTGTTGCTTAATTCGACCGTTCTTGGAAGAATAAATGTGTAAAATTATAATCAAAAATACATTTATGAAAACGAAGGAAAAAAAAAATAATTAGACTTTCTTGCCCCTAATACTGTATTGTTAATAATATTGTCTTTCTCATATAGCCAACTGAGGGGTTGAACGAAAAAAGGGTTAATTTTCAAGAATAACGGGCATCTTGCTAAGTGGGAGGTCGTCGATTAAGCTTTTAATTCTCCCCTGGGTGTAATGAATGAGTGATAAAAATATTTTAATTTTCTACTAAATGATATCATCCGGTATTTTAACTCAAAGGGTGAAATTGTGTAAACAGCACGTCTAAAGCGATTAAGACGTTTTTGATGAAAATTGTTTTTGTAATAAATATTGTATTATTAATTCTAAGATTTTTTGGTTATAAAACAATAGTAATTTCATTAAATTATAAATCGTCGTGATACAGTAGTAGGAAAATCATTTTAACAGTCTTAAAATCAGTCTTAAAAAAACTCATGTTGCATTCACATTTCATTTTCATCTTTGGTCTTTCCTGTATTCAATATTTCAACACGACTCATCACGAGCATTATCAATTGAACTCAGCTGATAATGCTCGTGATGAGCGGAACCAGTCCTGATCATTATAAACATGTGGAAGTAGTACAAATGAATTGTGTTTTATTTTTTAAAATATAATATATTTCCACCATGAATTGACAATTAACACCTTAAAAGTGATTATATAAATATTGTTTTTTAACTATGCCTGTCCTCATTGTGGAGAATATGGACTCCCAATGAATCATATTAAATGTAAGTTTTTCTACGAGGACAGCTTGTTATTCAGTTGCTCAAATTCTTTTTTTAGATCGATTGAAAAATTTATTTAAAAAACTGTCCGTATTGAGACTTGAACCTTTCAGCATTGAAACTGAAACCAACAATGTTGACCACTCGATTACGGACGCGCAAACAATTCTATGAGATAAAAATGAAATATGCGTGAGATAAAAAATAATCACCTGTCTCCCGGAGGCTCATTACATTCTTAAGACCTTCGGGCGTTTACAGTTCGCAGTTATGCCTTTGCGCGCATGTATATATTGAAGAATAAATATACCGTGATCTTTTACTGTTTGAATCTATAAAATAGCATAATCTTCTATTGGAAATACTTGGTCATCTAAGAATAGAATAAGAGATCGTATAAACATAACCCCTTTGCCAATATAGTTACAACTCACAACACGCAACACAATTAATTAATTGAAACACTTACTTCAGCAATTAACAATATCAGATAAATTTCGTCTAGTTGAAAATAATGTATTCATTGCTGTATAAGACAAATTTTTAGAACAAAATTATTAAAGATGGAAGGTACAATTTCTATAAAAATGCCTTGATTGACACCCAAAACAAAATCATTAATTATTTTGAAACGCACCCCCCCTCACCATTTTGTCGTGACGAGGCAGTTCAGGGGGTGATGAATCAAATAAGATCCTCATAAAGCGTTAATTAATTACCAGAAAAAAATGTGACAGAATCATTATCGTCCGCGAGCAAGGAAAAATACGATTTATTAAAAAATATGCATGTTTTATACATCAATTTAAAACGTTTTTCTTTTTGATTAATTATTTTTTTGTTGAATAATAAACATGACAGTTTTTTTTGTTCATTTACTGGTTTTTGTTCATGTTGACATCAGCAGATTAACGATGGTGGAGAAAAAAATCAATTATAATACAACAAGATTTTCGTTTTGTGGCGAATCTTGATTGTATGCATTCGTTATTCTTCTAAAGTAAACGTTTATGTTTTCTTATTACTAAATAGTACATTACATATTATTTCGTACCAAACGAGCAGAGCTGTTTGTAGTGGTCCGTTCTTATACGGGCCCAATAGGCCACGCGGACTAGATTAAACTCTAGCGTTACAGGGGATTCCCAGTATATCCCTTAAACTAAGTGGCTGAGCAAGTAAAATTTTCTTCTCTTGTCTTAAACACAATAGTGCGTGGTTAAAAGATCAGTCCTATGCAGCTCTGCATCAGGCAAAAACATCAGAAGTAAATTCGTTTCTTTTCTTGATTGTTATTTCATTATGGAAGGTGGCCGTGAAACAGGGGCTGCATACACATAACGAGTGAAGTTAGGAAAACCAACTTGTTGTACATAGAAATGCAATTATTGATGAAAGTATTACGTGATAATTTATGAAACAGTCTTTTTGATAGATTCGGCAGTGACTTTGTGGAAAATTCATTTTTAATGTAAAATTATAATTGATGACAGTAATTCTACTGGATTTTTTTACTAAATAGAACACGTCTTCAGACTATCAGATAAGCTAAACACGTGTCACATTTAGTGACCAGCCAGTGAAATAACTCAATTTTTATTTTATACGAAATATGTAGCCTTTTTTTGGTATATGAATATGTTATATTATAACCATCTTCTATATCAGCCATCTCAAAATTTCAATGATCTGTTATTGCGGCAAAAAGATGAAGTGAGGATGTTGAAAGCAAAAACGCCACTGTCCACAAAGAGTTGAAAATGACGTATGAATGCACAACTATTCTCCATATTTTTGCAACTTCAGATCAATTGCAATATCTCTAAATAACTGTGAAAAATGAATTTATAGAATAAGTTTACACGCAAAATATATGCAATGACAGTGCCGAAGTATCGGTTTTATTTGATTTCTCACAATATGACTTTGATGGACAGTGGCGTTTTTCCTTTCATACAAATAAGCATTTAGTTTGAAAAATTAATTGATATTTACGGCTTGAACACATCAATTGTAGGGATTTTGTGACGAGACAAGTCGGGAAACATTTCCTGAGAAATCCATTATATTTTCTTGTACTTTAATTCATAAAGTTTACTCGATGATATAAATGGGCGACTTTTTCATGTTGGGTGGATGAAACTTTACTGGATGTATTTGAAAATGTATTTATATTGATTATTGAATGAATAAAAACAATGAAATGAGAAATTTGGATGCAGTCGATAGGCTGAAAAGATGTACCTTTTTCATATAGTCACGGCTTCTAGGAATTATGGGGACTTGGAAATGTTTTCTCTTGCACAATGGGACTGAAAAAAAGCTGAGACTTAATACATAACCCCTAATCTCTAGTGAAATTATTGTCTTTAACTAAAAGACATCTTTAACCTTAAAGTACTCGAAACATTGAAATAGTATTTCGTATACTTGTGCCATCAATTATTATATTTAAACTGTGAATTAGTTCTGTAAGTTTAACAAATATATTAAAATACAAATATTGTGTGGGCTGACTAAATCGTAATAGCATCACTGTTAATTTAATCATCAATGACAATTACTTCATAAAGAACTCACACGTTTTTAATGATACTGAAAAAATCTACAAAGGGGTTTATAATATCTCTTTTAAATAATTGTAGCGGATCAAGACAACCGGTATCTTAAATCTTAAAGGGATGAAAAAACTGGCGAGATTTTAACAAAGGAATACGTCCACCCCACTCTGATAAGGGGGCCGCTCGCTTGCATAGTTTCACCCCTAACTAAGTATTTAGACATGTGACTTTTGCCGATACACGTATACACACTCACACATGTGCAGAGGGAGGGTAAAAAATAAGGCTTTATTCAAATGTCTAGATAAGAGTCTTTTAGCTACAGGGTGGTGGATGAATATTTTTTTAACTATTTCAGAATATTTGTATTCTATCATCAAGTGTTCTCAACGTTAAGGCAGTTTTTCAAAAAAAAAATTAAATTAATCCTTGCAGAGGTATTTTTTAAAACCATTTGCACGGTTATCAGTGGCATTCCAGAGCGACAGAATCAATTTCATTGAGACAAGAGACAGGCAGGGTTCAGGCTCCCTTAGAACATCCGCAGTACATGTCCAAGCTAGGTACATTGTCACCTTTTTATTTTGACGGAAAAAATATTATAAAATTCGAGGAATACAGGAATAATCTTTCTAATCGACAGCTTTTGGCAAAGCACACATTGTTTGAAACGTTTGTATTATTAAGAGAACTGGTTAATTACGAATTTCTAAGCACCATTGTCAAAGAGTGTATAAGATTAACAGCGTAAACCACAATGATGTATGAATAAGATTGAAACGTTCTTTGAAAAATCTATATGATAAAATGTTATCTTCATACATACCGAGTGTTTCGTTATGAAATTTAAGCTTGGAAACTATGCCCAGTTTTTTTAGTCATGAATTGTGTTCAGGCATATTTTATGACATACTGTATTAAAATTAGTTTGAATTCGTACCAATTTTTTATTGACAATTTTGATTTATTTTTATAAAAAAATATTCGACAATAAAGCATATTTATTATAACTTTTTGCACTTTGCATCGTAATAGAGTGATCGTAGTTGAATTGTATTTTTTGTTACTCACTTTAATGAGTGATAAAAAATACATAACCTTATAACGCTAGACTAAACAATAGGCATATCCTCTAATATGAGATAAGTTAAGCTCGATACCAATTATAGGTAACCCAAATAAGATGTTGATCGTCATGCTTCAAGAATGTGATGATGACCTCTGAGGTTCTAGTGGTAAGAGATTTGCGTTAAGCGATCAAGTGGGTCCTGGTTCAAGTCCCAGCAAAGTCAATATATAAATTTTAGATTTTTTCCATTTTTATTTCTTATCTTGGACATGATTGATTTATAAAAATTTTCATTGAATTTTTTTCATATGATTTTCCAATTTTCAAAATATTTGGCAAATTGGCAGTCAGCTGTAAGTCTAGATACAGAAAAAAAAGATTCGCATTATTTGAACGTATTTATAGAACCATTGTTTGCTTTTCACAAGTATTTTAAATATTCACTGTTGGATTTTTATGATTATATTGCATATTAATTATAGGATATATGTCAATGATTTATGGATACTAATAATAATTTATATATTACAAAAAAATTCTATCTATGTACTTTTCTCTATCCCTGTAGTGGATAGCGTCGAGATGTATGGATATTGCAGTCCACCCACTAATACTAATACAGTATGCTAACTCAAACACAAAAAGCTCGGCTAAGAAAAAGTCAGAAGGACGGGTTGGGGAGATGTGAGGGGGCTTTAAGGGGACAAGATCTGAGCTTTTCCACGAGCAAGTAAATATTTTTTTCATCTAATTTATTATTTTATATTAATAAATTATTAACCGTAACAGCAAGTTGTTCGAATCCACATCGTGATAATTTGTAATTGTGATTTACATAGAAAAACTGCAATCATTAAAAACGGTGGTATTACAACATTCGTAACTACTCAATAATTAAATACTGTATACAACAAAGTTAACTTTTAATCTCAAATAAGCCATTCAAATATTGTTAACTATCTCCTTCATAAATGTGTGTTATCAATTAATGACTAAAACACATAATGAGGTAAAAATAAGGAAGTATTTTGTGAATCCAAATTGATAAAATTCTTGTGAAACTTAGCACTTTGTCGTTTTTACCTTATTAAAGACTTCTATCCAGTAAGTGTCAATTCAATCATTAAATTAAAACACATTGCTAGGAATTGAATTGATACGTTGAGCCCTTAATATTGAACTAAAGGAATCAATAATTCTTTTGCATGTAATTAAACTGTACATTTAAATTTATTGTCTATTGGCTAAAAACAAATATAAGTACAAAGAAAGAAGCAAAAAGTAAACCAATTACATTGAAAAAAACGCACTTTTTAAAATCGTATAAGTTTTAATTTGAAAATCAACATATGGGTGTAAAATGTCGTGATGAAGATTTTTAGAATCACACACTACACTACTGGAACACTGGGATAACTTAAACTATTAAATCAATTTAGATAAACTTTATTCCGCATACTACTATTATTTACTGATTTATTATTTAAAAGAAAAACTTGAAGATTATGCTACCGTTTGAAGAAAAGGAATGAAATCATAGTACTGAAATATTTCATATTAGGTAATAGTCTTGCCTTATGAAGATTGATGCAGTCACCAATTCAAGTGATGACTGAATCAGAAAGTAATACAGCAGGATGACTATTGTGCAGTATAAAAAGACATATATTCTGTCATCACGCTCTGAACAACAACACCTATCTGGAGCCATATAGTCGTCACTGTAACTATCACCCTAATCCTAAAGTAAACCTCGTTAATTATACAACATTTTGAATACAATTCACGAAGCCAGGATACAATTTATCTTAAGGTCATTATTTATAAATATGAAGTTTATTTACCAATGGTATCTTTGTTTTGAACACAAACCATGACGATGTTTGAAAAGCGCTGTTCGAGATGTAAGAAGCAGCGGCGGGGGTGGGTGGGTGACGCGAGGGGCAAAGAAAGCGCATGTCGCGAACGAAAAAAAATATAATCGATATTCAGACATAATGATTGGTCGGAATACTAGCATACGAAATGAGACAGAGGCGTGCGGGGGTGAGCTTCTTGAGACGGGGGTCCGGGATTTTGTTTGGTAATCGCGGGAATGGCGGAGGGGGCGCATTTAAATCAGATGCATTCCGTTTGCGAAACAACAATTGTCCCGCTCTGGGAGCTTCCAGCATAGAAGATTTACTTCCAGAAACCTTAACTTCTGTAATAAGTTATCTTACAATATCATACAATATAACGGGACACGTATTATTCAACAACATATCGTTGTTGTTCTGAAAGAACACTAACTGAAATATACTATTTTTGAGTAATTAGACATTGAAGTTTTTCAAATGTTTAAAATGCTAAAACATTTTTCATTTAGTTTGTTTTACAAAACCGCTTTTAAGTAAAAATATAATTTAAAAACATAAGTGCATTCTTTCATACGATATAGTTAGTTATAGTATGGAAACATTTTAGTATAATTAACTCGATAAGACATTTTTTCGATTTAGTGTTTTCTTCCAAAACAACATAATATGCCTGTATTGATGCTAGCTTTGATTATTCTTTATATTCTGTCAGCTTCTATGGTATAATGATAAAAGTTTTACCCTAGCAACCAGGTGGGTCTTGGTTCAAGTCCTGGAAAAACTAAAATCATTTTATTTTTAAATTAAAATTTAAGATCTTGGATATGGGTGTTTGTGATATCGTTTCTCCTCGAGTTGCTCTCGAGTGACTTTTCAAAAAAAAAAATATGGATGCAGATGGAGTTGACTCAATATAACAAATGAAGAATTTTAATGACGGAAGACAACAGGATATCACTGTAACGACCATTCCCTTGTTGAACCAATTTACATTACAACATTTAACGAGCAAAACATTTAATGAGAAAAACAAGCAACACCGTATACCAAAGATATTAATAATTAAAGACATCAACTAAGGGTGCTTGATGGAATTTCAATATCAAATTTTAATTGCTGAGATTTTGTACATTTCATGTATTTTGTCACTTTGTCACACGGGTTTGTTAGTTCGAGTCCATTCATGTACTTGAATGCCTAAAGATGCCGAAAAGCAAAACCCGGGACGTTAGTGACATTAGGAGATGTACAAAATCTCAACAATTCAAAAAAAAAAAAGATTAATTTATTATGCTATTTGAAAGTAAGGTTAATATCATTGCATATAAAAAAGTAGCAATACAGTGTGATAATTTATAATTTAATCTTGGTCTCAATATAATAACCAAATTGATTGCAAAAAAGTCCCTCTTTAGATTTTAATAATTAACACCCCCTAATTACTTGATGAAGCCATGTGAAGGGCCATATTCGGTTTCATCCCTTGCTTACCTACTTACTTTCAACCCCCGAAAAAAATAATAATTAAAACTCGGCATCCCCTTGAGAATGCAATCTACAAGTTTAGTTTTTTTTTTTTCGGGAAACAAGGGATTTGTTTTCAGAACTTGGCGACTTTTATTTAAGTGGTTGTAAATTTTTTAATGTTTTTTTTTGTCTTTATGAGTGACAATTGCTTATTGTCGGGGATATTACATTTATATATGGAAATTTTTGCAACGGAGTCAGTTGTGAAGTGTTTAACGATGTTTACTTTGATTACGATACTAATGGGTTCGTTTTTGGTTTTTTTATTATTTGAAAAACCTCAAACAAACACGAGGTAACGCTAATCTTATAAGATTAATTTATAATTCTGCCGTTACTTTAAAAACTCTAATGTCTCAATGATTCTAGTTCTACAAGAAAGCACAAGTTGATAATGCTCGCGATGAATGAAAACAGTACTGATAATAAAACATGTGAAATTAGTACAAAACGATTTGTTGTGTTTTATTTAAAATTTAGTTAAATTTCAACACCACGCAATCGTTAGAACTATGCATAAATAAATCAAATAGTGATACTGAAATAGGTTTCAACCGATAAGGAATAATAGTTCTCATTAAAATTGATGCATTGCTACGTTATGCCTTACTTTAATGAAGATTTACCAAATAAATGTCAATTCAGTCAGTTATTTTTGAATTAATTTGAAAAAAATAACTCTGTTTTGAAAAGCTCTGCCACAGCTTTATCCTCTCACAGATTTAAATATTGTCCCCAAAAGCTCCACTTTTACCACAACACAGTGAGGCAGGAAAGAATTGGGGGGTTGGAAAAAGAAAAGAAAGTGGAACCTTTAATTTTCACTTGCAAGCAAGGGGAGAAAAAAGCTCTCCTTACGAAATTAAAGAAGGCAAATGCGGGCGCCGATACGTGCCTTGCATTTTTGAGCGTCTAATTCAACTTGAAATCACTGAAGCAAAAAAGCTTCTAACTTAAAAAGCTCCAATACTGTGTTTACGTTTAATGCATTTGTTTCAGGAAAACAGTTTCTTATTTACGTTATGTATATACGTTCAATAAAGAATTAAATATTTCTAAATCCTATTTATATCACTTATTAACTGGGAAACGTTATACAGTGTCAATGATTAAAAATATTATCAAATTCTATTTTTAATGATTGTATTTACGGAAGTTTTATAAATGATAGGATATTACATAATATTTTAATTTAATTGACATTTATTGTTTAGTACTGCATATCAATTGGATATAAAAAGCAATGTATCATTTGGTTCTGAAAAATATTTTTTTTATTAAAAAAACTATTTCACGATTGAATTCTTGTAAACACATTGAAACAATATTTATGATATAAAATTTGAATTGTCGAGATTTTGTACATTTCCATCTATTTCGTCACTTACGACCCGAGTCTCGCCTTTCGGCATCTTTAGGCATTCGAGTACACGAATGAAAATACAAAATCTCAACAATTAAAGTTTGATATTGAAATTCCATCAAACACCCTCAGTCGATGGCTTAAATTATTTAGAATATTTGAATTTAAAATCATATTTAAAACTAATTTTTTGTGTTAAAATCATTTCTGTATTTAGAAAATATAGTTAAAAATATCTCAAATTATCAAAGAGTACAGAAATTAAAAATAGGTAAATAAAAAAATACGGTGAAAAAATATCATGTACGGAAATACATGTATGGAAAAAATATCTCAAAAAAAAAAACTAGCTGAAAATGCCCGAAGATTCCATGGAGTACAGAAAGTAAAAGAGGTATAAAAAAACGAAAATGCTGGTCGTATGAGCAAGTCCCGGATTAATCACCAGCAGAAGTCTGGACGGCATCAATTAACTAAATGGATGCTTCATGTCCGGAAGTCCTATCTGCACTCTTGCCCAGTTAGTTTGTGGCAAACTTACATTATACTCTCCGCGACTTCACTGTATATGGTTGGCATATACATTCTGGCACCGTCTGCACAAGGAATAGATTTATTGTCATATTTGGGGTGAGGAAATATTATTTGACAAGATATCTTAAGTGTTTTTTTTTTCAGGAATAATTTCCGGAAATATTTGGCAATGGCGATTTAAGATGGAAAATTAATGAAAAAAATATTTACAAAGTAATAATGGGTTGCCATTCGACAGCTTGGCAATGTATTAAACATAGTTTAATACATTATGTGCTGGTAACAAGTCATATATGACGGTATTGAAATTTAAATACTGCACGTCTAAAGTAGCTAGTTTACACAATGACCGCTTACGTCATGAGAAAATTTCATACTTACATGTGATATGTGATAATAATAAAGCGTCGACAGAGCGGTCTTTTTTATTATATTTAAGATAACGATAAAATAATTAAACGTATTATACAATTTAGAAACAATGTTGTATCATTTTAAATATAAGTCGTAATACAAAATCTTTTAATAAAAAAATATTCTCACCTTGAGATAAATTAAATTGCAGAATGTTGTTAATATTGTCGGGAAACATACCTGAAAAAGAAAGAAAAATGTAAAAAAATTAAAATTGAGTATATTCAATAGTATTATTTTCAAGTCATAGAATTCTTTAATCTAAAAACAGAGTACAAAAACAATCAGTAAAAACTGGTTGTCATAAAATCATTTTTAAATCAATTATATGTAATTTTAATAAGAATATGTAATTAAATAACATTAAAATATTTGTTTACTCTTTTAAAATAACGCAAATTAAACCTCAAATTTACGATGCATAATTTGGATTTATTGCCCGGTATAAATTCTGATTGTTCAAAATGATATTTAAAATAGAATTATTCGAAAAAGAACGGTTCGCACATAACCTTTGCATGCTTACACACCGGACGTCAAGTAATGACAGCAATACACAAAGCAAACAATAATTTGATCCCGGTTATAATTGCATGGTCGAAGCTTCAAATGAGCCCTTTTTCTGGTTTATTTAATTTGATGAAATATTGATAGTATCAAAGCGGTGAAGCAATGTCTTACAAGCAATCCTAACTTTTAATAATTGCATAATATTATATAAATTCCAAAAAAAGTGACTATTAAAAGTAGTAAGTCAACTTCATTTTTAATATCGTTAGCCAAACACTTTTTTTTATACATGTCTGCTCTCAACGTGGAGTATATGTCCTCCTAATGGAGGTATCTCAAAATAAGTTTTTTCTATGAGAACTGCTTTTTACTCAGTTGCTCAACCACTCTTTTTTCGAAGAGAGTGGGGAATGAAGGATAAGGCTGGGAAAAGACAATCAAAAGAGCGTTTTTGAATTTGATGTTTCGAGCATTGTACTACAATTCAATAAAAAAAGTATTTAAATTCATTTTTAAGTGTTACGGTTTTAGTTTTAATAGTTTGAATTAATTAAAAAATATTTGCAGTCGAAAACAACCTCTCAAATTACACCACGTTATAATCAAATCAAAAATCCAGCTTGCAGAGTAATCGATACCTTAATGAATTCCGATCCAAAAATAATTGCAAATCTTCAGTCGGTACAATTTTGTGAGTGAACCAACCCACCCCAACGTTTTGCCTCTTGAGTCTTCCAACCCTCTAATTAAAAAAAAGTTTGTAGATATATAAGTATAAACCCCGAAAAAAAACTGCCGCTTTTTACACGCGGTCTGGTTTCGCCCAAACCTTGGGGTTTATCAAATTACAATATCGCTAACGAGACAAAAGGAGAAAATCACAATCGGAAAAAATCGGTCTTTTAATTTGTTTCCCCCCAGTTTTGTGGAGATGTTCATTAGGGACTGATTCTAAGATTTCATTGTAAATATTTGCATACTGAATTGAGAAACTTCTTGTTTATTTGAATACACAAAAATATCTTTGAACTATTAATTTTTTTTTGAATTTGGAAATTTGCTTGGCCCACCACCACCTGTTATAGACAGAAAACAGACGATAATTTTATAGCCACACTCAATGACACAATAATGTTTTAAAAAATAAAACACAATTTGTTTTGTACTACTCCCACATTTTTAAATATCGATTAGGACCTGATTCGCTCATCGCGAGCAATATCTACTGATGTATCAACGAATACGGTTCTGATTGTTATAAAAACTATAGAAATAGTAAACATAAATTGTTATGTATTTTTTAAAATATAATGCCGTTCCACCAAGAACTAACAGTTCAAACACAATAATGATCAATTACAAAACTTACGCTCTGATGGCCCAATGCAGAGCTGTGTCACACGGCTATTTTAATTATATTATAAATCAAGAGCTTCCAAGCAGTGGGGAATTGCTGCCGTTTATTAAGATTTTTAATATTACATATATATTTAGAGAGCATCTTCTGTGGTGGGAAATTATATTCTAAGCATTAGTGAAAGATAGAATGAAGCAAAAAAGATTTGGAGACCCTGTTCTAAATAATAAATACGGAAAATTCTTAGTATTAACACCTTCAGAGTGTTTTTTGCATACATTTATATTATTGAATCTTTTCTATGAAACTCTTAATGTAAATGTACCTAAATCAAGCAGTTGTTGCATGTATAACATAACGTGTAAAGCTCAAACCGTCATTTCAATAGTTATATCTAGAACTCTAATGAATGATTGACATTATTGGTATTACACCATTTTACAACTTAGTTTATACGTTTCATAGGTTTAAAACAAATAAAGTGTTCGAATAAATATTCCAATTATTTTTATGACGTTTATAAAACTAAGGTTATAAATTTAATTTCGCTAGATATGACAAATTTCTTAAGTTCCTGAGACCAGTTTTAATATTTTTTTTACTCGCAAGTAACAATATATCTAGTACTCAAGCGGGATTCACCGCGGAGTCTCAAGCTCCCCCAGTGTGGTCATTAAGAATTTTCCCCACTAATTTCCCGATGAACGATCGCCTTCTTAATTTTCCCCATTCATCCTACAAAAAGGACCATTCATCATAAGACAAAAGTGGATTGCGGCTTTGGACGACCCAGGATATATTTACTCCGTCCACTTTATATAGATATTTTTTTTACAGTGGTGGTACGTACTTTTTTAAAGTTCATATCTGTCAAACTGTTTACTACTCTGGGCAAATTCTCACTTGAAACGTGGAAATTATTTAAAAAGTAAATCTTATGTGATGAGAACTTCATTAAAAAAATTAACTTGATATTTAGCTGCGTTTATTTCTTTATAATATAAAAGCAACAATGATACAAAGTATATATTATCATGGCCTTTTCGAATTTGGAGTAAATGGTCTGCTGATGGGGCATTCCAATACGATGTTGACGAAAACAGTTTGCTAATCGTTCTCTCTATACCGCATTTTTAAATGGCGTGATTTTGTACATACATACTAGATAGTTTGTCGTTCAAAAGAAATATAATACATTTTCAATATGTAGAGAACGAAATAGATGCTAATAATACTTTACTTAGTACAAAACAAAAAGATGTCATATGAAACTATTTCTTACCACAGTTTACACTTCAATCGAATATTTCGACTGTGCTTTGGCCAATTGATATAACCCTCAAAAATATGAAAATGAGTTAATGATTGAATCTCATTTTAAAGACGACAGAGCAGGTTTCGACCAAATGATGTAAATTAGAAAAAAATTTACTCCCTTTTTGGAAGGGAAACATCATTTTACATTGGTTTAAGGTTTAAAAATTCTGACCCGGCCACTTGATGTATGCTACTATTATATCGACAATCCCGTATCTGCAAACATGATAATTTACAGGAATAGATTTCAAATATTCATAAAGCAACTTAACATATATGATGCAACTTGATGTAAGCCACTATTATATCGACACTCCCTACGTATAAGCACGTATTTGCAAACATGAGAATTTACAAGAGTGCGTTTCGAAGATTCATAACGCTACTCACAATGTAATGTTTTCCATAAAAACAATTTTTACTCTCATCTGAACAATTCCAATTTTGAGGGTTACATCAATTGGTCAAAACAACGTTGACGTAGTTTATTTTATTGATTGAATTGAGATTTACATGGTAGAACTTCATTATAATAGGATAAAATATCAAAGTATTTAGTTTTACAAATTTGTGTAAGTTAGTTGATAGCTATTTCGGCTTAACGCCATCTAACTAACTAACTAAATAACGAAAATAGTTCTGACGATGACGTTAACCCAAAATAGTTATCAATTAATGAAATCTTTACTAATACTACTTTGATAATACTACTTTACTAATGTTGTCCTATTCAAATTTGAATTATTCAGATTTTGTACATTTCCATGTATTTTTCACTAAAGATTCGGGTTTACCCTTTCGGCATTCAAATACATGGGAATGTACAAAATCTCAACAATTCAAATTTTATATTGAAATTCCATCAAGCACCCTCAGTCGATGTCTTAAATTATAATTTTATCCTATTGTTTTATATTCGTTCATTTTAAAGTTCTCTTGAAAATAAAAATTGCACGTCTCCTATGCACTATAATTTTTTAGTCGCATTTAATTTTCATTGTCTATACTGGTTACACATAAGGAAATCGTTATAATATTAACTATTTTATACTGACTAATTTTAATGTCTCGTATGACGCCACTGTTGTTTTCATTTTCGATTTCTTAATTTCCCCGATAATTTCGTGGGCCGACGCCACTGGATCGACGCCGGCGACTGGATAAGGAATAATTCTGCTTGTTTTTCTCTCTTTTACTGTCGTCGCCTCCCGTTCTGCTCCCACCCATCGAGATCAAGGCGTCCAGACTCGTCGCGTCCCTCTCTGATTCGATTACAACCGCTCTGGTAAAAGTGATTCATTATTGGAGTGTTTTCTCAGTTATTAGGCGACGTCCGCAAGGACAGAGGATGAGACTTAATTTGGTTGCGAGACCTCAGTGGTACACTGGAGTCTGTGACAGTAGCGTGCATAATTACACACACTTAAGTATTTCGATTGAATGAAAATTTGTCGACCAATATCTTGGCGACATTATTAAAAAAAAACTCGGCGACAAATACTGGGCGAAATTTTTTTCTTAGACAAAGATGACTCCAGTTAAAGTGATTCATTGAGTATCAGACAATGGTTCTTCTGACGAATTTGTGCCTTAGTATTACAATGACAGGAGTCTATGATAGTAGCGTGCATAATTACTTATAATTTAGTAATTCGATTGAATAAAACTGGGCGAGAGAAAATTGGTCGATTAAAATCTTGGCGACACTTTTTTCTTCGAAAAAGACGACTTCAGTTAAAGTGATTAATTGAGTATCATGGGTGATGGCTCCAAATCAGTGGACGAACGAACCAATTCATTAATGGTGACGGTGGTTTCGTTGCCAAACTCTTTGAACTTGGCCGGTTAGTGGATAGGCCAACATGCAAATGTGGGATGAACTGTGCAAGTCAGTCCAATCTTTCATTGGACCGAACAGCCACGGTGATTTTGTAACGAAGAAGGCAAATTACCAGGTCTTTAAAAAATTTCGCCGTCGTACGGAGAGAGAGTAGACCTAAACTCATAGAAGCTTTTAATTTATCTGGAAGGATTGATTTTCTGCACATTTAAATGCACGTCACCAAGTCTTAGGGAATTTGGATTATTGAGATTTTGTACACTTCCATGTATTTTGTCACTAACGACCCGGGTTTCGCCTTTCGGCATCTTCAGGCATTCGAGCACACGAATGCCTGAAGATGCCGAAAGGCGAAACCCTGGTCGTTAGTGACAAAATACATGGAAGTGTACAAAATCTCAATAATCCAAATTTGATATTGAAATTCCATCAAGCACCCTCAGTCGATGTCTTAAATTATAAAAGTCTTAGGGAGTTGCTCCAAAGACACTCCCAGTTAAGGGAAGAAAATTGTAGATATGCTTAACGATTTGTTACGCCACTGTATACTGCCGTATAAAATTAACGGATAGGAAAGCAGTGGTGGGTGGGGGAGGGCAAGGTAGTTTCAGAAGATTGTACTTCTGATGAATCTGTGCCTCGGTAAAACAATATAGTCTCTTGACAGTAGCATGTATATTTTATATAATAAATACATGGCGACAAATATTTCGTCGACAGAAAATTGGTAGACATTGATATACAACCAGTCCTCGTAAAACTGTTGAGATGCTCTTACGATAATTATATGCGATTTGTTAAAGTGGTCTGGTTATGTCAGTCACTCCAATATCTGTCCACGAATCCACGCTATTCAGTGCAAATTCAATTTCATATTTTGGCTGGGGTATTCGAACCGAGGATCTACGGAGTAATATTGGGCTACGGCAATCGCCGTGAGATTAAAATAAATGGATGTCGCATTGGCACCCCACTGTTTTTTTCGCCAGGGGGCGTTAATTGTGTTTACTAAAACACCTACACCGAAAATTGCGCGTCGCGGTCGGAAACGTTAGGTTAATTCTTTTTTCCGTCACCGCGCGGCGCTAATTAAAAAGTTTTTTCTTTGCAAAGAGAGTTGCGGACGTTAAGGGAGATTAAATGCGGTGGGAAGTGTTCCGGGAATAATGAAAATTAGAAGAATTGTCGTTTTGTTTTCAGAAGACAGGCAATTAAGACTTATGGAGCATCAAATGAGTTTTTTATTCTGTCATATAAAATAATAACATTATAAAATTTAACTACCATGTTCTCGATTTCGCATAGTAGTCAACCTTCATACCCACAAAGAAATTTACAGTTGTTTTGATCTAAGATTACCATGAGTGTCTCAGGTGCAATTAATTAATCTCGTTATCATATTGAGTATATATTGACGATGTTTTGGTCAATTGATATAACCCTCAAAATTGAAATTGTTCAAGAGAGAATGAAAACTGTTTTCATCGAAAACATTATATGTTAAGTTGCTTTATGAATATTTGAAATCTATTCCTGTAAATTATCATGTTTGCAGATACGGGATTGTCGATATAATAGTAGCTTACATCAAGTGGCCGGGTCAGAATTTTTAAACGTAAAATTAATGTTAAATTATGTTTCTCTTCCAAAAAGTGGTAAATTTATTTTTCTAATTTACATAATTTGGCCGAGACCTGCTCTGACGTCTTTAAAATGAGATCCAATCATTAACTCATTTTCGTATTTTTTGAGGGTTACATCAATTGGTAAAAACACAGTTGAATTACAATCATAATAGCGCACAACAGAGATAAACAGACGTTTCCCAAACAATGTGAAGAGTGATGTTTCAGTTGTTTGTGTTGGGAGTGTCTCGGGAGCTGCTGACCAAGACTCGGCAGTTTGCTCTTTTGAGTACTGATTATGGCTAGCTTAAGACATGCAGTAACGTTATCTGTATAGATTCGTTCGCTCACCGTATGACGCATTAAATTTGAAAATTTAAAAGGAAGTATGCGTAAAAATTTTTGTTATCCTCTTATTAAATTTAATGAATAAAACACCATTTAAAATACAAAGACTAAAATGAATACTGACCTAAGATTGAACATCAATACAAATCTGTAACAAAATACGTAAACAGTTCAAAGAACAATCGAATACCTGGCAATAAAAAAACACAAGTTCAGTTAGTTGCTGGGGTGTACCCTCCCGGCGCATTGTTGACAAAACAAAGGTGCACGTCTGGAGGCGGAGTATCGGGGTTCACATCTCTACGGTGCGATTAATTGGCGTTTGATGGGAGGAAGTGCGAATAGACCGTGATCGGCGTACAGAGTGCCAAGGTGTGGGGTGGAGAGGGCAAAGAGTGACCAGTCGAGAGGAACGGAGGGCGATTTGGGAAGCGTGAACTGGAAATGGACAATTGGTGGAGGTTAATGTTGTGTAGAGGAATATTTGGGAGAATTTTTGATTTATTCGGTGATATTATATTAATAAAGGATTTTCTTAAGAAGTTTTCACAGGTAAGACAATAATTGTAGGGTATAGTATCATAACTCATAATCTGCAAAAAATGAGGCTATGAATGCAGAATTGTTCACGCTTACCGTTTTACTTTATAAAATATGTTTCTAAAGTGAATATGAAATCTTTTATGCTCTGTAATTTTCTAAGCTAATAATCTCCATTCCAGTCAATGAGAGTGCAGTAATATACTGTCATGGCCACCAGTGTTTGTTTATATATCATGATTCCAAAGTTTTATGTGTATTAGACTATGCATTTAAACTGTAACAAGAAAACGGTTTTTTTTTGATTTGCCAAAAAACAAGCATTGACGGAGATTCTGAGTTATGATACTAGAGGCCTCAATTATCACTTTATTTTTTATATTTGCTATATCCCTTTTTATTGACCTTCCCAGGATGCGAACTCAGACGCATCTGATCGCTAGAGTAAAAATCGACATGTGGAGTTTATAGAATCCTAATAAAAAATTTCTATTAAACTTGTTTATTACAAGAAATATTTATAAATCAGTCGCTCAATTTGTCTCTTTGGAGAGAGAAAAAGAAATAAGAATGAACTTTCAAAATTTCTTTAAGTCAGTTGGTGGCTAGAGTAGATGCGAAACAGTAAATTTGTCTATTCCTTTGTATTCAATAATTAAACTTTTCATTTCGGAATTCAAACCTATAACCCCGCAACGCAAGCGAGTGTCCGAACCGCCAATTGTGTTGAATATCCGTCTACAGGAAAGACAAGATTTTCTATACAACAAAAAATATTACCTCTCCTTGTTGTTTAATCACCGATTTTTTCATGTCCCCTTATTTTGTAAGATATTTTTATTAAATACAAAGTGATCCGTGGTCCAAATTCCATTCACAAATTGCAAAAAAATAATTATGTTCATAAAACTATACAATTAATAGTGCTGAAGTTTGCAATAAAATGCACGGATGGGCATTGCACAATTTACGTGCAAATTGCACACATTCATCTATATATATACATATTATCTAATGCTAGCTAGCATAAGGCTCGATAAACAAGAAAGAAAGATCTGGATTGCAATTATTTCCCCATAGCATTTTTTATCGTTAAGACTCGAAGTACGTTTGTTTGTAATGAAAGTTTGCGAAAGATGAACGATGCCAAAATAATTAAATTAAGCAATTTATTATATCACACAGTTTTCGGCACAAATTTCATATACATATAGCAATTACTTCATGGTAAAAGTAAACGTTACAAGTAACGTAATTTATTCAGTATTTTATATGGATTCGGCGGTAACTGTGTGGAAATTATTTTTAATATAAAATTAAAAGCCCTAACGTAACCAAGCTTGTGGGGTAACTATGTCACAAATTTTAATTTTAATTAATTTATTTACAGGGTATAATTAAAATACGATCTTATTAAAATGACAAAAGACGTTACGTTGAAAAACCTTGTTTTGAGATAATCAACGTTTAAATGAAATTTAAGTCTCTATATTTACATACCTTAACCATTATTTTTTAATCTAACAACTTTATGATATTGGTTAAGCATTTAAAAACTCAATTCCATTATTAGTAATTCTTTTTCATCGAATGTTAATTATAGTTTTTTTCCACTCATACGAAATTGACTTAATTCATATTGATTTCTTCAAAGTACGTAAAAAATAAATTTTATATGGTTGAGCTTCTTATTTTAGAAGATAGACCGACCTATAATCTATCGCACTGCATTCATATCTCAAAACAGCTGATTTTCAACTTATCGCTTTCTGTCACTAAGCCGACGATACATTATATATATTATATATGTACAAAAATTCGGCCAACGAATCTTCATAATAAATTAGTGAAGAAAAAGAGATAAGACCAGGCGACATACTTATAAATATATATTTAAATATTAAGATTGCTATATTACTACAATGTTTTGGAATTGAAAGTATTTAGTTGTATAAGAATTATAAAATATTGACAACATAATTAGTTCCGACAATGGCTTCTAATATGCCAAAATCGTCATCAAATATATTTTTAAATTATTGTGGAAGCATAATATATCCTTTATATTTTATAATTGTTTTATCACAGGGAAAAGCTCTCCTGTTCTTTCTATTTTCATAACGATGGACCACACATCCCACCCTTATTTTCCTCCCCATTCTTAAAACCCAACTATCGTATAGCAGAGCTTACACTACGCTAAAGAAAGAGTTACACGTTGTCGGAAATAAATGATACACATGATCATTGTAGTGAACGTTCTAATAATATTTAATTTTAGTTTTCTATTATTTATATTTTTTTTTTCTTCTGCGCTTAGTTGTTATGCTGTAGTATTAGAAACGGAAAAAACATTTGTGTGACCACAAATCATTTGCATTTTTTAATTGTACATATTTATCTATACCGACAACATAAATACGTTATATATTGGGAAGAATGTATTTCAAAATTGGTTGAAAATCTGGTCTTTTGTGCCGAGTGGTCAACGTTCACCGAGTCACAGTCTCATAATCTGATCATACACTTATTTTTATTGATTTTAATTAATTAATTGATTTGTAGATTTGTATTCAGAGCATGAAAATATGTGATGATGGAATTTATTACCGCCCGCCTACCCACATTCTATCTGATTTTTTAAATTATAAATAGATAAACCGACTGTATAATTACTTTTCTTTTCCTAACTCTCTTAGAAGAGACAGGTTGAGTGACTTACAAGCAGAACTAGGAAGAGCGAATTTCGTTGAGATGCTTAATTTGGTGCGAAGTTTCAATATCACGTCATTGCCAGAATCATATTTTAGTTTTTGTTAAAAATATTTGCCTTACCTGTATACGCCTTACATTATACAAATAATGCAATACGTTCACTAATACTGCAACAGATGTGAATGCATCTTATTGGAATAGTCGCATCCAGTTGGGAGTGCATCGAATCGGAATGGCAAATCAAACTAATAAAAAGATGCAGCGACAATAGGCATTACATTAGATTCATTCTGCATCATATGCTGTTGCAGAAGGATCGTGCAGCGAAATGAGCTTATGATATTGTGTATATATATAGTTTTAGTTGAGTCGGAATTATTATGCAATTATTTCTGAAACACATATGAATAAGTACATATATAAATATAACATTGCATATGATATTTTCAGGATTGTTATATAATTCTTTCAGATTTGAGCTCTAACCTCGTTGAGCATCCATATCACTACAACTTTCGAAGTAGAGTTTGAAATGTAATGATTTATATTATCAGATCATTTTTTGTGTAAACAATAATCAATAGAGAATGCAGTTATATATCAGAATTCTTTTATTCTTTTATAGAATCTATTTTTTTTTGTTCGTTATTGATACCTGAGAAATTTTGGATATGGATCGTTACTTCTCGTAGAGTGACAATGGTAATTTTGGGAAGAGTTTTATCATTTTGCAAAGTTATTGCTTTGGATATTTACATAAATGTTTGGCGTGGAAATGAGTGAGTCTAGACGGATATATTTTTTTGAATACCTTGTTTATAACTCTCTTGGTGGACTTAATTGTTTTATTTTGTGTAATTTGGTAGTACAGTAAGGTAAATAATTTAAAAAATATATCTAAGTAGGTATCGTATACCGTAAATGTTTGGTAAGATATCGGGTTCAAGAACTTACACGAGAACCTGTTACATACTTCATAAAACTTAAGTACTGTAAAATGTACGTAATTATAAATTTTAATTGACGTCGAATACTTCGATACAATTTAACACAAATAATAAATAACGTAATAAGGATTCCATTTAAAAAGTATATTTAAAACATAATAGAACACTTAAATGCATGTTCATTTAAAAAGTTTCTTAATTATCAATGTGTACTCGCTTCACTAACCACTTTTAAGGTGCTAACTGTCAATTCTTGGTGGAAAGGTATTATATTTTAAAAAGTAAAACACAATTTGTTTGTACTACTACTACATGAATATAGTGATCAGGCCCGGCTTCGCTTATCACGAGCATTATCGATTATGTATGTGTTTAAAATATATACTGAAAGCTTCTTTTCTATCAAAGATTCTATAAAATGAATCGGTACACTTACTTCTATTTTTAATTCATGCTTCAAAAGCTTCAAGTTCAAGCGATATTTTTACCGTGGGGTAACGTTTTACATCGAGGGTAAGCAAGCAAGAGCCTACCACCCCCGCTCCGAGTATACTTATAAAAAATATCTGATCGATTTTTTGTGTTTTTGAGAGGGTGAGCTTTTTTAGGCGGGCTGTGAGGACTGCCGGAAAGCTGCGCTTGGGACTGATAACGAACCCTAAATCAGATGTTTACAGGCTTTGAAAATATTGACTTAACAATCTTATGCAAATATTTAATATGAATAAAAAGTAATTTGCTCAGCTAGAAAACTTATAAATGATTGGGTCTGCATATATCAATCTCTAAGTAAAATAAAACTTTTAAATTACAACAAACTTCTAATTTAAAAAACAACTGTATCACCGATTGCGATATATGTGTTAGTGGTACAAATAATAGTAAATAAAACTTATTCTTCAATTACAGAGATTCATGCATACTCTATGCATAGATCAGTTTTCTAAATGTTGGATTTTATACCGTGAGTTTTTTTATTTTAATGCTTTATCACTTGCATTGTATTTAATGAGCTAATTCTTGATGGAAAAAACATTGAATTTAACAAAAGATTTCAGAATGTTGTACAATGATCAGTACTAGTTTTGCAAAGTAAGTTCAGTGAGAAAATTAGTAATAAAACTAATCCCTAAACGTATCTCACGATAATTGGTAAGTATTGAGATCATTTAGTAGGATTAGTTAATCGTGACATTTTCTATGATAAGCGATTATGATTTATCTCTTTAATAATAATTTAAAAAAAATACTTTAGCATAAACACTAATATGGCAAATTTCTGAAATATTGTTTATATTTTAAATCTGAAAATTGTAAAATTAAAACATGAAATTGATTAAGTAATAATTTCTGAACGTCTGTGGCAATGAAGGACTTATAGAGAAATGATTTTAGCTTTTATTCAGAATTTGATTTTAAGTAGTAGATAATAGCATTTATTATTTTCAGTATGTATACATATTCAATACCTTGTTCTATTCACTTTTAAGGTGTTATTGGAATTGTCAATTCTTGGTGGAAAGACATTATATTTTAAAAAATAAAACACTTATAAATATGTGGCAGTAGTACAAATGAATTGTGTTTTATTTTTTAAAACCTTGTTCTATATTAAATGAAATATAAAAAATGTAAATATTCGTTTTTCGCTATGTAGTTATTACTATTTTTCATCCCCTATTTACATTCTTTTAAAGTCTCTCTTTACCGTCAGGAACGACAGACATAAGGGAGTGTATGAGACTAAACTCCCTGCTGCAGTAAGGAGTAGATATACCCTCGTTAGATGATTGCTGCTCCTATCATAATAAACAGAATGGCCATAAATAGATTGCATCTTTTAAAAATATTATTTTGTATCATCGTATCATTCTTTCTCAATAATTTTACGATGATACTTACGGGACATATATTTTTTATACTGATAAACAATTTACTTTTAATTGCATTTCTTTGTATAACATTGCACATAGCTTTGTTCAAAATACTTATAAATATTATTTGACTGAAAAATTACCATAATACAATAAGATAAATTTATTAATTTAAAAATAATCGTTACTAACTTACAACCAATCCACCAAAATAATGACATTCCTAGTATTTACGAAAGATTTAAGTTATTTTAAGTTGGTTAAATTTAATTGGTGTCAATTATACATATGGTAGACTATATTTTGTAACTTGTGGGATGCCCGTCATAGATGACGATATTGAAATTGAAATACTAAATGTCTAAAGTAGTTAGTTAAAAATAAATTTGTGTGTTTAATCCAATTGCTTAAAGAATTTCATGGCAAAAACATTTTTGGAAACACTTTTTTTTATGAAATAGGTGTATATGTTCCTTACAAATGCATTTTCGTAAATTGGAATAAATCTTTTATTGGAATCATTTTGTTGACTGATTGTTATTATTATTATTTTTGTTTGTTTGCCTCTGAATTTGCGTCACGTCGGAACTGTATGTATTGTTGGGTGTGTGTGTGTGTCTATTTCATAACATACCTACATGTGATATTAATAAAACACCTACAGACCAGTCTGGGATATTATAGATATGCTATAATACAAATATTTCTTTAAGACATCTCTAAAAGGATAATTTTACTATGTAAAAAAATAGTGAAATCTAGGTATTAGTAACTTTTAATTGGTATTAATAACAATGTCAAATCGTTTCAGCTTATTGCTATCGAGAGTAATAAAAACGTGTTTAACTTTAAATATGAATTGACAGAATTCTTTATAACAATACGTCATTGGAGTTAAAATGAAATACGTGGGTGTCTTTTATTTCTGGTGCATCCTATAATTTCGCATTTTTTTTATCTACGCACAAGCATGCGTTCTGAATTTATAATGCCGTATCGATTTTTTGGCGCGTAAAATGGAATTGAAAGTTGGGGTGATTTGACTTTGAGCTTATCTCAGTGCTTTTTTCCCTTCTGAAGCTTTCCTTCAAGAAAAAAATAAATGAACAGGTACGCATATATGCGCCATGCGGTATGAAGTAAGATATATCAAACGCATTTAATATATTCACTATTAAATGATAAATATCTTGCACATAGGCCGGGTAGTAAATGATGTTCTTCTAACTTGGCAGTAAGGTTAAGAGTTTAAATCCCTGAATGGGAACATTCACACATTATGGATTTTTGGCTAAATAAATGAATTTATGTGCTTCTGGAGCGATCAACTTACTGATAGTCTTTTCCTAATTTCGTCCTTTTATCCTTACAACTGACTTACATCTCGGTTATCTTCATTAAAAAACTTATGTTATCATGATTCATTAGGAGTATAAAATATGGAAGTGTGGACATTGTTTTCAAAAATGATATGTGATAATTTCTTAAATACATAGCACTTCTGATGATTTGAAGCATTTTGTTAAGGATTTAAGCAGTTATGGTATTGTGCGATTACCGTTTATGAGTAAATCATGGATGAAAAGATTCAAATAAGACAAGCTTGAAAAATTGCTGAAAACCATGATGAAATAAATGGGACAAACTTACAACAATTTGCAAAAATATTCCACAACTTTATAATATGATTTCATATCATTTTGACGAAAACGAGTATGCATTAAAAATACGTTTTAGAATGTTATTATAAAAAGTGCTTATTTAGCGTAAATGGTTTTAAAAATAAATATATTATATCGACGGCTTAACGTCAAATAACACTATCTAATAAAATGTAATTTAAAAGGAGAGAAAAAAATGTTTTTAAGTTTTTTGTAACTCAAGAAAGCAGGTGTTATATTTTATAATTTATTGTGTATTGTAAAAATTAAACTTATTAGTTTATATAATCTTTTTTTATTATATAAGGGAAATTTTATGTAGTTAACGTTTAATTTTACTGATGATTTAGGAAGAAAAGATTAATACAACGTTGTTTGACTATATAATGATCTTTCTAGATAATGCTGTTTGATTTTGAGCCGAAAGATATTGAGAAGTCCTTTATCTAGCATTTTTTTAAATTGACTAATAATGATTCTAATGACGATGATGCACGCAAAATACGTACTCAAAACTCACATTGTTAAAAAATCCAATCTGATATTCAATAATAAAGTCGATTTGAATCGAAAATTGCCCCTTCTAATTGGCAAAATAAAACAAAAATTTTATTACCTATAATTACAGGTATCGCTGGCTTTGTATTAAAAAGGTGGCGGAATGAGAGCATTACGAATTCGAAACAACTTAATTTTTTCCGCGTAGTTTATAATTAAGACAAATATGTATCACAATAATTGAAATGAATTTTATTAATGTTACGCAAAAATGGAATTATTTCGATTGTGTTCGTTCCAGGGCAATTATTATTCATCGATAATTTTACTGACGCCTAAATGGAAGTCAGATATTTGTGTTAAAATGTAATTGTGACGTTATAATATTTTTAGTAATAATGAAGTGCTATTTTTAAAGCCATGTCACTTTACTTTTGTAAATCATATCAATACAATGGAGTATCTTTGAAATAAGCGATTTTATCGAGGATTTGTAAGTCGATCGCAAGTTGAAAGATATGTTCAAAGCAACCTTAAACTACAAGCCTCGTAGTCAAGTAGCCATATGAGTACTAGTCTCTACAAATAAATTGTATGCTGGTTGGACGTAGATCGACTCTCAACTCCGTTTTTTGTCGAATATAACATTCATTTTAAAATATTTCTTGTCAGTTTATTTTGTGATTCTTTAGTATTATCATTACATATTTCACGATTCATCGAAAACCACCATATATGCGCGTTAAGCAATATTTAAATCGTCGCAATAAATTATATCGTACAGTCGTCATCATAAATTTTTTTAATGGTACGAAATGCGATGTGTGACAGGGTAGATTTGAATTGTTGATTAATTACAATTATTTGATTACGACTAGGCTTCATAATATTATAATATTGTTTCAAAGAAAGTAAACATCGTCACTCTGTTGACATTTAACATATAATATTCAACTATTTTACGTTATTTAAATATGCTAGAATTAATTGCGATTAACCAAACGTAGTTGTGTTAATAATAAGGTATAAGACCGAGAGATGACAAAGCAAGTGTATTTCATAATGGATCAAATGTCTTAATTAATATAATAAGACAAAATTAGGAAAGGTTGTGTTACAAAAAAATGTTTTCAATTTTTAACAACCATGTTAATGTTTCAGTAGTTGACTATGTCTAATCAGGTGGTTTAATGACAACCATTTCATCAGAGTTTCCTCGGAGCTTCCTGTAAAGATCACTCTTGGTTGAATCAAGTAGCATTTGCTTACATTCACTGAAATCATTTACAATTTTCTTAAGAAATTCAAAATAAAATACTTACTACATAAGGTGTCGTTTTCAAATGGCCGCTATGACACCCCAATGTCATATGCGGTGATGTGTTTGTTCCTCAATCCGACAAAATATGATTTCACTTATCTGAGCTCTAAAATTTACAGCAATCCCACATCTACGTTTCTTATTTTTGGTACTTTTATTGAAAAAAGATCAACTACTGGCACATGGTCAGCTACCAGTACATTTACCTTATTATAAAAATTGTACTTTTGAGAAGAAATATAATTAAATGAATATTAAACAACTAAAATAAATAACAATACTTGGAATAGCTAACTTTGATACAATTTAATGTGATCATAAGTGTTTTGCTATTCTATTCTTTTTTAATATTCGCACCAGATAACTGACAAAAATGAATATTTATGACTAACAAAAAACACAATAAAGATGTAACTGGGTGACAATGGCTGTAACTTGAATAAGCCCCGATTTTTTTATTGACAATATTTCTCGATAAAAAAGAATTCAACGATTATTGCGAGTCAAAAAAATCCTTTTCAAGTCATGCGACACTGGATTGATTTAATAAATTATGTATTGAGATCATGGAAAAAGTAAATTATTACACTGCGTTTAAAAAAATATTCACCATTGTGATTTTTTTTATTTTATTTAAACTGAGAATTATTTTTATTCTTAATACGTAACAGTGTAAAAAATAATGCTGTATTTAATTGCATATTCCACCTAAGAGTAGTTATATCTGCACTATAATGGATAATTACATCGACGGTGTTTTGACCAATTGATGTAATCCTCAAAATTGAAATTATTATTAGCAGTGAGTAAAAACTATGTTTATAGAAAACATTATATGGTAAGTTGCGTTATGAATATTTGAAATGCACTCTTGTAAATTCTCATGTTTGCAGATACGGGACTATACGTAGGCAGTTTCGATATAATAGTGGCTTACATCCAACGTAAAATGATGTTTCCCTCCCAAAAAGTGGTCAATTAGCCGAGACCTACTCTCTCGTCTTTAAAATTAGATCTGATCATTAACTATTTTTCGTATTTTTTGAGAGTTACATCAATTGGCCAAAACATCATTGACATGTTGAACCAAAACTATCGCCAGTTTTTATTGGATCATGTGGAATATACATATTATTACGTGATTCACGTGCAAACCGAGCACTTCAAGTCGATAACCCTGTCCGATTCGTTCATTTGAATTCTACTACTGTATACCGAAAAAAATGACTCGAAAAATGCGGTTAAAGCCTAATTAATTTATCCGCGAGTCATTCGTGTTTTCATTCTGGATGCTGTTGATAATGCAGTGTTAAAGCGAAAAAGCATTTGATTTTGCGACGACTTTAATATTTCCTTATAGGTAAAGAAGTGACTCAAGTTCGCTATAAAGATTTAACTATTTTGATTCGTACGCCCGCAAAAAACATACGTCTAATGTGGAGTTATCAAGAAAAATCACCAATTTTACAAAGATTTGTTTTTAGTCATTCGCTTATTTTGTTTATTAAGTGGTAGGACAACCAGCCAGTAAAAAGATGAATGAATAGTTTAAAAGAAATACATCTCGCTGTCCACTGCTAGACAATTGGTTCCGTGTGAATATTATTTCATAATCAGATACCATTAAATTATAAATAATTTGTATAGACTACATTTAGTAACATTTATCCGGGCCGCATTTTTTAAAGAAATATTTTTTTATTGGTATAATGGTTTTATGTGGGTATATTGTAATTGCTATTGAATCATGAATTATTATTTGATTTAATGGTGTTTATTGATAAAAGTTATTCTAATGTATCACTGGAATAGGCGATAATTATTTTTGTATGGATAGTTGACTTACAATAGGGGAAAATAATGCAAACCCAATTCAAATTCGGTGTACATACTTTGTTTAATATATTCATGGAATAGTTTATTTGATTTATTTTAAGTAGACGATTTTTTGTGATCAAGTGGTATCGCACTAACACAGGCTTAAGCTTTTTCAACATGAAGGTCGCATCGAAATTTTATATGTAAGAATGGGTCGCACAATTAAATAGGATAAATCAAGTCTTTACTAACTTTTAAAATTACTGCGATGATGAAATGCTATCGTGTTAAGGTAGCACTTTTTTGACATGAGGGCCGCAATAAAAATTTGCGTATGAAAGTTTTTCATAAATATTGGTGATTTTGTATTATTCCATCAACATCTTGTAAAATATTGTCATATTTTCAATTGATTGAGAGCCGCAATCAAAATTTATGTATAGAAATGGGTCAGAATTTTTATAAATAAAGGTGATACTGTATTATTCAATTAAGATCTTGTATAATAAAAAAATGCAAAATTTTGTCACAATTTTAATGGAGTGACAGCCGCAATCAAAAATTATGTATTAGAATGGGTCACACAAAAATTACGGTATTTTTATAAACAAATTCTCATTGATAATAAAGAGTGATATCCAGAATTATTTGATCACCGTTTTGTACGGTGAACAAAATAATAAAGTTTGTACCATTTATAGCATAAAAATTGAATTGCAACATGAAAGTCATGTGACAGTTAAACTTACTTGTACCCTTTTTTATTATAAGTAGCTCTTTAGTTACAATAATGTTCTAAACTTGTAAACGATTTCATGTCGTAGTAAAAACGAAATTTTATTCATCCATATAAATCGCTTTGTTCTCGATTGACCATAGATACGAAGATATGAATCGAAGACGGTAATAAAAAATGGATATTATGAAAACTTATAAAAGAAATTGAATTGCTTGTAAACATGCTAAAGCCAAAAAAACTGGCAGTTTGTATAGAAAAAAATAATGACATGAAGAATAGACAATTGTAAGCCATGAATACTAAAAGGATGTTTTAAAAATTGTGTTTATAGTGCAGCGGGAATGAAAAATGAATATTTTTTAAATATCTATAGAGAGAGCCAAAAAGTATTCAGCTCTCTTCAATAATTCAATTGGTGATAACTGACGATTGTTGTTTTAAGGATAGTATTAAATGAAGGCTTTTATAATTTTTCTAAGGAAATATTCATTTAAAAAAAGGTTTCATTTGAGTAAAACCTTTTCAACTGACGAAACATAAAAATAGAACTGATTTATTTTTTATGTACTATTTTTTAACAGCTGAAAATGGTCGTAATAAGCAAAACCGCTCCAGATAATTTATTTAAATTGTGAAATCAGTACAAATAAATGTGCTTATTGATTGATTTGACATTAATGTGGCAGAAGTCCATCATATTAGATTAACATATCAAAGTATATCGTTCTACAAAATATTATAAGTTATTTGATAGCTATTTTGGTTTCACACCATCGTCAGGGCTATCTGTGTTTATCTTTATAAAAATAATTTACATCAAGGATTGACAGTTACATCTTAAAAGTGATCAAGCAAAAAGTACTTGGCGATTGAAAGTTTATGTCAGAATATACAAGATCCACTGTTTATTTTTACTGATAGATTGAGAGTTATTGTTCCTGTTAAATTTTACAAGACAATCTGCAAGTTTTTATGGTTAGTAGGTCTATTATATAACATTACATAATATAAATATTTTACTTGAACAATCTCTAATTCATTGTTTTTCACTGAGTTTTTTTGCTATAAATATATGGCTGATAATTCAACGGCCAAATTGAATGCAAATCAACAATCATTTGTTCAACTCTAATTGAAATTTGATCGCTGTACATAATTAGAGTATAAACCCATTTTGTTTTAAATACAGGCAATAATCTGCCTGGCACTGGATGATATAACATTGTTGGAATCGTCGCTCATCAATGGCTTATATTTTGTTTTATTTGCTTTTCTAAATTACTATTTTTCTGATGTAGGAAATAATAATAGTCTAGTGACAACAGTATTATCCTACTGCGCAAATGCGTCTGAGTTTAAGTCTCGACGAGGTCAATATCAAATTAAGTTTTGAAATCTTGGACGTGGGAATTGGTGATGTAATTTTTCTTCGATTTACTTTGAAAAAAATCGTTGATTTTATCTCATATGACTTAAAAGTATTTGTCACATTGCCAATTATTAGATGTAATTTTCAACTATATTAAATGAGTCACTAAGCACGCTCCCGAAGGTTTTTAGAGTTTTGAGATAATCACGAAAAACTTTTATGGGCAGTATGATAGTTTTAAGTATAATTGAAGTTATTTTGTGTCTTCCAGTATATAAGGAAAGGAAAAATATTCTTTTACAATGCTGTTTTTTCAAAGCACGTCAACCGTGTAAAAAGAGGATCGTGATCGTGTAAAAAACGACATTTTTAAGTTTGTAAAATTTTTAATTTCGAACACGGGATGTAATAGGAATAAATTTTAGACATGCAACTGAAAAATATCTATCGATGGAGCACGTCCAAAAAGTAAAAAATTATTTTATTTTAAAATCGCCAGGAGCGTGTTAAGCGACTCAGCGTTTCAAATAATTGTTTCCTTAAATAATATTTTGCAATTTAATAAATATTGTTCCCTAACTGTTTTATTTTTGTTAATGTTAACAGATATAAGATATTTGATGGCTCTTGATTTGAAAAAACGTGACTATTTTTTATTGAACGGGTACAGTATTATTGTATGATTATTATTCTCATTTGGTATAATATTATATATGCTTCAGTCGAACAAAATGTATTCAATTATTAAGCGCCGAGTTCAAATCCCGCCTGTTTCACCTTTGATTGAATCGAAATCGGTACAGGTAAATTAGAAATCCGAAACTGCGACACTTTTGGATATCCAACTCAAGCTACGGACAAAAAAATGTCCTTTGTTATTGGATCGAAAAATAAATGTGTTTTTTTTATCAATACTTATTTATCATTATTATTTTGTGCCCTTCGTCAAACTGCCGAGGGGCACCCTTTAGATTATTGGTAAAAAATGTCAACCCCCTATCCGTTTTTTTTTACTTTTAATACAATGTGTTGGATTGAACAGTTTTTAACTCATTCGAGATTAGTAGTTTCACGGGAATTAATAATCAGCCTAGGTTGAACATTTTAAACGAAATAAGACGGTCATAATTCATTTAATACAATTAAGTTTTCTTACATATTTACGTAAATCACAATTTGTAATACAAACTCATTTGATTTAAAAATATATGCAATCTTGGCTGGTTTTTCTCAGCAATTGAGATTAATTTATAAATAATCAGAAGTTGCATAAAACAATTGGTATATGATTCTGAAATGAATTTACAGATTATTGAAAAATCATCGTTTTTCTGGAAGAAGACACTAACTAAAAAATACTGTTTTTTTAGTAATTGGACTTTGAAGTTTTTCAAATTTTTGAAATGTTATACTTCTTTCATTTAGTTTGTTTGTAAAAAACTGTTTTTAAGTAAAAGTCTAAAATGCATAAAAATAAGTGAGTCCTTCCATACGGTAGAGTTTGAAATAAGAAACATTTTGTTATAACTAACTAAACATGTCCCAGACTTTCCGCATTGAGTTAAAAGCTGGGACTCACGGTTGTACTCGGTCAGAACTAAGTGCCACTTATTCAACGCATGCATCCTGACAGTGTTGCTTTACGGTTGCGAGTCATGGCACCTCACCAAGGCACAGGGTAACCGTATACTGTGCTTTGAAAACAGATGTTTGCGGCGAATACTAGGGGTACGGTGGTTTGATTTTGTCAGGAACTCGGAGGTAAGAGAGCGGACGGACCAGCCTCTTATTACGTCCAAAATAAAAAAGCGACGATGGACCTGGCTTGGACACGTGCTGCGGATGCCCCAGGGGAGCCTGAATCCTGCCTGTCTCTTCTACCAACCAGGTGGATTCCGTCGCCCTGGAAGGCCGCTGACGACCATCCATAGGATGTATTCGGCGGAGCTACGGGACGCTGGGATGACCTGGGAGGAGGTGAGGAGGCTGGCGGGAGACAGAGTAGCTTGGAGGAACCGCGTGATGGCCATATGCTCCGAATAGGGAGCGGATATGGTTAAAAAAAAAAAAAAAACATGTCATTTTTTTCGATTTAGTATTGAACACTCAAAATCTTTAGAAAGTCTCCATAGTTTTTAGTTTATTTTTAAAAATCTTCGTTATTCCACTAGTTGTGTAACTATGTGTGCTATATATTTCACTTTCACAAGATGCATCTAATGAAACGTAAGATGAATCCAATATTTCGATAGTTTTTATTTAAAGAATTTAAAATAAGCAAAACTAACTGATCTGACGTTCATTATAAACGTTCCCGAAGGTGTTGAGGCCCATTTAGACCCCAGGATGGATATAATTGTGTGATTATTACTGCGATGGCACAGATTCTTTAATAAGCGCAAGAAATGTTTCACGGGGCGTTCCTTACCCCATCGATTGATCGGAAGGGTTAAATGAATGCCTCACAATGCGCATCCGGTTCGAAGTCCCCGGAAATACGCCGCAAATAATTTCAATGGCCTTAATTATTGATCTTAAATTTGTTTTCGATCATATAACGCAAGTTGTTTCACATTAATATCGATTTACATATTGTGAACAGTAAGGCAAGACATTTTTAAAATCAATAGAGTAGAAATACACAAAAGATTTTGATTCTATACAAATTTGATATATATATTACATTATAACGCTTTTATAATTATAATTATAAATTTTCTAACGTTCATTTTTAAGTAAATATAATGAATACGGACGGTTTATAAATTACCCAATTTAACACATTAACAAAACAAAGCTTTTCTCGCTTGAAAACGTTCTTCATAATATTGATTCAATTTGTAAAACTACATTATAATCGGATACAAAATCGATGTATTTAATTCTACAAAAAGTAATTAGTTGGTTGATAGCTATTTCGGCTTAACGGCATTGTCAAAACTATGCTTAAACTTATTTTAACACTGCTTAGAAGAGATTGACAATATTATATCATCTCACGTGTTCCAACATCATAACATTTATTTAAAATTTAAGCATAGTTCTGACATTGGCGTAATAGCTGAAATAATTATCAACTTAACAGTAAAATTCTGTGGAAATAAATACTTCTATTACTATTTATATTAACTAAATCATTTTATCAGTGGGAAATGTTTTGATTTAAATATAATATTTTTAATTACCATCATAGTCTGTTGTTGTAACCTAGCAGTATGAAATTGCTTTTCAAATAGGTGAAACACGTGTCAAACATACTTGAAAAAGATTTTCAACAAAGTTACATCTCAATCCATCGAAAATATATATTTATAATTAACAATATGAGTATTTCTATATAATTAGAATATTGCAGGTCGTGTTTGGGTTGGGCACAGTAGTATATCTCTGATTATTTTATCTTTTGAAGTAAGTATTATCTGTATGTCGTTGGATTAAATATCTGGTCAGTAAAATAGTTGCCGAAAATTCCTACAGCAACTTTAATATTTGATAAAAGTTGTAGAATGAAAATTTAGGCATATTATATTGTTGCGATAATTTTTTTGATTGCTTTAAAAATAGTATCACAGTAAAATAATGCGACAAGATCGTAGCCATTTATTTAGGTTTCTTGTTTTCAAAATTGTGGTGTTATAGAAAAATTAACAAAAAGGTTATGCCTATCATAAAATTGTAACAAAATATAACGCTTAGTAAAAATTGTTTTTTAAGGGCTCCCCAAATAATTTCAATCAATTTTTTCTTAGTTATGTACTAAAAACATTCATTAAATTTATCCTTCCACATGGCAGCTTTTCAAAAAGGCAAGTGAATCAGAGCTCGGATACAATTGCTTACAAGGAAGCTATTGTTACATTATTTTTTTTGCAAACATGGGGTATTATTTGGGGATTTAGTTTATGATGTGAACGCTCATGTATGACGATCAAGAAAAATCGAAAAACAGTGAACTGTATCGGGTTCATACTCTCTGCTTTATGAAAGCACAGGTAAAAAGCTCCCGTCCACGACAATGAAATAAAAGACAACCGTAAAGTTGTCCGTATTTAAAAATTCATTCGGTGATTGGTACCTTTTTATAAATTGCTTCTACTTATATTGAATTTTTGTTTGTTTGCTGATGGTAAATTTAATTTTGTAAAATGTACATGATACTTTTCACGTTGTAAAACCATTGTATGTGTACGTATCCAAACGTTCTAAAACCAAAAATTAAAAATCTAAATAAACTGATTTTTTTTATTTTGAAAATTTATTTATCATAACACACAAGATAATAACATTGTCATTATAGATGCAGAAGGCGAAAATCCACTTTTAATAAAATCATGAAATTTAAACCTCTCTATTTACATACCTTAACTCATTAACCATTTACAAATTCAATTCAATAATCGTTATACTTTTGTATAGTAATGTCAATTACAGTTTTTTGCCACTAATAACTGTAAACGAAATTTACTTAATTCATATTGATTCCTTCAAATTATTTAAAAAAATGTAATATTCCTGAGATTGATTTTTCAAACGATAAAGCGTCAAAAAATCTATCGTACCGCATTCATGACTCAAAACCGTCGGTTTTCGACTTATTACCTTCTCTTATATATTGAGGGTCTAAGTGCAAAATACAATTTAATGTTGTAAAACAATTTTAAAAATAAATTGTAGTAATGAAAAACAGGCGGCTTATTCGAGAAATACTAATGCGAAGAGATATTTGAAGATTAAATATATCATTCTTTACTCAGAATATGCAGCACGTTTCTTTCTATCATAAATTTTTTATATAAAAGATTTGACAAGTGTAGTTTTGTACCACGCTAAGCTATAATAATTACATTATTTCGTGAGTGATTTTAATTACTGAAAATGCTGCTTTATCTTAAGTTACAAAAATATTATACACGTTTGATCTACAGCTACTCAATTCGGTCCCAACAAAATAATTATCAAATTCGTTGTAAATCGTTTTTTAATAAATATTTAATTTTTCTAGGTAAAACAAGTGAAAAAGTTGGAGAATGGCTTGTCGTGCAAGTAATGTTTATTGTTGATATTTTTCTGGTCTATTTGGGGAACAAATGCATTCCTCTCGGTCACGCTCTGATGATCAATGAGTATCGATTCGGTCCTGTACCGGAGCGGGGCGCAACATGAATTCCTCGGCCCATAAATTTATTCAAACAATGGCCACTATACGTACTCCGCGAATTATCAAGCGGGTACATATATATAATAATATTATTTATTATCGCGTAGACGACTATTTCTTTATCATTTATTATATATTATAATATGATAAAGGACAGATGGGATTCGGTATCCAGGAATGGAAAGGAGATTTTAATATCCACTTCGTGAGGAAGATTCTTCCTTACTGCACATTATTTAAGTACGTATCTCAACTTTTTATTGAAATTCACAATAAATTGTTTAATTCGACGTACTCTTATCTTTTGTTTTCTTCTTAATCATACCAAAAAATGAAAGACAATATTAAATCCACATTTTTGCAGGATAATTATTTTTCGATATCATCATAGTTTGTTATGATAATTAAATTTGAATCGTTAAAATGTTGTACACTTCTGTAAGTTTTTTACACTACCACAGACCCGGGTTTTCAGGCATCTTCAGGCATTCAATTGCACGGATGAACTCTAACTGACAGTTACTAGACAATGCGTTTCGTTTATATATTTTTATTAAAAATAAACACAATTTGTTTTTACTACTACTACAAACTTAAAATAATCAGAATCAGTTTCGCTCATCTAGAATATTATCAAATGATGTGATATAATGATATATTTTTTAAAATATAATTCCTTTCCACTAAGAACTAATAATTTAACACATTAAAAGTGGTTCATATAAATATAAGATAGAATTAAGAGTTTTTTATTACTAGGTCTAGAAATTGATAGTAATTTGTTTTTTTTTATATACTGATTTTATATTAATGATGGTTGATCTCAATTGGTAAAATACGCGTATAGTGATATTTGACAAATTTATTTTTGTAATGCATCAAGATTATGATATTTATTTTGTAAAATGTAAAATGCATAGCATTACAACTGCCGCCAATGCTCCATGCATTTACACAAATATAACAATAATAATAATGAAAACAATAATACTAATAAAAACATTTTTTTAAATTATCATTTTGATTGATGACAAACGTAAAATGTATGGCTTATACTGAACTGAAAATGAGATTTTAATTTGTGAAATCTTCATAATGAAACCGGAAATAGTCCGCAGCCTTGATAACAATTTGTTTTGCACCACATTTCACATTTAATTTTTTGATTACCTGTAAATTCTTGTCATAGTTCTTGAATGAATTGTTTGATATACCTTAAAAATAGCATTGTTAAGATTTATATTTTGTAAGTTTATAATTCTCGTTTTCAGCAAAACTGGTCTTAAAATGTGGGATTAGTACAAAACAAATTGTATTTTATTTTTATAATATAAAACTTTTACACCATGAATTAACACCTTAAAAGTGTCTAATTTAGTTTTTCATAATAACGACGACACATGCCACTTATTTTAATTATCATAAAAATGAAAAGGGTTCAATTTAGTATATTTCAAAAAGTGAATTTTTGGATCAGTTGCAATAATAAAAAACAATATAAGTCAATTTTACTTGTATTAAATTTTCTTTTAATTATCGGTATAAAAAAAAACTAATTGCGATTTTATTGAAATTACATTTGGATCTCGAGATGTTTGATTCTTTGCAATTCAAGCGGCCGCTTGAAAATGATAAATAATTTATTATTGGCAGTATAAAAAAGTCGTATTTTTACGGCCAGTATTTTGAAGGAAGCACACACATTAAATATGTAACGTGAGGCATTTTATTGGCAGGAAATAATGCTGACCAATACCTTATCGCAAGATTTGAGTATACAATAAGACAGGGGTCACAAACCTAATGCTGAGATTGTAAGAACATCGTCTTTTGGGCAATGATGAACTTTTAAGGATGAGCTTGGTTCGGAAAAACTGTAAATATTACACATTTTTTTTCATTTCCGTTCCCAACGTGGAGCATATGGTCTCCTAATGGAGGTATCTCAACAGAATTTTTCTATGATAACTGTTTGTTACTCAGTTTCTCAACCTCTCTTAATCGAAGAGAGTAGGGATAGAAGGATAGGGTTAGGACAGTACTAGTGGTTAGCTAATCGCTCCATGGGGATCGGATCGGTGGGTGAGGAGGTAATTTTTTTAGACAACACAGACACTGAGACTACGAACAAAAATCCATAAATCGATTGAAATATCAATTTATTAAAACTGTCCGCACCGGGAATTGAACCTGAGATATCCGTAGCCGTAGCTCACGACACTACCAATTGCGCCACGCACGCTGACACATTATACCCATATCATTTTTTTTAAATTGCACATAAGCAAAATGATGCATGTTAAAATAATTATGTCTTGTGCAGCTCTTCACTGTAGAAAGTATGCGTCCTAATTAAAGTTGGATGTGAAATAAGTGCATACAAATAATATATGCTCGTTCAGAAAAAAATATATTAAATTGTGCCCAAGTTGAATCGAAATGAAAAAAAAACGAAATGGGGTAGAAATAAGAAAGTATTCAGTTCTACAAGAATTTTATCTGTTTGTTGTTACATTGAGAGATATTTCAATTGAATGCCATCGACAGTACAGTAGATATTGTAGAACATACTTTGTTTTCCCTAACCTAAATCTTTACCCTAGTATAATAGAGTATACCAACTAAATCCAAATTCAATCAATGAAATGGATGCAGCGCTTTTTACAATAAATATGTACACATAATTCTCGTTTTTTGGGAATTATTTGTACACGGTTTCCAAATTGCACGGTTCAATATAATGGAAACTATTTGTCATCAATATATATGTTTACTGCATCTTTTTTGTACGGCTGTTTTGATTGGAACGTATCCTCATCCGAAGAAATAGTACTGATGCAACGTATCCTAATAACAAATTAGTGTCACCTTTGCTAAAACACATTTATTCTTAAAAAAAAAACACACACACATTTTGTATAATAGTAGTTATTCCACAATTTTATTACGTGATTGGAACTGCTTTGCTCAGCGAGCGAATATTTCCAATTGATTAAGTAAATCATATTTTTAATCAGCCGTGAATTGACGGTTAAACTATCAAAGATTTTTTTGTAGTTTCGTTTCTAACAGAATATCGTTTCGATCCACAGTCAAATACTGTAAAAATGACCACTTTTGAATTTTTTTATGTAATCAACATGGTCAAAAAATAAATATTGCGGTAACGAATGGATCAGCTGTTTGTTATGAAACGGTGGTTGACCCCTGATGTCTGGTTGTATTGAAGTATTGACAATATAATACGAATACAGCGAAAGATTGGTTCACGGTCAAACTCTTTCGTATGTCACCACTACACAGATAGTGGGACTCATCTTGATTCACGCACACATTGATAAGATATTTTGAGGCTGCGAGGCAAGCATGTTGGGATATTTCTGAAGGTGGAAATAGGAAAGCTATTTTTAAACACTGTTTCATTATATAAGGAAAATGTAAAACATACTTTATTTCCGCTCCCAATAAGTAATATATATATAGTATTTTGATATAAACGTATTTATATTCAAATTAAATATAACTTGAAAACGTTCTAACATTTTCCTAAAAAAATATATAAATTTTTTTACTGGAAATATTACATAAATTGAGTTTTATTTTTTAAAATATAATGTCTTTCCACCAAGAATTGACAGTTAACACCTTAAAAGCAATAGTTGGTATTCGATATTCAATTGTGAATAACTAATAAGGGTAATAAAATATACAACATTTACAAACAATTTTCAATGTTGAAAACGAGTAATTCCGACAATTGAACTGAGTTCATTTTTTGATGCATTAAAAACACTTCTTTTCTCCGCTATTCAATACTAAAATCGGATCGTAGATACATTGATTAGCTTCTTACTAGTTCTGTCCTAGCCTCATCTTTCTATCGTTACTGTCATTAAAAATAAAGGTGGAGCGGCTAATACTGGACCAGAATTTGAAAAGAATTGCTTTACATTGACAGAGTTTTTCAATATCTAAATCCTAAATAATGTATCGGAAAAACCTCAAGGCTTAGCATAAAATAGTTGGTATATTTTCGATGGATTCGGCGGTAACTTTGTAATAATTCATTAACAGCGTGTGTCATAAAAAGTGGAATAAAATAAATTATAACTTTTAATTAAATATAATATTGATATAGGCTCCGAAAGCTAGTTTTCAATTCCCGTGACCTATGTTTTCTTTTCAAAATAGATTGACCGTGAATAAAGCTCAACAAGTAGTCGCAGAGGGCAGCTGTGTGTTGGTGTGCGTGAGAGCTTTTCAATACACAAGCAAAGCTTACTGATACGTATGTGTATAGATGTGAAAGTTCGAATACATAAACACTTGCGCACCTGTGAGCTTTTGGACGCACGTTCGGACTTCGAAGATTCACATTATGAATAAATGCGAACAATTCGTACCATGAATACATATCATTCAATTAAATGAGCCGCTGATCTTTTCCCTATCTCTATCTATAAACTGAAACTATGTGAAGCCTGTAAAAAGAGCTCACCTTGCTATTTTTAATTATAGGGTGGGTATCTACTGGTGGTATGTATTGTCGGGTCCGTGGTGCAGTGGTCAACGTCGTTGTCTTTGGTCACGGATGTTTCAGTTTAATTAATAGATTTTTCAATCGATTTATGAATTTATATTCGTACGTATGGATGTTTGTGATGTCTAAAAATTCTCCCCACGCATACCATCATATAAACGGGGCGTAGCAAGAGCGATTAGTTCACCACTATTCCTGTCCTGGCTCTATCTTCCATTCCGTTACTCTCTTCGAAAAAGTGGAGTTGAGCAACTGAGTAACAAGCAGGTGTCGTAGAAAAACTTCTGTTGAGATACCTTTATTAGGTGTCCATATTATCCACATTGAGAACGGTTGGGGTAATTTTATATATCGTCGCTGTTCTGGAAGCAAACGTAAATAAAAAATGGTATATTGAGTTAGTTATCACCAGTTGTTCCTTATTTCGAGCCCTACTGCATGGAAAAACATATTTATTTTTATAAATTATGCTTTTACTTAAAAACAGTTTTGTACAAACAAAAGTTTATCATTTCAAACATTTGAAAAACTTCAAAGTTTAATTACACAAAACTAGTATTTTTCAGTTAGTGTCTTCTTCCAGAACAACGTTAATATATAATTAATATCCATATGCCTACTATAGAAGTTCTGTATTATTAAAGATTCTGTGAGTATTTTAAAGAGAATAGTGACATTATTTGTTTAGTAAACAAAAGTGTTCAATATCTCAATCAGGAATTGTTTTTATTGTGATTTAAGCTGAAACTTTCGAAAATGTCTCGACGGCGATCTTCTATCATTATTTTTTATTTATTAATTAATTCTTTATTTCGTATTTCCTTAAATTCACTGTCAAATAAGTAAAATTAAAACGGCGTCAAACTGACGTAGCGGAAATTAGTACTACCGCATCTGAAAAAGCTTCTTGCTCTGGTCGCAGTGCCCTCTCATCCAAACACAACAAAAGAAATGATGTGGACAGAATCGTATATATAAGTAGCAATTCTATTATATTATATTTATATCACAACCTGTAGAGGAAGTTAGCTTCAATTTCTCGAGTTCTCATTTGGAAATATTTGCATTTGATATAATCATGACCAAATGCAAACGATGGAAGTGAGCTCTCAGTTTCATGACTATTATTATTTCTAAAGTTTGTAGAGATGAAGTTGTTACATCCCTGTTTCACATGTATTCAAGTTCAGTATGGTCTTACTAAAAATACGGCTTTGAAATCAGTCTTATCTTCACACTAAATAGTTTAATATGACCGTGTTGATAGCAAAATAAATTAAAATTTTGGTCTAAGTTAACACACTTCTTATTTCATATGCTATGTTACAAGGACCCGGGTGTTAAAGATGTGCAACTTAAAAATAATTCAAATTTCCAATGTATTTACCATAATACTCAAGCTTAGTCTGTATTAAAGCAAGAATTTAATACTGAGTTCTATCTTCATATATCCGTCTGTTACACGGACCTGGATGTTTATATATTTGTATCTTAATAATAATTCAAATTTCGAACGTAGGTCCCACAATTAATTAATTCCTTGATATATCCGTCTGTAACACATACCTGGACGCTTATATATGTGTTATTTAAAAATAATTCAAATTTCGAACATAGTTCTCATACTGCTTACGCTTGATCTGTATTGAAGTAACAATTGAATACTAAGCTATTTTCTGATATATCCGTCTGTTACGCGGACCTGGATTTCTTCATATTTGTAACTTAAAAATAATTCAAATTTCGAATGTAGTCCCCATAATACTTACGCTTGATTTGTATTAAAGAAACGATTTAATACTGAGTTACTTTTCAATATATCCATCAATTGCACGGACCTGGATGTTTTAATATGTGTAACTTAAAAATAATTCAAATTTAGAACATAGTTATAAGGCGTGCTCTGTATTTAAGTAACTTTTAATATCTACAACTAAAACATAAGTTCAAAGATAGTTATTTTATATATTTTGAGTATACCGTACTGAAGTAACGATATGAACAATAACAATGCTATATATTATGGCAAAATCACTCAAATGAAACAATAACAAAACGCCACGCACGCTTTCCAAATACGCACGGATCACGTGTGGCGGTTGTAAAAAACTTAGTACATACCTGCCTACCTACCCTACGACGTAAGCATAGTACGATTCACCCTTCACGATGTCGAGGGTTGCAATCGATATATCGACCGACCATTTTAGCGAGGCAGCTACCCTTGGCTAGAACTTTTATTTTTACCATGTGAGAGGCTCTCTTATCCCGGCGGAATACTACGGGTACAGATTGTAACTGTTTTTTGGGAGAATATGAAAATGAATAATAGTATATATCCATTTTTGTGCTCTTATACATTTTATTATTTATGATTTAATTTCCCGTTTTGACATTATATCTTCGTTGTTCTGGAAGAAGACACTAACTGAAAAATTGAGTAATTGAACTTTGAAGTTTTTCAAATGTTTGAAGTGCTTTACCTTTTTCATTTCGTTTGTTTGTACAAAACTGTTTTTAAGAAAAAATTGTAATTTCAAAAATAAGTGTGTTCTTCCATACGGTATGGTTCGAAATAAGCAACATTTAGGTATAACTAACTCAATATATCATTTTTTCGATTTAGTTTTTTTTCCCAGACGAGCGACGATATGCTCATAATGCTTTAATTCTATCAAGTGTTGAAATTAATTAATTTTTAAGCAATAAATACAGCTCATCTTCGATTAACAAGATGTTTGGTTACTTTAGTTGAGATTTAAACTATAAAAAAATTGTGTCATACTTGAATTGTTGATATTTTTTACATTTCCATATATTTCCGATGCCGAAATGCCAATCGTTAGTGACAAAATACATGGAAATGTATGAAATCTCAACAGTTCAAATTTGATATTGAAATTTCATCAAGCACCTTCAGTCGATATAATTATTACGATACTTACATTATTTTTGTCATATTTTTGTTATTGTAGTGTATACTGTCAAGTTAAGGGGTTACAATATCATAATTGTATTATAGTAAGACTTGAATTACACTGGGAACTGTGACTTTGAATAACTAATCTACAATGGTTAGCAAGAATAAATACTTTTTTTACAGGAAGTATCAATCAATATTAATTAGCTAGAAGCTACGGTTGTTGGTCATATAGCCGAATGGTCGACACTATTGGGCGTCTTATGGAATGAATGTCTGCGATGTTCACATCTCTCATCTATACTAACTTAAAAACGGGGCTTAGCGAGAGCCACAAGCTAAGTAAAAGTACTTTCCTAGCTCCATCTTTATACCTTTGCCTTCTACAATAATTAGACAGAATAACATTCAGTTCTTTCAAAAAAAGTCTATATGCGTCACTTTGAGAGCAGAAATGTATAATTTATAAATAAAACATTACTTTTTCCAATACATAAAATACAAAATTGTATGTGAAATTTTATTTGTATCTGCTTTTTAATGTTTATCCATTGATCGTTGGGTCAAGTAATCCCCTTTTAAGGAGAAGTATTTACAGTTGTGAATGTTCAGAAATGAACGGTTTTCTCAGAAAAGATTTGTGTTTGTCTCGTAAGGAAAAATAGCTCGCTTTTAAAATTTGTTTATTTTAAAAATTGTTTTGTTATTCCTGGATAACGTGTTATACAATTTAAAAAAAGAGATGAAAACAACGTTAAAAATAAATATCTATTACAATTTAAAAACACTATAATATAAAATTGATTTTTAATCGTTTCTTTTGTCTAAAGGCATGCGATTTCTCTGATGTTTTGATTTCACTAATTCTCAGCACATTCGATCGTGAAAACTGAATAAAATGAGAGAGATTAACTTACTACTAGTCCTCACTTAATAATTTCTATTATTATCCTCTATTATGAATTTTTATACTCTGCATTTGTAGAGGTTACTATAAAAAATATCTTTACATTGCATTACAGTAAATTGCCAAAGCGTTGGATATTTATGTGTTCAATCAATTGGTGGATTAAAAATGTTAAAACGAAGTCATTCAAAATCAACTCTTTGAGAAAAATATCACAACAACTTGGGCTCAACATCTCAAATATTTTTTTTAAAAATCGAAGCTTAATTTTGACATATCTGTGAATTGAACTTAGCACATTCTGATTGGTTAGCGGAGCTCTTGATTATGTCTGCCGTGTAAATTGCGAAGGGCTTAAATAATCAAGGAAATATGAGAAGTGGTTATAAACACAGCGGCTGTATATACGTACATAACAGATGGTCGAAAACAAACTTACTTACTTAACGTAAACCGATAAAAGTTTAGGACTTTTCATGAACAGGTGTAGAGTAATTGAGATTACCCACACCGAGTACTTAAAAGAGCATAGGTACTTTAAATAGTGACTCCCCCTGTCGCTGGGGACTTAGTACCGCTCAGTAGAATAATTAAGTAACCCAATACCGCAAGAAAGTAAAGTGTAATTAGAGAGAGTGCAAAGCTTCCCGACGAAAGAAATAAAAGAGGAAGACGAGTGGAAATTGGAAGAATTAGTTTTCAGGCTGGTTGCAAGGCGGTGGTGTTGTTGAATGTTTGTTTGCTTCTCTGAAATGCGAGGACACGATCTTGGTTGAGATTTTTCAGTATAGAGTATTTTTCTTAACACTGATGAAAAAAGTATTTAAATTTCTGTGTCGTGATGACAGAAATTGAAATGTCCATTTTTTGTCATTCTCGCGATTTATAGAAAATATACCTCCTCGAGTGGTGGAAAAATTTGATATGTTGGCCATTATCCATTCAAAAGATATTTCATTTTTAAAAATGTCAATTTATTATAAAAAACAAGAAGCCAAAAAATTTTATGTTACATATCGTTGTTTGGCGAGACACAAATACAACATCATAATTATTTATTTCTATATGGTGGCAACAACTGGCAACTCATACTTTCTGCAAAAAGCTTCAAACGCTGTGAGCATATCATATTCAAAGTTTTCTTCTTTTTTTCTCATTTCTTCTCTTGAAAGAAAAGTAAAACTGACATATCAATTTCTACACAAATTTATAGTACAGCAATTTTTAATATTAAAAGATGTCATACTCTCACAATCTGAAGTTTTTCACTCCCCCTTAACGAACAATGAAAGAACTATGTATTGTTTATATATTTCAAGACTTTTATTTAGATTGTTGCTATTTTAATTTAATTTAATTTGTTTATTGTAAATTTAAAAAAATTACATTCATGGCATTACAGCTGACGCCAATGCGCCATGCATTTCACAAACAAAATAACAACAATAAAAATGATTATTGAAAACAATACTACTAATAAAAACAATAATGAAAATAAAACCACTTTTTTAAATTATTAAATACAAAAAAGCAAGACGTTATAAATTTACAAGGAACAAATATTTAGTGAACAATACCCAGAGTTTAGTGCTGAAAATATCCAGCTCTTTAGACAGTGCATTAATCATTCGCTCTTGCAACTGGTGACTCGAATGACCGACGCGAAGAACAAAAATTGCTTGGTTATGGTTTCGGCCACGTAGATAACAATTGGGAGCATGTAAGTTAATAGTCATGAGAATTTCAGGATTAAAAACTCATCCCCGAAGAAGAAGAGAGAAATGCTTTAGAATCTAAAACGATCTTCGTGCTTCAAGAGAGTGAAAAGATAGCATTCCTAAAAGAAATTTGGTTGGGTAGTACTCTTTTAGAGAACTATTAAAAAGCTTATTAGCTCGGCTTGTTCAAATTTCTATCCCTACTCTCTCCGAACAAGAGAGGTTAAGCATTTGAATAACAGGCAGTTCCCATAGATAAACTTTTATTGAGATACCTTCACTAGGAAGTCATCTGCTCTGAATTGAATGCTACCATGGTAAAAAAATCTATAAAATTAAGTGTCTAAACATCAGTTTAAAATCCTACTTGCTGAGCGAAACCAGTCTTTTTTTTATAATAAAACCTAATGTCAGTCATCAAATGAACTATTTTTTTTATATAACTAACCAATTCTATAATTATTATTCATTTTAATGTTTTAGTGTAGTTGATTATTTTAATTATTTCATGTTTTGTTTACCTGTTTCAATGAAATGTATCTTGGGGATGAAAAGCGTTGCGTTAACTTATCACAACTCAAGTGTTAATAGAACATGAGCATCGTTTACCATAACTTAAAACAAAAGCTGTTCGTACATCACACGAATTCTGTGAAGCTTTCAACACTTAAAACCGACAGTTTGCTATCAGGACATAAAGCTTTCTATACCTACTTCCATCTTGTTTGGGTTGTAGGGTGACTGAGGTTTTGTGGCAAAAGTTTAGTAAATAATTACGATAAATTTTAAAGAAAGACTGATTTTTTCTTCAAAAACAGTATTCTTTGATTTATGCAATAAAAGCGTTTGTTCGATAATGTAATCCAAAGATTAGAAAGAAATTAAATAAAACTGTATTTGATTTACCCGGTATTCATTTATTCTTATTAAATAATCATCCATTTGACATTAAGATTATAGTCTTGTTTGAACATCTTTTAATATTAATGGAACTAATCAACCGTGCAAATTAAGGAATATGCGTACTAAAAGAAGTTTAATGACAGTTTGTTTGTTTTAACAAGTCCTATATCTAGGCAAAAATTAAGAAAAAGGTGCTTTTACGAGTATTTTTTAAGTTGATATGGTATTAGAATTAATAGATTATTAATAGCTAAACCTGCCATATATCAAAGGGTTTACATGAAAATATTAAGTCACGAGGGCTGGTTGTTAGCTAAACAATGACGTCACACTTTGACAGAGTGGCTTAGAAAAAATTTAAATATTATTGGTTACAAATTGAAAAGGCAATTTAAAGAATAAGTGATGCAATATCTAAGTGAGTAAGCCTTGTCTAGTTTTTAGGAGATTGTTTCGTATAAATGTATTCACGATAATGAGACCCTTCTCTAGTGTCATCCATCTATTTTTATTTTCTCTATGCGAGTAGTCTACGCGGCGATTTAAAAACGTTACGGATAATTCAAGTTGAATTTCGAATGGAAGAAAAATAATAAAGGTATCTGTTTATGTTGTTGTCAAAACACCGGAATTATTTAATTTGAATATATGTACAGGTACAAGATATTAGAATTATGCAATTTACCTATTCAGCTAAGTGGTACCACTTATCGCCACGCTTGTCCGCGAAGATATAACAATTGCGATTTATGTATTAAAAAAAAAACACAACAATAGTCTGACTTTTGGTACAATATTTAAATGCATTCGTACCTATTACAAAGTTTATGCAAAGTTAGACGTTGTATGTCTTCTCCCCTGAAAAATAGCCACGTACCAAACTTATGCAAATATTTTTATAAGAGGTGAATAAATCATACAAAAATATGCACTGCATTTTTTCGATACCAGTTTTAACACCAGTCTTGCTTTTAAATTTACGGTATCTATTCTTTGTTATCAACATTGCTTAGTGTCGCCATCTTTCCTTCACATGGATACTCAGTTATAAGAAGAAGCAAGTTGAAAGAAGCTATTTTCTCTTAAGTAAATCATCAGTAACAAGTTTCTTAGGAATGGTCAGCCTGATATTCCCAGAGATAGATTTTTAAGAATTGTAGTTTTTGACGTAATCACGACAGTAGGACAGATGATTACGACTTACAATTAATGCAGTTCAGAGTTTAGTCAGCGAGTGACGACAGAGATCACGTTCGGTAGCAATTATTGAATTACGTTCGACAGTCGATACAGAATGAATCCAGTTGTTCTTTGTTTATTTACACTGTCGCGTTGACTGTCTGTAACCTACTTTTGTCATCGTGACATTGATGAGTGTCCGCCTGTTACGAAACGTTTGCAGAATATCGAATATCGGTCAAATTTTGTTTGCCAATTAATTTAGCTACAGGTTAGAATTACATTTCGTAATCTGCAGCGTCATGTCTCACCGCAGATTCTCGGTCTGTCAATTTCGATGAGGCTTACATAGATGTATATTAAATAATATTGAATTATTTTTAAAAATCAAATATATTTTTGTATTAATTTCATAATTTTAAGTGTGAAATTACCCGCATGAATACCCTTATTTGGAAGAAGGTTTGGCAAACTATTATTTCTTAAATATATTATAGTAATCGGAAGAGAAAAATAAATTGATATTTGTTTGGAAATAAATAATTACTGATGTAAGCTGTTTAGTCATTCGGTTTGGGAATGTTCAGTCTTTTTGCACTGTGTGGTCACACGAACATCGTGCATAGCTGGCAGTTATAATGAGACGTTATCATAGAACAATGGCGGCTGCTGACAAAACACGTGTTCGCTGGACGCCACGGATAATGAATAATATAATCGTCCTCCATAAACAAAACAATTCTATGAGAACAGACTATCTAAGGGAACTCGGAATAGCACACTGCAAGGGTATGTTAACATTCATATTATATTCTATTGAATGGTGTGGGTACTTGATTCTAAATGATCATTTCAACACTCCCTACGTATAATCACGTAAGTGCCATATACGTAATATACGTCTTTTGCATTTTCGTTGTCTACGCACTCAGTTCTATATGCATCAAAAAAATTACATACTTATCTTTATCTAAAATTCGAAGCCCAATGTTTGTAATATTTCAAAAACTATAATCTTTTCAGCAAAACTTTATATAAGATAAGAAACTAAAAGTAATAACACTGTCCCAATTTTGAAAAAGATAGATGCAGTCGTTACTTTGCAACTGCGTTTGGAATCTTCGAGACGCTACCCTGTAAAATGTCACGTTTGCAAATATGGGATTATACGTAGGGAGTGTCGATTTATTAGTTTAAATCGATTTACAAATTAAAAAAAGAACTGTGAGTCGAAATACCTACATTTCATTTCAATATTCTTTTTTTAGTAATACTACCTCCATCTATTGGAAAATAAAATAATTTTAAGAAATTCACCGTGAAAAGAAAGCTGGACACAGGACACAGTACAGAGGTGGTATCTTTAACGTTTATCAAAGCATTGGCAACTTTGAAATTTGCTACCCTGGGCATACCATATTCATCGAAAATTCGACTTCTAATAATTTTTCATGTGTCTTTCTTCCTATCGGATTTATTAACATTTTTTTATTATGTTTTAAAGCAGGCGTCAGTAACATTTTAAGCCGCTTGTAAAATTAACGGAAGTGCAACTATTAAGAAGACGTTTCGTGTCCTATTAACACCGCCCGTGGTCTGGTAGTAACACCCTTTCCGCGACACATATTTGTATTAAAAATACGACATCTTGTGCACTAAAGGGTTAAGTTAATGAATGTACAAAATTTTGATATTTAAGATATGCAACCACAAATGTAAACTCGGTAAAGTGCAGGGTTGGTACTATTTTTATATATTGTACTTTATTTACGGATGTGGTGAACTTGAAATTATCAAATGAGTCACTTGATGACTCTCGGGTCATAGGTTAATGACGCCTGTTTTAAAGTTTATTTAGTCAAAAATTACTCGGCTGATTTCTTTGACATTTTTTTTAAATTTACTATTATTTTTTTTATTTTTATCGTTCGTCACATTGAAAACTTTACAATGTTTTAATTTGTATAATTTTGTAATGTGTACATATATGTATAAAAAGTAACTTCTTCGTTGCTAGTAACTTCATTCAATCTGTAGAGCTTAGAGCTTTATTTGTGTGTGGTTATACCATACTGCTTCCGTATATAGACAAGTTTCATAAATTCTACACACACTTAGCAAACCATCTTAATGTATTTATGACTTGCGATACACATGCATTTTCGTACTATTATGTTTATGTAAGAGAATAAATTCCCTCTTGATATGAAATAAGTGAGATGTAGTTTATAGTAGATACTCAAAGAAATAAATAAATATACAGAAAGATTTACTATTAACACTGCACATATTTTACAAGACTATAATAATATTTTATATATATATAGATAAGTATTCATATAAATATTTTTTACCATGTAATATAACTTTACTGCTGTAATATAATTGAATCAATGACATTATTAAAATAACGTATAGTCCCATGAAACGTTCTGTTGGTATATTTTTCAATTATATTATTTTGATACTCTCATTGGATTAGGCAATTATGAAATAGTCATCAGTTGATAATCTTCGCAAAGAGCGAAAGCAGTTCCTATCTTTATATGAAAAAAACTTTTATATTTTTACTATCGGTAAATAGGAATAACCTATTGTTTTGGAGGGCCTTAAGACACAAACTTTCTCTCAAATCGCTAAGAATTCCTATAATTTGTTTGTTCTGTAGTTCAGTCAGAGTTCGTATTTTTTTTTAAACATTTATACGAATTGAATTATGATGTTTAAATGTCTTTTAAAATCTCTGTCGACAAAAGATTATCTTTATTTATAGAATTTTACCCGGTCTTCATAGTTTTACAACTAACGCATCTAGTAAATCACAAACAGTGCGTTAAAGTATCCATAATAATTTTACAGATTACACAGTTATGCGTTTGAAACCATTGGTATAAATCGCCTACAGCCAATACCATTATTTTATGCAGGAGTACGAACTTTATGTTTTATTTTGGATAGATCGAAAAATATTATAAAAATTGTCATGAGCATTTTGATATATTAAAACTGTAAATTTCTGGCAAGTAAAAGATAAGAAACGATTGAAATAAAAGCTTTTGTTTAAATTGTAATACTTGACAAAGTCTTTTTATAATATTTTATCAGGAAAAGCTCTTCTGTTACAATAGCCGTCTGCCCGTAAGCTCGGCAGGGGATGAAGAGTCCCAAACAATAAATACAATGCATTAATTGTTTTCAGTAAGAATGTCTTAGCGTAAAAATTTCATTGTGGGAGTCAGCAGAATTGCGCTTGCAACAAAAGGAAAGATGAATTGAGCTTTCAGAAAAATTAAGAAAATTCTGAAACGGATATGAGCTTAGAATTTTTTTTAATCTGATTTTTTTCGCAATTCGAAGTGATATATATACAAGCAGGAGGAATAGAATGCGAAATGAAAACGAGGGTGAGAGTTTTCTATTGTCCACCGTGGTTTCTTGGGTATGGTGCTAGAAGAAACAATAGGAATCTTTTTAGAATTTTCCTATGTCCTCAATTAACCAGTCTCTTAGTCATTAATGGTTGCAAAGAAAATATATTTAATATTTTTACTGTTAAGGCGTTATGAATTTTAATGTGAAGACTCAATTTTATACTATTTATTTAATTGAAAAAAAGTCAATGGTTAATTTCATTACGCAATAAACATTATACTATACATAACCAATTCTGATCTTCCATTGAAAAAACAGGAATTTTGCAATTAATGTAATCACTAAGCAGTAATGAATTATATTTTATACTCTTTACTTTTCCGAGAATGTCAGAACTTTTAACAGAGCAGCTGATCAGTTTTGAGAAAAAATGACCAGATTGGAATATGTTACCGGATTAAATTTACACAAGTGTCTCGATTTCTCTATGGTTGGCTGATTTGTATCTAAATTGGAGACTATTTGGGAATCAAAGTTTAAATCTATCGACGCTCCATCAATGGAATATAACATATTTATTGCGATAAGTTTTGAGATTTAAATATATATGATAATAATAGATATATAATATTTTTGTATTAACATACTTTGTGCCATTCTCAGTATGTATTTGAAATTTTCTTGTCCTTATTATGATCGATACATACTTTTTTCATATTTTGAAAATGTAATGTAAACATAATTGATAATTTAAAAAATCTTGCTTTAACGAAATATTGTATGTCTCTCTACTATGAAAAATTTAAAAAATATATAATAGAACAGAAATAAGCAGCAACTATTTAATTCATATTTTCTATGGATTCGGCGGTAACTTTGTGAAAGTTCATTTTTAATATAAAATTAAATTTGATAACTTGGTTATTCCACTTGGTTTATCACTGACTCTGAAGTTAGTTAGTCTGAAGATGCTTCTTAAAGAGGCGAAACGTGTCACGTTACTTATAAGTCTAAGCTATCAAATTTAATTTTATATTAGTTAATTCATAACCCGACGGTATTTTGGCCAATTGATGTAACCCTCAAAATTGAAATTGTTCAGGAGAGAGTAAAAACGGTTTTTATCGAAGACATCATATGATGAGTTGCGTTATGAATCTTTGAAATGCACTCCTGTTTGCAGATACGGTATTATGTGTAGGGAGTGTCGATATATTATTGGCTTACATCAAGAGACCGGGGCAGAATTTTAAAACCTAAAGTCAATGTAAAATGATTTTTCCCTTCCAAAAAGTGGTCAATTAATTTTTATAATTTACATCGTTTGGCCGAGGCCTGCTCTGTCGTCTCTAAAATGAGATCCAATAATTAACTTTATTTTTTCAGATGTACATTAATTGGCCAAAACACTTTCGATATAAAATAATGTCACTTGTATATGTATTGTAAAACTACATATTCAAGTAGCTAGTCTAGCCGTAGTATCGATTCTTGACAAACTAAAGTGAAGCGAGTTGACAATCACTCGGCCCATTGTCTTGGCCTTTTGTCTCGTCCATCACTTGACCGAGTGAGGTGTTTGGAGCATTATCCATTGTTCTATTCAGCTTTATGGGGGATGAAGAAGAATATTACTGGCCATCAAGGGTGGCTTTTGGACGCATTGTCAGGGTAGCAGTCTTTTATTGTCACTGGCGATTGGACATTACGCGGATTAATATCAGCAATCATTAGGGTAGGTAGAGTTTTGACGTTTGATAACACGACTACGATTAAGAATTACAAACCTTTTTTCTTGGGACATTTCAGGCTCGTAATTTTTTCAGTGAAACGGTAAATACTATTAGCAGCTCTGTAGTCGATTGGTATAAAACTCACTTGTTTATTAGAGAATTTTGTGTTATTCGACATGATTAAACATCAATTTATTTACAATTTTACTAACGTTTATAAAAATAAAACACCGTTTTATAATAATTCCACAATTTTATAAAACGATCGGGAACAGTTGAAAATGCTCACGATGAGCGAAACCAATCGAAATCATTTGATAAAATTGTGGAATAAGTGTTTTTTTTTTAATATACCTACTAAATGAATTTTTACCAAGAATTGTCAGTTAGCACAATAAGAATGATTTACTTCCGTTTTTAGATACAGTGGTTTAACGTTTATCCTATTAAAGATTATTTAATGAAATTGTCATTCCAGCACCATAGCTGAATGGTAAATACTCACGAGCTCTCGTCATAATCGGATGCACTATCAAAAGCTTAAATTCGTATAAAATAAATTTTCATAATTCAATTTTCATCCAAAGACATGAAAGTTTTTTTTTCATCAACAAAATATCTGATCAAGAAGTTGGTGCTTACAGATATAAGGTGCATTTCAGAGATACAGTGAAAACGTAACTCATAGTCCTTTCCTATCCCAATTCGTCATTACTTACCCTCTCTGATTAGAGATATTAAACGACTGAGTTAAAAAAAAACTATCCAAAGTTACCTGTATAGTTTGAAGAATATCGATACAGAAATGAATACAGTTGTATTTGAATGTGAATGAAAATTATCTAATAATTATAGTTTTACATTATAATAAGATATATCTATTATGCAAATATTTAAATATCCCAGAACACGCGTGAACAAATCTCATCCTTTTTTTCAATTGTGATTTTCTTTCTATTCAAATGTTTTCAGTTGTATGCAAATAATATTGCAGACACCTTATTACTGTGGTGTTGTATTCATAGTATCTGTTTAATTTGCGCATTTCACCCAGGTGGGTATAGGCTTATGGCACAGTTCAGAGTGCGGGGGGTACACAAATAAAACTACTACATACCCTGTTCATATACGGTCAATCTGAGATCCGCATGTAATATTTTTTTATAATCTGTTTAAAAAAAATATGTTGAAATCATTTTACATCTAGGAAGGACAATAATAATTTCTGTCACGCTAATCATGATAACGTGATAATTTTGTCGGGTCAATGGTGCAGTGGTTACAAACCATCCAATCCTAAAAATGGGACGTAACGAGAGCGATTAAATAATCACTAGTACTGTCATAGCCCTATCATTCAATACGTACTCCCTTTGAAAAACAGACGTTGAGCAACTGAGCAACAAGCAGTTCTCGAAGGAAGCTTCTGTTAAGATACTTTTGCTCCACATTGGGAGCGAAAATGGTAAAAAAAAAGGTTTTTTTTATAAGGAATTAAAATCCAAATTTAGTATTGCAAAATCCGAGCAACTAGTTATTATACTGTATTACGATTAAATACTTAATTTATCTTTTTATTGACCATGGCACACTTTTAAAATGTCTTTAATTCAGTTGGAAACTGTTAATATTAACCACACATGTATAAATAATACTCGAGAGATTAAGGCTTGTCCGATAATAATAGACGTTTTCTTAAAATAACATTTATAAATCACTAGATTTTAATACTCAGGCTCACTCCAAATTAAAATTCTTATTTATTTTCCTTGGTACATAGCTTAGAATGGGAAGGATGAATCGCGTTGAAAATAGTTAATTTAGCGAAGAATTTCGACTGATAGATAAAAGTATTTTCTATTGTACAGTGTGTAGCAAGTATTTACTGTAAAACCTGAAAACGTTTAAAGTATCTGAATTATGCAATGCAGATCATTTTTTTATGATTTATTCACCTCTTAAACTTTTTAAAGCTATTTACATAAGTTCGGTACGTGGCTATTTTTCAGGGGAGATGCCAAACAAAATTGAACTTTGCATACATTAAGTATTAAGTGCATTATTTGAGTATTGTCAAATAGGTACAGGCTATTGTCGTGTCCCACCGTGAATTGTAATTACCAACGTATCTCCGCGGACACGTGTGGCGGTAAGTGGTGCATCTATATTCTTGTGGTGAATACAGTAAACATCTTGTACCTGTATATTTAAATTTTGACATTCGTGGCTTAAAAAAATCTTCTGTCATTTTGTCAGCATACAAAGTGACGATAAAAATGTTTTATGTATTTTTTTACAGTTTTATTTCAACACAATTTTGATAGTTTAATTTAGTTGAAGACTACTTTTTAGATTACGATAGTATAAGGAATTATAAATTTGTAGTTACAATATAATACTGCACTTTAATATTTAGTTACGATTTCCAGAACTATATTTGTATAGACTAATTGAAAACGATATGGTTATGATAAAACTTTTAACGTTTGCATTCTACCTGTGCTGATTTACGGTAGAGAATCATGATACCTGACAAAGACTAAGAAAATATTTTCTAAAATAGATGTTTGTCTCGGATACTGGGGGAGGTATTCTGACTTCTTGGGGAACTCGGAGATTAGGGAACGCACCAGGCAGCAGTCATGAAAAATGTGGGAACTGGCTGGGTCACGTGCTGCGTACGCCTCCAGAGAGCCTCAATCCTGCTTGTGTCTTCTTTCGAGGATTCCTGGAAGACCATCTAGAACTATCCATAGGACGTACTCGACGGAGTTGAGGGACTCTGGCATGTCATAGGAGGAAGCAAAGCGATTGGCGGGTGACAGAGAAAAACGGAGGTGCCACATGGTGGCTATATGATCCACATAGAGAGAAATTGTGGCCGAAGAAGAAGAAAATTGGTTGCTAAAATTTCGTCATGAAATATTTACAAAAATAATCAATATTATTAAAATAATTCATGGATATTTGTGAGTTTCAAGCTCATGGCAATAATATAAGAAACACCAAGCTTAGAGTAATTATTATAGTTCTAAAAGAATTGTTAAATATTACATTATAAATTGATCACTATTTGGCTGATAAAAAAAAGTTTTAAAAACGTAAAAAAAATATCAAAACTATTAAGCACAGTTTATTAGTTATACGTAAAAGAGATCACAGAAATAATTGACAGATTAATTAAACCGATACATATTAAAGTGAGCTTAGGAGATGTCTGTAGAAGAAGAAAATAAATCTATTTATTTCGTATTGTTGCTAAAAATATTTCATTACAAATGTTTTCAATTTCTCTTAATGATAATCAGGCATGAGGTAAATTGCAAAGAAATATTTTACATAAACGATACTGTTTTCAAAATTTCATTCAAAAGTCTTCTAATTTAGCTGTCTCAGCATACGTTTTCCAAGAGAACTGCGTGTTACTCAGTTGCTCCTGCATTTCTCTAACAGAGTAGTTATAGAAAGATAGGAATAGGACAAGACAAGTGGTTATCTAATCGCTATCGCTAAATCTTGTTTTCAAGATCGAATGGGCGATAAGAAATTTTTTAGACATTAAAAATATTTATGCGATTGAAAAATCAATTTACAAAACATTCCGTATTGGGATTTATGTCTGTGAGATTCGAAACTGAAGCCAGTGACGTTGACCATCGCACCACAGACCAGAGAATGTTTAATTAATGTTTATCATGTCCGGTTTTGTTTCGCATTACTACACTATATATTTGACTGACACTACGGTCCATTCATGACCTTGACAGCCTTCTTCCAGGCACCTTTGTCTCAGGTTTTCTTTCTTTAGTCGTTCACACTTAGTCTCTATGCGCTGATAGTCATAAAATATGTATTCTTTTTTGTATTTTAACATATTCAATTTACACATGCTTAAAATTTACATAACATAGTTGATTTTCTGAAATTATACGTTTATTCACAAATTAATCAGGTGTCGTAGTATTTAATGTTATGTTTAAAGTTTTGAGATAAAATCCACGTGAATTTTGTTGTTTTAAAGAGGAACGATGGAAAAAAAAAACGTGAGAGGTCACAACTCAAGGATTTGAATCTAATCTGCAATCCAAATAGACTGATTCAATCTAACATCGTCTGATGTCTGTAAATTTTCAATTCAGTGTTTTCATTACAGATTAAATAGGTACCATTGTAAAAGAATTTATTTAAGAAAAAAAATCATTGCAGGGTCAAACATAAGTAGCCCTTACGTAAATTCAAAACAGCGCACTATTGAATATGGTGTTACGATAGTTCCTGGATTTAGTGAATAATTTTACCTAAAACATAATTGATCGGACTAGTCTCAAAACTCTAAGTATCCAGCATATGCAAAAGTGAGTCATCAATGCAGCACTTTTACTTCGTGTACACCATTACCTATCATTAATTATAAAATACCTTTGTAAACTTACAAACTCCCATCTAAAATGAATGTGAAAATGTTATTCATTTTATAAATTCACATTCTCTATATCAACTGAGCTGATAGTGCTTGTGATGCACGAAACCGGTCTTGATCAATATCAATACGTGGAAGTCATACAAAAAATTGTGCTAAATTTAAAAAAGAAAGGACTGACCGTTATATATAAATATCTGACCGTTTAATTTAATAACTGAACATTTTATGTAAATTACTGACTGTCTATTTGACCAACTGACCACGTGTGTACTGACTGTCTAACTGAACACGTGTATACTGACAATTTAATATTTTTTACTGTCCAACAATTGAAATAGTTGTTGACCCAACGCAAACCGTTTATTACTCTGTTATGTTGTTGTTACAGTTATAAAAGTTTACAAAATCAAATCACCATCAAACAAATTATATCAAATATTGCCATTTATATTTTAATATTTAATGTAACCTGTAAACATTGGGGAAAGAATTACCATGTCTGAAATTCTTCAATTTTTTATTACAATAATAAAATATTTTCTCCAGCACGCGTTGCCTTAAACCAAACGTAATAATATGCACCGATGTTGTATTTTTAAACATTCCTTATGCTTAAACCAACCGATACTCTTTACATCTATTCATAAAGTGAGAAAGTCATAAGTATACAAAAATCTCATGCAAATATTTTGCATAATCAAATATGTACCCGCTATTATTTAAATGAGCGGTAAGATATTCGTATACACAGAAACCTACTATTATTGATAAATACATCTTGTCTACAATCGACGACTCTATAAATCAAACATGCCCTCGATGTACATCTGAGAGTATTCATGGATTTCGTATATAAAATTATTCAGCGCTAAAAAATTCTGGAGTATAAGATGGACTTATTCAAATTTTTATCATTCATAATGTATATTGTACAAAGGCATTAATTTTCTTAATATTAAGTTTAAGTGTAGCAGAGAGATGCTTTGACACTTGAAAAAATAAAAATACTTAAATTGAATTAGCATTTACAATAGGTCTGACGATGGCCTGAAGTTAAGTATTGGACATTAAGAAAATACTTCATTGATTTCTGACATTTATCCCCAGATTTTTAGAAATAAATTCTTTATATATTTAATAGAAAAGATTAATTTTAATAGGCGATTATATTTTGATGTATTTCCGAATCATTAAAATTAATCAATATTCAATTTTTTTTCATGATGCAGGCTCTGAAATATATGACAAATAAATTGTCATACGGTTATTTAATACTGCAAACCAAAAAATTGCAAGCGAACACAAAACATATAAAATTTCACGTCATGTAACATAATATATTCGCAGGTAGGATTATTGTCACGCCTTACCCCCTCGTTTTTCAACCCTTGAAATTAAAACTTGTCCAATTCCACGAGGGTTGAAATCGTCTGATTTTTGCATACAATGAAAAAAAAGAATAATGCAAAAAACAGCCACTGTCATCTTAGAGGGGTTGCAATTTATATATTTTTTCATAGTGTGAAAATTAACATAAAAATTAGAGTTACCTTAGATGTATTTGACTACCTGTTTAATGCTGTGCGAAGAGCGATCTTTTTAATTCTCATGTAGATATCAAAATTTACATATTATTTAAGTACTTTTACTGAGATATCTAATTTGAATAATGGGCACGGTAAGGGTTAGCTTAAAACGATAAACACCCCAAGTTAAATAATTTGTGGTATTTTTTTTAGCATGATGAGACTTGAGAAGAAATAACGGTTTTTTTTCAAATACATCTCAAGTTTTTTTACTATATTTAATTAGTTATACCAAAATTTTGAACTCTACCATATGGAAAAACAAACTTATGAAAACAAACTAAATGAAAAAGGTATAGCATTTCACACATTTAAAACAATTCAAAGTCCAGTTACTCAAAATGAGTATTTTTCAGTTAGTTTCTTCTTCCAGAATAACGACGATATCATATATATAAAAGATTTATCGTAGTTATAACCTTTATTAAACGTTTATCTTTCATCTACTTTTTAAATGCTGCAAAAAAATTGTTCATAAAAATCCCTAGATATCAAATTGAAGTATTGATATTTTCGATGGATTCAGCGGTAACTTTGTTTTTGAAAACACTAGAAGTTAATTGGTAATTATTAGTGCTAGTACTGCCATTGTTTGTGTCTTACCACCTCCCCACGTCCAGTAGAAAGAAACAAACCCACACTGCCCTTCATTTTTGTTTAAGAATTAAAATCATTGTTTACCTTAGAAATAAATAAACTTGCGATTTAATTAGTGCGAAGATGTTTCTTAAAGAAGCCAAACGCGTTACATTAGTTAGTGGAATAACTAAGTTCCACTAACACAGTTAGTGGAATAACTAAGTTCCACTAACACAGTTAGTGGAATAACTAAGTTATCAATTTTAATTGTATATTAGAAGTAAAGAGAGGATAGAGCTTTAAGGAGAATTTTCATTGCATGCAAATAGAAACGTATGGAACACCTCTAGGTAACCGATAATATAAGCATTCTTTTGTAGGTGTCGGTTTATTTGCATAATAAAATAATATGTAAGTCAGTACAAACTTAGTATGCACCGTTTTTTTTTTCAAATCATTTTATTTGATAATGATTTGCATATAGCTGCATTGAGTGATGATATAAGTAAGTATCTCTAAGAATAAATAAGTATTTATCTATTGTATACTATTTTGTGATATGAAACTCGTGCTGAATTTTTTTGCATATTTATCTTGTAGTATAAAGATTTTACATAAATTTACTACCCCCAAATTTATACTTTTTATCATGTTTAATTTGTATTTTCTACGTGCCCTATTTTTGGCACGAGCTACGTGCTTAAAGAAAAATAAAGTAAATAGGTACTTAATAGTATTATTTATCTATTGAAATTGTGTAAGTTTTATAAATATATATGTTTAAGAAATTTTTCTACGAAACCAAGAGTAACAAAATGAAAAATTAGTGATGGAAAATAAAATATCTAACAAATAACTGTATAGAATAGTTAAGAGTTACACTCTTCTAAGGTGTTCACTGTTAATTATTAGAGGAAAGCCACTGTAATCTAATATATAAAAATCAATGTGCGCTTGTCCGTATCTTATGCACTGCCATACCGTTCATGCGTTTCCAATAAAACTTTGTCAAGTTATTGCTTGCACTTGCACAAAGGACATAGACATAGTACAATCAGGCCTGGCTTGGCCCGAGCCCGACTCTCAACTTTTTAATTTTTTGTTACAGTAGGTCTTATTATATATAAAAATCAATCTCACAATACAGATATATCTAAAATATATTGTGTGTCCAAAAGCAGCTATAAAATAATAAACTAATAAAAAGAATTAAAACACAAGCACTTTCTTTATTTGAGTGGCATTGCAACGCATGCCGAGTACTCACTAGTTATTTATAAAAATAACAAAAAAAATATTTTTCTACTAATCCCACACTTTTTAAAATAATCAAGACCAGTTTTGCTCATCGCGAGCATTATCCAATGATGAAGTTAACTAATATAAAACTTATCAGTTGATAATGCTCGCGATGAGCAAAATCATTAATGATTACTAAACAAAATTACGAAATTAGCACAGAAAGTTGTGTATTAATTTTATAAAAAAGAATTACAGTTATGAGCTTCTTATAGATGCTAGATTTAGTTATTTCTTCAGTAGCCAATCATATCTATAAAATATTACATATTTCGATTTATATATTTTTTCATATAAAAAGAAACAATGATATGAAAACAAATGACTTTAATTTGTTTATATTGCTGTAATAAACATGATTCGAATAAATGTATAACAAACAAGGGCGTTTCAATTCTGCTATATTAAATAAATCCTCATTAGAATATTTAATTGCAATATAATATAGTCACTTTCATGTACAACGTTTCTAAAATAAAAAATAATCTATAAAGTTATGTACTTTGAAAAAAATCGTTACCTAAGAAGACATGTATGTAAATTGATCATTTCATTATATTTATCGGTATTACAGAGCAGTCTTCAGTGGTGGTTTAAGTCTATAGATACAAAATTTTATTTAAATAAAATTATTTAGTCGTAACTTTATCAACGGGCATAAATAAAACCGTTAAAATTTGACAATGAAAGTTTACACATATTTTCTTATGCATAATTTAAATATTCATTTATTATTTACATGGTTTAATAAATGGAATCAAATATTGAGAAGATTGTCTCAATTCAAGTCGATACACTCATCATTACGCTTGCTAAATAATGTCTGATCGGGGATCGAACCATCTCCCCTCGCATTCAATCAAAATATTCAAATTTCCCAGCTACACAATGCTTCGTAACTGCATAATTTCAAAAGATTCAATTGAATTATGCTAAGAATTATTATTATGGGTTCGTGTACTAGTGATCGGCCTCAATGCAAGCCTTGGGAAGGAATGAATATCGATTTGTAGAAATAATATTACATTATGTCGACGGTGTCTGATACATTCTGTAACGAACATTTAACGATGCTTTTCATTGTTAAGTAATTTTCTAACGGTCATACGAAGGGTACTAAGAACTAAGACTAAGAAGAATAATTAGTTTTTTACTTCAGTAAGCCTGATTAAATATTAGAAGGTATTCAAAATTATATATAATGCGATCTATTATTCATAACAATTATGATAGTAGAATTTACACAACCATAGAATACCGATTGCATACAATCGGGTTTCTCTAGAATAATTATTGATATCAGTGAGAAATGCCAAAAATATTTGGACGCAGTTATACAGTAAGTAGCCAATTAAAAATATATATATAAGAATTAAATATACTATGGTTCTGGTGAGTGAAGGTTTACTTTAGCATCTGCTGAATATATCTTGGCTGAAAAAAATATATTCTTTGAACAAAACACTACAGAAATATTGTGCTGATCATACAATTCAGGCAGTATGGTAACAGTCACAATAGTCTATTTAAAATTGAAACAAACTGACTGATTCAATTATCGCTATATCTATCATTCTGTTTTATAAATAGTAACTCAGAGGTGTGACTTTCGTACATTTTTAATTGCACGTGATTGTAAAAGTGCCATTATCTCAGCTTGACATAATTGTGGTGTAGCCACATTCAATTAAGGATTCACGTAAAGTATAGTATCGCTTAATAGAATTAATTTTACCCCAAGAATTATTTAATATAGTTGTAATAGTGTATAAATATTGCATGACATAATGTATAACATATGACACGTCAGCTCCGTGGCGCAGTTGGTAACGTCGCTGGCTACGGTTACAGATGTCTCGGGTTCAACTCTCTCCCACACAATTGATCCTCAAAACAGGGCGTAGCAAAACGATTAGCTAACCACTATTCCTGTCGTAGTCCTATCTTTATATCCCTACTCTCTTCGAAAAAATATTGAGGATGAGCAACTGAGTAGCAAGTAGTTCTTATAGAAAAACTTCTGTTGAGATATCTCCATTTCAGTCACATTTTCTACGTTGGAAGCGGACATTACGTAGTTCTGACGATGGCCAAAATATCACTGTTTTAACAGCATTTTTCTTTTTTTTGTCTTATCATAATGAAGTTCTACCACGTATAAACCAATTCAATCAATATCTTAGAGAACGCACAAAGACTTTTCAAGCATAAAGACAGTTTCTCTACGTAATACACCTTAAATGAAGAATGTGAATCTGTAGCCGTAGATAGTGGTGCGTATAAATTGTGAGTGAGTATCCTAGAAAATTCAAAAAAAAATCTTAGAGAAGGTGACTATGATTTTAGAATCATCAAGTTTGCATAAAACTACTTACTGTCTCACACATCATAGTCTACCGTTTCTGAAATAATGAGTTACGAATTCTTGATTGAAAACTCACTATTAATTCATACTCCCTGGTACTGTTGATAAGGTATAAACACTTCCATGACATTTATGGTTTGTATTAATATACATACAAAATTATTATTTTAGAAATACACCATAATATGATTGGAAGGAATCACACGACGCTTCGAAACCGTTTCAGGTTGAACTTTTAATAGTTGTTGTACTAATCAATCGATGATAAAATGGTTTTGAATCATCAGGTGACTAGCTGACTAGTAACGACAATCAAAAATATTTTTAAATTTCTATTTTATGTTTAAAAATATTCATTTTATGATGTTAATTAGAAGCTAAATGAAATGATTTAAGACATCGACTGAGGGTGCTTGATGGAATTTCAATATCAAATTTGAATTGTTAAGATGTTGTACATTTTCATGTATTTAATGCCTGAAGATGCCGAAAGGCAAAACCCCGGTTGTTAGTGGAAAAAATAGATGAAAATGTACAAAATCTCAACAATTCAAATTTTATAAATGTAATAATTATATGTACAGGTTGTCCTCGACTTACGACCGGGATACGTTCCTAAGTCAAATCGGTCGAAGTCGAGTTCCTTACACAATATTTAAATTAAATATTGTTCGGTTCAGGTCAGTTTTAACGTCGTCAATTACATTTGTGGGAATAAAGAAACTGCAACCAAAAATGGCAAGTATACATTTGAACATATGTGAACGCGCTTTTAAAATCTTATATTGTAACTGTCAAAAGACAATAATTATAATATTATCTCACATTGGCGCGCCGATATTCTTAATAAATAAAACAAAGAATAGAACGTTGTGAATACAATTTTATTATTTTAGTTCTAAAACAAGCGGTTGTAATAAGGTTTGGCTGCAAGAATTCAGTTGAAAATAAAATTGCAAGTGGAAGGCTATGTCTGCAAGAATTAATTCTTAAAGTCGAGGACCACCTGTATTTTTATTCAATATCTGAAACTTGAAATTATCAATATCTAAATTGTATCATCGTCATATACTAGTTTATTATATAATAGGTATAAAGAAATAGGCAAAAGTTACTGTTCTTGTAAAAAGCTACATAATCGAATAAACTCGATTCTTCATTTACACGGAATAAATGTTTTATGCAATGCAAAAACAAATCGCTTAAAAGAAAGCTGCAGTGAATAAAGAAAATTTAAAGAATGTTTCCATTTTATCTGACTGTGCTATTTTGAAACAGTGTAAAAAAGAATTAGGCGTACTTAATGCATATGCTCCACTTTTTGAGTAGGCGTGCAAAAAATACATAAACGTAACTTTTGATAGACGTAGTGGAGGAAAAATTATTTCAGACAGACCGTGGCTAAATAAAGCAATTGTTGATAGCGTTTTAAAGAAATCGCATACATTTGCGAAATCGTTTTAGGAAGGAAACAGCTACCAAATTGCTGAGGGAATTTTTCATATTCGACACGCTTTAGTATTTTTTTGTTTTATTATGGACGCCAAATAGCAAAAGGAACACTAGACGAAAAGTGATTTATTTTTACGGAGTAATTTAATTAAAAAATATGAAAATTGTGTGACAGAAAAAAATGGCTGAGATTATAATCATATGTGTAGTACATATAAAAAAGTTTCTACAGTAAAAATCCATCACAGTCTAAAAAGAACAACAGATCATTCGCATTTTTTTGAATAAATTACGTGACTGAGGTTAATCAATTCTCGTTAAAATTACATTGCCCTCCTCAAGAAAAAACGTACAGTTTAAGCCGTATAGCTTTGCACTAAGGTTCGGCTCTAAGATTTAGGATCACGGGGTCCATACACTGCTCTAGGATCATGGTATTCATACATGCTAATTCACTGACAAACTCTGTGTATTATACAAAAAGCGCATCAGTGTAGAAAAAAGTTATAAAAAGTATGCTCTACGAACCACAATTCATCGTGTTTTACAAAACAATATGATATGGAACATACTTTTTCTTTCATAGTATTGTTTTTCGTTAAAATTGCATCAAATTATAATCTTTTTCGATTCAAAAGATAAAGCAGAAAATTATCTATCATTTCAATTTAAAAAACACCAAAACGGGCATAGTCTCAAAGATATAACATCAAAAAACACACTTGACGGCTACAAAATGTAACAGAGAGTAAAAATAATTGTAACGACATGCCCAAAAATAGAATCCATGAAAAAGCTTATTGTTTGAACAGTAACGGCAATATCCTCAATTTAATATTTCAATAAACGTTCAAAATGGATTCATAAAATAAAATAAAATTAGATTTTTTCTATTATAAATGAATTATAATAACCATAAGAATTAAATTGCACGTAACCTTGTAGAAATCTTTATACTAAAATCGATATAATGGCTATCAAACTTGAATCCAATTTATATCAAAATGGATTCTTTAACCACCAGTCTACCATCGAATGTTGGCTTACGTAAAAAGAGCGGGACCGTAAAGTGCACAATGATGTGTTGGTGATGTAATGGCATTTTGTCATATTTATTTTCAGTTTTCATCATAGATTATGCTCGGTATGAACATGTTAATAATCCGAAACGAAAAATCTGAATGAATCTATTACTAACATTTACTAGATGTCAATATGGATAGCATGTTCTTATTGGTGGTTCGAACAGATTACGAATAATCTATAGCACGAATTACATACTTAATACAACAATTATGACTTCTTTTCTTTCTTATATTATGCTGTCTATTTAGTTACTCTTTTCAAGTTAGATCATTCAAACTGCATGGCATATTCAGTTTTATTCAGATGTCGTACGAATAGATCACAAATATATCGTACATGAGTGATTACTTGTATAATTTTTCGAAAAAATACGTACAATAAATAAATATCAACATGCTTCAATTATTAAATATTAAAAATTCTTATTGGTTTTTTTTCTGCCCAAAGTAACTAACTACAGTGGTGAAGCTTTAGATTTTCAATTTTAGCGGTAGTTTTTGACATCTCACGCGATCATTTCGTTAGATTGTAAGGCTTTAATTTTCTATCATTAGTTAAGGCAGCGCCAAAACCAAATGGCGTGATGATATCAGACTAAATAATTAAGCGAGAATGAAAAAAAATACTCTCTTTGTTTATTATGAAAGTTTATTTTAAGTAAACATAAAATGTCTTTTTTACTGTATGGTTTGCAACAATTAAGAATGTTTCTATTTTATAATGAATGAAAACTCCATATATTATATTATTTTTGTCTTTCGTTTGGGAACAAATATATTTGTATCTTAAACATTTCCCTAAAAAATAAGTTTCCAACATGCACTTTGGAACGCAATAAAGAGGCGTCCTCTATCTAAGGCTGGTGACCAGATTGTAGTACAGCTCTAAATTGTAAACGTCAATTTACTTTAACAAGAAAGTATTAATGACGGTTGTTTCCCGATACCTTCAGCCACTCAAGTAGGTACTGCAGCCTTTTTTTAAGCCAACTCCACCTGTATATTACAAATTTTGATCGTACCCTCTCTTAAGGTTGACAGTGAGACCATAGCGAGCAAAAATATCAAATTATTTTCATGTTTACAATCAACACACATAACACTTACTCCATTTGTAGTATTCTATTTATATTAGCTTTTACATTAACAATTTTAAATGTTTTTGTAATTTATTTAAAGTCAATTGATTTTTGAGCTATATCGTCGCCTTGGGTAAACATGGTTCCATCTAGTGTTTTTTCACAAAATTTAATGCAGTTTTATTCGCATTCAAAATACGGTTTTATCTGCATTTAAAAAACCTTACAATTGTCCGTAAATCCATCAAAATTCAAATTTAAAAAAAAAAATTCTATTTGAAAAACACACAAATTTTCCAGTGCATCAAGGTTCCATCTGCATGCGTAATAAAAAATACCAGGAGGAAATCACAGTCTCTAAAGCGGTTGTCTCTTTCTTAAATTGCTTCTCCTGAACAGTTTTTTTTTTCAGATAGAACCTTGTTTACCCAAGGTGACAATATGTTCAATCTTTAAATTTAATAATAACAGCAGGGAAGAAGAACAATCAAAAATAATAGGGTAAAAAAATCGCGTGCCGGTACTGGTGCCTCTGAGAAACAACCCGCGGACGGGGTGTTTTGCATATTTTGTTAGTTATTTGATTGCATTTGTGTATTCAAAAACAAAATAGTCATATTACCATTTCATTACATGCAATTTGTAAGGTTTACCGTTAGGTGGTTTTCTTTTTGTTTCCTCCCCGCTGTTTGGTTAATATTTTTAAAAAGTTGTTCGCAAAGCGCCCAGCTCGAAAATAAGCAGACACGTCAATCTGGGCTGGTAGTTTTTTTTGGCAAACGATGAAGGATTGTTGCGGTGGTTCTTCATGATGCAGTAGGAGTTGCATGTTTACGGATGTATTCGTCGGAAGTCACTGCATTAAGGCCTGCGGTTAATTTGACAAACAGTTTAGCAAAGTACATGAATCATTTAAAGCTAAGTCAGCTGATATTAAAATAGAACAAATTTTTAATCAAACGTTCAGAATACAATGTGGTAGATTGTTTAATCAATTTGTAGAATTCCGTTATGATAGGCCACTAGGGTATAGATACGGGATTATACGTATGTAGTGGCGATACAATAATGGCTTACTTCAATTGGCAGGTTCAAAATTTTTAAATGTAAAACCAATGTAAACTGATGTTTCCCTCCCCAAAAGTGGTAAATTTGTTTTTCTAATTTACATCATTTCGCTGAGATCTCCTGTGTTAAAATGAGATTCAATCATGAACTCATTTTTTTTAGAGCTACATCAATTGGCTAAACCACACTCAAATTATGTTGTTTAATATTTTAGATACGTCTTTCAAGCGCAATACCCAATCTTGCTTAACACCAAAGCTTCTTGACTTAAACGTCTACCACTTTACCCAAATTAGTAATCAATTGATAAATACGTCTATCCTTGTAAAAGAACAGACAAATATAGATACCAAACAGAACACAGAGGAAAACAAACCACCACCATAAAAACATATCGATTTTATTCCTCTCCGTATGTAATATACTTCATTCTACACATAATTACTGGAAGGGGGCTACTTTATTAATGAAAGCACGTTAACTTGGCTTGAGCAGACACGAATAGGAAAATAACTAAGCACTTTTATTAACATTTTATTAAATAATCGTTGGAAAGTCAAGTCACCATAGACGAGTGTTATTTGTTCTTACTCGTTTGTGCGATCTAGATTTACGAGCACTTTTTTTTTACCGTGTCCGCTCTCAGTATGGAGCGTATTGCCTCTAATGGAGGTATCTCAACAGAAGTTTTCTACGATAACTGCTTATTAGTCAAATTTAAATTATTGAGATTTTGTACATTTCCATGTATTTTGTCACTAACGACCCGAGTTTCACCTTTCAGCATCTTTAGGTATTCGAGCACACAAGTGTACTCAAATTAGCTCAAACAGACTGTTTATAACGATTATATACAAGATAAAATAGGATAAATCTTATCGCTGTGTCTAAGAAATTAGCATCTGGACCACCTTACTACTGAACAGATTGGTGGGGGGGTTAAATGAAATTCCAAGAAATACCCAATTTCAAGTTAGGGTGACCATGGACCAATGTATTAATATGGAAAATTCATTACTTTGATTGTTAATTTATGTTTAGTTTGGATTCATGTTTTATTTTTTATTTATGAATTTATTTTCCATTGGTTTCGCTTATCACGAGCATTATCAACTGATGATGCATCAGTTGATAATGCTCGTGATAAGCGAAACCGGTCCTGATCATTAAACACATGTGGAAGTATTACAAATGAATTGTGTTTTATTTAAAAAAAATTAAAATGATTTGATGTAATAACAGGTGATTCAGTTTTTTAACAGGTTGAATGCCACCGTACCCAATAGGAAACGTCACGAACCATACAGAAGACATCCACATAATTTAGTGGTAGCAAGCCGGTTAACCAGTTCATACAAGAATATAAAATTATAACTGTAAATATACTTTAGATAATAATCTAGATAACAGTCTCCAATGTGAAAATTCATCAATTAGATTTAGTCACCGTACTATTATCATAACAATCAGTGTATATTTTTTCTCACTTGATAGTAATGCTAAGAAAATTGAATATTTTAGTTTCGGGTAATATTGCTAATGATGAGGAAATTTTTTTTGAAAATATCATTTATTAGGTAATGACACTTTTTTCTCTTTTGTGGTAGACAGTGATTAAGGACCTTTTTTCAGTTACAGTAAGTACATTACAGATTTTTTTATCAATGTGAAAAATTGGTATATTCAAATATATGCCATATATTTGCAAACCAATTTTTATACGTCTGTTGTAGAATTATCATTATTTACATTAGAGTTTTTCTAATTGGTATACAACACAAATCTCAAAATCTGATCAAAAAAATCCCATACTTAGTTCTTTGTACCTTGTGAGATTTCCAACTAGATATTTTTATTTGTTACTATTTATTCAAATGGATAAAAAATCTTACTTCTTTTTATTCAGTTGTTCCCATTTTTATCAAAATTCTGGTAACCAGATAGCAGTAGATACGCAGCTATATCATCTGCCAGTTTTATGACAACGAAAATACCTTGGACCACCACCACTCAATCAGTCAATTAAAAAGGTTGTGCAGCAATTTTTTTGAAATTTCCAACTTCGTATACTTATTGAAAATCAATAGTTATCAAGGTACGCGTATTTCAATTTTCCATTCTTTCCATTCAAATGGTAACAGAAAATTGATCGCAGACAATTGACCGTATGAGTAACTGAAACCGTATGAAATTCATTTAAAGGTGCTAAAATAATCTTAATATATAAACAAAAAATGTGTTTTTCCTCTGTTAAACATATTGATATAGTGTGATTAACAATGGTGCTGTGATTATCAATGGTCGGCGTCCGTGGCGTAGTTGATAGCGTCGTTGGCTACGGTTACGGTTGTCTCGGGTTCAATACCCGGTGCGGACGGTTTTCATAAATTGATCTTTCAATCGATTTATGGATTTATGTTCGTAATCTGAGTGTTTGTGATGTCTAAAAAAACACCCTCCCAAACATCCGACCCTCACGGGGCGTAGCGAGACTGATTAGCTAACCATTAGTACTGTCCTAGCCTTATCCTTCTCTTCGAAAAAAGAGAGGTTGAACAACTGAATAACAAGCAGTTCTCATAGAAAAATTATGTTAAGATCCCTCCATTAGGAGATCATATGCTCCACATTGGGTGCTGAGCGCTGGTTAATTTTAATTATCAATTCAAGTAAAACAATCAAAAAAAAAAATGTTTATGATAGGTAGAAAAATTAGAAGAATTTATTTCAGGCCAGGAAAAGATTATAAATAACACATTATTTTGTATTAAACAATTATATTATATAAATAAATTTTGTAATATTTAAATTTTTTTTTTGAATACTGCATATTTAGATAATGCGCGTCCAGCTCAACGTGCGAGCTATTAACAAACATCGATGCCTGTGATTGGATTAAACAAGGGCGAAGGGAGTTAGGGTGGAAAATAAAAGGTGGGGTGGGGGGGTGGGAGAAGAGGTCTACTGATATCAAACAATCATTGTTTACTGTCAGTAAGAATGGCTCAGTTGTTAGGTAATTAACTAGCTTTGGTATTCTGGGCTGAGATTCGAGTAATATTTTTTTCCATATCGTATATAAGATTTTTTTAGTTGAGAGGGCTAAAAATTTTCCGACAACGTGAATGAAATCTTTACTGTTTAAAAAATATATTGTTGGACAAAATAATTGTTTCGTTTTTAATTAAATTTATAGTTACAATAATTACAAAATGACAAAAAAATTATTCACATATCTTAAGTATAAGCGTATAATTTAATGACTGACAACGGGTTCTCGGATAACAATTTTGTAAAAAAGTTTTTAAGTTGATCTATTTATGGGATATCTTTTTTACATTGTACGAACTCAATTTAATTCAACGATATTACAAAACCACTTCAAATACAAGTTGACGCAGATGCTTAAAATCATTTAATCGGTTGTTAATGAAGCCGTAGAAAGTGGACTAAGCCCAACGATTGCTAATTAAATTTTAGCACACATACAAAAGATTAACACATTCGTCACGTTTCATTTCAAGCCTTACGTGTAGGAACGTGTTATAGCATCCCCTGGTGGAGATATATTAATGGTGTCCAGATTAAATTTGTTGACTCACAACCATCATTTACGGTGGTTGGCCACTTATTATAAACACAAGTATTATAAAATGAATACAAAACGTTTAAAAAAAAATGTGTTTTTTATTTTCCAGTTGGGTCACTTAAGTGAGTTATACAATAAAGTGAGTTTTTTTTTAAATATTATAGTATCCATTTTATATATAAGAGACATACATTTAATTTATGGTTTGCTATTTACAAAACTAAAATAAATAAATCGTAAAACAGTTTTCTATTGCTTCAGGTGTCTGAGCGACATCATTGAAGCGACCATGTGATGTCTTGTGGGGGGTGAAAATTACCCCTGGAATAAAATTGTGGAAAAAAAATGTGACTCATCGGACTTGTGGCGGTCTGTTTCGATGGGGGTAGCGAGTACTTGTGTTCCCACTCCTACAGCCACCCCTGCTTAACTCACTCAGAGCAAACTTTTAATTATTTTCATTTAAATGAATAAATTTGATAAATTGCTAGTCCGTGCCTGATTTTGAAAATTTAACAGTTTTAATAAATTTCTATTAATTCCGAGAACTGGTTGTCAGTCATTGAAATATACGCTTATACTTAAGATATGCGAATAATTTTTATATCTCTCTGATATGAAATCAAACCAATATTGGCAATTCAAACGTCTGATAAATATTCAATATTGATTAATTTGTAATTTATTTGGTGGAAATACATTGTTTTTTAAAAGTAAAACAAAAAAAATCATTTTTATAATATAAAAAATTATGTGATGGCAAAATAGTTATGAACACATTGCATTATTTTTGTGAAACATACTAGCGAGGTTATACTGACAGAACGGATTAAGTCAGTTTTTGATGACTTTCTGTTTTAAATATCAAAATGTAAGAAATTTAACGTTTTACATACTGGTAAAACGCGTTATGTCATAGAATGTAATAGCTTTGAAATAGAAACATTATTGTTAGATTGCATTTTTTGTATTCTGGCAGAAAGTGTGATATGAGTATAGCTCATTGATACCAAATCTTATGATTTGTATCACAAAAAGATTATTATAATCTCGGTATATTAGTATTTTTCTCCAATGTGTCTCAAATGAGCAACATGATATTATGGTCACCATTGAGACTAAGCAAGTTGCCTCAAAAATATAAGCCTCACTTGTTGAAAAACGCATTGCGTTTTTTTAAAAAATCTTAACCCGAGAGTAGACTATTAGAATTGAGTAAATCTCATAAGAGTGTCAAGTGTTAATCAGTCAATTAAGAATCTAAGTAAGGTCAAATATGTATTAAGTAATCTACATTTCAAACGAAGATAATTTACTTAAATCGTGTCTGACTATAGATCTTAACAAAAAAGTAAAATACATCCCAAATATAATAATAGTAGAGAAAAATATTTAAGATAATAAATTATTCAGTGACCTGAAGGTGTTAATGAGAAGGGAGAGCTGGCGATTGTTTGCAACACCCTGCCACCGCTTTCGTAACCGAACACCGTTGCGAAGCTTTCGATAAGATTGGAAGCAGGGCCTTAATCGGTTTAATTATTAATTAGGCAATTAAAAATATAAATTAGAGATTGCAGTATTTTAAAATACATGTATGGTAAAACAATCAGTGTTGTGCAGCTCTGTCATGGGCAAACAATAAATCTAAGGTTAACTATTTTTAGAATAACTACATTGCATTATATGAAAGAACATAATATTAATCGCCATAAATAAATGTTGTCTACCATGCATGAGGCTTTAAAAACATATTTTTATTAATGTAAATGAAATTGCTAACCATGCCTGCCTATTACATATAGATGGACTATTACTGTAGAAAAATTCAATCAATTTATGGATTTGTTTGAAAACGTATTGATTTTAAATATGATGTTAAAACTATTTCCCTCCAACCTTTTCTGCTGATTCCAATAATGACTCGTAATGAGAACGATAAGCTGAAATTAATTTCAAATATATAAAATTAAAATTGATAATTTGTTTATTCCACTGACTTTGTTACTAAATGTGACACGTGTTTTACTTCTAGAAGAAGCGTCTTCAACCTAACTATATTGCAATGTTATTTATTTCTAAGGGAAACAATGATTATAATTCAAAACATAAAAATAAAGGGTGGGATGGGTGTATTTCTTTACCTTCTACGTTAGGGTGGGGGTAAGACACAAATGATAATAGTAATAATAAATAACCTTGCGATATGATTGGTTTGAAGATGCTTCTTAAAGAAGCGAAACTCTTGTAGTACAACAGTTGAATAACAAATTTAATTTTAACTACATTTTATAACTTTAGCCTTGAGGCATTACCCTCTCCAAAAAGATGGGAAGAGCGACTAAAAAAATCCAGTTTTTTTTGGATACTCCATTAGAGATCCTTATAATTAACATTGGGAGCGGATATGACAGTTTAATAAAAATGTCCAACGTTTTCGAATTAATAATATACGTAAAAATTAAATATAAAATGGTATTTGTCGATTATTTATAATAAGTCAATTTATTACATAAAATCTCAACATGAAATCGTCCTTGTAAAAATTATTTAATCAAAAAAAAAAACACCAAGTACAGCACTGTCTGTTGTGCAATCCCTGTATTTAAAACCAAAACCAAACTCGCTCACTTATTTTCGGCTCGGCTTATAATTATTATAGCTCGGCATAATGAATGGCAGGTTGTTGGAAGAAAGCGTTTTGACGCAAATCATTATTGATTAGCGTTCCACAAATGGATGGGAATATGTTTGCGCAACACTTACTAAACACGTGATCATTCATAACCTTTAAGTAAGGTGGACTTTATAACGAAGATTCAAGAAAATTCATGTAACAATGCTCATAATTTATATAACTCTACAATTGTATTTGATTATATAACAGTGTTTTATTAAAATAACCTCAAACTAAATAAAACTGAAAAACTTTGGGGTCATTCTTTTTAGTGTTTCGTAACATTATCGAAACTTTCGTTTCCTATATCACACACAAAATATTCAACGCCCTCGACTAAGCAAAGAAAAATCAAATTTACACTACTGTTTACATGTATATCATGCAATGAATTTCTTGAAATAAAGATTTAATATATACTAAATAGGAAAAATAATTTAGATACACTGACGCAAATGATCGATCGAACACGTCTCTCAAGGTTTGACAGTTTAGAGATGACTGTTTAAAAGTAATACTTAAAAGTTACTATAAATACTTTCATATTAAAGATTTTTATTGTATCCATGTCCACTACCAATGTTAAGCATACGAACTCCTGAAGATGGTTATCTCGACAGAAGTTATTCTACGAGAGCTGTACTTTACCCAGATAACTTTTTGGTAGAGAGTAAAAATAAAAAGATAGGGGTAGGAAAAGACTAGTGGTTAGTCTTACTGTGTGGGAAGGAATTTAGACAGGAAAGACACCTACATTATTGAACAAAAATCGATTAAAAACCAGTAGTAATCAAAGCCAGTTGTTACTCTCAAATGAGTGGTATTTACTTTTTTAATTACAAACTCTTACATTGAATAAAAAATAATTTAGCAGAAAGTAAGCGTTGAATGTATCGAAAAGAAATGGCCCCTATGCAGCTGAATACAGTATCAAAATCAGAGAGATTTCATCTGCAACTTCATTAGGGTCAGCCGACGATATAATATATGTAATTAGTTTCACCTAACCAGCATAGGAAAAATCAATAACTAGTCGGGACTTTGTAATGTACAGATGTCAATAAGCCGACCATACAACTTGCTGGGCCGTTTCCCTTGATACTTACATCGGCTGCATACAATATGGGAAGCTTAATGCTTAGTTATATGATGTTATTGTACTTCTCCATTGTCACGAAAGCGGCTTTGCCAATATGAGGATAATTACAACATATATTAATAATGCCTGTCTTCTGTTAATTTATCTGTGTATCGGTAAGGTACTTATATTTTTAGAATGGAACCATGAAATATTAAAATAGTTTTTAGTTAGTTTACTTATACGGTTTAAAATTCCAATCCAATAAAAACACGAAATTAGTTTATGCTAATTGACTTAGCCACATCCAAGAAGACAGATGGAACTACCACCTGGTGATTTCTAACGTTTTATTGGTAATGCATTTTGGTTGAAGTCTCGACTTTTATGCACATGCATATATTTTTATTTCAACTGGACAAACGGTTTTCAAAAATATTGCTGTAGATGTAATGTTAAAAGGCTTAATTAAAAAAAAATGGTATAGTTTCCATGATGGTATGATGCACAGAAAAAAAAATTGTTTGTTAAGAAGCTTTCTAGTAATAAATCATGAAATTAGTAGCTTTGAATTCTCGGAAATCTTCAGAGACCTCTTTTGTTGGAAATTATTAGTGATATTATGTTTTAAATCGGATAGATAGCTTCCTCTTACGACTGTCTTCTACCTTAAAATCAATTTAATTTCTTGTACGATCAATTCGGGATTGGAATAAACTCATACTTTAAATCAACCATGATTCTGACGATGGTGTAACGCAGAAATAACTATCAATTCTAAGTAATAGTTTTTGTGAAAGTAAATACTTTGACATTTTTAACTTTATAAATTTGAATAACGGAGTACTGCGAGAACGATTAGGTTACCACTAGTCCTGTCCTAGTCTTATCCTTCTATCCCTACTCTGTTTAAAAAAAAGAGGTTGAGCAACTGAGTAACAAACAGTTATTGTATAAAAACTTCTGTTAAGATACCACAAGAGTCCGCATCTCAAAGGAGTGAATCGCATGTCAAACTTAGTCATACGACAAGAAGAGTAGCAAAATTACTAATTATAACTTAATTAAATGTACGGTAGAATCCTGATTCATCGTTTCTAAAGAGCGTTAAAAAAACCGATAAATTCGAGAACCTGTCTCATGACCAAGCTTACAATAACAAAACATGAACGTCATTTCTCAAAAATATAATTAGCTGAATGAATAAGTTTTCTTTTACTAGTCTTAATATAAGCAAACGCTTCCCTTAATAATATATTTGAATACTGTGAGGTGAAAATCAGAATCAATTTTTATTCACTTAACCATTGTGACTATATATTATTAATTTACTAGCATGGTGACAGAACCGTGAAATTAAATAAAAAAGAAAAGTATTAATTTTCATATGCTAACAACGTTTTCCATTTCTCAAAATCACCAGTCTCCATACAAACAATGTTGATTGTTTGATTCACAAAAGCTTATCGTTCCATATGAAAGTGTAATGCGAACAAAAAAGTTCCAATGTTCATTGCAGAGCTTATGAACACGCACGGAAAGCTCGGTGTATGTGTGACAGAGCTTTTTTCTGTGGGTGTGTGTTACTTGGGTATGTGGTTGAATGTAGACAGAAATATTAAGCAAGGTCAAGAACTTTTGGGTTCATTGTATTATTTCTATATATATGAAAACATTGTGTCTTAGAAATCAAAGCTGCCTATACAAGTTTTCGATTGATTAATAACATTAATTGAAAACCTCGTAAGGAAAATAGATAACACACTCACATTTTCGATTAATTTATTTGTTCGAATTATTTGTGAAGTTGAGGTGACGTTTTCATAAATGTATTCAAGTTTTTCATGTGATTTAAAAAAAAATTGAGAAGGGTTGGGTCACGTTAAATTATCGGTCAGCACGCGGTAAAACCGTCACAACTGTATAATTATGTGCTCATCATATAAATAATATTATTTACCGGGCGTGGCTGTTGGATTTAAACATGCATATGTACCAAGAGCAGTATGGCTTAACATTTTTTTTAATTTTACCGAAAGTTTGTCAGCTTAGCTTGAAGGTCTTGCTGTAATATATTACAGTCAATCAGGCTTACTCTGGTCCAGTTCTGAAGGTTTTCGTATTTTATGGTTCGCAATTGCATTTATGTATGGTATTGTTCTACATAGAAATGTACTAATATCTTATGATGAAATTTAATTAATACAAATAAACTTATTGTTATAATTGACATATAAATAAAACAAGGAGGGCAAAATTTTCATCGAAATCGGGTAACTTTGGCTCATGATACAAATAATCACTGTAATTACAATAAATTCAGTGATTTTTGGCATGTTTTCTTCATGATTTCATATATTCTGTAGATAATTGAGATGGGGAAAAAATACACAGCATTTGGTTTACAGATTGTTAATACAAATTTAAAGCATAACCAAAACAATTTATTTAAAGAAAAGCTTTGAATTGTGTTTTATCATTCCAAGCTGACAGCTTACAAATTCAACAATAAAACAAATTATGTTGCACTATCATTCATAGTTTTACCACCAAAGGCTACTCAATACTTTTGCTTAACTAAAAAATATTCACGTTAAAAATATATGACGTTAGTATTATCATGGTATTATAACAGCACCTTTTTACATGTAGTGGGCCAATTTTAAGCCGATGGACAAACTTACCCAAGTCGATGGTAATTAATATTTTTTGTCTTAGTATATAATATATAGCACAAATTCTTTATTCTTGAATACAATATTACATGAAATTGAATATAAACTGTTTTTTTAAAAATTCTACCTGCCATTAAGACCATTCTGAAACATTGGTTGATTAATTTGATTTTGATTCTTATAGCGGTCACGGTGTGTCGCTTAGCTACGTAACTATCCATCCACAATAATTCCACCCCATTTCAAATTAGCCCTTACCTAACATACCAAAGATACTGCATTGAAAATAGGTGTTGAAACTAAAATTAAAATAATTTTATTCAGCGTTATATACCTACTAACCATGATGATGATAATAAGATTAGTTACATTAGAATTAAGTAGCCAATTCGGCATCACGCCATCGTCAGAACTTCCGACAAAAATAGAAAATAAACTTTATTTACACTCCTTGTAGATTTGAGTCAATATCAATAAATGTTAATAATATTTTCATTTGTAAAAGCATTATTAAAAATATTCATTAAAAATATAAAATTAAATTAAAAATTAATAACTCAGTTATTCTACTTGGTTTATCAATTTTTCATTTTTTAATTTAATTTTATATTAAAAATGAACTTCCACAAAGTTACCGCCGAATCCATAGAAAATAAAAAAAAAATATAAGATAATTTGAAGTTTTTAAAATTTGCAACTATAAAAATACATAAGTTTTTAAGGTGTTAACTAACAGTCAATTCTTAGTGGAGAGGCACAAATAGTTTGTACTACTTCCGCATGCTTATAATAATGAGTACCAACTGATAAAATACAAATCACAACAAGGCTATTTGTGTAAAATTAAGTATTGAAATTCAATTTTATATACATAGCCTTAAGATGATTTGTATTTTTTCCGTTGATAATACTCGCGATGAGAAAAACCAATCCTGATCATTATTAACATGTGTAAGTACTACAAAAAAAAAGTGTTTTATTCGTAAAACACTTACAAGTAATTAAGGTAAACTTAATATTGTTTAAATAAATAGAGAAAATATTTGCCAGGGTTCGCTTTTATTTCTCGACAGATTCGATAATTATTTTTTAGTGCTTTAAGTATCTTTAAGTTTTATTTTACACAGAAATTTCAAATACCAACTAACATAAGCTGTCTTTTATTTTATCCATCTGTTGAAATGATATTCAATGCAGTATTCTCTAAGGAAAGGAAAGTCCTATAACTATTTTTTACACAATTAGGTATTCACAAATTCCTGAATAAATTATGTCTTCTTATAAGTGCAGCATCTGGTATTAAAACGACATATTATGCTCAACAGTAATAATTAATCGAGGACTTGTTGCTACCCATTTGTTCTATGGAAAGTTTTTGACAAATCAATGTCAAATATTACAAATAATATCGACAGTTGATAGTTAATGTTATGGGTTCAAAATTTCACATTTTAACTTACTGTAAATATAGTTCAACTAAATATTTCAGGAAAATACCCTATTGGCGAATGGCGGGATTAAAATTTATTGATATAATTTAGAAAATTAAATCGATTTTTATTGTTCTGTAATTGTATATTAATATTACCGCGCAAGCTAACGTACTAGAGCACTGTTAAAATATTTTTACTGTGTAACTCTGCATCGGGGCAAAATCGTAATGAGTAATTTCATTAGTTTTCTTGTTGGCTATTGCGTAGCGTGAATCTGTTGAGTTATGTTGGTGGTGGGGCAACCAACTTCTATTTAGTAAGCTTTGTACCGACTATTGGCGTGAACTATCAACAGTGGCGTGCTGTGACTTCAACTCAAATGTATTTTTAAGTCGAACACGACGTCTCTGTTATGCAGTGCGCCGGTAAAATTAACCGAACATGATTTTTAAGGGTGAAATAATCGGTTCGGGGGAATAATGGAGCTAGGTTGTTATTATTTCGCTGGCTAATTGCCGCGGTCGATGTTGCCATGGCGACGCGTTGACATAATGTTCTTTTGTGAAGACAATTATTACTATTGCAGCCGCTTTGAAGTAACGGACTCGGTTCGGGTCAGATCAGGGAAAGTTCAATCAAGGAAAAACGGTGTCATATAGAGAATTTTTAAATTATATTTTAACATTTCACTAACATTAAAATTCAAATTTGTTTGCAAGTAGAAATTTAAAAAAAATCTCTACCGGAAATGCATTGAGGAAAAAAAATGAAATAATATACAAATATCTCCATCGCCCACTAGTTGGTCTAGTCTAGATCAATCCCGGACATATCAGAATAACAAAACTACACTATCAATACAATTATACATTCCATTGGAAATTCAATGTTATCTTCACTACAATACAATTTAAATCTATTGAAAAGTTTTTTTTTTCAACCAAGTCCGCTCCCAATGTAGAGCATATGGTAATCTAATGAAGTTATCTTAATTTAAGTTTTTTATGAGAACTACTTGTTACTCAATTGCTGAAAGTCTCTTTTTCGAAGCAGTAGGGATGTTAGGATAAGCCTTTAGTGGTTGGTCTAATCGCTCTCGAGAATCTTTAACATCACAAACATCCATGCCTACGAACAGAAATCCATAAATCGATTGAAAAATCAGTTTATGGAACTATCCGTACCATGATATTTTAATTCATAACTATTGTATTTATCCGTGGCGCCGTTGGTAACGCCGTTGGTTACGGTTACAAATGTCTCGGCTTCGATTCCCGGTGCGGACAGATTCATAAATAGCCATAAGTAGCCATGAATATTTGTGATGTCTAAAACTCCCTCCCTCCGATCCAATCCTCAAAAACGGGGCGTAGCAAAAGCGATTAGCTAACCAACAGTCCTGTCCTAGTCCTATCCTTTTATCCCTACTCTCTTCGAAATAAAGAGAGATTTAGCAACTGAGTAACAAGCAGTTCTCATAGAAAACTTTTCAAAATATTGTCAGATAAAACAGGTCGGTAAATATAATTAATTTATTCAGTTTTAGAATATTTAGTAAATGTGTACACATTATTTTATTAAAATAATGCTTTGAAAAATTCAATATCATAATTACTATATTTATATCTAAATTCTAATAGTATTTCTAATAGAGAAAGCCAGACATTATAAGAAACGTCGTAATAAATATTTACCTATAGATTTATTTTTAAATGCATTAACTAAGCCCATATTTTTTCACCTCGTTTGCAATATGTTGCCCGGATAGCCCGGGGCGTAGGAAGAAAGTGGTTACAGGTTCGAAAATACGCTATTTTTGATTATTTTTTATTAAAATTGAAGAAGCAAAAAAGTTTTAGCGGTCGTAAATCATGCCCCAAAATTCAATTTGCATATCTATTAAGTGATTTTTATTTATGAATGATAATATGCACCTAAGAAGTTTGCAAGTTTTTGTTCATCCTAACATCTATTTTCATTCTTATAAATATTCAGAAAAGAAAATTTTAAGGATCTTTTAAAACCGTTCTCATCCAGCCTCGAATACGGTAGATCAATTGTATGAACGGTATCGCTAGAACCTTAGTCAAAATCTTTACGCCAAAAACCCGAAGATTCAAAATTTTGACAACTGTCTATTCCTATCATCTTATAATAACATATTGACAGTTCTGAGTAAACAGCAAATAAAAATTTTTGCTTGTAGGATAAAGTCTTTAGCCTCGAAATTTTATGTTACATGGATAATTATAATATCAAAATACAGATGGATTTATACCAATCTAACACTAATCAAGTTAGCGATAAATACACAGGGACAATTGCTTGACTAGAAATCCGCATTAAAATACTTACTGATAAAATAAATTGCTGTGTGTTACAAATTGGTATAATTAAAGCACCTACTGAGTTATTCCAGACAAACAATTGATATCTAAGAATCTCACTGTGCACTCACCTAGTTTTCGTAAATTTTGTTACTTTCCAACTTCTGCCAGTACAGTGCGGTGACGATATATTTGACGCTATATTAATAACTTGAATTAACGAATTTTCAGAAGTATTTCCCGTACTTAAAGTGAAGTAAGCGACGATATTATTAACGGTTTTATTAAAATATAAACCAAAGATAAAAATGTTGATATAGTTCAAAGCATTTTTTTAATTTTACCTAAGACTCTTAATAAATGGTTTCAACAGAAATTATTTTTTTTTGAGAAATAGTTGTAGCGAAGTTTGTCATTCAACCATAAAATTGTCAGAGAGCTTGAAGATAACATATTAAATTTGTTATTTTACGTTTGGAAGATTGAGTGCTGAATTAAAACATGACTTTTGAATATATTGAAACCAAGTATGGCATAATTACTTGAGCGTTAATACTCGGTTACGGTGATCAGGAATTAATATAATATGTCTAAAACATATATGGGAAATATTCATCATTGTTTTCACATTTAAGAATTCTATATTTTTTCAACGATCAATTTTTCCTAGGGGCAATAACCTATAACGCATTATTAGAAATTTACAATGTAGATTTCATTAGTTGCTGCATAATTATTTAGTAAAAGCTTCACCCTAAATGATATTATGAACTCATTTGAGGACTAATATAACAGATGATTAGGCCAACATTTAAGAACATTCTCAAAATTCTTAACACTGACAGAATGTTCGTAAAACAGAAATCGATTTTTACTCACGACATATCACGTCATCAAATACCTGCTTTATGGCACAAAACATGTTGACACGAACATGAGAGAACGCCATAAAGGAAAGTGCATACAAAATCAATATAATAAAGCGTAAATTTTACGTCATCTTACCTGTAAAGTGTCTTGTGATGCGCATGCCCCGAACATTGAGATGGCCGTTCTTCCGGTTGGCACCTGTCTCTCCAAATCACGCCAGGGTACTATGACGTCAGGTGCGTGTTTGTACTATCCATTAACGTGCACTGATTCTTAAGTCCTTAAACTTTTGATAATTGATTTTAAAAATTGGAATAAAACGATTTTTTTAATGTTTGTTTGGTTGTCATCACTTCCCGGATCTGCTGTGAGAAGAAAAAAATAAATATGTAAGTTTAAATAATAAAATAAATGTGTAAATTATATTATTGTATCACTAAATTATATGACATCATTATTATGCCTAAAGGTGAAAAGATAATACCACTAAAATAAATTCACGAGTTCTCATGTAAAAATAAAATGTTTTAATGAATTTATTATCAATATTTGAATAATAAGGAATTGATTCAAAGATTTTTTATTTCCGTGTCGCTTAAGAATAATGTCGATCTGGGTTTCGTCTTTACGTATTCAAAATTAATTTTAATTGTACGTATCTGCTACATTTACATTATGTCAATATTTTACTCGTGTAAAAAATAACATTGTGTAAAGTTCTTCAAGAATTATGCAGTATAGTTAATGACCACTTTCAGAACATATAAAAACCTTTACTGTTGAAAATACACACTCCCTGAGCATAAACTATCTTAGCATTTAAAAATATGGATTAACGAAAGACACTTTAAAGCATAGGTTCCCAACCTCCACTCCCCATTTGACCAATCTTCATAACATAATTCCCCCTTTGCTAGATAATCTCAAACTCAAAAGGTGCTTTCAAAATATTCGTATATGCAATATTAAAAATCGTTAATAAACAGCAGCAAACTTCCCCTGGAACTATAAAGATCATCCCTCTAGTGGAATTCCCCACTGGTTGGGATACCCTGCATTAAAGTGTGTTTCTTTTTTAAAAAGCATAATGTCTCTGCATTTAGAATTGGAAGTGTTCGGTTTTGAATTGAAAACTGACAATCCGTGTAGAATAATAGTAATTTTAATACATAATAATTGAACCAATTGTAATGGAGAGCTAATCACTAGAGTACCTAATCAATTAAACAACTAATGAATTATAGCTGCTAATATATGAATACAAGAAATATGCTACTTTTAAGTAACTGTGGTGAGTAATCAATATAAGCGATGCAAATCCGTATAGTATTTATGAAGATTCACGTCAATGCAAATGAAGTCAGCAAATTCAAGTGATGACCGATATACACAACACCAATTTTGCATACGTAATGATAAATTTGATAAACGTCCTGAAAGAACAAACCATCAATGCAAGTAATGATGAAGCAGAAAAAAATGCGGCATACGACAGTATAAATTGACAACTATAGGAAAGGATGACATTCTGTCGTCACGCCCCGAACTGAAGACATATCTCCGGATCTACATAATTGTCACTTTAAATTACCATCCAATACCATAAAATTAGATCTCGTCAATTATACAACATTTGGAATCGAATTCCTAAATAACTAACATTGATTTAAAATACCATTTCTACGTTAAACCACTCCAATTTACTATCTGTTGATTATGGTTATGAATTAGGCTTGTAAGTATTATTTCCGAAGCTTAAAGCAGCCTTAAATTAAAACATCGATATTAATTTCACACAATTTCAAATACATTCCTTCAGTTTTCATTCCCTCGGACTTCAATACTGCCGTCGTAAAGAAAGGTTGTAATTAAATTTATCGGCCGATAAAGAAATATCATGTTAACCTTTTATTCAGTTATGTGTATTCTGTAAATATGTTCAAAGCACTTTAAACGGTTTTAAATTAACACGCTTTATTTAAAAATTTATAGAATAGCACTGAACGATAAGCTTAATACTTCGATGCTGGTGAATATTTTATCGGATTATCTTGTCAGACTTTTATTTTAACCAAGACTTTATTCGCGTATTAATGTTTGCGATATTTAATGTTTTGTTTGGCTTAAATCATTATTATCTTTGACTTCGTTATACAATTTAAGAATCGCTAAGTAACACGTAAATAATTCAATAAACCGTCCCAAAAGAATTGTAAAATACAGTTTTTAGCTAATTCAGAATCACACAATCGTCAGTACTTGATTTCATCGTCACTTCGATCAATACGATTTAAAAAAAAAATTTATGTATCATAACTCGTAATCTCCAGCATATGCAAAAAATGAGTTATGAACGCAGCATTGTTCATGTTCACACCTATCATTTAAATTATAAAATATCTTGTTCATTTTCAAAATTAATACTCTCTAATGCTCTATAATTTTCTTAACTAATAATCTCCATTCCAGCCAACTAGAGTGCCGCATTGTACTGTTATGGCCAGCAGTATTGTTCTTCGTGTTCACACCTATCATTTAAATTATAAAATATCTTTTTCATTTTCAAAACTAATATTTTCTAATGCTCTATAACTTTCTAAACTAATAATCTCCATTCAAGTTTACGAGAGTGCTGCATTGTACTGTCATGACCACCAGTAGTGTTCTTAGTGTTCACACCTACCATTTAAATTATAAAATATCTTGTTCATTTTTAAAACTGATAATCTCCATTCCAGCCAATGAGATTGCAGAATTGCATAGTCTCGGTCACCAGTGTAAATATGTTAACATAGGATGGTGTAAGCGTCTGTTCCACAGTTTTATTTGTATCAAACTTTTGTAACTGTAGCATGAAAACGATGTTTCTTGATTTGTCAAAAACAAGCATTGACGGAGATTCTGAGTTATGATACTAAGGCGCTCAAATATTATCGTTCCATGACATCAGACATGTTAAGCAAAGTATTTGTTGATTTTAGCAAGTGTTTAGGTATCAATAATTAAATCAATATTTTTAAATGATGTCATTATCTGATTTAAAACGTGTGGGAAATTCATTTAATCGGTAGAACTCCGTTATAAATGGACGATAAATTTAAATAAATATGTTGAACTAAGCGTAATGTTTTTTAAAAATCTATTGACAGAAATACGTAAGTTATTGTAACACTAATAATCGTATGTTAAAATTAAGCTACATATTTTCCTAATAGGTCAAACTATCAAAGTATTTAATTCTACAAAATTTTATTAGGTAGTTGATAGCTATTTTGGCTTTACGCCATCGTCAGAATTATATTTAAAATTATTTTAGCTAAACTATATAAACGGCTTACAATAGATAGACAATATTATGTCATCTTAAGCATTCCAACATCGCAGCAAATATTTAAAACTAAATATATAACGTACTAATTATGTTTCTAGAAAAGAAGCTTACGTAGTGTTATTAACATGCGCTTCTCATAATCGTTTAAGTAAGGATGATGAATTAATGATTTTTTGGCCATTAATGAGATTATTGTCTTGATTATATTATTATCTATTCATCTCCAGTTGTTCTGAGAAATTTAGCTTAAGTTCTTATCACACAAATGTAGGCTTACTGGAGATGAATTAGAAGTTATTTTGCGTGATTTTTAAGAGAAATTCTACAAGTAAATGCCAATTCAATCAATATGTATTTTTCACTCAAAGATATTTAAAAAAATCATGGTTGCATTTCATATTTAAAATGTTGTTTTAATATCACAAACGAATTCAATGCGTGAATCGGCATTTTCAACCGTTCTGTTAGCACTTTTTCTGCGATTAATAATTTAATTAAAAAGTGTGCCTTGTGTTGTTTTCGTTGAAGTTTCTTTGCGTGGAATCTTCTTAAGGAAACAGGAAATAATCCACAGTGTCCACAGTTCAGGTAACGATGAAACTAAGAGATCTCCAGTATCTTAAATGGATTTGGAGTAATATTAATATATAATATAATCAATTGTAGACTTCAGAAATAATAATTTAACGACAAACGAATTTAAACAAACCGTATTGTTTCATACATTTCTTAGCTTTTATGATTAAGCACTTGGTATGACTGTATTTGTCATTTTCATTAAGGGTTGCAAGGGAATGTAACACGCTAGTCGCTTGTTGGGGTTGAAATATTGTAAACGTCAACAATATGTACTAGAGTTTAAAATAAAATATCAATACAATGTACATCCATTGCAAAAGTGATCGACTTATCCGCCTAGAAATTAAAATTAGTACCTAAATATCTATATTAACAAATATTTGTATTATATGCAAATGTCTTTGAAAGAAATACTTTTGTTATATTATATACTATAGAAAACATTGCAAAAATGTCAGAATACGATGCAGCTTATCATCAAAATATGTCATCATCTGTACTGATATTAAAGTAGTTAATTATTGACTATTACAAATATAATATATTTGCAATGTTTTAATCTTTTAAAGTCTTGTATAAATTTGCATTAAAGAGAAAACAATAAATTTGCTAAACTATTATAAGAAGTTTGGTGCAGTGGTATGCAACGTTGTTGGCTTCGGTTACGAATATCTCTGGTTTAAATCCTAGTAGGGACGGCATCCCAGAATTCCATCCCACCTACCTTATCCTAAAAACGGAGTAATTAGATAACCACTAGTCCTGTTCTAGCATTATCTTTATGTCTCTACTCTCATCAAAAAAGATCACAACTGAGTAACAAGTAGCTCTCTAATAAAAACTTCAGCTAAAATGCCTCCATTAGGAGTCCATGTGCTCCACATTAGAAGCGGATATTTTACGAAAAAAAAAACTTAAGTAACAGTGAAATAATTAACAATCTAAGTAAGTCGATATCTGTAATTTTTTTCCGGACTTCAATCCTTACAACGTCAATAAAAACTGTTATTTTTTAAGATCACCTTTAGATTAACTTTATTGTAAAGTTTTTCTTATATTTTAGTTATTTTAAGAATGGTGTATTAAGAGTGTGGTTTTTTTCGTTAAAAAAACGTTAAAAACGAAAAAAATACTAATTACTTGTCCGTTGAATTTCATATTAATAAATTTTAATCAAGAGAAGCCGAACTTTATGTTAAATTCAGTTCGAATATTATTTCAAAGCTCTGCGTATTTTAATTTTTATATTAAAATAGACTGTCTTTCTTTGGATTAATAAGCTTTATTATCTTTCGTCGTGATAACAGAAATGTGTATACACAGATGGAATACCTTTCCGTTTCTTTCTATCCCAACAGCTGCGACACGTTTCCAGCCTTATTTGTATAATATATCATTAATCCGTGCTCAAATATCATTCATTGGTGTCCAGCGGTGGCTTGATTGCGTGGGTGGTTACTTGTAAAACGATCCGTGGATTCGTTCTATTCCGAGTCGAGATGGTGCCAATTAAACACCGAGGACATGCAATGAACTATAGCTTACATAATTCAGGATAAGCGGGATGACGCATTGTAATGGTAATTATCCCTCTCCAGAACGATGCTTTGAAAGGATTTATATTTCAGATCTTTTGAAATATTAAGTGTATTGAAAGAGTAATGCGTTTCTTAAAGGCAATCATATCTCTTTGAATGTTAAATAATTTACAGGAGTAAATTTAAAGATATATAAAGATATTTTTTCAGTTTTATGTGCTTATCAAATATCGTTGGAGTTGAACTAAAACAATGTTGTGTAGGAAGAACATTTTTACAATGATAACCACTCCCAATGGGGATCATATAGACACATACGAGTGCATTTCCAAAAAAGTTATTTTTGCCATAAATGATTTTATTTAATCGCTAAACCAAGAGGCTTCTCCTTCCTTGGTATATGAAACGGTTAATAGTTAGCTAATCACTCTCAGTTCTTCTGATTTATAGGATATGATATTCCAACGTATATTATAATACTGAAACTATTATATAGAGACCGCAAAGCAGGTTCTTAGTTTCCTGGCTAAAGTCAGTGCTAGGGTGGGTACAGACTAAGTCTTTATATCCCTTTCCCGCATGTAAGCTATCTAAGTACTGCTATCTAGAAAGATTCTGTCAGCTGAAGGCTTTGTGTGAGGAAAACAATTAAGAAAAAACCTGAATTGTCTTTGAATCATTAACAAAAGTTCAATTCTTACCAAGAATTACTCGTAATGTCATATGATGCTGAAAAAAACAATTTATATAAGTTTCCGTACGGAGATTCAAGAAAATAGACACAACAACCGATTAGGACGAACTCGATAAAATATTAAGCACTCGGCAACACTACCGGTCTTGTACTAGTTATTAGTGAATCGATTATGAATATATTCGTGTTAATATCAATCAACCACAATTAAGCAATATGGTGAACTTTTATAATTTCACATTTCTGCATTTTATTACATTAATTGACACTTGGTATAAAAAAAGTGAGTAAACACTTATATAACTGGCTGATATAAAATCGTTGCACTTTGCCTCTCATGTTTAATTTGCATCTCGGATACACGTTGACCCAACAATGAGTGGTCAACGAAGAGAAAAAAAAATGCTTTAAAAAGGTATGAGAAATGAATCCCGACCGTAAACGTCAGTCAAAGTGGCAATTAAACCTGGCCAGTCGCCTTGGCACACACCCTGCCCGAACGTAAAATGGCCATTATGGCCGAGGGCACAAATTAAATATTTTATTGAATATATTTAAATTCATATAAGTATAAAGCATTGGCGTACTCGAGAATAAAGTGTACAGCTAAAAGGCAAACTGGTATCGCCGAGTCCTCGCTATGCAATTGAAAGTAAATTTATTAACATCACACGTGAGGGTTGGTGACTACCCTTGTCGAAAGATACCTACTCAACCTAGCTTTCTATGACTATTTTTTAAATATAATAATAGTAAAACAATATAAATTGGTAGTAACTACTTATATTACGTTAAAGAGCAGTATTGCTCATTGAAAGAACAGAATGAAATGCTCATTCGTTTTTTGGAATTGTACCTGATCATATATAATACATATTTTAGAATAAATACAAAATATCGTTGTTGTTCTGGAAGAGAACACTAAATCAAAAAATTACATATTGAGTTAGTCATACCAAAATATTTCTTATTTTAAACTCTACCGTATGACAGAACACACTTATTTTTATAAATTATACTGTTACTTAAAAACAGTTTTGTACAAACAAAAAAAATGAAAAACGTATGGCATTTCAAGCATTTGGCAAACTTCAACGTCCAATTACTCAAAACTAGTAGTTTCCAGTTAGTGTCTTCTTCCAGAACACCGACGATATGTTGGTTCGTATTGTATATAAATATAATGTCTTTTCACGCATCTACTAAGCATGGTTGGGAGTAAAATGAAACTTAAAATAAATATTTTCTTAATGCATTCTGTTAAATATAAGACGAAAATTAAGTTCATTGATTTACGTGAACACCACTGACCACTATTTAGTGGTCCAAACGCGACGTACTTTTCAGCGTCAGACCTCCTCCATCTGAATGCGAGCGCACATAGGTCTGGTCAAAAGTCGTAAAAATCCATTTTATAACTAGACGACGCGATAAAATTGGATCCGCACTTTTGTTGCACACCTTAAACGGGCATTTTCTCGTTAGATTAAGTTGCAAGACAATTTGAATCAATTCGTTTTGACGTATTTATTTATTTATTTTGTTAGTAAATTGACAGCTTTTTTAAAGGATAGAGTGTCACTCAGAATACTTTATTACACTTTAGTTATTTTTATGAAAAATGCTTAATTTAAATTCGATAAATATATTGCACGGAAAATAATCATTTTTTACCTAATCTGACTATAATAAATATACATAATTTAAGAAATACGCTGGTATTTTATTCTTAGCCAAGTTAACTTTTAATAAAACGGCATATTATCATAATGAAAATCTCTATTTGAAAATCAAGACCGGGTTTGCTCATCGAATCAACATCCGTCATTATTTTAAAACCATAAATATCAATAAGATAAAAATACTGAAGTACTTATTAAGTTTCAAAATAATTATTAATTTAGTTAATGGTTATTTCAACAATACGGCATCTTCATAATTTGTAATAGCGTGATGTTGAAAGGCTATCAAACATATTTTATAATTATAATTTAAGACATCGACTGAGGGTGCTTGATGGAATTTCAATATCAAATTTGGATTATTGAGATTTTGTACACTTCCATGTATTTTGTCACTAACGACCCGGGTTTCGCCTTTCGGCATCTTCAGGCATTCGAGCACACGAATGGACTCGTACTGACAGTCAGTAATTATATATATCTCTTATAATTGAAAAACGTATGATGTTTGCTATAGATTTTCACAGTATCAATATTTGATTACAAATCTGTGGATTTATTATGCTATTCTAAGAAACAACGTGAAGTATAATTTGGTTACTATATTAAAATCAGTCTCATTGAAATAATACAATTAGTCTGACGAAATTTTGTAATGTATTTTAATCGTATATACATAGAATGGATTCTAATTCTAGTATACAAAGTTAGAAAGCAAATCGAAATGATTTTATCGATGATTATTATAATCCCAAACATTTGTTTCCACCGACAAAGTTTTAAAGAAAGTCCTTCGTCTAAATACTGAATGAGATTGGATTTATCTTTACTACTATTCAAAACATATCGCAAAAATATAACGACGTTCGTATTATGACTTTTTTATCAGCCGTATTTGAGCATAAAACTGATATTAAATTGCATACAAAACCTAACTGTTGCTGTAAAAGTCAATGAAAAGACTGTTTGGTATAAAATCCTTGTGATGGGGTAGGCTATACGTGAGTAGGTACCCACCAAGAGGCTTTTATGGTCCAAGTATATCAACTTTACACCTTTCGAACGCATTAAAAATCTACCGCACATTTTGACTGCACGGTTACCAATATAACATTAAGTTAGACTACAGCAAAGTTAATAACAGCAATATTACTTTGTTGTAATTTATTGTTTTTAGTTAATTCGATTTAAAAACCGTTCAATTTAATTACCTCAAATGACACATTGTATAATGCATACAATAAACAACATTTTCAATAGAATTGTTCAGTATATTATATCAAAAAGATGCTGTTTCATGGAAGCATAAACGAATACCTTTAATGGGCGTAAATGTTACAATTTTTTTTTGTGTTTTCTACATGATAGATTTATGCAGGCATTAATAGTAGTCATCTATATATATATATGCTGAAATATTTAATTATTTTTTTGGCTTAAAGATAAACATATCTAACCTAATCCCAATAAATATGACGTAATTTATTTTATAATACTATCAAGAATTGACAAATAATAATTTGTTTAATGCTGTTTATAATTAAAATACCATAAGTAATTAAACCAACAATGCATTTATTATTTTAGGCTCATATTTTATTTAAACAAGGTGACCGGGATTGATAAGCTAGCATTTTTAACTGATACAAAATACAATTAAAACTAAAAATATTTATACACTTCTAATCAACTGTGGAATATCGAGGATATATAGAGTAATGATGAATTATGTGTAATTAGTTAACAATTGTCGGCGTCCGTGGCGCAGTTGGTTTCGTCGCTGGCTACGGTTACGGATGTCTCGGGTTCAATTCCCGGTGCGGACGGTTTTCATAGATTGATCTTTCAATCGATTTATGGATTTCTGTCCGTAGTCTGAGTCCTCCCTCCCACCCATTCCATCCTCACGGGGCGTAACGAGATCGATTAGCTAACCACTAGTCCTGTCATAGCCCTATCCTTCTATCCCTACTCTCTTCGAAAAAGAAAAGAGAGGTTGAGGAACTGAGTGACAAGCAGTTCTCGTAGAAAACATCTGTCAAGATACCTCCATTAGGAGACCATATGCTCCACATTGGGAGCGGACATGGAAAAACAATGATTGATTGGTTGTTTCGTTTGAAAACTAAGTGTTTAAACATTATTATTGTATTATTTGCAATACTGGAAACACATACCTTTACGACTTCTACGCACTCATTTATTATAGTATTTAAACATATATCTGACTGACGTATTCGGCTTAACATCTTTGATACCAAAATTTATATAATATACTTCATAATTTACTTTGTAATAGTACAAATATCTTTCGTAAATTATTAAGGCAACGCTTTTTGAATGTTATCCACGTATATAAGTTATTGTTCCTCGATTCTTATTATTAAAGTCGGAATTGTTCCACTATTAAGAGTTAATGATTAAAGTTAATACATAATAACAAGAAATTTATTTATTCTTTATGAAATTTTATGACTTAAACATGTAAAAGGTTTTATAATGTATCTTTAATAACATTTGCAGTTTTTTATAAGCAAAGATTTTCATTGAAAATGTAATGTAATATTATCTGTCATAATTCAAAATAAAAGTTGATATAATTGGTAGGAAAAGAAATATGAAAATTTTAATCAATTTAATTGATGTAAAGCATTTTTATACACAAAATTAAAGGCATAATTTAACCTTTATCCGGTTTTTTAAATCCGTTGGTGATATTTCATTCCTTAAGGGCCTCTAAAGCTGTGTTGTGGGCGAGGAGCTTCTCTTAGAGCGTGGGCTCGGCACCTTGGAATTCACATTAAAATATTATTATTATAATGTAACGTACACATAACACACTTGGTAATAATATACGACTCTCGTTTTATGCACTTTAAAGCTGTGTTAAATCGGAGATTTGCAGACGGTTTGCGGTCCGTAGCGCACACGGTAATTTATTTATTTATTAACTTACTCAATTTTTGTAAGACTGTATTTTTTATTTGATTAACGCATACTTCTGAGAATACCAATCTTCTTCACTTTTTAATTTAAAAAATTGTATGACAAAATAAAAACGTCCTATATAATTTATTGAGAAGCACGAGCTTAATGATCAAATAAAAAAATAAAAGTGTTCATACAATGACGAATGATTTATATACTATAAATAACTGTGCGTTATTCATCAGTTAGATTTCAAAATCTTAAATGAGCTAGTGCTGTCTTTGCTTTTGATATAAAATAACGAAAATACGGACGATTGTTATTAAAACGATTTGCCACCATACATTAAATATTATAACAAAATATGAATAATATCTTTAAGTGGATGATATTTAATTTTATGATTGATATTATGTGTTTTAATATTGTAAAGTTTGGATACTTTAAGATTCTACTTTGCCATGAAAAACTGGTTAATAGTTTGCAAATAGTTTTATTTGCCAACTTACTCAGAATAAAAACCTAATAATTATTTCTATTTTGACGTGAATTTTTTCTAGTTATTGATTAACAACGTGCATATAATATTATGTTTGATATTTATCAAAAAACGTAAAGCCTTTTATACCAATGACATTTATCAAAAAATATTTAACCCGTCGGGTTAAAAAAAACTTTAAAGTTATTTATTACCATACGTTTTGATTATAATTAAGTGTAAAAGGAAGATGATGTTAAATTAAAAATAACTACCATCTAAGAGATCCTAAAAAGAGTAACTGAACACTTCTTTTATTTACTTAACTACTGTATCTATATTTGAAAGCACTTTATTCGTTTTTTCATAACTATGACAAAATAATCTGTAAAATATTTTTATTGTATTACGTACTAACACTGCTGTTAAATTAAAAAAAAACACTTATTCTTATTAATATGGAAAAAAGGTATTTGTAAAAATTTGAACGTTATTATAACAAATTATAATAACCACGGTACCAAATAGATCTATTTTTACAACGATTTGAATTTAATTATATTATTATTTTGAGTTAACAAAACTGATAAGTCTTAAATACTCAATAAACTCCAAAATGTAAAAACTTTGTGGTATTTCATGTTCTTATTAAAAACTTTCATCAGACAACTATGGATATTTTACAAACTTTTAAAATAAGTCAACGGTATTATTACTATACTGATTGGATTGTTGATATAATTATAAGTTATGTGTGTTTTTGGCAAGTTTTTAAGTGATATAAAATCGAATAAATACGGTGCATTAATTTCTCTATGTTTAAAATGCCTGCATTTCATATATAGGGACAGACCGGATAAAAAACTTTTAAAGTAGCGTTTATTAGCCTAATGTTAATGTCTTTTCGCCTAAATCAAACCTCCAAAGCGGTGGCATCTGTCAAAATACATCGTAGAATATAATATAATTGACCACCGGCCGCGAGTATAGAGCCTTAAAAGCGCAGGGCAAAGCCTTCGGTAGTTTAATTGTTTATTGGATTGTTGTCATTCGACCGGAGCGAGCTTTTTTATGCTGTGCATTGTGAAAGCTTTTTTGAAATTCAATTTTATTATTTATGAAGCCTGAAAGTACCACTAATCTTGATTTATACAATGGGAGTTTATTTTGACTTTGTTAAGTTAGTTTTTGATAATGTTCGCTTCTGATCATATTTATTAATAATTCCTACAACACCATTATATTTCGATACCTTGTATGAAAACGCCAGTGCAGTTTTAAGGTATAGAGCATTATATGATTATCAATAATATTAATAGTAAGCCAAAAACAAAGTAAACTAAATAAAGAGAGACATTGAAAACTTTTCAATATTAATAAAATTGATATTTTTATAATAAGTATGTCATTGTTATTAAATGTAATAAGATAAATATAAAGCTTATCAATCACAACCCTTACACAATACATACAATTTAAACTTTAATCTTGCAATGAATATTTAACTTAAATGACTACTAAACAATATTTACAATAAAAAACTAATGAAAGTTATAGTTTATACATAAAAATGTAAATTTCTTGAAGCTATTATTATTCTTCGTTTTAATTATTGAAAAAAATTAAATTATTATCCAATCATTGTGAATTGAATACATTTCTAAATACAGCTATAGAAATAATACTATTTTATGTATGTGTGGTAAATAAATTCGAATAATTTTCGTTGAAATATGTTTTTCTCTATGACAAACGTTTTGAAACAGGCAAATATTCACATACAATAATTACAATTATACTCGATGCACTTTTTCACTTCTGAGTATTCACATTACATACTTTCCATTAGACACTTTTCAACTGTCCACAGCTGACCGTATTTATTTTCGTATTTTTATTTGTTTACCACGCTTAATTTGAACAATAATTATTTTTGTCATTATTTTACTGACGTGCTGGGAGTGCTTATTTTTTACATTGGAATATTTAGCATTTTTAAATTGATTGGAAAATAAATTTGACAGTTAAAAATTTAAATTTATTTTGGTGGGTTTTGGTAATTGGGTTCTGCGCGGAGATCGTGTGCAGATGGAACGGCATAATAATGATGTCAGAATTAACAGGGAAGAAAAAAATTAAAAAAAGTCAAAAGCTCGTTAAGGTATTGCAAAAACGACCGTTGCGGGAGGCGACCGTCCCTCTTCTAGTCGACTTTGAAAGCTCGCCTGGAAAAACCACCCCGAAAGCACACCCCAGCCTTGCCACCCGCGCCCCACGACCGCGCTATATGAAAATGTTCCTTAACGTTAGATATCCGCGCATTTGCATATCGCTCCACCCCGGCCGTCGCTGCCTACCACTCCAAAAGGACGCCCAGCGCAGAGCTTTCGCGATACGGCGCCGCGACGCTCGGGCCAAAAAGAGACGCCCGAATTCGTTCCCGTACAGCGTCGGCTTTCATCCCGCCGCACAACCTAAAGCGCGACAATCTCAAACAAACGGAGGCTTTTTTCTCGTTGGAAATTATAATTTAAAAGCGTTGGACTAGATAGGCCCGTGCGAGAGGGACGGTGACAGTATGCAAATTAAAATTAGAGACGCGAGTGAGATAGACATAAATTTGAGGCGTTGTCTGAAATACGTAGGGTAAATAAGGCAAAACGCTTTTCAGAAGTAAGGGTGGATTGTACAAACGGATGCGCGATATAATTTTCTTCATAACTCCATCTGTGATACCTGTACTCTCACGCTTTCAACGAACTCCGCATTTTGTATTTGATTATGTTTAGAATTAGTTCTCTGTTAATCTCATACAGGTATAAACTATTTCTTTTAATATTTTCTAACATATCTGGACTGATAGTGAAAAGCTTGTAAGAATTTAAAAATTGTTCATTGTTAACCCTTAGTGGAACGATATTCACTGTTAAATAGTTATCCACACACTAAACACCAAATATCAGTTGTAGATGAAGAGGCTTCATAGTAATAAAAATGAAGCAAATTTTTAATTCCATATTTGTATTATGACCAGGACTGCTTTCACCCTTCGCGAGCATTTTCAACTGATGAAAACCTAAGTAACTATAATGAAACTAATATGTATCGTATATATTCCAATAATTATGATGCGATTACATTGCAAACAAGTCGTGTATGGCCATAAAATGTTAATATTTAAAATTTTTAAAATAAACGTATGTATTTTCTGGGAGCATTTATGTTTCATACCAATTTGTATGCATTGCAAATTGAAACTGATGGTAAGAGTAATTTTAATATTGTTGATTTTCATTCATTTACCAATATTATATGTATGTTTGGCGAGAATAAAATTACACAAAATATAAAACAAAATTAAACTTATTCATAATAATAATATTAATATGAGGATGAGTAAAAATTGTTGGGCACTTTGCCGCAACTGTTTTTTGCTTTTACGTTTGCCGAAAACGATGATATGTATTTTAAAAACCATGTCTGCTAGATACTAATGTCACTTATATGAACTTATAAAGGAGTAATTTATTAAAATTAATTGCATAATCAGAACCGGTTGTTTTCGAAGAGAGTAAAGAAAAAATGACGAGTTGTTAGTTTATCGCTTTTACTACGGTCAGTTATCTTTTCGAATAGGGGATGGTTAGAGTGGGTTAAAAACATCACTGGCATCCATGCTTTTTGATACGAATTCACAAATAACTGCGTGAAAGTTTGCATTCTAGTATTTGAGTCCTTGAACTCGCATGCATATAGTAAGAACGTCCAAGAGTATTGACCACTAGGCTACAAAACTTTGTCTTTATTGGATTATGTCGCCATAATAAACACATAATATATATTAAAAACAGTGCTCTATAATAAACAGACAAAAATTTCATATTCTAGATAAGGACGTATTAGAAAAGGGTGATAATGAATGTTACTTGCAATGAAGTTTACTGCACATAAATTGCTGCACATTTTATGACTTCGGCCGTGAAAAGAATGCACTAAGAATGAGACACTTATCTGAGTATATCATTTGTTCCATTTCAATGCAGTTTTATTAAAATAATAGATTTTATTGATTCTTAAATCATACGTGTAAGTTGGTTAATCACCTCCATTATAGTATATATATATATATATATTATCAGAGATGTCGATATAGAGTTCGCATAAATCAGGGATTGCCAACGTTTTAATCCCTATCGGTGCCGCAGTAAATCAATTTAGTGCAAGTGCGGAATATTTTTGTGAGGTGGAAAGCGTTAAAATAATGATATTTATGGTATCTTCCTATTAATACAATTTATACTTTTTTAAGCATGATTCCACAATTTATCAAATAGCCTCGTTATATGCATTAAACTTGTCCCTTTGGCTACGTTGCTCAATCGTTGCTCCTTCGACCACGAGTATACTGTGATAAGTATCCGAAGAGTAATTATAGATTTTTAAATTTTTTATTTGCCATACCAAATTTTATGTGTGGTGAACTTTTTTTTTCAACCATCTCCGCTCTTAATGTGTAGCAGATGACCTCGTAATGAAAGTATCTTGACATAAAGTTTTCTACGAGAGCTGCTTGTTACTCAGTTGCTCAACATTTTTCAAAGAGAGTGGGGATAGAAGAATAGGGTTACGACACGACTAGTGGTTAGATTGTCTTTCCCACTACGGTCCGTTTTTTGGAGAGGATAGGTGGGAGGGAATTTTCGATATCATATACATCCATGCTCACGAACAGAAATCCATAAATGAATTGAATAATCAATTAAGAAGATAATAACGTAGAAGACTGCACCACAAATTCAACCATTTTTAATCGCACCTTATTCACACTGCAGATTAAGCATCCTTTTTTAAAAACACATATCTTTTGATTTGATTAAAATGATGTACTTTAAATCACCTACGCTCTTTCACCTGCAAAATGAAAATTTATAAATGCAAAGCAAATTTGGCAAATTAAAAAAAAGTAAGACGAAATTACAATTATCGGAAAAAAATTTTTTTCGTGTCATTTTGATGGTTTGAAAATGTCATAAATTATTAGGAATCTATTTTTCCAGACACAACTTAAGCCCTTTTGGCTTAGTAAAAAACGTCATGCTAGTGCAATACTCCTGTTAGATAATACCATTTTCAAAAAGAAAAGCTGTAATAAAATTGAGAACCACTGCATCACTCATTAACAGACATTATTTTGATGATAATGATGGTGACGAGTTGCGTAGAGTAATTTAAAATATCGACTGACGTTGCTTGGTGGAATTCCAGTACCGTTATCAGTGCACTTGAATGCTTGAAAACATCAAAAGGCGAAACCTTGGTCTTTGGTGATAAAACATATGGATATAAATTTACAAAATTTGAACGAATCAATAAGATAACCATTTCATCATTTTTAAGATATTAACAGTCAATTGTTTGATGGAAAGGAATTGTATTTTAAAAATAAAACACAATTCCTTTTCCACTACTTTCACATGTTTGTAATGATCAGTACTGGTTTTTTTCATCACGAGCATTATCAACTGATCATGGTCAGTTGATAATCCTCACGCACAAAAAAAATGTGTTTTATTTAAAAAATGCAAGTATTTTAATAGCTTAATTGGTGCTGTATCAAAACTTACGTATACACCATATATTTAAATTTCTATTAATTAATTTTTGTTAATCACATTAATTTTTTGGTCAGTACTTCTTTTCCTCTTTTTTTAATCCTGATTATAAAAAATAGTATTGTCGCGATTTTTTTAGCCACGATACAATGTAATTAATTTCAGTTATGAAAGAGCAAATGTTTTTTTTACTGAGAGACAATTTTGGCATATTATATTTTTTGTGTATATTTTCAATGATGTGTTAATTAATTGTAACTAAAAATATTTTGATTTTTCATCAACAAAATAAATAAAAATAAACTTGACTTGAAAAAAGTCGGACCGAAATTTTTTCACCATGGGAGTTTTAGCATATATTTGGTGGGCCAATATTTTGACCCTGAAGAAGTAAAAGGGCTAAACTAAAATCAAATAAACCTAGATTGTGCAATTTAAATATATTCTATTTGATCGACGCATCATCAATTATGAACTTTAGATTAACAAATGCTAAACGGCCTAATAAAATGATTTTTTTTAATGCCAAAAACTTTTCTATTCTAAAAACATCATTTTACACTGGTTTTAGGTTTAAAAATTCTGACCTGGCCACTTGATGTAAGCCACTATTATATCGACATTCCTTACTAATAATCCCGTATCTTCAAATATGAGTATTAACAGGACTGCATTTCAAAGATTCATAACGCCACTCGCCATATAATGTTTTCGATAAAAACAGTACTCTCCTGAACAATTTCAATTTTTAGGGTTAAATCAATTGGCCAAAACACCGTCAAATTATCTACTCCAATAGGGAGCAAAACCAGATAGCTAGTTTGATAGTAAACATATTGTAATTTGAATTTAACTTGATTGTATTTTAGCGAAATACCGGACTTGGAAATGAAGCAAAATCGTCATTTTATTGTAATGAATCCACCACATATTTTTTATGAAATATTGTATTCAAACTTTAAATAACATACCTTAAAGTAGTTCGAAAAAATTCTTGCCGTATATTGTCAGCTTCTGGCATTGATAGTCACTATAAATTTGAGCTATTTGAGAGAAAAATACTATCTATCACCAGTTTAAAATAGTAAATAAATTGAAAATGTTTATAAAACTACCAAATGATTACAAATACATAAACATCTATAATTTAAGACATCGACTGAGGGTGCTTGATGGAATTTCAATATCAAATTTGGATTATTGAGATTTTGTACACTTCCATGTATTTTGTCACTAACGACCCGGGTTTCGCCTTTCGGCATCTTCAGGCATTCGAGCACACGAATGGACTCATTTTATTAAGAAATTTTGGAAATCAATAGAGCCCAGTTGAATTCCTTGCCAATTCTGAATGAGCAGCTGAACCTTCCTAATTCTCCGTTATTATATCCTATACGTTGAAACACCTAACGGATGTCACTGAACGTGGAATGATTGTATATATTTACCCTTTCGTCGAATTGCATCCCGTCGAAACCCACAATACTATTATAATTGTAAAATCACTGGTATTTCTAAAAGAAGTTGGAAAGCGGCAATTTGCCACTCTGCTAATGGTTTGTTTACAAAATAAGGATTTGGGCAATTCTCGAAATGTTGACTCAGGTATCAGTGTGGCTCTCAGACGTATAATATCTTACCTCGTAAATAATATTTGTCGTATTTGTATCTTCTATTTAACGTTAGACACTGTTTACTCTCTGTCAGTTCGAGTCCATTCGTGTGCTCGAATGCCTGAAGATGCCGAAAGGCGAAACCCGGGTCATTAGTGACAAAATACATGGAAGTGTACAAAATCTCAATAATCCAAATTTTACATAAACATCGATTATGTTATTCAAATATGCAAGTTAGTAATATGTAAATATATGTATATCCTTGTGTCCTTTCCCAATGTCCTTTCCCAATGTGGAGGAAACCTGCTTGTTACTCGGTTACTCAACCTCTCTTTTTCGAAGAGAGTAGAGATAAAAGAGTAAGGCTAAGACAAAAATAATGGTTAGCTTATCGCTCTCGTTACGGTCTGTTTTTAGGATTGGATTGGTGAGAGGGAGTTTTAGACATCAGAAATATCCATACCTACGAACAGGAATCCAAAAATCAGTTGAAAAATCAATTGACGAAACTCTCCGTTATTTAAATCCGAGACATCCGTAATCGAACCCAACGACGTTGACCACTGCACCACAGACCCGAGAAGTTAATACGTGTATAATATTGTGAAGTGTTTCTATAGGTATAATTATATTACCCATTTTATATGAGTACAAATTTTAATGAATTTACACCGAAAGAGGCCTTTATAAACTCTTAGCTTGTCGCTCTCGGTACGGTCCGTTTTAAGGATCTGATGGGAGGGAGAGAATTCTTGACATCACAAACACCCAAACCTACAAAGATAAATCCATAAATCGATTGAAAAATCAATTTATGAATCGGTCCGTACCGCGATTTGAAAACGAGTCATCCGTAACCGTAGCCAACGACGATGATCACTGCACCACAGACACGACATTTATAATTATATGAAATGAAATACCAATTAGCTCAATATGATTAGATGCCAATAAAACCTTCAATCACAGGAAATATATATTCACTAACACTTGTTAAAACCTATTACATAAATGCATATAACATAGGCACATCAAATCTGCCTATAGACAGACACCAAGGCGGAAACTGAGAAAAGTCTAAATTATAAAAACATGTCAGATTAAATTACCGAAATGGACAATGATAATTAGATTGGCTTGGTACTAAAAGCTTTGCCGCTGTTTTGCATACGGCGTATATTTGCATGTCACGTTTGCGGACTTGCATTCTTTCGATATCCGGTGGAGAGCATTCTCTTAGTGGAAAATACCCACGGTATGTATAAACGGGCTTAATTTTTGCGCAAAGCTCGCGCGAGAGGGATGCAGCGACTCATTTAGGAATGTCGGCGGTGTGTTAGAGTGGGAGGGCAAACGGCGAGCTTAATTAATGAACGTGGAAACTTGTGCGCTTTATTGTGGAAGTGGAGTGTGGCCCAGAACTATGAGGCTACATTTTTAACGAGAGAATATGCAACATTGTTTTTCTTGGTTCAAATTAAAGTTTGAATGCTGGGTGATCATGATTTTCTTATATACATATTAGATTTTGCAACAAATTAAAAAGAAATCATACGTTCTTTTTCTTTAGCTGTTCTGTGGCTTTTGTTGTAAATCATTTTTGCCAATGCTTCATTTTTTACGCCGTGGCCGCTCCTAATGTTTAGCATATGAAGTATTAATGAAGCATCACAACAGAAAGTGTTTTTATGAGAGTGTATGAAATTCAGTGGCTCAATCCCTGTTTTCAGAACGGAAAGAATGAAGTACCACAAAGAGTAATACTGAGGTAATTGTTTATTCTATGTTCACTGTATGTTTTTTGCGCGGTTTGTTTTTGCGCAATGGTGCCTAGAACGGAATTTACGTGCATAAAGAGAACCAAGTGAACACTGGTATAGCCCTACCGCACAGGCTTAGAGCGGACATTAATGGTCATGGTTTCCTGTCCGCGGTGCACTTTCGCTAGTTTCATCGCCGACCTCTTTTTCCTTAGCCCGCGCGTCGGCGGTTAGTTAGCATCGATTTTCTAATGAGCTAGACAAAGACGGCACCACGCGAGACACCTACCGGCGATATGAAAAAAACACTGGCGCGAGACAAGGACGCGAGATGCCCGTCTCGCAAGTAGAATATCTACATTAGACGGGATGTCTTCGGTCTTTCGTGGCTACGGCGAAGGGAACGAGTGCAGAGTAAGTATGGGGGTAGGGGGTGGATTTGGTGCGAGAATTGCGCGGAAAAGTGCATTCCAAATTCGAAAGAATCACTGATAACGCGCGAGGTAATTCGAACTTACTATTCCAATCGCAAGCACTACGCCAAACAAACATTTGATCACGATATTTAAGACAGCTGCAAAAATAAGAATCATGAATTGAATATCCTACCTTTATCTACATTTGTTTTCTATCGAATGTTGTAAACCAAATTGGGTACGTCTCTCGGTTGTATTGCATGTCGAAATGCTTTTTATCACACCTCGATTTTAAATAACCCACTAAATAAAATTTTAGTAGTCTTTAAGCAACAATACTTACTATAAACATCATGTTAACGTATTTGCGACCGTATAAACCTATAACGTTAAATTTCTTTTTGGTCTCCACTTAGTGGCTCATTAAAAAACGAAGCATTTCGAAAATATTTAGAAAATAGTCCTCTTACCATCTAATGGAAATATCTGTTATTCATTATTTCAATTACATGCGAACTTTGCTATCATTAATTTAATCCTTCGATAATATGGATATTCTTATTTGACGGTTGCGAGTCATGGCATTTTTCTAAAACTCAGTGAACTTCAAGAAAATATACGAGTGGTACATTGTTTCTGTTTTTTAGATCTGTGCATTCGTTTATAACATTCAACGAGAAAGTAAATCGCTTTTAAGATGTTAACTGTCAATTCTTGGTGGAAAGACATTATATTTTAAAAAATAAAACACAATTCATTTGTACTAGTTCAGTTCACATTCAGTTGATAATGCTCGTGATGAGCGAAACCGGTCCTGATCATTATAAATATGTGGAAGTAGTACAAATGAATTGTGTTTTATTTTTTAAAAAAGAGAAAGTAAATGCCGGATAAATCTCGATTAATTTAGTGCTGGGGATGACTTGTGAATGAGATGGACTTGAAATGTATTATATTGGATAGAATTACAGTAGTGCATCGTTATTTCGATAGAAGTGGTGGCAACAGACAGATACTCTTGATGCAGGCATGAGAAATTAGTCAATTCGCTAGGACATAATCGTTCATTTTATTCATCATTAGGACAATATACTAATAAATACATAGCATCTGTATCTGTCCCTATATTTTGTTGTTGTTCTGAAAAAACACACTAACTGAAAAATACCGGTTTTGAATAATTGAAGCTTTTCAAATATTTGAATTGCTATACCTTTTTCATTTAGTTCGTTTGTACCGTTTTTGAGTAAAAGTATAATTTATTAAAGTAAGTGTGTTCTTCCATGGGGTAGAGTTAGAAATAAGAAACGTTTTGGTATAACTAACTCAATATGTAATTTTTTCGATATAACGGCGATTGAAAGTATTAATTTTCCTATATTGTTCTGTAAACGAAGTAATAAATAATGTGATAAGCTAACAGCCAGTTATCACTTAATCTATTCTAATATTGAAATTAAGAGTTTTTTTTAAATAAATTTTGTTTGAATATTCCAATAGTTTACCTAAATTTGCAGTAGCCATATTGGTGTACGCTTGCTGTTTTACATCCGAATATTTAGTATGTAAAGCCAAAGAGCAGATAATGAGGACATTTCAATACGAAATGAATCATACATATTTTACAAATTCATTAAGAACCCAGAGAAAGAGAAACTTTTACACATTACAAATGATACATTGTGGATTACGTGCTGTATTATTAAATTTGCATTGTTGAGATTTTGTACATTTAAATGTATTTTGTCACTAACGACCCGGGTTTCGCCTTTCGGCATCTTCAGGCATTCGAGCACACGACTGAACTTGGACTGACACAAGTGAACAGTTTATAACAATTAAATACAAATAAAATAGGACAAATCTTATCCCAGAGTGTAAGAAATTAGCATCTGGACTAGTCACAACAAATATTCACAACATTTCGGGTGAAAAGAGGGGGTTAAGACCCCTGACAGAGCACATTAGTTGGGATTGGGTGGGCAGTTCTTCGAATTGCATTTTAAAACTCCCTCTTTTTACCCATAATACGTTTGTTGTGATTATTCCAGATGCTATTTTTTAGACTCAGACACTATAATAATATAATAATTGTTGTAAATTGTTTACTTGTGTCAGTCCGAGCTCATTCGTGTGTTCGAATGTCTGAAGATGCCGAAAGGCGAAACCCGGGTCGTTAGTCACAAAATACATAGAGATATACAAAATCTCAACAATTTAAATTTGAGTTATTGAAATTCCATCAAGCACCATCAGTCGATGTCTTAAATTATATGCTATATTATTGTTTTTCATTATAATTTGTATTATAATTGAATACGTTGCAGAACCCTAGAGTAGTTAAACGATAGAGTGGGTAAGAGGAAACCGCTTGCTTTGGGGGTGGGATGACGGGGGAAGTTAAGAAATTAAGAAAATGCCAAGGAGGGTGTGGGAAGGGATGTGGCTAATGGGTGAGGGTGTTATCTAAGAGGCTGGGGGTTCATATCCTGGTCAGCACACACGTTCTCTGACGTTAAGATTCAATGTTCGCCTGATCTCGGTAAATTTGTTTGTGGCAAGAATAAGGCAGGGAATGTGTTTACTTTGCGTTAATTATTCTTTCATTGCTCAAGCAAATTCATTTGATCAACATGGTCTTAGTAAATTTCATTCATATTTGTATAATTAATGTCAACGCTTATTGCAAAACTCAATATTTTGGCTCTGCAGTTGTAGCAATTTAGAATTTTGTACTAATATTAAAGAGATTGTTTTAAGGTGAAAGTGTTACTTGGCAGAATTTTCTAAATATGCTTGTTGCGAACAACAGACAGACAGTAGTAGGGATAGTGTGTATCTATATATATAAAAATGAATGTCTGTTTGTTAGTTTGTTGGTTTGTCCGGATCTTATAGGCTCCTAAACTACTCAACCGATCGCGACGAAACTTTCAGGAAGGACTTATTGTGATCATGCCGGGAAACATTACCATTCATTTACCATTCATACGATTTCGATGAAACTTCGGTGAGTTGTTGTGCACACACCCGTGAAGGGTTCTAAAGAAAAAAAATTGAAAAATATAATCAAATACGTACATACAGCGACATCTAGGAAAAACCTTATGATTTATTCGTGTATGCAAAAGACGAAAAACAAAAATATTGTGTTAAAACAAGTGTGATATTGAAACTCGGGTTCGGGTCGGGCCATACCAGAAGATGATGGGCTCGAACCGGGTAAGTCTATGAAATTTCGGCCTCTGCAGACCTCTAATCCAAAAGCAGTTCAATAAACAGAATTAAAACCCAAACCCTTTCTTTCTTTGAGTGGCATTGCAACGCATGCCGGGTACTCACTAGTATGTTAATAAAAAATTAATAAAATATTTTTTACTGTTATTCAGTAGGAAACAAGTAGTATCGACCAGTAAGATGTATCATTAAATTTCTGACAATTTTTTGCATATATCCAAAAGAATATCTTATATATAATAAACCGCTCTGCAGACGCTTTTTATTATTATCACATGTAGGTATGAAATTTTCTCATTCGCGGTTTGCAGTGTATAATAAAATAAAATGCTATGTAATGGATACACAAGCTACTTTAGACATTCAGAATTTCAATTTCAATATCGTAATCTATGACGGGTATGGTTATACTTGTCATAAATGTTTAACCATGCTTTCTAAAACGAAAAAAATGTTGCAGTTTTATTATTAGATAATAAAATAAACTACTTTTAATTTTAATTTTGTAAATCTACATTCTATCGAAAGCTTTTGTGTGATGTATACCATTTTGTATTTATTAGGGTCAAGTTTGCGCTGTGCAATATGAGAGGGGTGGTAAACCCTTAGTGGGTACTCTGCAATACCTTGCCGGTCAACTGCCGTAGTTATTTACGAAGCAATGAGTATGGTTGATACAAATCATAAAATAAATTGTTATTAAATAAAAAACTGAGGAGTGACACGAGTAGAAAAAGTATAGGAAACCCTGTGGTAGTGAGAAATTTAAAGATGCAGTTTATATATTTTTATCACTTTTAAGGAGTTAACTGTCAATTCTTGGTGGAAAGACATTATATTTTAAAAAATAAAACACAATTCATTTGTACTACTTCCACATATTTACAATGATCAGGACCGGTTTCGCTCATCACGAGCATTATCAACTGATCAGTCATCAGTTGATAATGCTTGCGATGAGCAAAACCGGTCCTGATAATTATAAATATGTGGAAGTAGTACAAATGAATTGTATTTTATTTTTTTAAATATTTTTATCAGTTGCATGACAAAATTAATTTTAAAATTAAAGTACCTTACATATATTATAACTGTATTATTTATACAGCTGGGCTTGGTGCCGTGTGGTCAACGTCGTTTGGTTCGGATGCGGCGTTCATATCACAATACGAATAGTTTCATAAATTGATTTTTGAACGATTTATGGATTTGTGATCGAAGTCATACATGTCTGAAATGCCTAAATTTCCTCTTACACATCCATTCTTAAAAATAGGAAGTAGCAAGAGCGATAAATTAGTCTTATTCTAGCCATATTCATCTAGACTTAGTTAGTATGTCCGAAAAAGAGAGCAAATCAGTAATACGCAGAGTGAGAGAACGTAAAACCACTTCTGTTGAGATAAGCTCCATTAAAAATCCGTATGTTCCACTTTGAGGGGGGACATTATACAAAGACGTTTTATTTTCTAAGAAGAAATAATACGCGGTTCCCAATTTAAAGTTTGATAGGTGTATGTGATATGTGTAACGTAATAATTATTTATTTGAAAATAGTATTTAGGAAAATGGTAAAAATGATTAGTTTGTATGTTTTTTTGATGAACAAAAAAAAATGCCTAGTAGTGAAAATTTTCTTCCGTGTAACCGGAAAACAGGCATGTACTCGGGTTTGCTATCGCCCACATTTGAATATGTCGAAGAAAATGACGGCATTAAAATACCATTAGAGTCGATCAAGTTTGCGCCATCCACTCCTGCGATATTTGTTTTTTTTTCTCCTCTCTTCGTTTCTACAAATGTACGCTTAGAGTGGCGATGACGTAGAAATAAGTGGCATTTAAAACGTAATCATCCAAATATACTTCAACGATTAACAACATACATGCTGATGTGTCTAATGACGAGTTTGGCTAATAGCTCTTGCATTCGTATCATACCATATTGAACTTTGCATTAAAAAAACAATATTCTTAATACTCAAAATAAAATATAATTAAAAGCAAGAACACCCCGATAAACTCGGGCACCCATTAGCATTGTCTCAAAAAACCGCCTCGCAATGATTTAGAACATATTGCATTGAACACAAAACATGCTTAAATACTTAATTACCGAACATAAAACAAATATTATTCAGCATAAAATAAGAAAAACTAATACGAACAACCACAAAGTGACAAGACTTAAATTAATTTTGCTATTTAATTTGTTTGTTACTTTTCATTAATTTGTTCTTATTATAGAATTGAACAAGTATTTTTTTCGAATACTTTTCACAGTATCAAATGGTATTTATGAATGTGTTTCATTCGTTAAGAACGGGTTTTAATCCAATGGCTTATCATTCGTACGTCAGTTGATGTTAATACATTGATTGACGAATCGAAAAATAAAATTTCTGTCTGGAGATTCGATCCCAGGTATCAAAAGGAAACCAAAAGCGTTAGCTATTAGATCACTGCACTTAATTTATAACGGAAGCAACGATTAATTTATTTAGCGTCCTGGTCAAAAAAAGCTTCAGCGATGTCCTGGAACTATTTCGCCAGACGCAGTAAAGGGTAGAAGCGCCACGACGCCGCAAGCTGTCAGCGTTGGTGTGTGTAAAACGCCTTCACGAGACCACTGACTGGACAGCACAGTACGTTCTCGGCATTCTTTTTGAGGGGTGGCAAATGCGTTACTAGGTGTATAAAGGGCGATAAATATTGTTGTGAAGGTAAGGGTTAGAGATAATAAGAAGTTTTTTTTTTGCCACAAACGACACTACCGAAATTGAGATATTTTTAAATCAATAATTCCATCAAGAAGACATCATTGCTACAATAATAAAATAAAGTTTTCTTTACAAGGAATTTACATCTGCTCTACAAATTGACTAGCAAACGAATTCACTTAATAGCAGACAATGGCATGTCTACTAAATATTTTAGTATTGTATAGTGCTACCGACAGTCTTGAGAGAATCGTCGTCACAGGAAAGGTCAAAGACATAAGGGGACCGAATGAAGGAAGCCACATGCCTCTTTTTTATTTTTTACCGATGGCCCTAAGAGCAGCAAAGTACAGGAGCGAGTGGCAAAGGATCGACAAATAAAATGGAGTTGTTGCTATAGGCGATCCTCACACGTGAGGAATACGACGAAAGAAAAATAATATAGTGTAAAGCTTTTAGATAAATTTATTGATTTATGTTCAGAGGTTATTAATGTTTCTGATTTAAAAATCACGTCTTACGCATCTGAAATTAAAAAAATTTGTCCTTTCATAGCCTCATTTATCTGATCTTATCCTCTCGGAATAAAACAAGTTTACCGTCTTAATAACAGTAAGTTATAGTAAATAAAACAGCTAAGAAATACTCCTCTTTGAGTTTAAAATTTCAAACAGGCGTGGTGGAAATATTGTGATGTTTTACAGATTGGTATCACCATGGCACAAAGAATTAAAGAAGGTTTTATATTATATTAGTTAGGTACAAGTAAAAATCATTCCATTTGTTTGGTATACTTGGGCCTTGTACGTCGTGTTATACGAGGTTTGAATTTCGTAGAAAATTAGGGTATTCGTTCCAAAAAAATATCGAAGTTTGTTAATATCCTTTAATTTTTATTAAACAGTGGAAAAAATATAGATTTACGTATTTATTGAGAAAAAAATTAAGGAAATATAATAGATCATTCATTCATCATCGCTATCACTTACAATCCTATATGTTGGACACTTTCTTGAGATCGGTGGTGAGTTGTAATAAGCGATTGTTTGCTTTTAGCGTATAAATGTTTACATATGTTGTGATAAGGGGCCAAGATCTGCTGTAATTCCTTCTTGAACGTCAGACTTCTTTTTATTGTACTACCATTTTTTATAAAAAAATGCTGAAACCATGTTATATAAAGCGTGTTGTATACAAATATGTCACAATTAATCAACCGTGCTATATCAAAACCGTGTTATACGAAGCCCAATTGTACTAAACGTTTTCTTTCTTGAGGATGTTGTATGTTTTTCAGCACCTAATTTTTGCGGTATCTACCATGTAAAAATACACGGCATTATCATAGTCACAGCAGAGTTAAGGACATACAAGTGTGTGACGCTTACATGCGGGGGTTGGCTGGCGTGTCCCCGCGATGCTCCGCACTGTCAGGGGGTGAGTGCGACCCCGCGGTGCCACATACTCAGGAGGGGTGAGGATGACCCCGCTGTTTGGATTACCACTGTCGCCGGCAGATTACTGACGACGCCGCAAATGAGAAATTACTGGCCGCATATTGCTAAACGAGTCGCGCGCTTGGATATTAATCAAAAACCCGCTATCCACTGTCTGGGAAAGAACTAATAGTATGTGCCTCTCAAAAATGGTGTTAAATAATCCCAAAAAAATAATTATTATTAACCTTTCAGTTTTCATGCCAAAAAAAGTCCTTTCGGATCTCATGCTGTCACATATTGTTACCGTGTGGGTTTTGTCATATAAACGCATTTATAAAGCAAAACAACATTTTCAAAAAGTGAAATATGGTTTTATGTAGTACTAATTAATTATTAAGTCATATTTTGTGTGTATAACCTGAAATACATATGCAACAACTGAAATTCTTCATAACAGTACAAGATCGAGACGTGTCTCGGTGCCGTTTGAAACATAACGGTTGCATACTGTACGGTTATTATGTTGTCTTTTTCATTTTTATAAATAAATATTAATTTATCATATTTGTAAAAAAGGATATTCAAGGAACCGTTCTTACAGCGCCGATTTGTTTAATAAAAATGTGTGTTAGTTTAGACATCGAACGAGTTGGCAACCTCTGATCTATATTAATGTCTTTCATTATTTCCTGATAATTTTATTTGTTTTGTTCTCTTAAGTATTTGGTAAAATATTCTTAAAAAAAACATTTGTATTTACAATTTCATCGGCACAATAGCGGATCGTGGTAAAAAAATCCGTGAGTTTTTCAATTATTTATAAAATTATATACCAATAAAATAAGTATGTATTTAAATATTTTCTCTGATACCTTTTGTATCAACAAACTTTTTGATTTGTTTTATTTCACTTACATGAAAGTTTAAGGCAATTGCGTGATATGTAATAAATCAAGTGCATTCATCCTTCTATATTCTGATGGTGGCATATTTATTTTATCATAGTAAAGTTATAACGTTTTTATTTTTAAAAAAAAAACAGTAGTTTGTAAAACTAATGCTTTCTATCTGTGTTTTAAATTATCAACATCATACCAGAGAAAGGGGTTTTGTTAATTCATGCTTAGATTCAGCTTGGAGTAGAGTAAACTCTACCCCTATTCTCAGTATATTGATAAACAGGGAAGTCTATATCACAATTTGTGATTAAGCACGTCATAACACTTTTGAAAAAAATACTGAATGGTTAAAATATTGATACGATACTACTATGTATCGGGCAGCTAATTTGAAGAGAAAATTAATTTGTTTTCCTTACTGTGGAAAGCAGCCGTGAATAACGAATCGCATACAAATAGCAATAATTGGTGAATATACAATCAATTTTTTTGTGACAATTGTATTTATGACTAATCTTCATTGCCTAATAACGACGAGCCGCCATTGTATCGATGTCTAATAAAAAATTCAAATTTCACCATCTTATTTATGGTGACCTACCAACTTTATTTAATCCGGAAAATTATATGCATTTAAAATATTTTTAAATACCATCAAAAAATGTACCGCAATTTTCAAGGTTTTTTTCAAAACCATAACTTACAACGTATGTTTATTATATTTGAAAAAAAAAATGAACCAAACAATGGCGCCAGCTGGCTATCGTTAAAATACATAAATGTCTGGACATTGGAAATCTCAAAACAATAAAACGTTCTTAATGTCATGATTAACAAAAGTGTATGACGATAAATTAAAAATCAAAACCCACTCGTAATACCTCAAGTCGCTCACTCACTTGTATACCAACACCTGAGATGACCAAAAAAGTGATTTAACACCTTCGATGCCACAAAAATCATCATATTGTACTCAATTGCAATCATTGGATCCGAATCAATATGCTATTGTCTTACCCAGATAAAAAAAAAACCAATCGATTTTTTTTCAGTTTATTTTGAATCTAACTTTATTGAATACGCACATTCATCTAAATACAACTAAACTTATACAATATTCCGTATGATTTTACATGATTTTAAAATTTACTTTACTTAATACCCATGTCAGCTGTTTTAGTATTATAATAAAAAATAGATTTTTAATTTAGTGCATTATGTTTTTAAAACATTTCAAACGACAATAGTCCTGTTCTTTCTTTATCTTTGTATTCATACTCTCTTTGAAAAAGAGCTGAATCGAAACCGAGATACCTACATTAGAAGGCCATATGATTCACAATGGGAGCGGACGTAGTAATTTTTTTTTAATATAATAACAATCTATGTCTCTGAACATTTGACAAACCAATGTATGAAGGTGCCCGATTGAAATTTGAACCAATTGCTCAAGAGCGATAACCACTTTGCTAGTATGGGACCGGCAAACATTTCTCCTATCCTATCCTAACATGAGGCGATTACCTTAACTCTAATCCTGTTCTAGCTCTATCCTTCTATCCTTAATATTTAAAAAAAAATAGGTTGAGCAACTGAATAAGAAGCAATTCTTATAGAAGAAACTTTCGTTGAGATATTTCTATTAGAAGCCTATAAGCTACTCTTGTCGGCAGACATAGCTTTAAAAATCAATAAATAGATGGATGTTACACAATATTATTATTAATTTGATTGTAATGTATGAGTATGCATAGCGGAGTGGTCAACGATTTTGTATGTTAGTTTTATTCTATGGGCTTTTTGTGTAAGTACACACAAATTTGCCTGACTCGTGCTTTAACCAATTTCCTCTAGGACAGGGCTTACCAAAATTTTTTACTCCATTCTCCCTTTCACCAATGTGAAGAATGTAATTCTCCCCTTTTCCAAGATTATCGAACTGAAAAGTTGCTTTCCAAGTAAATATTCATATATTTATGTAAAATTGAAAATCTTTAATATACGCCAGCAATTCATACCCTAGACCTCTAAAAATCCCCTCTAGGAGGGAATTCTCCACTAATTGCTCCATTATAGTAGGTAGTATATATTATATGGTGCATAGTGGACATGGTTGACATTCATATTATACAAAGAAAAAAAATATTATTTTATTTATTTTGGGGTATACTTCTTAACGTGTTAAAGCATTAACTCACTCTTATCAGAGCCCGTCGTTGGTGACTTGATGGGTTTTTACAATGATCCGATACATTTTTTAATTACATTTTTAATGGTTTTCTTTCATTCAACATAATTAATCATATAAAGTTAGACGTTTTTAAGCTTGAGATTGATATGAAAATTCAATATGAGGAATGGAACTTTGATAACATCCAGAACTCTCACATTCATTATTAATTATATAGGCATACTACTGAAAAGAATTTTTTTAATAAAACACACTTCGTTTTGTACTGCTTCCACATTTTTATAATGATCAGAAACGGTTTCGCTCAACTAATCAACCGATCATGATCATTATAGAAATGTGGAAGCAGTGCAAAAAGTAAGTGACGTTAAAACTGATTAAAAATATTACTGTTAATTAGATTTATGGGTGCTTCAGAATAACAATATAACAACTCCAATTGAAAAAAAAAAATAGTTATTATCATCTGGCTATCCGTATCGAACGTCTTTCCTTATTTAGTCAAACTCTATATTAAAATTATTATTTCTTATTGCGATAGATGAACTCGGACTGACTTCAATTTTGATTGAGTGCACCATGCACTTGAATGTCTGAAGATGTCGAATGGTTAAACCAGGGTCGTCAGTAACAAAACTTATGGAAGCGTAGAATATTTGAACTATTTGAATTTTTTATTCAAAATTATTTATGAGATATCAACTTGGTATACAATTATCTCGAAATATCATTTTATGGAGTTGGTCCAATGTTATTCTGCAGCATATATATATATAATGTGAGAAAAATTTCAATGACAAATTAACACAAGCAGAAAAAGACATCAAACACGCATTTGTCAAAACTATAATACATATTGAGCTTGCCAGGGCTTGAATCCGAACCCTCGAATCGTTAAGCATTCTATACACTTTTTGGTAAGTGCGATAAAATAACAAATTCTGTTTTGATACTCCCCTTTCAGAACACGCCCCTTATACCACGATATGTATTTTAAAGATAGATATAACACATTTCCAACTGAATAAAACACTTTCATTTAGTGATAATTTTATTGTATCATTGCCAGCTATTTTTTTTAATTTTTGGTCATTAAAATTAACTACGATTATTTTTTTTTATTACCAAAAATATACATTTTACATGAAGAATTTTATATAGAATTTCAATTAACAACATTATAGCTAAAATTGTTAGATAACATACATGTGCTTAGCTGGGCATTAATGAGGTATCTAGCAACAACATAATTTTAGATTTGTTTATAGATATTCGTGCTCTATGTGGGGCTGTGGAAAATGTTTGATGAAACACATAAGTATTTATATTTAGCTTTAGATATTAGATCTCTTAGATTTAGATATTATATTAAGTTCTTTTTCAAATTTATTTACGATGCGGTGCGCTACTCTCAGCGGATTCACAAACTGGTACGCCGTTACAGTGTGAGCCCTGGTTTAAGTGCAACAAAATACTTAGGCACACAAACCGTTATACAACGAACTTGCATGCACAAAAATATTAATTTGTAACAATAGAAAACGTGGTATGAGCTTTGCCCTAGCGATCAGATGTGCTTGGATTCATTTGAATTTAAAATCTTTGACAATGGTGTATGTGATATTTTTACCCTCAAGTTGATCTTGAGTGACTTTAAAAAAGTATCATTAAAGTTAATCTCATGTGTGATTTAGAAATTTTAAATATCTGATGTCTTAGTGGTATAAGCTATACCAGTTATATATTTTTTCATTTTCACTATGATTTTTTTTTAAAAGTTTGACTTGTGATTAGGCAGAATGTTTGAGAAGAAATAAACTAAATAAATCGGTATTTATAACAATCAACTTGTATTATATTTAGTGTTGAAATCACCAACTTAACAGAAAAAGCTGCTAAGACTCCAACAAACACAGTCTTTGGAACTAATCGTAACCACACGTTTAATCGAAAACAACATTTCGTCTACAATTTGCAAAGTATGGTTGGGAAGATTTTTTTAAAATAAATAGGTTTAAAAGCTGTCAGTTTGTACCTAGCATTTAAATCGGATACCAAGCACGAAAAATTGCTAAGAGTTCAACCAACAGACGGAGGCAAAAACCTAGTTGAAATTAGTTATTACTTGTCGTTTAATAGAAAACAACATTTTTCTATTATCTGATAGGTATGACTACGAAATTTTTTTCTGAATAAGTAAGTATTTTGAGCTGTCAAATTGTACTTACCATTTAAACCGTAAAATAAACACGAAAATTTCTTACATATATTTTTAAAGAAATATTTTGTTTGTAAATAGGTTGAATTCATATTATATATTTACTGAACAGTAGTAAGGATAAATAATCTTACCGTTGCCACAAATTCAAAGATACTTTTCAAAGAATGTCACACTAGAAAACCTCACTGTTTAACACTTTTATTGAATACTATCATATATAAGAGTAGATCACCATATAATAATTTAATTAATTAATTAAATAATTCTGCTATAAGTAGATAAAGTTTCTACCATATGTAAGTATAAGTAAGTTAAAACACGTCAACATGCACTGTTGTTTATTGACAGCTTAATAACATTGAAAACTCACTTGTCAAAACAACAGCTGACAACTGTCAAAATCACGCGCAAAAAATGACAGCTGATGGCCGGAAAATCCCGCGAGGTTTTTTTTCACCGTATAGCCTTCGGAAAGCGTTCCCTAGAGCGTGTCCAGCTGTGAAAGAGCCTAGCTTTGAACTGACCACGTTGCCGTGAGGGGGTTGTATCCACACTCTGCCGGACTCGGAAGGAAGGAAAGAGGCACGAGTGGCGGGGGAGGTAACGCGAGAGGGTGGCGACTTGGCTTCGGGAGAATGGGAGGGAAGAAACCGCCGGCCACATGCATGCAATGTTGCTCATAATAATATTACCGCGACTAGCAGCTCAGATGCGTTTTATTAGACAGGGTGATATCGGAAATGAAACTTGACTGAGGGTGAATAGGGAATGAGATTGTTGCCCAGTATAAGGCATAGCTATTTTGTTTAATTCCCATATGTAAATTAAAAAAAACACTGAAGAAATTAACTTAATAATTCTCAAATTTACTGTAGTGTAAAAAAATACGCTTAGTAATATTTTCACCAAAACTTTTACCAGGGGTAGGGGATCTTTTCCTGTCAGACGACTGCATTCAATTATCTTAAATCAACAATGGCCGAATTTAAGAAACAATCATGAAAATGCATGTACATTAAAATTACAATACATTAAAGATTAATTAATAATACAATATAAAATTCTTTTCCAAAAACACAATTAGTAAGTTAAATATTTTAATTTTAAATAAATCTTATAATGTTAGAATAAGTGAGATGACAAATTATTGTATATCTCTTCTAAGCAGTATATTATACAGATTAGCTAAAATAAGTTTAAGAATAGTTCTGACGATGGCGTAATACCGAAATAGCGATTAACTAAGCAATAAAATTTTGTAGAACTGAATACTTTGATATTGTATCCTATTAAAATGAAGTTGTCACAAGTAAATGCCGATTCAAATAATATTTATATTATTTTGTAAATTAAGGAAAACAATGAAATTTATTTACGAGTTTAAAAAAATAGAAAATTTGAATTCAATCAAAAGGCCGCACTTGAGACCAAAAAAATCCACAGGACCCCTGGTCTATAGTATGACCAGTGTAAGATGGCTTACTAAGCTGAGTTTTACAATTTTCGAGAATATGTAATTCATGTGCATTTTTACTAAGGTAGGTATAAATTGCACTCTTGTGAAACTAAATATTTACATTGCTATTTTTTAACCTTTTTACTATGGAGTTCTACCAAGTAAATAATGCCAGTATCTATATGCATACGTGTTTGTTATACCTAATTAAATGTTCCTTCAAAGATTGACAGTAAACAATATAAAATAAAATTAATGGTGTTTATTATTTATATCTGTTATGATGCGGTTCTTTTTGTTATAAGTACACATTATTTTAATGTGATATATTGTTTTTAATTCAGTCAAAAAATTAAAGTAAATTAAACAGACATTCAAAAATTGTTTATCCAGTTTAAAAAAAAATTACACCATTGTATTTATGTACAATATCTCAAATATATGGGGCTCATCATGTCTTGATTAAATTCGGTAGAGCTGCTACAAGTAGGCTACAGAAATTTAATTACGTGATGTGTTTCATTAAAATCAGTTGAAAATATTCATTGTTGAGAGAAACCGGTTATGAGAATATTATATAATTGAAGAAAAAGTAGTAAAAATTATATTTCATTTATTTAAAATAGTATATCCTTAAACTACTAATAAAAATGGTCATTTAAGTCATTCAAAAAACATGCATTTTTTAACTTTATTATATTTTTTGCAATGTCCGCTCCCAATGTGGACCATATGGTTTCTTATAGAAGTGTCTCAATAGAAGTTTTTCTACGATAAAAGTTTGTTAGTCAGTTGGGCGTCTCTTTTTCGAAGTGAGCAGGTGAAGAGGGATAGGGCTAGGACAGAAATATTGGTTAGCTGGAAATGGGTGGGAGGGAATGTTTACACATCACAAACATCCAAGTCTAAGAGAAATCCATAAATCGATTGTAAAATTTATTTATGAAACTTTCTGTACCAGGACATTAACCCAAGACATCCGTAACCGTAGCCAATGGCGCTGACCACTGCACCACGGAGCTGACCTATTAAATACAAATGGACAAAAATTAGTATAACCCTGGACGTTGCTGAAAAAATTATAAATACATTATTAACTTCTCTATTTTTAGCCTAAAAATATTGGAGCTATACCAAGTAAATGTCAAGTCGAACAAATAAATACGAGAGAGTTGTATTGAAATATTCTTTTAATTATTTTTACCGAAATTAATTCTCGATTTGATTGCATTAACCCAATACGATAAATCTCCGCTAAACAATCAAGATATACTATCCCGTAATGCGGATTGTGTTAAAAGGCCTGAGATATATTATGGCGATAATTAAATTCCCTCTCTTGGCGTAACGACAGTGTATCTATTGTCTTCACAAAAGATCTCCGCCATGCTGCCATTCATCTGGCAAGCCCACTATATTACGTTAATAATATGAAAACATAAAAGAAAGCAGAAAAATCCATTAGTTCATTTTCTCATATTAAGACTCTGAGACTAAGTATTTTTCCCTTTGTATGCAATGGCTATGTACATACAGGCTGCGATTATACCAGGTCACCGCCGATTCGACTATATTCAAGCGGTATAGTCGGTTTCGTCAAAAAATACACGTTAACACATCATAAAGCGATATTTCTTTTAAAACAAGAATAAAATATTTGACATAATCCTTAGGTCATCCAATCCTGGACCCCTTTTATGATACAGGTATTGGTCATTATTATAATTACATATTTTAAATTGTATATTTAAAATTTCAATTGTACACATATACGATTTGATATTTTGTTCGTACAAGTGCAAACATCATTAAAAAAATGGATAGTTTTATTTTATTCGTTGCATTATTAAGGTAGGTTTCACCAGATGATACCTAAAAAGAATAAATATCCTTCAATTAAACTTTAAAATATTGTCCTCCATCTATTTTAGAAGCGGTATTATTTCTCCTTTGTCCTTTATTTCAAATTGGTGAAAATCGACAGTCACAAAATATTTTTTGGACTTAACCTTGAGATATTGGACATGGATGCTCGTGACGTCATTTATCATTGAGTTCATTTCATGTGTCACTTTTTAGTGTGGAAAGGCTAATTGTATTTTTAAAATAAAACACATTTTTTTTTGTACTACTTTCACATTTCTAAAATGATCAAAACCGTTTTCGTTCATAACGAGCATTATCAACTGATAAAATATAAACCCATGTTGACAAGGTTATTTATATAAAAATTATAATTACATGGTATTTATATGAAACAATTGGTTCAAGAACTATTTGAAGATGATTATATGTAAATAGTAAAACACAATTTGTTTTGTACTACTTCTACATTTTTATAATGATCAGAACCGGTTTCGCTCATAGTGAGCATTGTCAACTTGATAAAATATAAATCCTTGTTGACAAGGCCATTTATATGAAATTTAGTTAATAATTACAAGGTACATCAGCAATTGATTCAAGAATTAACAGATAATCAAACAAATTAAATGTAAACGAAATTAACTAGTCTACAATTAAAATGTTCAGGAACTGTTACAAATCAATAACTACTAAAATTAAATCCAAATAAAACTTATCAAAACCATATTTAGTTAAATTATAGCTTTATTGAAAAAAATATGTTATTTTCAGTTTTGGGTGAGAATTAGCTGCGATCGACCGTCCTTGATATAGGACGTTAGCGTTCGGCTACAGGACTGCCCTCTGAAAATGATTTGAAAAAAAAATGGTTAAAATAATAAATTTATATTCAAAGATATGTATGGGAATGATCTGATGCAAAATTAGCACACTTATGTTACGAATTGAGTCCACTTTGGATTAAACAGTAACATCGTCTAATCATATAAGACTCCTTTTAGCAGAGCCCTTCGCTTATTATCGTTGTTATTATAAGTTATAAGGAACATTTTTGTACAAACTAAGTATGCTTTATTATCCTGCGATGGTTTGGCCAAGTTCATATTATTACTAAATGTCTAATTTAAAAACACCCCATCTCTTCTTTTCTATTTGACGTCTGGTTAGTTTTCTTTAGAAAGTGTGATTTTTATTTTTTTGGTTGACACGTACTTGGTTATTGGTGGAGCTAATTTGTGTTAATTCAATTTTAATGTAAAATTATGAATACAGTTGGTGATCGGTTAGCGAACATAATCCTTTCCAAGACTATGTTCGCTATCCGAATTATTCGTAAACCGATCACCCACTTTATGTCATTTTTTCGATTAGTTTTAGATTAGAAAGATCATTTTAGTTCGTTATCTAAATATGTGTTCATTGTCAGATTTGTTCGCAGTCCGAGCAGTTCGTTAACCTATCACCCACTGTATTACTAAATTTGTATTGTATCGCTAAATCTTTCATTATATTTAATGTGAAACTGGATGTGACATGATTGTGTATCTCCTCAACGATAAAGAAAATTAGTGCTTTCAAACTTTGTTAATGTTTCAACTGTCAATTGTTGTTGGAAAGGCAATATTTTTAAAAAATAAAACACAATTCGTTTTGTCAGGATCAAGACTGGTTTCACTTATCGCGAGCATCCTTCAGTTGATAATGCTCTAATTGGGCGAAACCGGTCCAGAACATAATAAAACTGTGAAATTAGTAAAAAAAATAGTTTTTTAAATTATGTTTAGTCATGCAGAAAAGCAACAGTCACATAAAACGTATCCTGTAATATGAAAACAAAAGTGTTATCTATACGAAGCTACGGTTGTTACACTTATGTTGATCTATGGTAAATTTTAAATCGACACACACTTTGCTGATTTATGTTAAAAGTTGCTGTAAGCGCCGTAAATAAATTGTGTTATATAGATTTTCAATTATATCCAATATCAATTTTCAACATGTTCCTACTGTAAAGCATACAAACAAAATTTATTTTAAGAGAACTAATTGTGATCCAGTTGCTTAACTCATAAACTTTATATCGAAGAGTCAACTCATCGCTCTAGCTACGACATTTTATTAAGGAGCGGATGGGCGGAAGGAAATGTAAATATCACAACAATCCGGTGATACGAACCTGTTGACACTGCAATCGAATATTACAAAAAATCAAGAGCGTTGCCAGTAACCACGGAACCAGCAATATATAGTTATTTCAAGCTTTAGAAGTATCAAATTTTTATTACATACTTAGGGCATAATTTTTAAAAAGCAATCAAATTTCTCCTTGCTGGGACATGAAGACAGTATCATCTGATAGTTACGGTAAAGCTCTTACAATTAGACCACTAAAAATCATCCAGGTTCATGGCTAAACGCACAATCACATTCCTGACATCATTTAAATACAGATTATTTTTAAACAAATAGGAGATTGAGGTCACTTAAGCGCGACGATACTTTCTATATTGTCTGTAAAAACTTTGCGCCAACCTCTTGAGCAATATAACTTCTCCTGGAATAAAAGTATTCTAGCCAATTATATTGCCTTTTTCAATAAGAATAAGAAATGTATTTTTATGATTCAGACAACCAGCTTAAAATGTATAAAAATTCTTGCTTCAATTAAAAAATATATGTATTCGTGGAAAGATGCCAGGAGCTTTCAATAAAACGTCTAATTAGATGATCTGGATACGACAACAACAAGAAATTTTTACTATCTTCAAGTTAATATATTTCCAATCAATCGATTGCTTTAGAAAACAAGAAAATAATATTAAATAAATTCACTTATAAACATTATTTTATGAAAATAAAACTGAAACAAAAAAAATGGTAATTTTCAAGCGCTCATTAAATTAATATAATTTTTTATTTTAAAATATCTAACTTTGTAGTATAGTGGTAAGGGCGGTACTTTAGCGATCAGATGGGTCTGGGTTCAGTTCCTGGCAAGTTCAATATCAAATTAAGATTTTTTCAAACTAATATTCTTGGTCGTGTATGCATGTGATGTGTTTTATCCTGGAGTTGATCTCGGGCGAAATCATTGCAGGTAGTGGTGGGACAGCCATCCTTTTAAATGTGTTGGTGATCCACTATAGATGATGAAAATGGATATGGGTGGAAGCTTTATAGTATTTCTTATGGTCAAAATAATACAAGTTTACTTGATATAAAATCCTTGAAATATCGAATTGTATGAAAATAAATTATTTTATTAAATAGCAAAATAACATAACATTTTCTGGGATTATTTTTTGTTGACCTTAATGAACTTTTTTTATATGAATTTATAGGGTGACCAAAATAATCAATATACCAGGAAATTTTTAAAAATATTTAATTATAAATCCAAATAAAATTATTTTTGTAAAGTTTAGTGGTTTCTTGAAAATAATTACAATGCGAATAAAACTTTTTGGTAGCTTATAATTATAATTGAATTATCTTTTTTGCTCGAATGCCAGTGTTTTAAGACTGGAAAACCAAATGACTAAAAGCGAACAGTTTTTCGGTAGTTGCTTCAGAGTCTAAAACTTACAAAGGCTAAACGCAATACCGACCAGACAAAAATGACTTTATCACCTCACACCTTTGGCCTGATGCATATTTGCAAGGTAAAGACTATTTAAAAAAATGCTACAAATAAAAAAAGTAACAAAAAAATATTTAATCTCTGAAAAATCCTTTTTGAAAAATATTTTTTTCAAGAATGTTAGGCGTGTAGCTAAGTTGTCAACTTTTTGTCAAGAGGTTCGAGTGCTTTATGGACAGTTTTATAAAAATTTTCAATTGATTTATATTTGAAGACATGGATCTCTGTGATGTATGAATTCCCTCTCACCCATCCGACCTTAAAAACTGAGAATAGCAAGAGCGATTAACTTTCCACTAGTATTGTCCTAGCTTCGTCCTTCTATATTTACTCTCTCCGAAAAATAGAAGTTCTTGTGGAACAACTGCTTTTGAGATATGCTCCGTTAAGAGTTGCTCCACAATTTTTGTATTTAATTCTTAAAATTAATAGTTACTCAGGTGTATTGTTTATTGTCACCCCATAAATCAGACGCCTATGTCCATGGGTGCCCGAGCCGAAATTTGATTGACACAGGGTGTTCCGTGAGCAGTAGCTCCTTCTGTTAATTTGAACCGAGTTCTTTTATTTCATATTTTATTATTATTGTTCAATGTACGCATTATTTTTATTCAAGCGTCCCGGCACAATGGGCGCCCGTCCGGTCTCTTTGTGAGCGGGCAACCATACAAAGTATGCTTAATTATAGGCCTTTCAAACAAAAGGGGAGACCAAATCAAAGGAGAGAGTGTACGGAGGTACCTACCGCCTAAGTGTGTTTTTATTATATATTATTTTTTGTATAATTTATATGAAAACAAACCGGTACGGTTCGATTGAAATTATTACAAGGTGCTCTTGCGCTAAAAATTAGATCGATGGCAAAGACGTGGTAGATACTAAATTATTATTAAAAATATATACATACATATTCAATAAAAAACTATGTCCAATCCATACCAATCCTTTCTCTGAAATAACTCAGTATGTGCATTAATTATACCAGTTTGGATAAACACAGACATTTATTATATCAGTCAGTATATCGTCGTTGTTCTGGAAGAAGACACTAACTGAAAAATATTAGTTTTGAATAATTGGAGTACAAAGTTTGTCAAATGTTTGAAATGCCATACCCTTTTCATTTTGTTTGTTTGAACAAAATCGTTTTTAAGTAAAAGAGTAATTTATAAAAAATAAGTGCGTTCTTTCATACGGTAGAGTTTTAAATGAGGAAAATTTTAGTATAACTAACTCAATATATTTTTTTCGATTTAGTGTTTTCTTCCAGAACATTGACGATATTAATGCAGATTTCTAGGCAAGCAATTGCCTATGGATCCCTAACTTGACATATGTTAGATTGGCATAAATCCATCTATATTTTGATATTATAATTATCTATGTAACATAAAATACCGGACTAAAGACTTTATCCTACAAGCTAGAATTTTCATTTTCTGTTAACTCAGAACTGTCAATATGTTACTTGTCAACTTCTGCCAGTACGGTGACGATATGGACTCCTGGAATGGAGTTTATCCCAACTGAAGTATTCTATGGAACTGCTTGTTACTCAGTTGCTGAACCTCTCTTTTAGAAGACAGTATGGATTGAAGGATAGGGCCAGGACTGGACCAGTGGTTGGCTAATTGATTTTGCTACGCCCCCTTTTGCGAATTGGGTGGGTGGGAGGTCAATTTTAGATGTCACAGACATTCATGCCTTGGAACATAAATCCATAAGTCGATTGAAAAGTCTATTTATAAAACTGTCCTTACTTTGATTTGAACGCGAGGGCACCGTATCCGAAGGCAGTGACGTTGGCCACTCGACCACGGACCTAGAAGATGTACATACTTAAATATTTTTATATCATGGTGATATATCGTCATTTCATTTTTATTCTAATTAACATCTGAGTGAAGTTTATATTTCTTATTGTTAGCGTAAATCTTTTTTTATTCCAGATTTAGTATTGGTTCACCCAAGGCTGTCAATTTTTTCACATTATTTTAATAACTAATGACTTCAACTATTTTTACTGTATGGGGTGTGGAATGTTACTTGATTTCCTAACTTTCATTATTCGTATTTAAAAATTAACTCATTAATAACGGAAAAGTATTAAAAATTCAATATATTTTTAAAGTGACTAGAGTGTAAAATTTATGCATTATCACAAAGTAAATAATTAAGTCAAATGGTACAGTATCGAATAAAGTACATAGTTATTTGAAGAGATGTTGTAAGTAATATTACAAGTTTTGGGAAATGCTCCCAAGACACTCTTATTATCGGTGTGCGGTGGATGTATCTCTATCACACAACCTCACTTGTGTATAAGTCGGATACAAGATCATGCGCCCGACTACCCTTGTATCTCGCTCGCACTCGTCACTTTACATGTGATTGAGCTAGAAAGACAGAAATCGATGGCACGCGCCTGCTCAACATTGATGTGTTACGGGATAGTTTGCAGGACTGTAAATTAAAAGCAGATTGCGGTGGATACGAGAGTGGGTATTAATACGTTCGGGGAGGACTTAATTCATGGGTTGGTTGAGGTCATTAATTTTATAATGATTAAAAATTTCTGGGTACGTAATTAAAATGATTAAAAACCTAACATGATGGCGTAGATTCATAATGCGGTTACAACAAACGGGTTCCAATTATTCTGATATTATTTAGAATTCTTTTTTACTGTATATAATAATTATAATTTAATCTCTATCGTTTATTTTCCCAAGCCACTTCCTGCCACTTTTAATGTAATTTCTGTTGCAACAGATGCGCCAAAATAATTATACGTTCCCAAACTTTCTTCTAATATAACGTGAAACATGTTGAGACTGTTGGAGCAGTTTTATCGCCATTTGAGAAGCAGTTAACACGTTGCGTGCTATTAAAAAAATATCAAATAGCACACAATTAAATAGGTATATAAATCTTTTGAGATTTTATAAGAACTTTTAAAGTATTACCAAAAAGTAGTTGACGTTAAAATTGATTAAGAAGAGATTGAGTCTTGTAACTAACTATCTTGTTAGTAATATATTTGACTATGTTGATTTTAACATTAAAAATACAAAATTCCTAAAGCTTTCAAATACTTCTCTCTGATCGGCTAAGATTGCTATAGTAACAGATGTGATCAACCAGATAACCCAATCGGATCGAACATACCATTCATTCATTTGTTTTTAACATTTAATAGTTTTATCATCGTGTTTCATTTGTCTTTTATTTGAATGGTGTTTTATTTGCAAGGTCCATGGTGCATTGGTCGACGTCGTTGGTTTCGGTTAAGGGTATCTCGCATTCAAATCCCGGTACTGACAGTTTCATAAATTGATTTTTCAATCGATTGATGGATTTCTGTTCGTAGGCATGGATGTTTGTGATGTCTGAAATTCCCTCCCAGAGCGATTAGGTAACCACTAGTGCAGTCCTGGCTCTAGCCTACTATACTTACTCTCTTGAAAAAGAGAAGTTGAGCAACTGAGTAGCACACAGTTCTTGTACAAAAACTTCTTTGGAGATAACTCAATTAGAAGTTCATATGAACCACATTAGAAGCCGACATCGTAATAAAAATATGTATCATTTACATTGAATTACTATGTGCCGTGACTCAAAAAATGTCAACAAAAATTATTTTCTATATCCAAAAAGAGATTAGCAACTCAAAAAAATGGTGTTGTAAAAAGTATTGCATATAAATCGAAATACCCTTTAAGACTTAAATATGAATATAGTATAATTGCTGGGCTTATCAGGGCAGTGTAGTAAAATCAACAAAAAAATAATTACCTATATGTCGTTTTAAAAATAATGATTTCATTTTAAAAGCTTTAGCAGACTACGAAGTGTTTAGCTAGTACACCCTTTCATTAAACAAACACAGTGGACATATGGCGTGGGTAAGTTTTATGTCTTGTGTGGAAAAAGTTAACGAATATCGCGGCGTGTAATTACGGTGGTCTTATTAACCATTACCTGTCCACAAACCTATACCTATGAGCAACACTAACAGTAATTATTTCTAAAAACACGTACAATGTACCATAAACCAATGATTGTAAGTTATAGGTGAAATTCGATGATTTTTTAGATAAATTTTACGTTTATATAATTAAAATAATTATATAATTTGCCTTTTCATCGACCTTATTCAAAATACATTAATCTGATCAATGTCTACATGTTTTCATGAACAACTTAATACAGAAAAGATAAATAATTATAAAAAAACTGTAAAATTTAAAACCTTGCACGATTATATTAGTACAGCTTGCATAATCCAGTAATTATATTTAAGAAAAAGATCGGGCCCGCTCAAATAGTGACCATTTTCAATTGAATATAAATTTATGATTCGTTGAATTCATAATATACGAATTGTGATCTATACTGTCCTTCCATCTCTAATCTCCTCGATAAAGAGAGGTTGAGCAACTGAGTAGCAAGCAGGCAATTCTCGCCGAGAAACGTCTGTTGAGATACCTATATTCAGAGGTCATTTGTTTTACATTGCGAGCGGATATGTATTAATAATTAATCGTTAAATTTGGTCTGTCAACTTAAGCTTATTTTTTATTTTTCATATTAAGATAGAGTTCTTTTTTCATTATTAAAAAGTATCGAAAAAATTACATTCAATTATATCAAGAAGAAAGCTTGCGAAATTGACTAATATACAGTGGTATTTCATTATTTGTAAAATGTATACAATAGTTTACGCTGTTATGTTTTAAACATAGTTTGAGTTGCTGTCAAACTGACAGTTGAGAAAAGAGTGTGGAGTGTATTAATTAATAAGCAGAATTCATTAATTTTTAGCAGAGCTTTATCAATTACACCTTTTAAAACTTATTAGGAATCTTTGTCTGTTTAAATAAACCTTTATTGTAGAAAATAATCGTAGTCATCTTTTAAGACACCGCACATGGTTATTTCATGCAGTTATGGAAGATGAAAAAAATTTTAAATGCAAGACATTGCTCGATTAAAATAACAGTGAATTACGATATTTACAAATTAAAACAGAGAAAACCAAAATTAATTTACTTCTCATTTTAGATAATACTAATACTTTACTGAGAATATGGGTGTGTTTTTTGCTATCCCGTTTCGTATCTGTGGAAAGAAGCATGCTTTCCTCCGATCCATGCCAAAGTATTGTTTGCACAGCACTCGTCTCCGGCCCACGGGTACAAGTGGTTTGAGGAGCAAGGAACGGCGGGTACGAGGTTCATCGTGTTGGGAATTCGTCTTACAGACATTTTTTTGTCTATTTCTTCATTAATAATAATGATATCTCAACGCACCGCTATGGTATGCTTCCGTGATAGCTAGGGGTTCCAATCCTGGACCCTTTTTATGATCTCGGAATTTCGGGATTCAGAATTCCTCAATCTCAGGATCCCGACATCACGGAATTTGCCTCAAAGTGTTCTTTTACGTATTAAATTGGCAATTTTGAAAATTTAATATACGTACATTATCGTTTCAATTGGAATGTACCTACATATGATTTAATATTTTTTTGGGAACTAGAATAGTTTTTTTATTTATTGCGAATCAGAGAGTCATTTACAAAAAAAGAGAAGAAAAAAAAGTAACATAATAAACATTCGACTTGTCAAAAATATTGTCCTCCGTCCATTTAAGAAGCGTCCCTCCTCTGACTTCTATTTCAAAAACAGCTGTCACTAAATATGAGAAGGAGTGAGACCACAATACACTTATATTAATTAAGTATTATAAAAAACTGTGTACATGAAAAAACCAAGGTACACGTTGCAGTTAATCAGGAAGTTTTAAATTGATATATGAATTATTTCTTAGCATTTACAGTGAATCCCTAAATCCCGGGATTGATATTTAGACAATCCCGGGATTGCGGGATGGTAAGCCCTAATGATAGAGGTCCAAAGCTCGAGTTTCCACCTGAGATATTTACATAATATGAGAACACAATGAAAAAAAATATTTAGTCACTGCTATAGACGTAACTTTAGCGGAAAGTAGATGCAGTACAGTATAATAAAATAAAAAAAATCTAGTATTATTTAGTAGCATAAGAATTATAAAGTATATTTGATACCTGTCGGTTCAGTGGTGTAGTTGATAACGTCGTTGGCTTAGGTTACGGATGTCACGGGTCCCAGTTCTGACAGTTTCATAAATTAGTTTTTCAATAGATTTATGCATCTCTGTTCAAAGGAATGGATGTTTTAAATTCCCTCACACCTAAATTACAATCAATGACAATTCAGTTTTTTTATAATTTCTAATCTTACAATTTTCTTTTATATAGGTGAAACCATTGTCACCAATAAACGTCCCTCTTATACGGTAAATAAATTGTGTTAAAAATAAATCATTTTTTCAAACACCCGATATGTCACAGCATAGCCGGAATGTAACAGGCTTGCATAAGTATGTAGTAGATATGTGTGAAATTTGCATACGATGCGCGGGCAGGTGACACTGCCGCGGGGCCAGAGGGGGAAAGAGATACAAGAAGGCGTGGCCAATAGGTGCTCTGTGAAAGAGACAACTGCATATCTCGATCATTAAAATATTATAAAATATTATACCACCTACTGAGATGGAATGAAAGCAAAATTTGAATTCGATGGAATGCAATAAATTGATTAAATATATTGATTGTTTCTTAATGACGTTTATGCCAGCCTGATACTTTTTAATAAGAATTACATTTATAAATCACACATATTCAGCAGGTGTTACTATAATTTAGAGAATACGTAATGTTTTCATCATTCTATAATATAACTCATATTTTAATTTTAATAAAAGTTTATGTAAATGATTTTAATATAATTATCATTATTGTTTTTATGTGTTCTGATATCTGATATATTATAATGCATATCATTTTATTCTGGGCATGCTCTCTACTCTAGAATATTGCTCTCCCCATGCACCACTAATCCATTCTCATTCTACAAGGCGTATCTCACGAAGCTATGAACGTTCAATGTTTCTGAAGTGTTATTTTTTTATGAGAGTGTCTCAGGAGCATCTGCCTAAGAATTGGTCTTTGTAAATATTTTAATTCGCAAAACTACGAATGAATACGGACCCGTCAAAAATATTAATGTCCATAATTAAGAAAGAGTACCTCGTATCGCCCAAAAATTTTGAAATTTTTTTTTGGAAACAATGTTTTTTTTTATAAATTCTGCAAACATATTATTTTTTCCTTAAACAAAATAACTCTTCATTAACAATTATCACCCTTACAAAAACATTTAAAAATGATGAAACTCTAATTATTAACAGGTACTTCTAAATACATCCGAATTGCATGTGTGTGTTGTTTGTAATACTTTGACTAAATTACATATATTTATGCCCAAATGAATAATTGCTTAAGTGAGATATCAAATAATAAAATGTAAATATATCATAATGATGGACTTGGATGACATTGGTATGCTCAAAACCTCTTCCTAATATAAAAAATAAAAATATTATCATACCTTGTAACCATAGAGTACCACTGACTCTTTTTCTTTCAAAATAATCAATCAAAGAGTCATTATAATAATAAAACGATCATCTTATTGCAGGTCAAATTCTTTAAAAACAGAGGTGAACTAGTCAATCGTCAACGGTAATAAAGTGAGAATTTCTTGCAATAATCGAGTGTACTAAATGAATTTTTCACTGTTATGGTTATTTTTAACTTGAGTACATAATATTTATATTCAATATTAAGTTTTGTTGAATGAAGTACATGATAATAAATCGTTCATTGCGACGCGTAGATTATAAGCTTAACAACTTTGCACTCCGGCTCTAGGATCTAGGATCACGGGATCCGTACATACTAATACACTAACACGCTCTTTGTATTATACACAAAGCGTATCAAAGTAGTAAAATGTGTAAAGTTATTAAGCGTATACTCTAAATTTGATGAAATTGTGAATAAGAATGGCATCGACTGTGTTTTGTGAAAAGAGCAAATCAACCCTTTTTAACGAAATCGAGATGGATGTAAAAAAACAGTGCATCTAAATTTAATACAGCTTCTTGAATGCGGCCCTATTAAATTAATAACAAATAAATGAAGATGGTATTCTGACTTGAAAAAGTTCCCCACTCCGGGCTTAGCCGATTCATTGCACATTTTAAAAATATGGATTTATTATTTACTGAAGTCGACAAGCGTTAGAGTATTCATTCCTTTATTGATGGCCCAATCCAATAGGAGTCAAAAAAATGATGTTTCGAGTTAAGTTAGCCATTAACCGCTCTTCTATAGTTCCACAAAAGCACAGCTTGTAAAATGTACAGGTTTTCTCTCAAAGGGCAGATATCTTCATACGGAAATCAGCAAAATATAATTTCTCAGTTTCATATACACACATATCGAAATATTGTATTGTGGAAATATATTTTTGTGAATCGTCGCATTACATAAAGAAACAACCTTTAGTTCTAAAACTATAAACGATTGACCACCAATTTGAATAAAAAAGTAATACAAATAACAAGCCATCACTTTTTACGAGTCAGTTTAGATAAGTCAGAACTTTGATCGGCCATATCTTAAAACTGCCAATTTCTAATTGTATCACTATGGAACTAGGCCATCGATATACTATATGAACAAATTATCAAGGTGCATATTACATATTATAATATTACAAAGTACATAATATTATTGACAAGGCGTGCAGCTCTACTTTATTTACTCTGCGAATTACAATGAAAAAAAGTAAATATGTTATTAGCAATTTTGAAAAGGCCAGGTGTTGCTAAATCGACATATTGTGGGGGGCATTGTTCTTCTCAAAGTACGCAGTATTTCGAACGGCTTGGCTATTTGAAAGTATTTTTTTTCATTTGACTGGTCAATAATAATCATTAATGCGTACATTTAAAGGATAAGTATTTAGCACGTTTATTATAACGACTACTTGAATGTTGTCACTAGGGTGTAAGCCGACGTCATGATTCAAAAGCGTACATTGCACAACTATCTTTCGGGGGAAATAATCGAACTTTATCAGAGTCTTAAGATGCAAAAGTTTTAGTCGTATATTCCAACCTCTTTCTATTCAATTGTTGAACCATCTACGGAACATAAGATTATTTGAGTGATTGACCCATGAACACTTATCGTACAACAACACTGTAGTTTCAATACTTCAAATTAAGTATTTAACTGACTTTGTGTTAGATAATATCGATTCGATTATACCATATCAGCCAAACTAGTATGGAGTGCATTCGGGCGCTTAAGTAATATCTTCAAGAGCGACCTTCCATTATCTCTGAAGCGTAAGGTGTTCAACCAATGTGTGTTACCAGTGTTAACGTATGCCTGCGAAACATGAACTCTCAATACACGAGAGGTCCAAAACTAAGAGTGGCGCAACGTGGCATGGAAAGGTGCATGTTGGGCATAACGCGTAATGACCGCAAAAGAAACCAATGGATAAGGAAGCAAACAAGAGTGAGAGGTCACCAAATTGATGAAATTGCGGAGGGCCGGACATGTCACAGACAACCGCTGGACAAATTCAGTCATTCAGTGGTACCCGAGGGGCACTAAGCGGCCTCAGGGGCGTCCCAAAACCCGCTGGATTGACGAACTTGTCTGGTCCGGTGGAAGTACGTGGCAGCGTACAGCTAGGAACCGAGAAGAGTGGAGGGAGCTGGCGGAGGCCTTTATCCAGCAGTGGATCGACCCCAGCTGAAAATGAATTTCGATTCATAAACAATCACCCGGATTTGTGCATTTTGTATTCAAATAATCAACTTTCATATTTTAACAATACCCACTTCCAATGTAGCGGATTTGCAATGTAATGAAGTATTTCAAAACATATTGTTTTGTAAATAACTAGTTATTTGTCACTTATTTAATCACTATTTTTAGAGTATGTATTGTTTTAAAGATGTCGCTAAGAAACGACAAGTAATTTGCTACTTACGCCTTGTGTTTATGACCGATTGGGAGAAGGTTGGGAATGAATTTTAGGCATCTATATTTTTGGACACAAATTAGGATTGACAGTATCCACTAGTGGATTAAAACTCGTGACCTAGCAGCTGATTGTTACTGATGGTTTATTTCTCTACCTGAAAGGCATTCGGATACAAGTCCAGAATTTGAAGAAATGAGTTAATGATGCCAGAGTATAGTTAATGATCATGTTTATAAGTGGCAGAAAGATGAAGTCTTATCCCTAAAGAATAAAAGAATATCATTTTTTTAAATACAACAAGCATTACTGCTCATAGTAAATATTTTTTTGTTTTTGGCTCTACTGAACATAGCATGTTTTGATCTTCCATCTATTTGCTTGTCAGATACATATTTTATCTATTCTTTTTTGAATTCATTGAAGTGCCAATTCACCAAATATTTTAAATAACGCAACGCCATCAAAATAACCATCCATACATTAAACAGAATGCGAAAAATATGAGCCATCACAAAAGCGTCATAATTAGTAGAACTTGCTTTGTAGTCCTCTGAATGCCTAATCTGACACACAATTGGTGGATTCGGAGTTGCCTCGATCATCAAATCGCCAATCAAAATAATTTTATAGGATGCAAATAGTGAAAAAAAATGTACACATCGTTGCATTTATTTTTGGAAAAGTTGATTGCCACGTCAGAGCTGTATTCAGATATAATGTTGCCTAATTAATCCCTAAATAATATATTATATCAGCGGAAATATAAAAAATAAGCGTATTCGATACAATAGTTGTTGAAGTAGTGATTGTGTAACCTGGAAATTAAATTACACATCGGAAACAAATCAGCATCAATATTGTCAAAATATAAGTATGAGTACAGTCGAAGTGTTTAAAACAGGCTTGGGAAAACTACGACCCACATATAGCCCGAAATGTATTTTTGTGCGACCTACTGTGCGGTAAATAAACTGTTTCTTATTAGAGAATCACTTTTACAGTTGTTACTGTTAATTCTTGGTGGAAAGGCATTATATATAAAAAAAAAAATTAAACACAATTTGTTGTACAACTTCCACATGTGTATAATTATCGCGACCGGTTTCTCTCATCACGAGCATTATATAGAATATTAGAGAATCATTCGTATTTTTACGTTGAAGTTCGTTTTCCCTTGCCCACCGTCCATATGGAATTTTCAATGTATGTGTATTTTCAGTCAAAACGTTTTCCCTGGCCTGGTTTACAACGTGTTAACAACCGTAAAAAAAATATTAGCTTTCAAGCCGTTAACTCTTACCTTTTTGTGGAATATTTCATAATTTTACTATTAATCTTAAAGCTTATTTGTGATAACACAGAGATGATGTTATTAAAATGAATATATGAATTTGTATCTTAGAATGGGTGCACTTCAGTGATTATCTAAAATCACCCCCATTTGAAAACTATTCTATTAGGTGATTTTGTATTCGTTATTTTAATCTTATATGAATTAAAATCATGACACTAACAATTTACAAATTTTGACAAAAAAATTTTTTGATATCTCACATTATATTGTAATATTATATTACAACTAATAGCTTCTTGACCGATGTATTCTTCTGGACAGTTTTGACAAGCTAGTTTATAAATCACGAATGATATAGGTAATTCATATTTTTTGTTAAAATTAAAAATTCGACTCTGGGTGAAACGTCATTACTGAATGGCAGCCATGATTGGCGGTGAAAACGGTTCGAAAAAAAGCTCTACGAATTTTCATCGGCAGGGAAAATATGCAACAATAATAATTACCGTTGTGGAAGTACGAGGAATGGGGGCGGGGGATAATTGGCATCAGGAAGAGGGGCGGCGTAAATTAAAACAGTTTTACATTTTTGGATTTGCTCCCAGAGTGATTTTCCCACCAATTGATGCCGTTTGTTCAAATTTTAAACGGCTTTTTGTGTGGGAAATTACCCACTCTACGGACATACTTGCAGGTACACATTACTTTGTATATCTATATATTGTAGGGAAATTATATCTATAGTCTATTTTTCAATGAGATAATTTCTGTCGGAGTGCGTGGCGCAGTTGGTAGCGTCGTTGGCTACGGTTACGGATGTCTCGGGCTTAATTCCCGGTGCAGACCGATTTAAAAAATTGATATTTCAATTGATTTATGGATTTATATTCGTAGCCTGAGTGTTTGTGATGTCTAAAACACCCCTTCCATCCATCGAATCCTCACGGGGCGTAGTGAGAGCCAATTTTTCAAGCGGTCTATATACTATTTTTTATTCTGCCTTTACCCTTACCTTAGCATAACTGGTGCTTAATTGTTTCCCATAAGCCAGAAAAAAGTAAAACGGTCTAGATCTGGCAAAAAGAAAGCTTAAATGGCTTCGGCAGCCAAACTTATGGTGAAATATTCATATCCGTTTTGAGAGATTATCACCTTTAATCGATAGTCTATATTATTTGACAGTTTTTCACTCAAAAACATTGGTAGCCAAAGCCAACGACGTTGACCACTGCACCACGCTCCGAATCAAATCAAAATACATACTTAAAACTTTTAATGAATGAAAACAATATAAACTGAAAATAATGTTAAATGTATTAGTGTTTTCTGGTCATTAAATGAATTTTTGATTTGGATTTAACATCATACAATAGTTGTAATTGCTTTATTTTACTAATAAAAATGTCGTGACCCTCCCGAGAACTTATCGGGTTGGGAACCTGTGGCTTTTCATATGGAAATCAACGCCTTTCACAACAAGCGTAACTTAAGCATAATAGAATTAAATATCAAAGTATTTAGTTCTACAAAATGTTATTCGGTAGTCTATAACTATTTCGGCTTAACGCAATCGTCAGAACTATGATGGCGTTAAACTGAAATGGCAATCAAGTACCTAATAAAAAATGTAGAGCTTAATACTTTGATATTTTATCCTATAATAATGGAGTTATACCAAGTATAATATAGGAATAAGTGAGATGATGTAATATTGTCTACCTCATCTACACTGTATACGTATATATATAAGCTAAAATAATTTCAAACATAGTTCTGACGATGGCGTTAAACTGAAATAGCTACACTAACTTACTTATGAAATTTTATAGAACGGAATAATTTGATATTTTATTCTGTTATAATGAAGTTCTACTAAGTGAACGCCAATTTAATTAATCATTAAACAGCACAACACCACAATACTCACTCAAAACACTTGACGGTAGAGTTTGTGCATAATACACAGAACGTGTCAGTGTATTAGTATGTATGGATCCCGTGTTCCAAGAACCTGAGTGCAAAGCTATAAATTGGCAACTAGTATGTGTTAACAATTAATGTGTATAATGAAAATTATACATTTGAATACGAAATGATACAATGTTTGATATTCGAATATTTAAAATCCCTGATAGGTACTGAATTATCCTTATTTCTATTGTAATTAAACAATATGATTTAGTTTCACAAAAATTATTAAGATTTAAAAACTATTTATGGTAACATTTTAACAACACACCTACGACATATCTTCTTTGGGCACAACATGATCATATGGGAAGACTCATTTTGTTTACCATACGAAAACTAACAGTTAATTATTAAGGAACGTTTTTAATCAGTACACCAGTACGTGTTGGTGATTCTTTGGCCAATTTTGTGGTGCTTAGTTAGCCGAGCAAACAAGTCCACGCCAATCTGATGAGATTATTTGCTGAAGCGTTTAAGGTCAACACCGTGTCGAAACTCATATGCCAAAATCCACAAATGACAACCAAAATTGATTGTATTTATTTACATCGATTTTAATAGCTTAAATTACTGATTGATTTTTTTAAATATTTCTCATTACAGCTAACAGCCAATGCGCCAAATATGTTGAAAATCAGAAAAACATACATGATTGTCACGGTGAGAATTTTTATTCTTATAAGCCATGTCCAAGATCACAAATATAAATTTGATATTGACCTTTCCGGGAATTGAACCAGGACCCACCTGATCGCTTTGGCAAATCTCTTACCACTAGACCACAAATCCCAACACATATACTCGAATAGGTATAATTATAATATGTGTCAAATAATTAGAACGATATTTGTCAGTTTTGTCACTCAAACTAAATATAATTAAATACCACTTTTCAAGTGTTAACTATCAATTCTTGGTAAAGGCATTATTATATATTATACTGATAATTCTAATGAGTGAAACCGGTCCTGGTTATTATAAACATGTGGAAGTACTACAAATGAATTGTGTTTTATTTTTTTAAATATAATTAAAACTAAAAATGTTGCTTCTACTAAAGCATCACTTTTATCCCTTGCATTTTATGACTTTATCCTTGTACGATGATGTTAGAAACAAAGTGAAAACTATAAATAGTAATAATAAACCAGATTTCCGTTTTTGTTTCTACGATAAAATAGTCACTAATACAACTTGAAATCTAGTGTACGTACGTGTGGGTAGATACCAAATGCCAGCTAAAGCAATTGGCACGTATAAATTGCGTAAACATATTAACGGGACACGCCATACATGCCGAACGGAAAAATTTATAAGCACCACTCGATAATCGACTCGATTCTATTACCTAAAGCTATTTTGGTATTTACTAGTTTTTTTTGCCAAAAATTTTTTAGTATTTTGTATAGTCAATATAAGGCAAAAGATAGTGATTTATTTAATCCTAAAAGCATTGTGAAATATTATCGATAGTTATTTTGATATTTAATTTGATGCAAAAACAATAATTATGGAATACAATACTATCAATATAATTATTTTTTTGAATATTCACTCGAGGAAGCATTGAGTTTTAGGTATTAAAGTATAAGGTCAGTTATAAATGTCCAAATGACGTTCATCTCTTATTTTGTTTCCTTTCCAGAACTCCTTCTTTCCTGAAAAAATATGTTAGCACTATTAAGACGATTAAACCATGATGAAGCCAGTTCAAAATTTCTGTTATCTTGATTGGTAAATGGTGATGTAAAAATAAAATATTGTGATATTTAAAGGACAGAGATTCATAACTGCACTAGATTCACGTTCTAGTAAAAAGAAAGACGGGAAAGCAATCAACAGCCTCTCTGTAGAGTAACCTGTAATGCAGGATATAAAATTGGTATCTGTTTTTGTAACCAGAATTTGTGGTATCTTATTCAAACATTGGTTTCCGCTCATTTGTGGATTATTCAACAAATTGGTTGCGTTTTAGTATGGATAAATATGATTTCGTGGGTCTGTTTGCAAAAGGGTCCAACACCCAACAAATCGCTACCTTTATTTGTCGTTGTTTATTTCAAATTTTATAATAATGAAAATGTGTTCCAGATATTTTTTTATAATAAACCTTTCGTGGATCCCCCGACATTTTTCACAAACCCCCAAATTGTTTTTATTTGGCAACAGTCACAAGGACCCCTGGGGGTTTGTAGGAACCACTTTAGGAATCACTGATCTAGTCAAATGTTTCAGGTAAAAAAACATTAAAAATAATTCAACATATCAACCAATTCCACAACCATAATACGAATAGTACCAACGCTAGTGGTGACCAGCTTTTTCCAATTAAAGCTCTATTTCAAGCACTTGCCTCCTTTCTCACCGTCTATCGTCGGACACCTTTGTCTCGTGAAGCGGCGTCGTTTTGAGGGCGTCGCGGCGCTCTCATAAAGCGCCGACACTTGTTGGCCGAATCGCTGTTTCCCATACACCAAAGCTTTCCCATTGTCCGTTATTTGAGATAAGCGTCGCTATGGAGAGCTTTTCGTTGGGGCAAGGTGATTCGTTGTTGTCGTTAATTGTCGCTTTATTGGATACCGATTGAGAGCTTTTGACTTTGTAGCTGTAAGACAAAAAGTTTAGTGGGCAAATAGTTACACATTTTTTGTTCAGTTCTTTTCATGGAATTTCTTTAGAATTTAAATGGTCCTGTTAATTAATTGCACAATGACATTTTTTGATTTATCTATAATATGTAATATATCTTTCCAAATATCTGTTGCTTAAAAGTAATAAAATCTTTTTAACCATTTAATTTCAAATTATTACAAATATTAAATGTTGATTTTCCAATTTATCTTTTGATTTAAAATTTTGAGCAATGATATCTTATGAGTTTTTATTTTTATATCTGAAAGTTTTTAAATTTATATTTTTATACTATACTATTTTTATACAAATAAATATTATTTTAATTGCCAAACATTCCTTATTTTTATAAAACTATTATTTTATTTAACACATTCACTGCTACACTAATCACTTAGATATTAGTGCCCTATCGATTACCACGTAGTTGTTTATTACTGACAACACGCGTTCGTGTCGTTAGCACTGAATGTATTAAAGTATTATTGATATAATTGAGTTCAAATAATATGGATAATACACTTATTCAAAGAATCTTCTTCATTTATAATGTCTAGCATGACCGAATGTTGTCACATGTAAATGTTGTGAAAATAAATCCGATATGACAAAAATGGACATATTAACTTTTGCCAAGACGCAATCGAAATATAACCTGGTTTTTGATTTTTCGTTTTATTTAAAAATAATTACTAGAATGATCAGTAACAATCAATCTATCAATACAAATATCATAATTTGATAATAAGAGATAAAAGAGCATCTAATGCGGCTTAATTAGTTACGCTACATATTTTAAATTGGCCCACTATAATGTATAACTGATACATCATAAAACACAGGTAAATAATTAAGCTAAACAAAAGCAGACTAATTAAATGTGTAAAATATTTTTTAAATACGAGTAGCTACGTGCTATATTATCAGGTTCATCTCTCGTCTTAAGAAACACAAGACGGCGTCGATCGCATATTGGCGTCGATTTTCTTTCCATATACTTTTCTTACCAATACGGCGTCGTCATAATTATTGTTGTGTACATTGGCGTGTAAAAATATCTTATGTTTATTATTTTACTTAAAAATACATTTATTATTTTTTATTTTATTCTCTGCTAACTTTTAAAATACTGAAAATTATAACGATTCTTAAATTTAATTCTAAATAAACATATTTTCAAAACTTGTACAACGATATTTAAATAAATAACTTAGAATTAACAATGACTAGTAGCTTTATTATAAACATATAATAATATTGGTCTTTGTGGTCTAGTGATAAGGGCTGTGTTTTATCAATCAAATGGGTCGGATTCAAATACCGGCAACGTCACCATAAAATTACCTTTTGAAAAACTAATATTTGACATCTTGAGAATGTATATTTGTGATATCTTTTCTCCTCGAATTAATCTCAAATGACACTTAAAAAATATCATTTAGTTTATCTCACGTTACTATAAGATATCAATCAATCATTTTAATGGGAACCGATACCCACCTGATCGCCAAAGGAAACTTTGACCACTTGACATAGCTTGACATTGTAAATATTTCATTAAAGGTTTTTATAGTAGAATCAATATACAAACTAAAAGATACTCCTGATTTAAAAAAATATACTGGTTAAATAAATTTGAAACCTGAAACCATAATAAAAAATTGGATTATGAAATACAGTATTATATTTTTATGAGTATATAAAAGTCCATATGTGGCCAGATAAAGTTGTCGGGTCCGTGGGCAGTAGTCAACGTAGTTGGCTTCAGTTACGGATTTCAAGTGTTTCAATCCCAGTGCGGACAGTTTCATAAATTGATATTTAAATAGATTAATGGATCCCTATTCGAAGGCATGGATGTTTGTGATGTCTAAAATAACCTCTTAGCAATCAGATCCTAAAAACGGGGGGTGGTGAAAGCGATCGGCTAACACGATTCTAGCTCTATCGTTCTATCCTTACTCTCTTAAAAAAAATGCTCCACATTGGGAACAGATATGGTAAAAGAAAGATAACCAATCCGAATCTGTTCCTGAAACGTATTTGCGATATAGTAAAAATTCTTGTCTTTATATCACATATTACATATTATGGTACAATATGCAATAATACCTTATTTACATTTTTGCATTATTGTGGCAAGTGTGGCAGAATCACCGCGCGGAGGCACTGGCGTTTCCCCCGCTGGGGAGCGAACTGCGAACAGTCGCAGTCTCCCATCGGTTGTCTGGGGACATTAATTAGCCGAACTTCATATTGGAAAAGTTGCTTATCAAAAGAATTTGGCGCACATCTGTACGGGCTGGTAAATGCCCACAAGGCGAAGAAGCGGAGCGGGGCTGGGGGCATGTTATTAATCTGGGAGACGGAATTAGGAGACAGATATGTGAGGGTTGAAAGACACGGCGCTGTTGGGTTAATATTGGTCAATCAACATGGAATATCTGATTGATATCATTAGAAAAACAAAACTAGTCGTAGTGTTTTACTTATTCTACCAAAATTAAACTAGTAATATGTAATTTGACACAAAGTAGATTAAGATTGAAGGGAGTCCACTAGTAGCAATCCTTTAACCCGACGAACGCGCTTACCATGTTTACATGTCCACAACTTTATCTTGTATTTCCAGCCAAACTAAAAGGAAACACTCGTGGACATATGCTTTAAAAATAGTTAGGAAAGACTAAAAGCAAGAAATTAAGCAACAGATCATGAAAATATCAAATAGAACTCAAGGAAATACATTTTTGAAAAAGCTCTCGATATTTAGTCTTTCGAATTTCAGTTTTGAACTGCCGATACGCAGCATTAATTGTCAGCCCTATGTATTACACATACTTATGCGGCTACGCGCTTGCTTGTGTGAGTGTTAGCGGTGTCTATGAAGACCGGCCGCAGCCATTTTGCTTGCAAAGTCGGAGATTAAATATTTTTCAGCTTCCGAATCCGACGAGTTTAGTTTACTTCTTAATGTATTTGGGATAACTAATATATATTTCACATAATTATTCATTTGTAACTCTTTAATTTGATCTATTTTAGCCATAGTGAGCGTTTTAACAGATCAATTGAGTAAGAGAGATTGGACTATTCAATTTTTGTTATAATCGCGTTTTGAAGAATAGAACAATGATTTTCTTTTTGTGTTTAAATTGACGGTCGATAGTTTTATAATAAGACATAAAATGACATATTTTGATAAAATTAAAAAAAGGTTTAGAATCTTTTTTTTTTTTTAAATAAAACACAATTCATTTGTACTACTTCCACATATTTATAATGATCAGGACCGGTTTCGCTCATCACGAGCATTATCAACTGATAAAAATACAAACATAACAGGCTTTGTATTTTTATCAGTTGATAATCATTATAAATATGTGGAAGTAGTACAAATGAATTGTGTTTTATTTTTTAAAATATAATGTCTTTCCACCAAGAATTGACAGTTAACACCTTAAAAGGTTTAGAATCGTAAATAGACAATATTTAATGTAATATATGCATCTAAATAAATAAATGATGACAAAAAAATAACTCCGAAGGAGATGGATCCTTTAATGAATTCATTTAATCATGTTGTATAATAAAAAATAATTAATGCCACAAAATTAAAAGCCTTTAAAAATAGCACCTAAATATTTGGTCAGTAGCTAATTCTATAAATCTTCAGTAACTGATTCGATACATGATTAGTCAATAATTATTTTCGGTCAGTAAATAATTGCGAAGTGGTTAGGAGAGGTTAGTTTTAATTTAAAAAATGACCATTTATATAAATATCTGACGGTTTATTTTAATAACTGACCACACTCATACGCACCATTTGTAATACTTAATGACAATTTTGATTACTTACTAACCATTTTTTAAGTTTACTCACCAAAAATTGAAATAGTTACAAACCCAATAAATGCAGACCTTAAAAAACCATACTAACTTATTTTTAAAAACGTTTTTTAGATACGATTATAAGCCGTTTCTGTACTAAGAATAAAACCAAGATATTTGAAATAATTGAAAAAAATACATTTAGCTGAAAAATCAGAATTATGATAAAGTGACATCTACTCGCTCTTCATATGACGCCAATTTAAAAATACACTTCCTCAAAATAAATTATATATTTATGTATCTTTATCTAAAGTAACCTACTCTCTTTCATGCATGAGTATTATATTATATAAAACTATCTAATATAATATATGGGCAGGTATGCGTAATAATGGATAATAAGTCATGCAATGCCAACCAAAGGAATTCTGGATTGCCGCCATACTGCTGTACAAGAGAAGATCGAACGTCGCATTAGTTTGCCAATAAAGAAGCGGATAAGTTTCTTGATGGTGGGGGGGCGGGGGCGTCTGAGCGGGTGGTGAGGGTAATGTTAAGAATGTGACGTCACAGCTAGATGGGGAAATATTAATTAAGACAAGGGACCGAATCGTCATGCCGGTATTATTATCTTTGCTAAGAAACTACCCCACACCCCCTTCGCATTTATTACGTGTATACCGCCAGCGCTAGGGGAAACATCGTGAGTAACTATTTTTCTCAGTACAAAACAATTTCACCCACCCTTAAATATATTAAAAGAGTTGTATACTCCTCGCTTAAGAAGAGGTTGACATATCCCGAAATTTACGTTTTTCTGCCATGTGGGTGCAATTTATGAAGCCCCATTTCATTTTAGTACATTCAATACTCTCTTTTTAAGTTTCTATTTATTTCCCGTGATTAACGTGTAAAATATTCATTAATATATTAAGGATCAAAAAACTTATTTTGAAACCATAAAATTTTTGTTTCGAAAAAGTTCTATAAGGAAAACCCAAAAACTTAGAATCAACGCTTTATTTCTAATAACATCTTTGTCGGACTCTTTCAAAACGGGGTCATCACGGTTTCAGAAGAACCATCAGAAATGGGAAAATTATTTTTTTATTAATAGTAATTGTTACCGTCCGGGATAGAGGGTGCAAAGATTAGGTCATTTAGGCGTTGGGGTTATTTCGGTGCTAGTAAATGTTGAAAGTTGACAGGTGAAAATATCATTGCGGACCGTAACCTTATGAACAACCGACAAAATCTAGTCCGTCAACTAATAATAATGTTGAAAATTAAAAATGGCACAGTTGACTTAGAAGTGGCATCAAAAATGACATGTGCAAATTTCACGTCATTACTGTTCACCGTTTGGGAGGCGTTCTAGTGACAGACAGACAGATTCACAGACGTATTATCTGCTATATTGTTTAGATAAATAAAAAAGATTTAGATTTCAACTCAACGGAAATTTGTTTTCGAGCCAAGTATTTGTTATTTATTTAAAATAAAAAAACTCATAATATTATCCACCATTTTAGTATTTCACGAAAATGGGTACGTAGTTAAAATTTTATTGTCTTAGAAAATCTATTGATTGCGTTGAATAGTTTCCGTTGGATAGCAATAAATTTGTTTTCTTACATAGGTTAATTTGTTTTGTTTACTTTTAAGGTACAATATACACTAACGTCCATAAGTTTTCGAATAAAAAAGTGGTTTATAAATATCTCAAAAGCATGTAAGTCCGCGCAACAGTGGTAACACTCCAAGTTTCCATTTTATTATCCTAGGTTAAAACCGTTGAATCAATCATTTGCGTATAGATATTTATTATAAGTATTTACTACTAAAAATTATATTAGGTAGTTGATTGCCATTTCGGCTTAACGTCATCGTCTGAACTAACAGAGATAGTTCTGACGATGGCGATGAATAAAATTTTGTAGAATACTTTGATAATTAATTCTAATATAATGAAGTTCTACCGAGTAAATCGTTGTTCAATCGTTATTTTAATTTTAATCAAAGATATCGGTACTTTTTTTAAAGTTGCTAATGCTCGTGATGAGCAAAACAGGTCCTGATCATTAATAAAAACGTGGAAGTAGTACAAACAAATTGTGTTTTATTAAAAAAAAGTACACTAAGTTCTTCGTTTGTGCTTAGCAGTCCATTTAGACTGCGTGCATAGTAAATAATTGGATGCCATATGACAAGAATAACTGATTGGATTAAGCACAAAATAAGAACTTGAGGTACTTTTTTAAAATAAACCAACTGATGATATCAATGCTCGTGATGAGCGAAACCGGTCATGATCATTGTACACATGTGGAAGTAGTACAAACAAATTGTGTTTTATTTTTTAAATATAATGTCCTTTCACCAACAATTGACAATTAACACCTGAAAAGTGATAACGGTCCTTATTATGTTCTTTACCAGCCCTGGTATGCTAAATCACGCCTAAAAACGAGACGTCTAATGATCAACTAACGGCCAGTTCTCTCCAAACCAAATATTTCTGTCTATTTCTTGTTTTAAGAGGGAATTTAAGCGACTGTATTATAGCGTGTTCTCTTTAATTGTAAATATTTCGAGATGACGTAATTTAAAAAAAATATGTCAATGCAAAAACTTAATATTATCGCATCTCTGACCATTTTTGGAAGAATAACAATGCGTTTGAATCGAAAGCAATATAAATCAACGGGACTCAAATCAAATCAAAAAGACTCGGTCAAAGAAATTACTTCCAAAATGAACTTAATTTTTCCTTTAATCCAAGATATTAGTGTAAAAGTGTGTTGTAATATTGTGGAAAAATATTAATTCAAAAATTAAAATAATCCGTAACAAATGTTTTATTCTTGATGTGAAACTTCAAAGTTTTTTTTATATCCGTCATTTTGTCGTTGAAAAATCATTGCTGTCTGTTTTATGCTTACGAAATTTTCGAGTATTATTAATAACAGTAAAATAATTAAAATTCCAGTAGCTGCAAATCAATAAAAGACGCTGAATAATGATGTGTTTAATAATAAAAAAAAAATACGTGATGTAGGAAAAACACAAAAGAAATAGAGAAATAATTCTGTTTGCAGAGAAATAATTTATTATGATCTGCGAGTGTACATAGGTAGCAATGGTGGACGCCGAGACTCATTTTCATTACATTTTCCGAGAGCACAGCAGGCAATAAAAAAGTTTGTTTAAGTTTACTGTCATTTCATTAGCTAATAATTATATCTCACATCTTATTTAAGGGATCCTGTTGTTTATCAACATATGCCAACAATAAAAACATACACGTGTTTCCTATAAATACACACATATAGATGCAGACTACAGTGTTACAAAAAGTACTTTTACACAGATTATTATTCAGCAAGTTTTTTTTTTAATAAATAATGTTTCAAGTAATGTTCTAACAGATGAAATATTTTGTACAAAATGACATATTGATTTACCATAAGACTATGTTTTAAGAGCGAAGGAATTCTTTCGGTATTATATTAATACATTTGATAATAGTGTTCGTATGACGTTTGAAAAATAAAATATTTATTTTCTTGCATAGTCAGAGCTCACTTAGATAGAAATTACATTTCTAATTTTGTATTAAGCTAGTCTGTATTTTTAAGATACACCCCATTCTTTTTGTTTGCACGAGTGATACGTACCACGGTGCAAAAAAATGGTGCTAACATGTAATATAATAGATATGGAAAATGTATAAAACTGAGAGATGGGTTCCATTACATACTTTCAAACACTTAATCAAAATCTCCAAAAATAAATGAATTGTTATTTGTGAATGCTTATATTTAAAAAAAAAAAAAAATTGACGAGGTTTTTCATTTTGAATATATTTGAGAAGTAAATAGGGTGACTGCTATAGTAATTGGACACTTAAGGAAGTACTTTCCTTTAACAGTGAATAAGTGTTTAAATCTCAATAAATATCGACAGCTTGTAGTCTCTCACGCTTTTCTGAGATGTTTCTTCACGAAATTCACGAAACTTTTAAAAGTAAATGTCACTAAAATATCACTGTTTCTTGAAGGGTCTAGTAACAAAACACGATTTTGACCTAACATCACATACGAATGATATTTTCTCAGTATTGTCATCTAGTAGTGGATAATTAAAGCTGAAGTTACATAGAGAAAGAAAGACTAGCCATATTTGTCTCCTTCACACCAACAAGAGTGTTTAGCTACTCTTAATTTGGACGTTTAAATTTGAAGTGTCCAATAACTATCACCGTCCAATTACTATAGCAGTCACCCTATATTAGCTTGATTTTCATTTAAAAATAATCTGCAAGGGAATATGACGGTCTGTTTCAGACTCGTTTAAAGAATCAGGAAAAGATCTTCATTTTTCAAAATTAATTAATAGTGTTAATATAAAAAAATTAAAAAATTTTCATTTAAAGAGTACAGTATATTTTGAACTATTATTTTCGAGTAAGTTTTTAAAAATATATATTTTCAGCCGTTTTTAATCCATCGCTAGATACGCTAAAGGTGAATTGATAGATCAAAATATTATATTTTATAAAATGATTGTATCTTCTAGGTTATCTGTACAATACATGTAAAGAAAGACAAAAGCATGCAGATACTTCCACTTCGTTGCGGTGGAGATCTAGTCGTCAGAAATCGTCTGACGCCATCTGCTCAACTAATTAATGTGTATTTACGAATGTTTAAAAAATGTTCATTTGCAGTAGCTATTTTTTTTTTAATTACATTGTAATTAATTTTATAATCGAATAATTTATAAAAATTAGCTACACTTTTTAAATAATTAAAATTAGAGTTGGTGCCAGTGGCTTTCAAACAATTCCACAGGTCTACTTATTTTTGTAATATAAGCCCACACTAAAAACTACTTAGTTAAATATATTACTTTACAGTAAGTTGGGTCCGTGGTGCAGTGTCGTTGGCTTCGGTCACGGGTTATGTCTTGGGGTTCAACTCTCGGTACGGACAGTTTTATAAATTCATTTTTCAATCGATTTATGGATTTCTAATAGTAGGCATGGATTTTCGCTGATGCTAAAAATACGTGGCGAAGCGACAGCGATTAGCTTACCACTAATCTTGTCCTAACCCTATCTTTCTATCCTTACTGTCTTCGTAAAAGAGAGGTTGAGCAACTGAGATATTATTTTTGGGTTTGGGGGCAGACTTGGAGACACAGTTCATTTCTATAAATGATGTTAAGACAAGTGTTTTTTATACTTTTATTTCTTGACTATTACATCGACATTTTACAAGTGAATCTTGCTCAATCCAATCATACCAGTGGTACCTGCGCAACGTGCCATACACCACAAGTAACAAGCAGTCCAGGTAGAAAACTTCTGTTGATATACGTACATTAGAAGTCCATATGCTCCACATTGGGTGCGGGCATGGTAAAAAGACTTTATAGCAGTCTTATTTGAAAAAGCGACTTTTATGAAAACCTTATTTTTTTAGTTTTGAAATATACAATATTATACGTTAAATATGTATCTCGCACCAGACTAACACATACGCAGGCGAAAACCTATACGCATAGTCCCTCGACTACCACAACCTCACCCCATAGTCCGATAAGTTGTGGAAGTGAACTAAAATGGTAAAAAAAAGTGTCCCGCAAAATGTAATTAAGCAAGAGATTAAGAAGATGGCCCCAGCGGCTTCGGACAGGAGCGAACTGGGAAGACGGCGCTAATTAGATTGGATAGAACAACAAGGGGTCGGATCGGAAAATACGAGATAAAAAAAAATTTTCAAGAGAAGTACTAAAAAATGTAATATTTATATTTATTAAATGAAAATCATTAAGAAACCTGTCTATTTTTCACTAAAAATCGCATTCAAAATGTAATATTATATCCATTAATACTAAAACTGTGTGGGTTAGCCAGGTAAGTTTTAACTTTATTATAATAGGTGGAGTGCCGACCACATGAAATATATTCAAAAAGAGATACCCAAAATTAATCTTCTGACAGTCTAGACCTAGGAAGTTGGAGATACTGATATTTTTAGATAGTAAAAGTGGTGTGCTATATTAATCATTTAAAACTTGTAATATTATAAAAAATGTGCCACCTGTCAACACTTATGCTCACACATCCACACTTTCTCTCAATCTGTCAGGGAATCGCACTCAGTCGCAATGTTGTGCGGTACGTTGCAGGCAGAAATTTATAGATATATTCATATTGTATTGTTCAATAGTTGGCTTAATATGATACACCTGTTTATATTGATTTAATTGGCATTACTTTGGTGGAACTCCATTATATCAAATGCATGTTGTAATTTTATTAGAACTAAATACTCTTTTTACTTTAACATCTGTATCTGCTGTAATTTTGAAATAAAATAAAGCTTTGTGTTGCCGTCAAGATGCCGTCAATTTAAACAGTATTAATATCACACATTGTTTTCTAAACAACCTAAACTAACAAAAAAAAAAACATTTAATTGTTTGCAGTCAGTATTTATAAGGGTTTTTTTTTAAGTTTATTCTCTCTCCAGAAATTTTCCAGTTTACAGAATGTTATTATTTAGCTTTAGATATTTTAGCCTTAATTTAAATTATCAGTAAATTAACCAAGCAAATAAGAGTCCGTTTCGTAGGCTCCCAACAGTTTCAATAAGGAAACATAATATATATATTGAGAAAAAATACATTGGCTTGCTTTTTTAATCAGCCATTCAAATCCTTAACGCAACTTTATTCATCGATTGGTTCATAAATAAGTTCATTATTGCTTTACGTTTAGTGTCTCTTAGATATGTCGTTTAGTCCTTTTAACATAGCAGTTTTAAATTTGGATTATTGAGATTTTGTACACTTCCATGTATTTTGTCACTAACGACCCGGGTTTCGCCTTTACTACCGCCGCTACTCTGTTAATCTGGTGTTTACAAAATAAGGATTAAGGAACGATTCTCGAAATTTTAACTCTGGTATCAGTGTGGCTCTCAGACGTATAATATCTTACCTCGTAAATAATATTTGTCGTATTTGTATCTTCTATATAAACGTTAGACACTGTTTACTGTCTGTCAGTTTGAGTCCATTCGTGTGCTCGAATGCCTGAAGATACCGAAAGGCGAAACCCGGGTCGTTAGTGAGAAAAAACATGGAAGTGTACAAAATCTCAATAATCCAAATTTGATATTGAAATTCCATCAAGCACCCTCAGTCGATGTCTTAAATTATAGCAGTTTTACTGTGCTTGGATATTCAAGCGTCGAAGAAAATAAATTTCTAAATATTGTTAGGGTGAAGGAGTAAAAAAATTCTAGAGCTTATCGATTAATTATTTCCCAGTCCGGTCCTCGCGTGAAACTTATATCATCCGCCATTCCACCCCCGACCCTCCACGTCTCCATCCTTCGCCAACCCCATCTCATCTGGCGAGTTCTTAATTAAGTTAAGGTTATATAACGAAAGATGTCTCATTTAGATAACGCCGTTACTTTTAGTTTAACGGAATAGCACCACAGTGCAACGATTGCGGTGACGTCCTTCGGTTTGTTTTTCTTCTTATTTTTAGCACTCCCTTAATATTGTATATTGCATAATTACTATTCCTTTTTTTCTAAATAAGTCACTTTCAATATTTTTTTAGTGATACATAACGCTGTAGATTTACGAAGCGTTATACTGGAGGAAAAGTTTTACTTTGTGTCAAGAGTATTACATCGCGTCAGAAATGTAGAAAACTTTATTATTATCAGCAAAATTGATAGTAACTATAAAAGAAAAAGATTCGACAAAATGACACTTATGTCAAGTAATCAACATGACATGGCAGAGTTACGAAACGTGATATTCCTAAATGCAAAAATTAATGAACATGTAAAAATATAATATTGTGCAAACATGAGATTTATCTAAAGTGATATTTGGAAAACACAATATGACAACTAAGCTGGAATACGAATAGCGAAGAGGACTTGAGTGAAGAATAAAGGAAATGACCGTCATTCTTTCGCCACTGGACGAACTTGAAACATCTCCTCTGAAATGCATAATCGATATCATCATCATCAGTACCTACTGTTTAATCGCGTCACGCATTCAACATTGAAAATATATTCCTAAATAAGTACACAGTGCCTCAAAATAATTGTCATCATTTATTTTTACAATTAAGCTTGTCCGTCAGCATTAATCATTCAAAATAATTACATGCCTTTGATTTAAAATTATATTATAATAGGGCAATCACGTCATACTTATGAATAATGAAACGTAAATTAATATTATATTAAAAAATAACATTTATAAGACACGAACCATTATTACGACAAATTAATTGCATGTAATTTTATGAATGATTTGTATTCGTCATCCACTGAATTAATTTATTTCGTTGAACGGTAAATCGATCAAAATATATTTGGCTCTCAAGACACATCTATATAGATAGATATTACCTGTTACCGACTGCATAACAGACAAAAATAAACTACATTTTGAATGCGGATTATTTTTTTAATGATTATTCATACTTAGTAATCAAGCAAATCAAAATTAGGGAAATAAGAAAAGCTGCTGTGATTTTTTTACTTATCTAGACGTACTATCATAAAGATAGATGAATTTAGTACACCAACTTTTTTTTTGTAGAATACTATAAAAATACGTGCTATTTCATGATTAGTCAATAAGTTATACACATTTTACAAAGAATAAAACAAATTTACTTACAAAAACCGTCCTTTTAAATAAAACGAGCTATTTTTTCAACATAAAAAGATTATTTTGATCAATTTTATCACATTTTGTGTAAGTGCGTCCTGAATTAATTAACCTAAATTTGCTTTTTGGTCAATAAAAAAAAATCGTGCAAATCTCAATATTTGGTGGACTGGTGTTTTCAGCTGATGAGAGAGTTATCCAAATGTAGTCGCTTAAATATTACCCGTAGGTTTATCTAACTGAGAAATGTACCCAACCAACTATTTCTTTCAACTTATACGAGGAATTCGACTTATTTGAGAATTCTTTCATACTTGATGGTGTCAAACTGTATATTCCTCATGATTATCTCAGGAATTGTAGACATGAATCGCTTATTTTCCCAACGTTTAGAATCAGCATGCTAATTGTGATGCTATGTATAAAGCTGAAGATCGTTCAAAGGCATGTCAACATATTCCCGGTGGATATGAGTAAGTTTAGACAAGTACTAGCCTCCATGGTCAAATTGCCACAAAAGTCCACTTATAATACGTTAATACAATTTTTTTGTTATGTGTTTTGTAGGGAAAAGTTATCTTCAGATTGATATTTTACCTTTTAATTTAAAGCTCGTTTACAAGTGACTGACACACATTAAATACATTTTCACGAACAACCTGACAAAGCAGAGTCGTGCTAAGGCACCGTATAATGAACGCCAGATCGAGTGATTGTTGAGCACAAAACATCTACACGCCTACTAAAAACAATTAAAACGTAATCACATCGTAAATATAACAAAACAACAATGAGAGAGCCAGCGTTCCGCGCACGCACTGTACTTCTCTCAATTAGCTGCCCAGTTTTTTCTTCCCTCTCTTGCGCCGTACCAAACAATACAGAGTGACTGAGATAATTACGCCGGTCTTTTCTTGCACGGTTTATAGTTTTACAAAATGCGTGTAACCAGTGTAAATTATCCGCCCTGTCTATCTGCATGATAACAATTATTTGATTAACTATTTGACGAATCAAAAGTCAGGTTTTAATTCATTGTTTTTTAATTGATGTTTTTTTTAAGGCATGCCAACAATCGTGATTATATAGCTGTCCCACAGCGTCTTTTCAATTAAAATGTTAAAAAAATCGTATATTTATATCTTACTTTTAACTTCTTATTTTCTTGTATTGGTGCAAAACTTAAACAGAAAAGTACACTTAATTTCAATAGATATTTGAAATTTGGATTATTGAGATTTTGTACTCTTCCATGTATTTTGTCACTAACGACCCGGGTTTCGCCTTTCGGCATCTTCAGGCATTCGAGCACACGAATGGACTCGAACTGAGAGACAGTAAACAGTGTCTAACGCTTATATAGAAGATACAAATGCGACAAATATCATTTACGAGGCAATACATTATACGTCTGAGAGCCACACCGATACCTGAGTTAAAATTTCGGAAATCGTCCTAATCCTTATTTTGTAAACACCATATTACCAAAGTGGCGAATTGCCGCCTTTCAACTTCCCTTAGAAATACCAGTGATTTCACAATTACAACAGTATTGTGGGTTTTGACGGGATGCAATTCGACGAATGGGTAAATTATATACAATCATTCCACATTTAGTGAAACAAAATACATGGAAGAGTACAAAATCTCAATAATCCAAATTTAATATTGAAATTCCATCAAGCACCCTCAGTCGATGTCTTAAATTATAGATATTTGAAAGTTTGAGAAAACTAATTTGAATTCAGTTTGATCCAAGATATTTCGGAGGTTCTCAGCCACATAATTTGGTTAATCTCTTTTATTAGATACAGTGGTTTATTTTATAACAAATACAAAATTAAGTTTATATTTATATTTTCATTGTCCATATAGATTTGCAGGGGGTCCAGTAGTCCACTAGCAGTCTGTTTAAACTGCACGAATAGTAACGTAGCATAGTAATTGGATGTCATATCACAAAAAGAACTAATTGGATTCAGCTCAAACAAAGAACTTAAGGTACAGTTTAGAAAGGATTACCAGCAGTTCTGAATTCATAAAAAAAATCTTGCTGCTTGCCCTGCATTATGGGATATCTCAAGAAAGTTTTTGATAGCTCTTCGTCTTCATACCTAGTGGAATGGTGTTTAAGCGCGGCTACCAACCTTATTTCGTAAAGAAGAAATCGGTCGCAAATCACTGAACGTGAAGATTTACGACTATACTTCACTAATTTGAAGTCAAATATTGACCAATTGCTTTCGGATCATCAAGTTCATTTCTTTCATTAACAGCATTTATTTTATTTAAGATTTATTTTAGTTTCTGATTCGTTTCGTTCCAATTCAAAATACTTTTACATAATCTTTTCAATAAAGGTATAAATAAAAATTATACATGTTTTTCATTTTTTACAATTGTCCACTCTACAAAACAAATCTATCATATTGAGCAGGACTGTGTCCACATTTGAAGTTGTTAATTACTGAAAACTTTAAAAGTGTTCAACTCACAAAATATTCTTGATATAAAATGAAGACGGCAATACGTATCAAATGATGCTTCTCAAGTCCAAGAATAACGTTTACTACTTAATTAAACAAAAAGAATAACTAAGCAATGAATTTCAATTTTTTATTTCACAGAAAATCCATAAGTATCCATCAATATAAATATTCTTGACGGTTCACTTTGCAATTATAGTAAAACAATAATAAACATTACCACCATAATATTTCAAATATATTAGGCACAAAAATACGTAAAACAGGTCCAAAAATTTAAATTAACTAAACCTGAGAACATCAAAGTATCTTTTACTGAAGTATCAAATATTTTGTAAAGGGTTTGTAAATCTTTTACAAGACACTAACGACTTTGACAAAGGCATGTTAAACGCTGTTCTTCAGTATATATTTAAGAATTTCATTAACGATAATTTGACTAATTGCAGTTGCGTTTTGAACAAAACAATTATGCACGTTTTGCTTGAAGTAATTATGCTCTATTCAACCCAACCGTATGATGCATTTAACCATATGCCGTCGACTCACTCAAAAAGGCGCCCGTAAAATACAAACGATTAAAATAAATATTATGTAATATTTTTATTTCTGTTTTTAATTCGGAATAACGAAGTTTGATTCAAAAGTTGTTACTCATCGTGATATAAATATTTTTGTTTATATCAGTGCTCCCCAAAGTATGGGTCGCGACTGTAGGGCTTCTAAAGGTGTCGCAATGTTCCAGAAGAGGTACAATTATTTATTTATGCATTTGTTTAAGAAGAAAAATATATTCGTGATTGAATTAAAATTTGGTTAAATTACAGATTTACAGATTTGTATAAATATATAATGTTAAATAAAGCTTTTGATAATTTAATTTCATGGGCTTAAATTTTATGGTCCGTGTAATGAAAAAGTTTGGAAGTACTGATTTATATGTAAATGTATAATTTTATGAAACTCACTTTTTATCCTTTTAAATTGTCATTTAAAAAAAGCTTTTAAATGCTATTAACAAATTCGTATTTGCACACCTTTGATATCACCATTACTAAAACCGGTGTGTGATAATAACGAGTTTCTTTTAAAGTCAATTGAGTTCAACTCGAGGCGAAAAGACATCACAGACATCGATTTCCGAGTAATATAAATGAAATTGAAAAAAACTAAATTTTATATTGTCCCCTGACTCATCTGATCGTTATGGCAAAGCTCTTACCACTAGACCACATATACAGACATTTTTTTGAATTCAATTTCGAATTCAATTATGGTCTCTTAACATTTTACAATACTTTATTGGATTTCTATTTTACACATTTTTTATTTTAGAAAAAAAAATATTAGTAAACAAAAATTCTTCGTACATTTATAAAAAAATACAATTGTGCAATTTAGGTGCACGTCAGTTTTTGTGTTTTGATTTTATTCGTAGTTAATGTGTTAAGAGTTCGAAAAATTATGTTCAACGACAAAGGGTTCCCAAGAATACACTCGCGTAGAATTAATTACCGTCTTTTGTGGATTTTTAATGTTGATTTAATTGTTCCGTTTTTACACTACATGCACATCGTCAAAGCTGATAACATCTGTATGTTTTATTAATAACAGGCAATCTTTGTGGGGGATCGTTTAACCAAAAGCGGAAAGCATCTTTCTTGCTTTCAATTATATTATTATATATTTATTTATAGCTCGTCATACAAATGACTTGTTGAAGTGTTCTTATGAGAGATGGCTTGTTATTTTCCCATTAGCGTTTGGCAAAAAAAACATTTAACAACTAGAATTATCTACTATTGAATTATGATGATTTTTTTGTGCATCGTTTTATTGGCATATAATAAATACTACGTGTCTTAATGGTAAATAGTAATACTCCGGTCTGGTCAACGGTGAATACCCTCACTCTTATTAAATGCGATTATCAATAATTAATTGAATTGGAATTTATTTGCTAGAACTCGATTTTAATAATCTTCCATTATTTATTTTAAAAATATTTGACTTGATTTATCTGTCTATCTCTATCGCAGCACGCACACGCGAGTGAGTATTTCTAACTGATTATAAAAAGATAAGGCCGAAAACGTAGCATGCGTGTTGATGATGATGATTATTCCACAGATTTTTAGCTTTTAAGGTGATTCATACAGTCAAACACGGTAGTTCAGTCCAAGTTATCCTTACTACAGTTAGTTAGTTCAAGAAATTTTAAGAATCTACAATTACAAAAACAATTATTACAAATTACACAAAGCACAAATGAAAGAAAATAAAACAGCGCGCCGACGGAAAAGAAAATTCAAACGCAACTAGGGTCTGAAATGCGACTGATTGGGATAAATTCGATCCCTAAGATGGTTGATGATATCGACAACCATGTTTTTCTTAGAAATTCGCCATGCCACGCTAAAGATGAGCGATACTTATGAAAAGTTTTTTTTAATGGAAAGGCTTCGCCTAACGAGATTGGGCCGTGTCAAAAATTTCTATCAGGAACAAGTACTAAGAATAGATTTTTTTAAACTTTCAAACACTTCGTTACAAAAAATATTCACTTGTAGAATTACTTTTGTTGAGATACTTCACGAGAAAATATGGTTGAAAAAGTGTCTTATAAAGAAACACAGATCAATCAAGAAATATAATTAGATATATTGTAATATTTCTCAATCTTTCATATCATCATCGAGTTGTTTTAGACGTAAGGTCGTGTATGGTGTTCGAATGAGAAATAAAATGTAACATTTATTTATAATATAATTTATAGTACAAAGAAGTATGCATTTACGTATTTTACTTAGACAATCTCACGCCAGGTAAATACACAGGTATGTACAATTGGCTCTTCTTTCTCATATTGTTATATACACCTAATTGCCATGAATTAAATGTACCTGCACGAGCGGAAGTCAAACTTGATTCATATAATTTGATGTTTTTTCCTTCCATATCGTTAAGCTACGTCATTAACTGTACGGTGTTATACTTCGGGTATACTTTGAAAAAACTATGAGATCAAAAGGCTATTATAATAGAATTCTAATATTAATTGTTTACATTTACTATTGAAGAACCTTTCTAAAAAATTTATTTCAGAAAAAAAAAATTAAGTACATTCTTTTTTGATTCTGGTCTCTTTAAATTTGTTTTCCAGATATCTTTTGAATGCTCCAGGTTAATCTTCATTCTTCATTTACCATTACTGTTTAGTGTTAATGCTAATACATATTTAAAATTTCATTATTTTTAAATGGTTAACTTTTAAAAATTTCGCAATTATGTTCAATGAATATTTACGCAATAGTTTAACTCATAAAATTTTCTCAGACAATGGATTTTTATTATAGCTCTATTTTTTGATTTTAAATTAGTATTTATTGTTTTGTAAAAGGTCCTTAACATTTTAATTTCGTTTGTTACCCGTAAATTCTTGTCATTATTAACATTCAATTTTATATAAATATTCTTGCCATGACTTATATTTTATCGGTTGATAATCCACGAGATGAGTGAAACTGGTCCTGATCATGTGGAAGTAGTACAAAATGAGTATTGTTATATTTTTAAAATATAATGCATTTTCACCAAGAATTGACAACTAACACTTCAAACGTAATAAAATTGTAGTAGATTTTCTTGAGACTATGTTACCCACAATTCAGTGTATGCAGGTGTTGTTAATTTGAATGTTCTGGGTTCATTTCTTGGCAGTTATATTTATTTAAAATCGAATGGTAAAGTTAAGAGATAAAATTTCCGCTAGAGCCATATCGATATTATAGAATCATAATATAGCGTTTTATCATTTAATGACAATTGATGACAATACGATGTTCATAATAGATCTATTTCAAGACCGTAGAAAGCAGTGCAAAACAATGCAAATTATTATACCTATATGCAATTTCTTTGAATAATACAATTGCAACTGCAGTTACTTATGAGTTAGGTGACGCGAGACGAATTACAAGAAAACGTATTTTTATAATTTTTTTTAAATATATAAGGTGTTTGTAAAGTGTAGCTTGGTATTTATGATAATAATAAAGATTCAATGTCACAATATCTTTCATATGCTTAACTTATATGATAATATAAACAAACACAAATGATTATTTGATGCTATTACTTCTTTTATACCCTTATGCTGGGAACTTTTGTACCATATTAGTAACAGTGTTCACTCAATATGTGGACAATATGGACTCCCAATAAAGCGTATTTTAACAGTAGTCGTTTTATGAAAACTGCCAGTTATTCAGTAGCTCAAGTTTTCTTTTTATCCGGAGTCTGGATAGAAGGATTGGGCTAGGGCAGTACTAGCGGCTTAGTAATCGCTCTCGCTACGCTTTGTTTTTAGGATTGAATAGGTTCAAGAAAATTCAGGTATCACTGACGTTCATGCCTTCAAACACAAATCCATGAATCGATTGGAAAATCATTTTATGAAACTGTGCGTACTAAGATTCAAACTCGTGAATACTGCAACCGAAATAACACGTCGTTGGCCACTACTTTTTTTCCATGTCCACTCCCAACGTGGAGCATATGGGCTCCTTATGAAGGTGGTACTCAACAGAATTTTCCACGAGAATTTTATGTTACTCAGTTGCTAAATCTCTCTTTATCGAAAAGTGTAAGGATAGAAGGATAGGGCTAGGACAGGACTAGTGGTTAGCTAATCGCTCTCGCTACACCGCGTGAGAATCGGATGAGTTGGTGAAGGAGGAGATTTAGACAACACAAACACTCAAGAAATCCATAAATCGATTGAAATATTAATTTATGAAAACTGTCCGCACCGGGAATTGAACACGAGACAACCGTAGCCGTAGCCCATGACGCTATCAACTGCGCGACGGACGCCTACACTACTACAACAATCAAACTATATGTAACTTAAAATTATGTCAGAACTTAAGTAAAAAATTCACTTTTTCACAAATTTCTGCACACTTCAATGCAAGCCACTAAATCTTTAGCAGTTGCTCTTAAAACTCTCTCAGTCAAATAAAGTAATGAAGATACGCTTAACATTTGCTACGCCACTACAAACTGCCTTATTAATTTAATTAATAGGACAGCATCGGAGGAGGACACCAAGGTAGTTAAACTTTCCGGTGCAAGATTTATGCTCAAAATCAAAGCATATATTATCATATTGTTATTTATTAGCTGTGAAGTTTTTTTTGGACATACTGTAGTGCGTTGTATGACATTAAAACATTTCATAAAATAAACAAACAATACCTAATTGGACGAAGTACAAGAATGCAAAATTATAGCAAATACCCATAATTATGTTTTTCAAAAGACGGCACTGGCTCTATTATTTTATATTAAATAACGTTTCGTATAACAATATAAATAAAATTAATGCGAAATTTCTCATTTGTGACTTAGCGTCATGCGTCTATAAACTCTGAGTTCTGTATTTACAGCTCCATTCTATGTGTGGTTAAATCATAATTTTATATTGAGGTTATATTTATTTCTGTTGTATGGCCTCAAAGGAATATCTGATAAAGTTATTTAAAATAAATACGTTAATAATGACAGTAAAGAATTATAGATAAATGAAGCCATTATTAACTTCAGTAAGTCTACAATAGAGGACATACATTTATTTAAATAATATAAAAATGAGTTGCCCATTTGCAAAGTACAATTTGTCCAGTTTTGATCAAAAATGAACTGAATATACAATCTTATTGACTATTCAAAAAGGTATATACCAAGTCTATGAAAAAATTCGTAAAGAGTCTTTTACGGCCAGTATAAAGGTTTAAAAACTGTGTTTTTAAACCTTTATACTATAAATTTCTATAATATACTATAAATTATATTTAAATTTCAAAATTTCGTCTTCTATGTCTGGTCATCATTTTATTTCCGCCCCACTCCCATTAAAAATACCTTACCATACCATCCCATACCATAACTGACGTTGTCCTACAGATATTATGAGTCACTGAGTCGTTAAACACGCTCCTGGGAATTTTTTAAAAAAATACTTTTTTAATGTACGTATGTGTTCTATCGATAGATTTATCAATTATTCCAGTTGATTCTTAAATTTATTCCTCACTCGTTCGCTGTTCGAAATTCAATTTCATTCCAAATGTGGTTTTTTACAAGATCTTGATCTTCGTTTTACACGAAAAAACGAGAATGTAAAAGAATATTTTACTTTTCATTATATATCCGAATACAGAAAATAATTTAAATTATAATACCCATAACGGCTTTGCGTGATTTACTTAAATTTCTAAAAAGCGTTGGGAGCGTGTTTAGCAACTCATATACTTAGTCCATAAAAAGCATTTCCAAAGTGCCATGACATTTCTTTAAATATTTCAAAAACTGTGTATGATATTTTTAATTATGATATGTTCATTGCAAGTTTGTATTTATTTCAATTTGATTTAATAAAAAATAGTTCTTTTTAGATTACACGTTTTTTTGTAAATATCTCAAAACAAAACAAGATGGAAAAAGTGAACTCTGGAAATGGGCGACTTAAATATATATTTATCAATTCCACTACCAACTACAAGAAAATAAAAGCTTTTTTCACTTATTGGAATCTTCAAAATATTTTAATAAGTAAGTAATATCTAATAATGAAATAATTTATAGTTAATGTGTCTCTTGATTCATAGTCATGACAATAAATAAAAATAATTCTTAATAAAATTATACACGAATGATAGTGTTATTAATAGTATCCAAAATCTTTAAAATATGATCTTGGCAAAACGTCTCTGTTGTTGAAAGTATAAAGTATTTTTCCAACAGTACGGTTTTTCAACGAATTGCTACTGTTCATTTTGAAAAATAATTACCGATATTCGTGATTTGTGACAACTGTTTTTGTTTTATCACTGCGGTATGTTTGCCAGATAGTACAGGATGTCTAAGGTCTAAGGCATTATGATTCGCTTTTAAGGTTGTCAACTGTCAATTCTTGTCGGAAAGACATTACATTAAAAAAACAACATTTTTTTTGTTCTTCTTCCACACCTTAATCAACTGATTATAATGCTCGCGATAAGTGAATCCGGGAAAGATCATTATAAACATGTAGAATTAGTACAAAAAAAAATGTGTTTTAATACGAAAAATAAAGATTTTATTATTATGATGGTTAGATCATTGTTTCTTAATAAATGATATGATAAATGAATGCATGTAAATATGACGTACGTTTACAAGAATAATGGTTGAAAGAGTATACACTTAAATTACTATTTTACCCTTTTATAATAACCTACAAACGAAATAACACTTGACAAAAGTGCAAGGGGCCAAAATCGAACGAGTTCCCCGGCAAAGGGTTAAAAGCTTTTGATTTTACGAGTGGGCACGTAGGCAAAGCACAGCAACTGCAAAAGCTGCCATTCAATTCAATACACGAGTAACAACAACCCGTTTTAATTGTGATCCCCAATCTTGCCATGTCCGAACTTGATACTTCGGATTTTATTGTGAGCATTATGGGGTGGAGCGCTAAAACTTTTTACAATTTATCAACTTGATATGAAGAAGTATCGTCGCTATACGCATTAAACTTGTGCCTTTGGCTATTGAGCTCATAAGTTACTCCCTCGACCACGAGTATACTCTTAGAAGTGTCCGGAGAGTTATTACAGATTATCAAACGTTTTATTTGCCAGACCAAATTTTATATTTATTGAACTTTTTTCCGAACCATGTCCACTCCCAATGTAGAGCGTATAGACGACTAATGGGGGTGTCTCAACAGAAACTTCCTACGAAAACTAGTTATAACTCAGTTGCTGAAGCTTTCTTTTGCGGATAGAGAAGTAGAGATAGAAGGATACTATTAGGACAGAGCTAGCTAATATCTCTCGTTACGCCTCGTTTTTAGGTTTAGTCTTATGCATTTTATTTTTTCTAAAAACTGAATGCTTACGATATATAGTATGGTATTTTATACGTTACTAGAATGATACGGCTTAAATATCTACAATAAATAATTTGTTCTTTTATTCAATAGGATACGAAAAATATCGACTTAAAATATATTTCATAAATTTTGACGACACGACAGCCTGGTAAGAACCAAAATTTGACTGTAAACCATTTTCGAAATCTAATACTATAAAGAATACTAACTTTAAGAGATATTACTGTGTATTTATTTCTTTAAAATTACCTTTTCCGAGAAATACCGCGATTCAAATCTATTCGAAAAAAACAAATGCTTTTTTTAATACATACACATTTTCCGCTAAAAAACTTTAAAGTAGTTCGTATACATGATAAAATTAAACATAGCTATTTTATTTTATTTCATTCTACTTGTAGAGATTTTAGATTTATTTTCGTTCATTCTGGCAGTCGTATTCCCCAATCGCTCCACCCTGTGCCTTGTTAGCAAGTTCAAAAGGGATAAAAAGTACAAAGTGATGTCATACTTGAATGTTTGGCAGTGTGTTAACTAACATTGTAAGTTTAATTTGAATAGCTGGACACAACGGGTAGTAAAGACCAATGAATAAGGGATAATATTTTAGGGGTTCAACATTCATATCACATAAAATTTTTGAGTTTATTTAAAATAACTATTTGGTAATATTTATTCTGACACATGATTTTTTTACCACAATGTGTAGAATATATACTCCTAATTAGCCTTATGATATAGTTTTTTTTAAAAGTTAACTATTTGATATCAATCCTTTCGAACACAAATCCATAAATCGATTAAAAAATCAATTAATTAAAATATATCCGTACTGGTATTCGAACTCGTGGACACAGCAACTAATGAACACAACATTGACCACTCGGTTACATGCGCAGCTTACATATGCTGCTTAATTTAATATTGGCTATTGTTAATTATTCTTTATTTAAAGACACCATTTGTTCCAACGAAAAACAATGTAATGAACATATTCAACAATTTTGTAATGTTATGGAATACAATCGATTTACAACAACGACAATTATAATTGGTTATAATATATTTGATAATGATGCACAATCTTTATTACCATATCAATTGTAAATGAATTTGTAATTTATAAAAAAAACTAGTTTTTAAGCCATGTCCAATCTAGTGTGCAATATATGTATTCATAAAGCGGCGTATGTTTTATTTTAACTGTTAAAATTGAACAAGAAAATGTTAAAAAAATAACATACGTTTATTGGAGGACAAACTATCCAATAGTAAAATAGCAAATGATTTTGCTTAAGCAAAAGTATAATTGCAAAAGAATATTTTCATTTTATTTTATTTATATATCCATATTTCGTATGATACTTAGAAGTAATTCTGTGTGCTAAAGGAAAAGGATGTTAAGTCTTAAAAAATATGAAAACTTTTAAATATGTCGAAATAACAAAGAATGCAAATAATATAAAAAAGGACGAGTCGCATCAATGCTACTGAGTTAGTAAAATTCACGTTTCAATAGTTTTTATCAAATTTCATACAAACGTAAATCTTGTTTTGTTTTGGCTCTCCTGAAAAGTACCAATTTTAGATTAAATGTATTAATTTGAAAAGAATTTGCTTGAAAAATAAAGAGTGACAATAGTCATTCGTATGAAGGCTAATTGTTTAACATGGAAGAGATTATAGTCAGAAGTTCTGTAAAGTGGAATTCTGATTCATCGTGTTTTTCGGGCCCTTCAAAAAACGATACCTCTGGGTTCCACTGTAAATGAATTGAAAAATGCGTAATATGAAGTATACTTGAAGCTTCAGATTTGTGTAAATAGTTTTCATAAAGGTATCGATTAATTTTATTTCAACATAATACAGTATAATCATGTTCAATAATAATATATATATACCTCTCTTAAAACATGTATATATAAATTTATATAATATATACTATTAGTACATAAACCAACTAGTCATTAATGTCATTAGCACTGAATGAGGGTGTTTTAAATATTCCTGTGAAATTATAGTTATTTCTAACAAAACAGTTTCCACTTTATGGTAAAGCAACGAAGCTTGATGTATGAAATATAAAATATATATATTTTTTCTAAATTAAAAAAATATCGCGTTTGCTCTAAATACGAAACATATGGATCCGTATTGGAGTTCAATAGAATGTTTAAAATCGGTTATTATAATATGGACTAGCAGCAATGCATAAAACCATGTTTTATTTTTTAGCCTATTTGAATTTTAATTTTAATTTAATCGACACTACCGGATTATTGAGATTTTGTACACTTCCATTATTTTGATTTTTTCGTCCCGACCGGTTTTTTCGGAAACGAGCAATTTTAGATACAGTATTAATCATTTAATAGATTTTTTAAATTAATTAAAGTTTTTCTTACGCCTAAGTTTTAAAGGAAAACAGCAATGAGTTAGTGACTCAGAAAAAGGTCAGCGACAATCTCAATTCAATACATTTTTAATTAAAGTCGTTCTTATGGTTTACAATTTGACCAACGTATTAAATAAATTAAAAGTTAAGATAATAATCTTTCATACAGACATAATTGTAAGAGTTAGAATTTATGCGTACTATTTATTATTCGTTGTCGGTTGCCTACACGGAATAAATCTTCATAATATATGTTTCTTAACATTTCTATATATTTCTATAAGGTAAAAAAGCCACATTTCCCAACTCCTCACGACTATTTTAGAGAATGATGTGACTTTCTCACAAAAAGAATTTGTATACCAGAAAATTATGATTTGAAATTTTATTAATTTTGCATCATTACATATAACCTAAACGTTCTTAGAGAGTGGCATCACCTAAAGAAAACTGCTCACTTTTAAGGTGTTAACTGTCAATTCTTGGTGGAAAGACATTATATTTTAAAAAATAAAACTCAATTCATTTGTACTACTTCCACATATTTGACCTTCCACACTTCCACATAAATATGTGGAAGTAGTACAAATGAATTGTGTTTTATTTTTTAGAATATAAAGAAAACTACTAATAAAGTTAACCCATCCCTCGCTTATCACGGTATTCGCTTAACACAGTTTCGTTTTAACACGGTTCCTGTTTTGGTATAATTTTTTGAAAGTAAAATCTTGCTTTATTGACTTGTTGGCTTACAAATTTGGTCCAATTTCAATTTCAAGTTCTGTTCATGCCACCCAACACGACATCACTCATTCAAATTCAAGATCATGTTCATTGTTCTTAAAAAGAATGTCATAATTACATATATCTTTTAGACTCACTTAACGCTGTTTCGTTTAACACGGTGATCTAGCGGAACGTATCGTTCGTGTTAAGCGAGGGACGTATTGAGTGAATGACGGACGAAAATTCGTCATAAAAATGCAGTACGTAATAACAAAACACGTTTAAATGTATCATCACTCCTTGTTGGTCGTGTGAATTATACAATAACTCGACGTAGTGGCTGGCGTGTACACACACAAAAATAAACAAAGGATCCGATTGACCGGACAAAATATTGTGAAAAGAAATTACGGGAGGGTAGTTACTTGTACTGTTTTGCCGCGTCACACCCCAGAAACGTATTGTCATCTATCAATTTGTGAGGTTTATAATAATTTATTAGGTATTGACAGAAATGGATAATAATAGCATGGACAGACATACAAGATGCCTTACAAAGAGTTCATCTGAAGAACACATACCGTATATACTTATTCTAAGTTCTAAGGTATTGCTATCATTAATGATAAAGGTAATTTTGTTTTGTTTTGATAAAATGCTTTGAGAGGAAAATTTTAAGAAATAACATAACTTATAATTTAAGACATCGACTGAGGGTGGTTGATGGAATTTCAATATCAAATTTGAATTATTGAGATTTTGTACATTTCCATGTATTGTCACTAACGACCCAGGTTTCGCCTTTCGGCATTTTCAGGCATTCGAGTTCACTCGTGTGCTGCTGAATGCCTGAAGATGCTGAAAGGCTAAAACCGGGTCGTACGTGACAAAATACATGGAAACGTACAAAATTTCAACAATTCAAATTTAAAATAACATAACTTTTCTGAGCAGATTATTTAAAAACTTTTCATCCAAAGTTATTTATATTACTATCCTAAGTTATCTAAGAAAACGAAGCACAGAGCAAGTGTAATGAGAAGAAAATTGATAGTTTTCCGTTGAACTATTTTTATTTTTATATTATATATGAATGAAATGTTATTTAATTTAATGAATGGAAACACTGTTGTCACTTTTATTTACTGTGAAAATAGTCATAATATAATTATATCAGTGGGCAATTTCGTCTCATTCAAGCCCCGAATTCTCGCTATACATTTTGGCAATATGTATGGTTCAATACAGTTTATAAGCAAAGTAAAATTAATTCTTTTTTTTTGTCGGTGTCGCAGTTGGTAGCGTCGTTGGGTACGTTTACGGATGTCTCGTGTTCAATTCCCGGTGCGGACGGTTTTCATAAATTGATCTTTCAATCGATTTATGGATTTCTGTTCGTAGTCTGAGAGTTTGCGATGTCTAAAAACTCCCTCACAGGGCGTACCGAGATCGATTATTCAGCCACTAGTCCTGTCCTAGCCCTATCCTTCTAACCCTACTCTTTTTTTGCATTAATTAAAAAAACATATTTTTTATTGCTTTTTGTATATAGTACCTACCTGTTTTAGCTTAACTCCTACAAAAGTGGTAGTACCTACAGTAACTTTGTAAAAAGGTATTCGCCGGTACAAGCGTCTATTGTTTCTCCTACACAAAAGTAAGTTTCTTTTGTGTGAAGCGCCACAATGAGGTTATGGGGGGAATAATGGCGCTGAGGCCCTGGTATATTTATCGGCTACTTATAATCAGAACTAATTATATTTTCGATGAATAACCGACGGAAGGTGCAAATTTATTATTATTTTATCGCTAACTACTATTTTTCTTATTCTATAGTTTTTTTCCTTGTTATCCGTTGAATGTTGCAATGCATGATCGTTGAACCGCTGTTAGTTGACTCGCGGAAAAAAAGGTAGACAAAGATAGTGAAATGCATGAATAAGTGTGGGGGCAGATGCAGTTGTAAGCAGGAGTAGTTACAAAAGCAGTGGACATAGCCAATATCAAAGTGAAGAATTTAAAATTAATTCAAAAAAATTTACCGTTGAATCTATCGAAAATATCAAAAGCATTCATTGAATGGTGAATCAGGAACGACAACATCCGAAGGGTTTCTACAAAATGAAACGTATTACCGCACTTTCATGTGGCATTCTCAAGTCGTGCCAAAACCACGTCATGCAACTTTTCAATATAGTGGTGGTATCCAACACAAGAAAAATCATTACTTCTTTGTATGACATAGCGTGTTAAATTTCCAATGAAATGATAATTATATACCTGGTTTTTATTTTGCTGTCAATTTTCACCAACACCATAAGCATGTATTTAGTATTTATGATAAAATAAATATAGCGGTAAATTTTACATTTAGTAACATAATTACTTCCATTGAAGTATATAGGTATTTGTAATCAATACTTCGATGAAATACTGTTATTACATAAGAATAAAGAATACAAACATGTTTTGCAAACAACAAAAGATGGTTGGCAGTGTGTTTTGCGAAGAATGTACACCCTTTAAAAGACTGAAAACATATCATTAGTTAAAAATAATGATTACGATACAACTTGTTCTCATCTGTCGTTATGTATTTTAAATATTTTCATGTTTTAATGAACGGTTTCACCGTTCAACGGACGCCCATTTATTATATATGTTACATATATGTATTATTACAAAATATGCAGATCATAATAACTGTTTTATTTACCTGTTTACAAGAAAGATAAATAATGTTGAAGGATGAGGGGAAATTAATTATATAGGACATTTACATGATTATTATTAAGATATTTTTTGATCGTCCTGTCAATGAAGTGAATGTTAATTAATGTCCTATATATCGAGGTTATACTGACAGAACGTGTTAAGTCAGTTGTTGATTTTCTGTTTTAAAAGTCATAATATAGGCGGTTTAAGGTTCTACCAGGCGCGTGTGGTGGCTTTATCTCTTTCTCGCTCAATCACATGAAAAGTGAAGGTGCAAGCAAGATGTGAGAGCATGCGGCGCATGCTTGTTTGCGATAGGGATAGTGATAAGTCCATCGCACGCCGATGGGTTCTGCGTACTGGAAGAATGCATGACGTCATAAAATACAATTACGGCTTTTTTTTATTATTGTAAAAATCATGATATAAATATAACTTATCGATATCAAATCTTATGATTTATACACCAGAAACATTATTCTTTATAATGTAAAAAATCGTTTTAAAAAACAAACAATTATACTCTGGAGAGATGGTACTTTAAAAAAATTAATGCTCTAAATTCGATTATCTCAGTTTTTATGACTGAATGACTTCTGGCAGTATGCCTTCGATGATGTAATACTTATTCCTACTATTATAATACTATCTACCCGGTACTGCCCCCTACAGGATCAAGGGACGTCACTTCTTACTTAGTACAGAAGAGCCAGTGGTCTGTTTCCATGACAGATGTGAGCTTTTAAAAGTCATTCTCTAGGATACTCAACGTTCTACCCACCACCAGCCGCTACGGCGACACATTTTTCTTACATGGTGTATTCCACAGCGTAACAACGATATGCTTGTTTCAATTTTTTGTCCGGGGAACGTCCGAGCAGAAGTTCCTCAAGACTTGGTTGTATGCACTTTAGTGTGCAGGAAGTTAAATAACAAAATAGTCTATGAGCGAGTTTTTAGGAATTTAGTTACATTCGCTTTCCATATGCTGTCTTAAACTCTTTGAATATGGATAGTTGTATCGTGTTGAGCAATTTTTCCCGATCGTTGTCCATGTCTGAACATTCCCAAAGGATATGATCAGCACCCTGAATCATATTTCTATTTAAAAAATTTCAAATATTTTCCTTTTAATAGTTCCCTAAAAGAGTACTACCCAACCAAATTTCTTTTAGGAGTGCTATCTTTTCACTCTCTTGAAGCATGAAGATCGTTTTCGATTCTAAATCATTTCTCTTTTATTCTTCGGGGACGAGTTTATAATCCCGAAATTCTCATGACTATTAACTTACATGCTCCCAATTTTTACCTACTTGGCCGAAACCATAACCAAGCAATTTTTATTCTTAAAACTTGTTCTTCGCGTCGGTCATTCGAGTCACCAGTTGCAAGAGCCGTTCGGCTGATCAATGCATTGCCTATAATGCAATGCAGAGCTGGATATTTTCAGTACAAAACTCTGGGTATTGTTCACCAAATGTTTGTTCCTTGTAAGTTTGTTGAAGAGCTTGGCAGCCAAGTAACCACGACATGTTACGAATTGGCTGGTTCAGAAATCAGGAATCAAAACTTTGGTTAACGAGATAAATATGTTCAATGGCTTCGACAGCAGCTTTGAGGAAAATTATTTTTTTAATACTGCATTAAACTCGATAACTCTGTTAACCCGCTTGTTATGCTTCTAGACGTCGCAGGTGTTTCGCCTTGTCATTGAGGCATCTTCACATCAAATTTATCGTGAAACTAAAATTGATGAAAGGCATTAATTTTAAATTTGCACTAAAATTACGTACGAGATTATAAGAAGAATGGATTTTTTCTTTTTACTTATGTACATCAACATTTCTTTTGGAATGATATTTTCTTGTTGGCAATAAACTTCTTTAAATAGTACCAATAATAATTAGGCATTAATGTATGTATCTTTTGGTAGATAATAGTTTTTTAGATTGGCATTAGAGATAAAGTGCTCGAGCCTTTTCTTTGAACTGCTCACTAAAGACTCGCTCATTATTCTGAATATACTTTTTAAGAAATCCTTCCTAAAACACCAAGATGGCGTGATCGGCGTTCATAAAATCACAATGAGAACTTAATATGAGTCCATTAGCGCGGATCGTTCGATGGGTCAAATGAGGCCGTCGCAGTGGCGTCCGAGTGGCTTAATTGCAAAGGGGATCTCATGTATCGTGGTTTAAGAGAGTTTTTTTAAAAGATAAACCGCCCCTTACGTCAATTTTCGGTTGTGATCAGCTATGTTTGACTATTTTTGAAAGACTAAAATCATAACATGAAATAAAAATAGTGGTCTGTTTTTCGATTGTATTTTTTTAATCATGTCCGCTTCTTAAACAGAGCATATGTAGTTCTAACGGAATATTTTATTAACAGAAGTGATTTACGTTCTCTTACTACTCATACACTCTTTAAAATGGTCATAGCGAGACTAATTAAAAAACTACTATACATTAACAAGCCACACTCCAAGTGCAGAAAGGCATCTATCCTGAACGAGATACAAATCCAGGACAGTTTATACAAGACGCCTACTCGACATTTTTAGCCACAGTCCCCGCAAGCCTACCGACAGTTTTGAGATGCTTGTCGTCACAGTTTAAAGATTATTCCGACTCGCTGGAGCGACCAGGTGAAAAAGGGCCTCCCCTTACCGATGGCTCTCAGAGCAGCAGAGTGCAGAAGCGAGTGGCGAATAATCGCCGAGGAAAACGGAGTTGTTGCGATATGACACTGCAGGCTTTCGCAATGTGATATTGGAGGAAAAGTTTTGTTTTGTGTCAGAGCATTACGTCATGTCAGCAGTTACGAAACGTGATATTCATATGTGCCAAAATAAATAAATATGCGATTGTAAGAGAACACCGTTTGCAAGCGTGAAAATTATCAAATGCGGTATTTGGAAAACACAACATGATGACTAAAGTGGAATAAGAAAAGAGGACACGAGTGAAGACTAAAGAAAAGGGACCATCATTCTGTCACCACTCGCGAACATCTCGTGAACATCTAATCTGAACTATAGTATTACCAACATTACTTGGCCGCCATCGAATTTGGAACTAGAATTGTCAGAACGAATTTCTCCAATTGCCATTTTATGCAATATAAATATCTTGTCTATTTTTAATAACCGTCGTGAAAATGTCAGTTTTGCAATTAATTGAAATTTCAGTTCTGATTGAGTATGGCAACATTCCTAAAACGTCTATGGCACCCTCACTAGCGGCCAAGTTAAATTGGCACATCTATACAAATCGTCATCATCTGTCCTACTGTTTAATTGCGTCATGCATTCAACAACATTGCATTGGCAATATATTCCTAAACCAGTGAGGAATACGACTGAAGAAGAAGGTTGAGAAATTAAATTAGAACCAGTTCTCGCAAAATGACTTCTGTTGTAAGAATCCATAAATATGCTGTAATTTTGGAGCGGAAATGGTAAAATATGAATATAAAAATAATAAATAGAGATATATATGCACACCACTGATTTCCATAGGCATACCTTAAAAATGTGTACAACTAAATGCGGCTTTCTGAGGAAATAGCCATACAATTAAGAACAATAATCAACGGCCAGGTTTTCGTGTTTCTACGTAAATTAAAACGCGTGGAAGTTGGAAAATAATTGAAGCTTAATAGAAGTTTTCATATTTTATGGCCGCGTGGAAACATAACTAAAAATTAATGGAAAATTTTTAAAGAAAAATCTCCCTTGAATACAACGTCAAATTGCGTAATTACTATCGAAATTAAATCCGATTTATGTTTAATAAAACGCAGTATGAAAAAAATACAATTTTTTCGTTTTATTTCTTTTGCTTTATCTTATATATAATATAATTTAAGACATCCACTGAGGGTGCTTGATGGAATTTCAATATCAAATTAGTCAGTTCGAGTCCATTCGTGTGCTCAAATGCCTGAAGATGCCGAAAGGCAAAACCCGGGTCGTTAGTGACAAAATACATGGAAGTGTACAAAATCTCAATAATCCAAATTTTATATATAATAGCTCAGAGAACTCTGTAGACGCTTTAGTGATCGGCCAGAGTCAAGAGGCGACGGCGGGGCGGGCCCGGCGCTTGAAACTGAAAAGCAAAACAGCGATAGACAAGACGCGCGAACTTTCAGTCCCTGCGCAGTAACTACGGACATTGTAAACGCATGCTATGAATTTCAGTTTTAAGCGGCGCGCTCACCCTGCCGTTGCGCGTTGACTCTGGCCGAACACTTATTATTATCACATGTAGTTATGAAATTTTCTCGCGACCTTAGGTTCACGGCGTAAAACAAAATAAAATATATGAGAAGACCCCGGACCGATGAGAGGCGAACGGCTGGTTATCCAGAGTCCTGGAAGGGCTGTGATCTCAGACAAACACCATTTCAAATCTGGTTCAAAACTTATTTATTTTCCATCAAAGACGCAGTGGTTTACATTACACAAATATATAATTCCTAACACATAAAATTGATTCTACATTTACATTTACTTGGCAACTGAATTCACTTTAAGTGATAATACAAATTGCACGACAAACGATTTTAAATTAAGTCCAACGCAAATCAAAACACAAACAACTCGCATCGTCACCTGCGCCGCAACTCGTCAGGCTCGACTGTGTACAAATACAATTAAAAAAACTCCCTGCATCGTCGGAGCTACCCCTTTCAGTCAAAATAGACTCGTCCAGCGGGCATACCCAGCGGCTGTTGAACGCTTGGTAACAAGAAAGGGCCGATTCTGCGAATTATTGCTGTTGCCGCTGGGTGATTTCAGTTCTGGACACTAATGACACTTATACTTAACAAAAACCAGGGTGTGTCATATAATGTAATGCAATGGACCCACAGTTCCGACGTAGTAGCTACTTTAGAAATTCAATATTCCAACTTCAATACCGTCATCTATGACGGGAACGGTTACTTTAGACATTAAGTATTTCACTGCCATCTATGACGGGTACGGTGATACTAGTTACAATATAAAAACTATATAAATTGTATATGTCAATAAAATAATATAACAACAAAAATATAGCTATGAAATCTATTCAGAAAGTTCGACAAAAAATATTTTAAAAATCTTACACTAATTCGTTTGAATCTACTCATATTCACGCAAAACACACGAATCAATTTTTTTGAAAATCGTTTAGCTCCTCCCATTGGCATCACTATTGGTGGGCTGACTGTTCGCTTAATCTTTTTAATAATAAATTAATTTGTGTAAGGAATGGTTTTATGTAATTCTTTTAACCCTCATACCCCGAAAAATTAACGTCAGAAGGAGAGTGATCCTTCATTTTAATACTATCTGAAAATGTCTTATGGCCAGTTTCTATTCACATAATACGTTTTGAGTACAAATTATCCACAATAATAAAGTAGGTACCTACTTAAAATAGGGTGAAAATAGTAGAAGGTTGTATTTTTGTATGTATGAAAAATGTTGTTTTTAATCATGCTAAATTCTCAAGTTCTAATCTACAGAGAGTAAGCAACTGATTAACAACCAATCCTGGTAAAATAAACACAAAGTGAAATATTGTCTAAAATCCATTGCAAAATATTTAAGAAAAAATCTAGACATATTCCTATATTACTGAAACAAGAAATCAATAATATAATTACTGGTAATGATAAACAAGAATACATTAAATTTGAGTTATTGAGATTTTGTACATTTCCATGTTTTTTGTCACTAACGACCCGGGTTTCGCATTTCGGCACCTTACGGCATTCATGCTCTCGAATGCCTGAAGATGCCGAAATGCGAAACCCGGGTCGTTAGTGACAAAATACATGGAAGTGTACAAAATCTCAATAATTCAAATTTGATATTGAAATTCCATCAAGCACCCTCAGTCGATGTCTTAAATTATAGAATATACTATCCAGTAATTTAACATCGCTTATGCAATTTGAAACACGTAATATTAACCTCTGCGGCGTCCGTGGCGCAGTTGGTAACGTCGCTGGCTACGGTTACGGATGTCTCGGATTCAATTCCCGGTGCGGATGGTTTTCATAGATTGATCTTTCAATCGATTTATGGATTTCTGTTCGTAGTTTGAGTCCTTACTCCCACCCATCCCATCCTCACGGGGCGTAGTGAGAGCGATTAGCTAACCACTAGTCCTAGCCCTATCCTTCTATCCTTACTCTCTTCGAAAAAAGAGACGTTGAGCAACTGATTAACAAGCAGTTCTCGTAGAAAAACTTTGTTAAGATACCTCTGTTAGGATCTACATTGGGAGCGGACATGGAAAAAAAATATTAACCTATAAAATAATAAATAAATACTGGAAGTATATCATGTGTGGATTTTTTCCAAAAATGATTGGCTTTATTTTGCTCATTTACTTAAAATTAAGATAGCTGCGTTTAACTCAGAACTGTAGATTGAGGGTGGAGGAAGCTTGAAGAGACAGATCCAGTAAAATACCGAATACCTTTAATGTTTTTTGATGTAAGAAAAATTCAATATCTGTATAATTTATCCCAGTGTCCACGAAAACAACGCGGTAAGCACCATTTTTCTTTTTAATATTTTAATTGGCCATAAAACGTTTATCAACGCATGCTAACGCACTGCTCAGAAAGCAAAAAAATGTACATTCGTTAGCCGATTTGATCGAAGATAAGATGGCGACGGATTTCTTTCCATGCCGTGCGATAATAATTACCGAGTCTACAAAATTACGCGTTAAGTTCCCCCCCTTTATAATAAAGATATTCATCTACAAGAAATGACCCTCTTACAACACGACAATTGGACAAGCGTGCGCGTACAATCTACTTTAATAATAATATTAAAATTATACAGATTTTAATAAAAAAAATCCATTTATCGTTCATATTCCACAGTTTATATTGAAATGCGAGACCGGTTCCGCTCAGCTAGAGAACATTTTTAACATACTAAATGCTCATTCATTGAGCGAAACCTTTTCGAATTTTCGATAAATGTGGAATATGACGGATACACAGTTTTTTCAAAACAATATAATTGAAATATTGAATATATTTTAAATTATACATTGAATGAATGTATTACTAAACCAATGATATCGACGGTGTTTTGGCCAATCGATGTAACCCTCAAAATATTTGAAAATTAGTTGATGATTGGATTTCATTTTAAAGACGACAAAGCAGGTCTTGGCCAAATGATGTAAATTAGAAAAATATATTGACCACTTTTTGGAAGGGAAACATCATTTTACATATTTACCCGGTCACTTGATGTACGTTTATATTGACATTCCCTACGTATAATCTCGTATCTGCAAACATGAGAATTTACAGGAGTGAATTTAAAATTTTAATAACGCAACTCGGCATATAATGTTTTCAATAAAAACAGTTTTTACTCTCTTCTGAACAATTTCAATTTTGAGGGTTACATCAATTAGCCAAAACACCGTCAAATAATGATAAGTTTATTCAGCAGCGTAACTAAAAGGTGATACATTTGGGTCTGAATACTCCGAATGTAAACATTTTAGTAATTTGCACACTACACTAATTTGTTGATTTATTGAAACTGTTTTGGGCCAACAAAATGAAGAGTCAATTCGTTTTATTTTCTTGATCGTTTTTACGTTATCGAAGGCGGTCATAAAACGTACAATGTTTATAAAGTTTATATATTAAAATAATTATTGTATTTTGGATCAAATAAAACTAAATTCGGTTCTAAAACAGCATAAAGGTTGAATATGTCGTTAGATCGAACCAAGCTGCACATTATTAATTTATGAGAAACATCCAAACAAACTCCCATGCCAGCATCATTCAGTTCCACCGAGTTCATCATATTCATAGAACCCAGAACGCCAGATCCCACCAATTGAAAGAACAGAAAAGCAGAGTTGAGGGTCTCTAGAGTCTATAGTCTAGAGGCATCCAGTCAGTTCCAACGTCTCTCCATAAACACTGATGTACGAAAAATACTAAGATATAAAAACAAATTAAAAAAAGTTATCGGCCATTCGAAATCGATGATTCATTTTAAATACTTATTATATAGATAACTTCCTAAGCCTTTTGTGCACAACTGTGAAGTGTTCATTTTTCAGTACCGTACTTTCGTCAATCTCCTTTCATCAAGCAGTCTTCACCACTGATAATATAGTCTACATCAGACGTGGCCAACCTTTTCGACAGCCGGGTCAAAGTTTTGAAAAGAGATTTACTGCCGGACAGCACAACCAATTTTAAAATTATAAGTATATCTTTTTTTATTTTTAAAAATAAAAGAAAACTGAGAATCAAACATATTTTCTAGAAAATTTGGATTATTCAGATTTTGTATACTTCCATGTATTTTGTCACTAACGACCCGGGTTTCGCCTTTCGGCATCTTCAGGCATTCGAGCACACGAATGGACTCGAACTGACTAATTTGATATTGAAATTCCATCAAGCACCCTCAGTCGATGTCTTAAATTATATTTTCTTGATTTGAACTACAATTTGAAAAAAAAAATTAGTGAGACGACTGACTTTGTTTGGGAGAGCTAATAGCGTCAACGTTGATTTCCACCCAGGTCGTTGCTACACGCAAACTGTTTTCCAAATGTTCATCAGTAATTCGTGTTCGCAATTATATAGAATAAACTGACACGAAAGTTTTGTCAATATACTGAGATACTCCCGTAGATGAAATATGATGCGAAACACATATGATAGAATTTTCTTTTAATTGTTCATTATTATGACCCAGCTCCGCGAGCCACTAGTGGACACCCGTTGACCCGCAAGCCCCGCGTTGACCACGTCTGGTCTACATTAAAATAATAAAACAATAGAAACGGTGTATATTAGTACCTCAGCTAATTCATATTTGGGCTACTTTCGCAGCACAATATCCATATTTAGCCTGCGTTTTTTCATTCAATTAACATATTGTATTTCTCATTGTACACTGAGATATTTTCACACTTTGTTCCGGGTGTGTAATTTACTTTTGATAGCCATCGAATCACTCCACTGCCCCGGCTAATCGTCGAAATAAAATTGTATATTTCTCCAAAAAGCAACGGCTTCTTGACCCCTTGCACCCATCTTTTGAGGTCTAAGCCAATTAACCATTTCAACAACATGATCTTATTCAACAGTGCACCAACAGGTAATATTTCAATTGATAGGTTTATTTTTAGTCATATCTGATACAAATTAATGTATTTTATTCGAGTATAATGGCATATGGGTATTGCTAGGGTATGCAGTGATCAACGTCGTTGGTGTCGGTTACAGATCTCACGAGTTCGGATACTAGTGCCGACAGTTTCATAAATCGATTTATAGATTTCTGTTCGAAGGCAAGAATATTTTCGATGTCTAAAATTCTCTCTCACCCATCCGATCCTTATAACATGACGTAGCAGGCAAAGGCACTTTATCGCGATATCGTATATGTTTACAAAATTAGTTACCGAAGGAGATTTTTTTTGAATATCTAAATTACGATTTATTACAGAATAAATTTCATCTGACTTATTTCTATCTTCTAATGTCTTAAAAAAATAATCTGCAATATAATTGAGACGTGAAAAATTCTAGACGATATTTTATTAATCCTATACGCCACGAGGTGTTAGAGGTCCGCGGTGCCCCCCAAATAATCAGTTCCGATTCAAATCACGAGCTATGTTTTATTCCATATCGCCTCACAATCAACACAACTCCAAACAATAAATAGTTAACTACACTTTAAATGGTTTACTCTATCGATGTATCTTTGGTTCCAGTGCTTCAACATTAAACAACACTGTTTTTATTTAGTATGTACTAATGAATTTTGAAATTTGAGTACGAAATTGGTTGACTGGTAGACAAAACATATTTTTATTTTCATGAGATACATTCAAATTATGCCTTTGTTTTAATAATATAATATTTTTGATATTCTCCTTTTATTGAACAATGTTTAACCTTTACAGCGCCTGCCGTTTTCGTACCAATATATTTTCAGTCAATTGATCTATTAAAACCACACTATGGCTAAAAATAAATCAACTTCAACAGTAAAAAATAAAGGATTGCGTGAAATGTATGTTAGTTATTCCAAATACATACAGAAGTAAACTAAACTCGTCTCATTCTTCTTAAAATAAATCGAAGAAAATTAACAAGCTGAAAAATATGTAATCTATGACTTGCAAGCAAAATCAGTCGTGCGGCAAGTCTTCGTATACACTGCCAACACGCTCACAAGCAACAAGCGCGTAACTGCATAAATACGGGTAATACATAAGACTGATGATTAATGCTGCGTATCGGGAGTTCAAAGCAAAAATTCGAAAGACTCTTTTCAAAAATATATTTCCTTGTGTTCTACTTAACATTTCCATGATCTGTTGCCTAATTTCTTTACGTAAAGGTTCTAACTATTTTTGAACGCATATATTCACAAGTGTTTTCTCCTAGTTTGGCCGGTAATACGAGACAAAGTCTTAGACATGTAAACATGTCCAGCGCGTTCATCAGGTTAAATTAAAAAAAACACAATGTAAAATATACAATAATGTAAGCTAGGTGTAATTTTATAAAGTATTATAAAACTGATTGAATACTGCTAATTTTACCTCTAAGATAAAAGATCCTCTGCGCGGAATATCCAAAAGCTGAACATACGAAACCAACAAATACGCGACATAATTTTAAACACTTAGCAAATATCAATGTCCTGTTTTTTGTGTTTCTTTGCATGGTTAAAAATATTATTATTTATGAATTTACCCTATTAGGTATATATTCTTATTTGTATTAATTTATATTTAGACGGCATTTATTTTGAATCAGTACGTACATTTCTACAAAAATTAGTTGTAAGTAATATAGTGCGCACCAACCCGTGATGAGTGGGCAGCTTAGATGGAACATTGACTGCCGGGCAATTTCTGAATTCGGATAAATTGAAAATGTTTACCTTATAAGTTTCTTAAGTTAATAATATTATTTGGGGAATACAACGTCACCTTGAAAAGAAAAGTTCTTGCATGTCACCTAAATATCCGATTTAAATTATTGGGTCATTGGTCATCATCTATTGGGTGTGTGTGGGACTTTTTGTTCCAATTGCAATACAAGTGGTAACGACAAGTTCCCCTTGACATATACGAACTTAAATATAAAGCCTCATTATTAAAACACATAACTTTTCAATAAGATATGTTAAAAATTGTTTTTATATCAATATTAAAATGCTATCTGTAAAAATAAACAAAAAATTTCTCTTTTCAAGCTCTTCTATTAGAACTACTATTAAGTACATATATACAAGTCTCTGATGCGTAAATGAGATTTATGATTACCAATTACTTTGAAGAAGGCTCAGCGATTAGCATGTTCCTACAAGGTGCTGTACTCATAAATGGGCAGTTATATACTAAGTCTACTTTACGTGGCTTGTGTTTTAGCTAGCATTCAGCAAGCACCATTTTTAGAGACTAAAAAAGTATTTTTGAACGAAAATTTGTATAACACCAACGTCATACCTACTGAAAGACAAATTACAATTTCGTTGACTATTTCCATTTCAAGCCCTGATGTTGTCCGAAATACTAAGATTTTTTATCTTGTGTATTCCAGCGCATATTTGAACATTCTTTCATTTTTTTATTGCTAAAATTATCACTTCTTGTTTAAGATAGATTAAAATGAACAATGCGATGAATTAACTATCTGAAACATTTCCATTAAATTGAATGTGCCTTATTTAAATATATTATATATAACTTGAGAAATGTGTAGATACTATATATATATGTCGTTGTACATATTTTTTGATTAGCCTAAGTTCAGTAGTGGATATAAAGATAATTTTGAAAAATTCTTGTGTTACAATAGTGGTGGCTTATAATATAATACCTATTATCTCTGACATTTCTTTCGTGGATACTAAGATACAATCTTGACTTTTTGAGAACGTGATTGCAAAAATACAGTCTGTCCTTCTTGCTCTTGCTAAATGGCGTATTAATTAATATTGGCATAGGTTATTAATTTAGACTTTAATTATATATATATATAATTTTAGCTCAGGAGATATACTATGTATTGCCGTATCTAGCTTTAGCTATAAACAATATCTTGGAATATATGATTTTTTAAATTTTATCATTCCAGACTACCGAGCATGAGTGTTCTAAATTATTAGTGTCACCTCGTTTATATTCTTGAAAACCACCTTATACATGTATATATTTATAATTTCTCTTTTCGGAGAGAGTCGGGATATAAGTATAGGGCTAGGAAAGAACTAATGGTCAGCTAATAACTCTTGCTACACCCCGTTTTTGGGATTGGATGGAAGGGAATTTTTAAATATAAGCAACATTCATCACACCGTCGTAGGTAATCTATAAATCGATTGAAAAGGCAATTAATGAAACTATCGTTACTGGGATTTAACTGTCTATTCTTGGTGGAAAGGTATTATATTTTTAAAACAAAACACAATTTGTTTGTAAGACACACCACGAGCATTATCTTGATAATTGATAATGCTGGTGATGCGGGACATCAGTCCTGATCATTATAAACATGTGGAAGTATTATAAATAAATTTAATTTTAATTTTAAAATATACCGATGAATATAAGTGTATATGTAAGTAAAATAAAATAAGTTTAAGTATAGTTCTGACGAAAGCATCAAGCCGAAATAGCTATCAACTACCTAATAAAATTTTGTAGAGCTAAACACTTTGCTATTTTATCCTACTATAATGGAGTTCTATCAAGTAAACGCCAGTTCAATCAATGAATATAAATGTCATTATAACTGAAGCGTCTGATTTATTGATTGTAATGTTCAAAATGATGCTAGGAACCTTTAGCCGGATTTGAACCCATTGCGAGACGTCAGCTATCCGACCAATGCGTCACGTTGCCTAGTGCGTATTCAAAAATAATTCTCTAATGGTCCATATATCTTTAAAAAAAATAAAATTCCAATAAATTGTCACCCACTCACTTTCCGTCCAAAGCAACATTTATGAACGATTAATTTGACTTAACGATGAATATTTAAAAACACAAATGACGGCAAAAATGATAGTCTGATGTAAATCCGTGACACGTTGGTATTCGAAAGCACATAATAATTATCCTTATTTACAACGGGTCAAGGTGTCATAATAGAATAACAGTAGAAAACAATCTAATGTCATATTTCATTTACTGGTGACCTGGTCTCGGAGTATTGGTTTTCCCAAAACAATCGAAATGGATAAGACCACCGAAGTCGATCAGAAATTTTGAAATCATATCGATACCTCAGTTCTGAAGTGTAACAACTCAAAACGCATAATACTGAGATAATTATTAGGAAACAAGATTTTGGGCAGGCTTCATCTTCTACTGTAACATCTAATTTTTGTAGATTTTAATGAAATTCTAGAATCAGATATTTGTAATATTACAAATGAGATTTTACAGAGGTTCCCGTTGGATTTTTACAGTTGTTACAGTTTGGAACTAAAGTAATAATATCAACTGTCATTCTTAATTAATAAGCACAGAATACCACTTTTAATATTTTGGAACTGATAGATATCTCAGTCTCAGGTTCATGGATTTCTCCTCTAAAATTCCCTCCTACCCACCCATCTGATCTTAAAAACGGGGAATACCAAGAGCAATTAGCTAACCACCAGTTCTGTCCCAGCGCTATTCTTCAATCCCTACTCTATTCAAAAAGAGAGGCTGAGAAATTGAGTAACAAGTAGTTCTTTTAGAAAAAATAACTTCAGTTGACATACCTTCATTAGGAGGCCATATGCCCCACATTGGGAGCAAAAAAAAGATATTAGTATTCTAAGCATTTCCTCATACCAAACTCAAAATTGCAAATTTTTGACTTGCTACAGCTTGGAACTGAGGTATCGATATTTATTGTTAATCTTATACAGCAAAATAATTCCGTAATCATTAATTTTTGTTGCTAAAACATATGTTAGTTATTTAAATTATTTTGATGTTTTTTCTACAATAAATTTAATATAAACATAAATTTATATTATATTAGAATCTTAAGAGGTATTTTATGGTATATGTAATGTCACGCATGTTTTATGTTATTTTCTCTGTGAATCATATAACGTTTAAAGTGTTTTTATTTTTTAATGATTAGTTATTTTCGACTCTATCTTTTAAGTGAAGTAAGGGAATATTTACTGGGATAGGTTACAGGTAATACAAATAACAATCATGGTTTTCCTTATATTATGTATGAATCAGTCTCCAGTCCTCAGACAGTGATATTAGTTCTCAGGTTGACTGTGATAAGCAATAACATATGAGAAAAAAGAGTTTTTCAAAATTTTATTGAAAAAGTTTAAGTTATCATTATTTATTGATGAAGTTTTTTGCTGTACATTCGATGCCAAATACTTCATATCCGGCTCATATTTAATTAAGTAAAATGCACGCCCAACTGAATTCATCGGTCAAAATACTTCTTGTACTAGATTTAATAAATCTCATTTCGGAAAATAATGACAGCGTGGAAGAGAATTGACAATATTGCCGTCGCTAGTCGAAAAAATTAAGTATAAAATAAATTCCAGATAACTAATCCATCTTTTAAAAAAAATGCTAATTGTTACGTGCCACTTCAATTACTGAACCTGCCATATCTGGAACTCGTGCCTCAGGTTCGCTACCCCTGCCGTAGGAGACAGTAACGGACATCTAGTATTATATAAAATGCGTGATGCCGAAACACTTTGCAGAATTCTGGTGGAAGTTTATTATTGTTTACTATATTACCTAATCCAAAATAATTATGTTTATAGCTACGCGCGCAGAGCATACCGTATAACAAACCAGTACCATATTTGTTGTTATTATTTATTTACATTACATAATTATTTTATTTGAATCATTTTAAACCTTTTTAACTGTAAGCTTAAGGTTCCCAACACATTCAGTGGCCCAAGGGTACAAAAATACGAATCATTAACCGTGCATGCACCATGTGTACGCAGTAAAATAAATCCATAAAATTTGTTAATTGAACGTTATTAAATTTTACATCTTGCACGCAATCATTCCGGTTGAATCCCATTGCTCGTGTTGCTTTAAGTTTTATAGACGCCAGGAAAAGGATAGAAACTTTAAAAAGAATTTTGTTTTAGTTAAATTCATGCTTAAGAATCGCTTATGTTTTTTTAAGCTAAATCATCCGGTATTTCTATAAATAAATTAAGACCAGTCAGTAATGACATAAAAACATTAGAACTTTTCAAATATATTTGACATTACAGCTTATAATTGCCAATACGTCAAATATGTTTGAAGTTTAAAAATAATAAAAGATAAATTCGATCAGAAATAACATCAAATATATCCGTGTCAAAGATATTAAACATAAATTGAAAAATCTAAATTTGACTTTGACTTTGTCGGTATTTGAATCCAAATCCTCCTAATCGCTAAGGCAAAGTTATTACCACTAGACCGAAGAGGTCAAAAATATCTAATGTATTAAAATGTATCACTATGTAATGAAGCGGACAGTAATTTATGTAAAACTGTAAGAAAATTGAATGTTCTTAGACATTACCAACCATTTCGAACATTTATTAAATCACTTACTGACCATTTATGCATTGGGTTTCTATCCAAATAGTTACTTACCCTTTTACCCCCAAATAACGTCGCTACATTTCAAAATGATTCAAAACATTTATAACTAGATATAATGCTATGAAAAATTTCAGCCAACTATTTACCAGACAATGATAAATTTGTTAAAAAATTTACATTGAGATTAAAAGTTATTTTTTCAACGCTGTCTCATCTGCATTTTGAAGCTCATAATTTCCTAATGAAGTACCGCAAAATAATTTGTTTTTGATAGAATTCATTGTTAGTCTCGGTTACACAATATCTCTCTTCGCAGTAGGTTATGATTTATTTGAGGTGGTTAACGAATCTTCCACTCAGTGCCGTTTACAGGTTGAATAAAAGTTTGGTTGATAGGAGTGAAAACGTCACAAAAATTCATACTTTTGGATATAAATTGGAAAATGAAAACGCACAAAAGAGTAGAGCAAAAAATCCCAAAAGTATTTTTTCGATCAGAAAGTCTTATAAGTGGTAACTTGATAAATTTAGTCTTCTTAACTTTTGCAACGGATATTTTGGAAGCCTGTTTTTGCAAATGGTTAATTGAAGTTTTGATGACTATTCTTCATACAGCCGTTGGTGATGAAAGAAAATAACAATTAATTATTCTAATTGAATTGGAGAGTTTCTTTTATGTTTCTGTGAATTGTGCTATTTTTACCGCAGCGTCTCTTCGTCCCGACGTCTGCATGAAATATTTGGAAGCGTCGATTTTTTAACGGCTCCTAGTAATTAAAAACAAAAATAAACCGATTGACTCGTAAAAAAGTGGGCTCTCTCTGCTTAGTATAAACACTGACGAGGTGCCAATAAACAAAGCGGACAATCTGGTCCGCTGGCGTCCATTTCGATTTGATTCATTCGATGTTTAATTGAGAGATTCAGAATAATAACGAATCAAGTAAACGAGCGATAGTTTTCGGCTTTTTTATATAAATATGTTACGCCAATGTGCAAAATTGCTTATTATGTAAATAAGGCAAAATTTTACCTAATTCATAAAAGTGCAATTCCGTTGTCTCATTCATGAATTGAGTCGCGAAACACTCTCCCAAAGCCTTTTATAGTTTTGAGTAAATCACGAGAAACTGTTATTGGCAGTATGATAGTTTTATGTATAGTTTTAAGTTATTCTGTGTCTTACAATGTACAAGGAAAAGTAAATTATTCTTTTACAGTATCGTTTTTTTCGGAGCGCGTCGACCGTATAAAACGAAGTTCGAGATCGTGTAAAAAAAAAGACATATTAAGATTAGAATTTTTTTAAATTTCGAACAGGGAACGCAATAGGACGAAATTTTAAACTTACAACAGAAAAAATTGATACATCTATTAATAGAGCATATACGTACATTCAAAACTTATTTTATTTAAAAATCGCCAGGAGCGTGTTTAGCGACTTAGTGCCACAATTAGGCAAATTATCTACGAATATAGAATTCTTAAACTGTCAACATGAAGCTTGATTTATTAAGATTATTGATGCGGGACAGTGCTGGGCTTAGGTTGTGTCATTGATAGGACATGTTTACAGAACAGTCTTAGTAAATTTGCTGAATGTGGTGTCATTTAAATGAGTCTGGACTAATTATACCTAACCTAACATAATCTAACTTAACCGATGATTCGAATCGCGAAAATACCTTTTAATAAAATCCGAATGTAATAGCTAAATTATAGCATCGATTTGATTTGAAATTAATTAAATAATTACTACATAATTGCTGTTTTTTTTGTTAACCTCTCAATTACTTCTTAATAACTTAGCTGAATATAATTTATATTTCGCTCTTTCTAAAATCGTATTGATGGCGCTTACTTTCTTTCCCGAGTAAGCTTACATATTCTTGCTTTTACTAATAACTCTCAAATGCCTCATAGGATCAATATTGTGCCAATAATAATTCACAATCATCGCATAAATAAATTTTGTTTATAAAGCGATGATGTTTACAAAAACATTGTAATATTTTCCTAACGAAATCCGAATATTTCATCTCTCACATCTCAAAAGCTCTCAGCATATTTACACAACGCCATCTGTCAGAGAATTCTTGTTCCAATTTCAAAATTAAACAAGGTTCTAATTGGATCCTATTTTTGAATAAGTATCTACGTACAACACAAATAAACACTTAGGAATCCACTTTGCGATATGGATCGGGAACCATTGGCATTGTCGCCAATCTATCTGTAAAATATGTAATAGTATTATTTAGTAAAATTGTACAACTTAGTTTATTTTATTAAATACAACCCATGATATTATATGATCAATGTAGTCGAGTGGTCAACGCCTGGTTGAATCCTAGAATAGATACATTACTTTTTCAATCGATTTATGGACATGTGTTCGAAGGCATAAATATAAATTAAAAGGTTTAAAATCCCTTACCACCCACCAATGTTCCACCTAAGCTGAACGCGCAGCAATTAAAAAATCCCCACGCACTATTCCAGACTTTGCGCGCACTCCAATACAACTATTCAAATAATCTTAAAATTGGTTTAACTCGAATAGTAAATTTTTTTTCAAGAAATTATATTAATACATAAAAAAAATTGCAATTTTCTGCATCGTCGTGATTTATGATTAAGAAAATACGAGCAGGTTTTTCTAAATAAAAAGGCTCTAGCTGTCACTATTGTAAATATAAAATCATCATTTTTGGGGAAAAAATTGTGGGAGGAAGGCGGCAAAACTGTTTTTAAGTAAAAGCATAATTTATGAAAATAAGTTTGTTAGTACATACGATAGAATTTTGAAATAAGGAACATTTTGGTATAACTAACTCAATATGTCATTTTTTCGATTAAGCGTTTTCTTCCAGAATAACGACGATATGTATATTACATATTTCTAACATGTATATTAGTTTCTCCCAAAGTAATATCATATATTGTTATTGAGAGATATATTATATCATTATCTTTCACATTACTGTTGCCAAATACTGTGGTGATTGTTTGTACTATAGCTGCCCAAGTGCAGACGGACTAGGACATAACCATTTTTGGTATGAAATATGCCGACACATTATTTCGGCATACACTATAGATTTTTTCTTATTTGATCAATTTTAAATCGGCTGAGATAAAGATTTCTACCATTAAAAGAATGAACATTCAGTATTTAGAATGAACATTGAAATAAAAATGGTCAATAACTGACATAGGCACTTTTAACATTAGTCCCCAGATTTATTTAAATTTTTTCCTAGAAATCTGTTTTAATGAATCAAAACTGAATATTTCAAATATAAATACTTCAGAATTGTGAGAACGTCTAATTTTAATAGATAAGAAAATAGTCTCGGCTTACAATAGAGCCAATGTAAACAACACTACCAACTGCATTGAAATTTAAGCCTAGATAGAAGTAATTGATCAACTGACAGAAAATTTGTGCTTGAGAGAAAAAACTAAAAATACATATATGTATATAATATTCATGAAATCTAGCGTGAAATCAAATTTTAAAATGATTATATGTTAATTTTATAATACGTTGACGTATTTTTATCAACGGTTGTTCAGCAATGCCGCTTAAAGATTCCCTCATTACGCATATAATTTGAATATAGCTAAAAAAATCTCTGAATATCTTTAGTTCATTTTTAATGGTTTATATATAACACTAAAACGTTTCATTTTTCATAAATATAATTTAGCATAGCTTTATGAATAAAAAAACATTTTTATAATTTATATTCAATAAGACTGAGGGAAAAGACTCAATATTGGCTGAGTCCCGAAATTCAATTCAAAATTCCCTCCCACCAATAATATCCTAAAAACGAGACATACCAAGAGCGATTAGTCAACCACCATTCCTGTCCTAGCCCTATCCTTCTATCTTCTATCCCTACTCTCTTTTAAAACAAAAGTTTAAGCAACTGAGTAACAGTTAGTTCTCATAGAAAATGTCTGTTGTGATACCTCCGTTAGGAGGCCATATGCTCCACATTTAGAGCGGAAATAGTAAAAAAATAGTTGATAGTAACCATAGGGAATATTTTTCGTTATAACACATAAACATTTACGTAAAAACGAAAACAAAATATAAGTCTAGGGATTACGAACCTGCGGCCTTTTGAGTGAAATAAAAAAATTAATAAATGAACTAATTAAAGTATTTTCCTTAGTTTACAAAATAATGTACTTACATTTTTTATATGTTTCTTAAATGCTTGTTTAGTATAAGCTAATTAATAAATGCGGCCTTCTGACTGGAAAAAGTTCACTGCCCCTGTAAAAGAGGGAAGCCACAATTAAAGAGTTACATATCAAAACGTACTCAGTGATAAATTATAACTGAAATGAATTGTTTATAAATCAAAATTTCGGACTTATTGTGTTTTGGAATGTTTTTGTTAAATTGGCAAAAGTGAATAAGTCACTGCCAATAAAATCGGTTGTCGTCAAATAAACATTCTGTAGACGTCAATAAATAGCCATGGCGATTGTGTATATTTTGATATATTTTTGTTTTTTTATTATTTAAAACATGTGTTTATAAGTACGAATTCGGAGTAATAAACCAGTAATAGCTTCATAACTTGAGATTACATTATGGCTAATCCTCATTCTAGTTAATGTATATTTTATTAGTGATAAAACGTTATCAGTGTTTCTTAATGTCCTAATGGAATATGTGATCATTTAGGTTACTAAGGTCGTAAACGAAACAAATTTGAATAATAATAAATTCAAAAATAGCTGTTCCCGATCGGTAATTTAGTATCAGAGTAAAAAACAATGTATCAATTCTCAAACTACAGATAAATCAATCACTCTTTATACTTAAATAATACTGTCATTCTTCCTATGTGCCTGGAAGATTTATTTACAAAAAAAAATTATACATTTAAGAATATGCTTCCAATGTTGAATGTGTGACACGATGAAACAGTAGGACAGATGATGTTGATGGTGATGTCGGTAATGCAGTTCAGAATGGTTGTTTACGCTCGGAGAGTGACAACAGCCTGGTGATGATTTTCCTTCATTCTTCGCTCGTCATATCGAATATGTTTTGGCCAATTTATGTAGCCCTCAAAAAATACAGAAATTAGTTGATGATTGCATCTCATTTTAAAGACTACAAATTTAGATCTCGGCCAAATAAATTGAACACTTTTTAGAAGGGAAACATCATTTTACATTGGTTTTAGGTTTAAAAATTCTGACCCGGTCTCAAAATATAAGCCACTATTATATCCACAATCCCTTCGTATAGACCCGTATATTCACAGATGAGAATTTACAGGAGTGCATTTCAAAGATTCATAACGAAACCCGTCGTATAATGTTTTCGATAAAAACAGTTTTTTCTCTCTCCTGTACAATTTTAATTTGAGGGTTACATCAATTGGCCAAACCATCGTCGATTATAATTTTCATGCTTGCAGACGGTTTACTTTTACAACGGCATATTTATTTTTCGTAACTTCTGTTATGTGTAGTAATGACTTGATATAAGTGTTATTTTATGGAAAAATTTTCTCATTAAAAACTACATATTATAAATTTCGCTGTCACGAGGTATAGCTCTGGCAGAACTCAAAACTTTTCCTCGAATACCACATTTCGCAAATCTTCAGCGTCATATATTATACACATAGCTTAAAATATCGACTGAGGGTGCTTGATGCAATTTAAATATTAAATTTGTGTAGATTTCTAATAACTCTTGTCACTACTACGACACGAGCGTCGCTTGACGTCATTCAAGTACTAATGGACTTGAACTAAGTTTGTAACGTGTCACATTTAGTAACACAGCCAGTGGAATAACAAAGATATCAATTTTAATTTATTATTAAAAATAAATTTCCCCAAAGTTACCATTGAATCCATCGAAAATATTGAACTAAGTTAGTGACAGTATTAGTACGTTTTTCTGCCAAACGAGTTGTTTTGCGAAATTAATTATTAAGAGGAGCTTTGGATTCTTTACAACAACTTCTTTACAACAAGCAAAAATGATACTCTTCAAATTTGATTGCAACAAATTTTGTTACAATACATAAAAATGTTAACTGATCTTATTTCAAAAACTAGCAATATTCAAATTGAATATAGATGCATTACCAACCTATGACATATAATGTCTATCCTAAAATTCCAAAAAGGTATCTTGCTCAGTATTATTACAATTGCAACATATTCATTGAGAATGATAACTGCAATGTTCTGTGATGGCTGAAACATCGGATGATTACCATCAATCTGGTTTATGTTAATATATAATGTAATTTAAAAAAATAATTAATAGATTGAAGTTATTTTGATATAAATCGATTTTCTTAAAATAATCAATAGCGCTCTGTTGAATTGATGAACCATCGTTAAAACAGTCGAAATAGTTATCAACTGTATTCCATATTCTTGTGGACCTTTATAAATTTTTTTATCGTTAATGTATTTTTCTAATATCTACGACGAATAATTTGACAGTGGCGCTGCACAAATATTTAAATTGCCGTTTCCACTTTCATTACATGTTTTGCTCTGAGCGTGGGCAGAATATTTCCACACTTATCAATTCATTTTTCGTTTTAATAACTTGCATACTCATGCTTTGGGAAAATTGCATTGGCAACAGTGTATTTTGGAAAATGAAAGTCATCATGTGACACGATTAAATATTTTCTTCATCTCGTAATTTTTACAACGATGCTTAGTTGATGACAAACGTACAAAAATAATAATTACTAATTGAATAATAATGAGCTATACGAAAAAATTGACTTTTTCTTCTGATAGCTTCACATAGTATCGAGCGACGCATTGGTGACAGTCTTCATAAATATGACGCATGTTTTCTTCTTCTTCTTCGACCATATTCGCTCCCTGTGAAGAGGATGTCACACGCCATTCACTTAACATCCTTTCATGACATGCCAGAGTCCCTCAGCTCCGTCGAGTGCATCCTGTGGATAGTATCCGATGGTCATCCAGGAAACGTAAATCCCACCAGTTGGGAGAAGAGGCAAGCAAGATTGAGACTCTCCGCATCACGTGATCCAGACAGTTCTAACGTCTCTTTGTGACAGTTTATGTAACAAGGCGTTGTCCAGTACATTGTCTAATCTCCGATTTCCCCACGAAGTCAAACCACCTCACCCTTATCTATTCTCGAAACTCAGTTAACCGGACCTGGAATGCAAAACCTTAGAAATAATGAAGCCGGCTTCGTCAGTGAGAGGTCGTGTGCGGACCAAATACACAATCTTCGATGTCTCCTCCAGCGGAGCAACGAACAATGATAAGTAATTAAATAATAATGAGCTGTTGTAAAATATTTTTCTGGATCATTTAAATGCACTCCTGTAATCTCTCATGTTTTCAGAACGCGGTTTATAAGTAGGGAGTGTGTATATAATAGTGGCTTACATCGAGTGGGGAGTCAGAATATTAAACCAATGTACAATGATGTTTTCCTTCCAAAAAGTGGCCAATTTATTTTTCTAATTTGCATCATTTGGCCGAGATCTGCTCTATCGTCTTTAAAATGAGATCCAATCATTAACTCATTTTCGTATTTTTTGAGGGCTACAACAATTGGCCAAAACACAGTCGATATATACTATCGTCGTCTGTCTGTGTCCTACTTTAGTCATCATGACTTGCCTTATCAGAGCGTTTACTTTTATCGCAATGTATGTAGAATCCGTGTCGTATATCAGTCAAATAAAATATTAATTGCCAATAAGCCTCTTCAATATTGTTTGACCAATAATGACAAGCATAATGTTTCGTAAATCTGTAGCGTCATACGTATATAATTCGACGGTGTTTTGGCCAATTGATGCAACCCTCAAAAAATACGAAAATTATTTAATGATTGGTTCTTATTTTAAAGGCGACAGAGCAGGTCTCAGCCAAATTATTTAAATTAGACAAATAAATTGACCGCTTTTTAGAAGGGAAACATCATTTCACATTGATTTTAGTTTTAAAAATTCTAACCCGGCCACATGATGTAAGCCACTATTATATCGACACTCCCTACGTATAATTCCGTATCTGCAAGCATGAGTGCATTTCAAAGAGTCATAACGCAACTCACCATATAATGTTTGTTTAATAAAAACAGTTTTTACTCTCTCCTGAACGATTACAATTTAAGGGTTACATTAATTGGCCAAAACATGGTCAATATGACACGTTTCCTTCATTCGTAATAAATCTAAAACTATCCTAAACTGATAACAAACGTGTGAATGATAATTATTAAGTAAACAATAATGAACTGAACATACTGTCTTATTCTTTTAATGACTTGACGAACTTTCGCGCGACGCAACAAACTTTTTAAATAGGTACACTTTAATCATCAAACATTATTTTGGTTGAGCAAAATAAAAATAAATACACACTTGCAAACAAATAATCACAAATCAATAAAAAAACGACTTTCATATGTTGCACACGAGGCGGAAGACAGTTAGCTTTATAAAATATCACATTGAATTAATTAAATTCTACAAGAGAATAATCATCCTTTCGTTTCTATTTCAGGAAAAGTGGATGGGGATTCAGATACATAAGCCGGACGCCCACGCCCGCAAATTGCACACTACATTATATTAATTTTGAACCTATTACCGTCACGACGAGTACGTGCAGATTTAGTTTTCATTCTAAAAATATTTATCATTATTTTAAGATATGAAACGTGGCAGTCGAAAGAATGTTTTGCATTTGAAAATGTCGCTGCATTTTGTCAGAATTTTAATACGCGCTAAAAATTTCAATAGAATTTTTTTTTAAATATTGCAACTATTCTAATCTTATTAATTAACAATTATTCATTCCGTCAATTCTGGAAAAGTAAGTACTTCAGCAACGTTTTAATTTTCGTTATATCTGTGACATTGTTTTAGATCACGGGCTCTCAATCGTTTTCACGTGATAACATATTTACTGCATTAGCCAGTTTACTGTAGATACTTTCATACTACTAATAATATTAACTAATTGTATTCTATTAAATTTATTCTTCCATCAATAATCTCTGCGACAAGAAGAGAAGCGATCGAATTTGAAGCATTTCTCGTAAATTAACTACAACTCCATACTAGATGTGGATATACTTAAGAAAACCATGTTTATTGTTTTGGGGAAAAACATAAATATATTTTATTACTAAAATTATCGGCTCCGTGGTGCAATGGTTAACGTCGTTGGCTACGGTTACGAATGTCTTACTGTTCAAATTCTAGTACGGAAAATTTTATAAATTGATTTTTCAATTTCTATTCGTAATCATGAATGTTTGTGATTTCTAAAATTCGCTATCATACATCCGATATTAAAAACAGGGCATAGCGAGAGCGTTTAGCTAACCACTTGTCTTAGCCCTTTCTTTCTTACTCAACTCTCTTAGAAAAAGAGGTTGAGCAACGGAGTAGCAATCAGTTGTCGTAGAAAACTTCTGTTGAGATACCTCCATTAGGATGCCATACGCTACACATTGGGAGCGAACTTAATTCAAAGAAAATACTGCAACTTGTTTTTTAATTATAATTTATATAATTAATGTACTTTGAAATAATCTTTAAAATATAAAGTAGCATAACAACAGTAATTTAAAATGGGCTGTGTCAGAATTAAAATTAAAATTTTAAACGTGTTTGAGATTTTGAGATTAAATTCAATATTATACGCTTCAGTGGCGCACATCATCGCTCGACGACGATACTAAAACATCTCTCGTTCTGTTACATTTCATTTCATTAAATTTGTAAATATAGCATTTGCTCGCATTCCGAGAAAATTAAAAATAAAGCATTAATTATTGCCTTGGTATTCATCGCAAGATTAAATCGGGAATGCGCGCAACCGCTTACAGTATTTGCAATTTATCGAATATTTCTGAACATAGTGAATTTATTCATAACAGATTTTGCCGACAAAAAACTAACATATACTTTCATTAAATTTCGTTTATAAATACGAAAAACAAATATGCTAATGAGAAAATGATTAAATCATTAAAAAAAACGTATTTATTCTATTTAACAAAAAATTTGAAGCAGCATTAAATTTGGGAAAGTTTGCAAATTATTTTCATAAAAAATCTTTCATTATTCGTCTTAAAAAGATAATTGTACTATATTTTAAAAATAAAACACAATTCGCTTTGCTTTCAAATGTAGCTATCGGTAGCGAAAACGGTACTGAATATAATACAAATGCGGAAGTGGTACAAAAAATATTATGTTTTATTTTTAAAATATAACGCCTTTCCACTAAGAATTGACATTTAACACCTTAAAAGCGATTAATTTAACTATGTTCAGAAAACCAGAAATAAAATCGCTCTAGGGCTACAAGAGTTAAGCTTTAGTTTTTATTGAATTGGTAGAACTCCATTGTAATATTTATAGAAATAAATCACTTTTTATTAACAATCCGTAATTTAATCAAATTATCATGACCAGTTTCACTCATCGTGAGAATTTCTCAATTGATGTTTTATAATATTTATTTGTCTTACTATCTATCTGTAACGCAGCACACACACACACACTATTTTAGCAAATCTTGCGTATCAATCGAATGTTGACAGGTGGTATTAATAATTCAAATCAATATATCATACCATATTACTGGCGATGCCGAAATAGCTTCCAACTACCTATATTATTATATTCTTATGTAACTTAATACTTCGTTTCTTTTTAACTTGTGTATGTACATCCATATTAATTATATAAATCTTTTTTTTTGAAAAATAATTTACTGTGTGTCACTGTTTTTAATTTTAATATTCCAATCTCAATAAATCTTTTTAATTTACTTCGTTACAGAATTAGACAGGCGAAGTGAAAATTTTGCAGGTCACTTGGCGGTCACACTAACAAGGGTCATTAACCAAACACGAGTTAATTGTGAAAATTTAAGATAACTTTATGCGTAGTTCAATATTAATCATTCTGAAAACACAGAAAATTAACCATAGTTATGTTTTCTATTTAATGAAATACTAAATAATAAATCACTTTAATTGTGTATGCAAACTGTAAATTTTTGGTGGAAAGATTTTTAAAAATAAAATACATTTTTGCGATGTTCAGAAGTCAGAACCGTTTTCAAACAGCGACTGAGCATTTTCAACTGTAGAAAAATTGATTTGTGGCGAGTTATCAATATAAACGATGCAAATTTACAAATAATATTTATCAAATATAATACTTAAAAATGCAAATGCAGTCAGAGAATTCAATCATAATTATAAAGATGAACGCTCTGAAAAGGCATGATGACTAAAGCAGAACACAGACAGCCAACGACGGTATATATGGTCAACCAAGGGAAAGACGGATATTCTGTCGTCGCGCCCCATCTTTTCGGAATCGCATAATCGTCATATCATCATCCTATACCTACAGCAAAATTTTGTTTATCATACGACAATTGGAATTATATTACTATTTAAATAAAACAGGGTAGGGAACCTTTTCATTACAAAATGCCGGATTCATTTATTTGTAATCTAATAAAGTCAAAGATATCTATTATAGTTTCATACATATTAATGTATGTAGGTACATTATTTTATAAATGGATGACAATACAGGTAAGAGGACTGTTGATGATGTTTCTTTATGTTAACAGTAAATCATTAGAAGGTGACCAGTGATACGCGAAAGAAAAACTCGGATGTGACAATTGCTCAAAATACTGTAGCGCACATAGATAGGTGGGCACAAATAATATGGTTTGTTATAAATAAATATTTTGAATGAGTAAAAAAAAATAGAAGACCATCAAGATTATTAACACCACTTTAGCTAATATATATATTTTAAAACCATATGCGCTCTCAATGTGGACTGCTTGTTACTTCGGATACTTAACCTTTCTTTTTTCGAAGAGAGGGTTGATTGAAATATAAGACTAGGATAATACTAGTCTTATCGCTCTTGTTACGCCCCGTTTTTAGGATCGGATTAGTGTGAGTCGAAAATATTAAATACTTAGCCAACAAATCGTTATTGTGCGCGTCAGACTTGTGAGTACAAGTTATTGGAGCTCACTATGGATATGTTTTGCTATGGAAGAGGACATTGTCAAATAAGGAATATTTCATCGCATTTACCGTCGATACTAAATATGTATTCCCAAAAAAAATCTCTTTAACGTTATGTTTATTTCGGGAACTGAGCACTGGTTTATATAATTTTCATGTGGCCCAATTTAAGATAAGAAAGCCTTTAGTACACGACATATAAGTTATTAATTATTTTTATTTTCGGATTTAATGCGAGATAACAAAACGGCTAAGTAGCAAAACGCTCGCCATTAGAGTCCATTATTTGATTAAAAATCTTCGGGGGCGAAACTAAGTAGCCGCAGAGTAGTTAGTGAGACTTAAGGGTGGTGATGGGTAGATTTACACACAATTCGTCAACAGTAAAATTTGAAATATTTTAATATACTATATTACCCAATTGAATATCGTCAGGTCCAGTTACCAAGTTCTTCACCGTTATCTGGTTCAACTACGACTATTTCATTAATTGGTTTTTAAATCTTTACTGTGACTTCTGATATATAAAAATTACTTTCAACCATTTGATTCAACAGATAATGTTAAAAGAAAAGAAAGATAAAATAATAATTTTAAACTCATAATTTTAATAATATAATACAATCACGACAACAATAGCAAGCATATCTGCCTTTCTTTTAAAATTAAAATATAAATAATTTTATGCATAAAGATTCTTTACTTCTATGAAGAAATCATGGAAATAAGGGATTCCAACTCGAATATTTCGGCAAATATTCGAAAACTATTCGTAATAATTTTTAATGAACTATTTTACAAAATCATCGAAAGATCACATCACATTTTCTCCAGATTTCACAAAAATGAATACCCCAGGTAGTGGTTTTTTTTGTCTTCACCGAACTCGGGTGCTTTCAGTATCTTATCATAAAGCAAAAAATAATTGACTATGACTTTTGGAGATGTCGTAATTTTAGTAATTCAAAAAATACCGCTGGATTAATCCGACGCAGATGCAAATTTTAAATATTATAATACAATGAAACGGTATTGGAATGTGTATTTATATTGTCTCTATGTGGGATTTGATAGAAGTGGTAAAAAATTTAGTCTAAGATTATAAAAAAAAATTAGGTATTTCATCCTTAAGAAAATACCATATGTATATCAGTGATTTAAAATTTGAATAAATGTGATTTTCATTATAAATCAGCTCATTTTCTTACAAATTTACTATTAAATTATTATCCTAGTATATATCGTCGTTGTTCTAGAAGAAGACACTAACTAAAAAATTCTAGTTTTAAGTAATTGGACTTTGAAGTTTGTCAAATGTTTGAAATGCCATAGCTTTTTCTTTTTGTTTGTTTTGTACAAAACTGTTTTTAAGTGAAAGTGTATTTTATAAAAATAAGTTTGTTCTTCGATACGGTAGAGTTTGAAATAAGGAACATTTTGGCATAACTAACTCGATATGTCATTTTTTCGATTTAGTGTTTTCTTCCAGAACAACACTGATATGTTATTAATTAATGAAACCGAATTTCAAATATTATGTTCATACTTCCGAAACAATTTGAACAGTTTCAGTTTTACTATTGGATATCAGAATAGTTGGAATCTCTAATTTTGTATTACCTTCAGTCACTATGCATGTGTTTTCTGGTTTCTGTAAATCAATTTTTAATAACCAGTAAAAAGTGTCTCAGCCAGGATGAAAACGGCTTTTCTCTGCTTAAAAACAGTACGTTAATGGACATTCCATGATTAATACATATAGTTTTAAAAATAATAATAAATCTTTTGACGACTGCTTAAAGGCTCAATCGTGGCTGTGAGTTACAGGGTGGGACCTTAAAAGAAAGGAAAGATAACGAAATGGCTGGAAATGAATTTAGCCTTTCGTTTATGTGAGCTAAGTAGCTATTTAATTATATGTACGATAATATACATAGCAATATACTATATATAAATATACTTTGGAGTCATTAACAAAATCGTGTGTATACTTTATTTTCGGTAAAAGTTACATTATAGTTATTATATTGTAGGATTTATCAATTCAAGATATATCCCAATACTTAGCAAGTGATATAATGTTAACTAATTTAATACTCATAAATGTCTATCAGATAAAAACTACGGTAAGCAATGACGTGCTTATATTTAGTTTTTCACTCGAATACGAATATTTTCATTTGGCTGCGTCCATTCTTTCCCGAGTAACCTTTGAAGAATATTAAATAAGAATTTTAATTATTCAGTTAATTAATAGTCAAAAGTATTATAATTTCTGATTGTCAAGCCCATTAAATACCTGGATGTGGACAGTATTTTATAAGTAATAAAAATATGTATGTTTTATTTTCTGATATTTAGCTTCACGGTACGATTTTAAATCAACACTCTCTGCGTATAATTCCGTATCTGCAAACATGACATTTCGTTAGCTTACTTTCGAAAGGTTCTAACTGAAATGTTGGCCTAAAATGGCCCTTTGATCGGAAAATGTTGTATTAACCACATTCTACCATATACGTTAATCTCAGAGCATATATTGTTTAATGAGGGAGTTAACAGTATTCCAAAGTTCTATCCACACATTTTTTTCATAAATTTGTTTTATACGGTTCTATGAATCAATATAACTGCTTATTATCATCTCACAGATAAAACATACACATCACAGTTTTTTTGAAAAGGTTTTAACGTCATGTCAAACATTCTTCGCTAGATGATTGGTGTGTGTTTTACCCTTTACTTCTATTGTTCTTTCGATGTGGTCATTGACGAAAATTAGCTGAGTTCGTTCAAACATTCGAAGTATATATGTATTATTATTCTGTTTTATTATAATATTATTGTTAGCTTGCATGGTTCAGTAAGTCATGATAGTATATAATATTAATAAATATTTAAAAAATCAGAACATTTTGTTAGATAAAATTTAAATATCAGATAAAACCTTATCAAACAAACTATTGTTGTCAGTTCTAATTAAAGCTTTACATACTCATTATTTTCTAATATAAAGGGTTTAGTTTAAATAAATTATATAAAAAACAAGTAAAATATCTCGCTAATTAAAAATATTTTTTTTCGTTTGCATCTATCTTCTTCAGAGTCGGTATAGTGCTATTATTTTAATTGTTATTTATTTTTTGAAATAAAAATTTTCTAAAATGATAATTTTTATATTTATATTGATTTGATTATGTAAACACTGTGCATCACATGCGAAAACCATGACAATTCAAATTAACAATGGGCATATTGTGTGAAGAAAAGTGTCGCTATAAAATTGAAAATTCGTTTTTCAGGCGTTCGCGGCCAGTAAAAGAAACTAAAATAAATTATTGTGGAACATTCTGGAATCAATTGCCATGCCAAACTTTTGTGGAATTCCACAAACTTGAGCTACGTTAATGGTTATTCATTAAAAAGCTTGAGACAAGGGACGCTCAATATATCAACACCAACTTTTTTTAAAATAACTATTCAAAAAACAATATTCTGAGTCGAAAATTGTCCGTTAAAATAATATGATATAAAATACATGAAACCTGTCAAAATGAAGTTTTCCTCCTTTAATATAAGTAAAATAATAAAAAAATACCTTAGAGCTTAACTATTGAAAATGTACCAAGAATTTGTTTTTTGAAGATTTGATAAAATAATCTGATAAATCGTAATGGAAAAACTGGATACGATTAAACCGAACATATTTCTAATACATTGTTTTTCACAATTTACTAACAGATCAGAAACGTTATCGCACAAAATATTAAGTATATTTTCCTGTCGAAAATAACTACTTTCTATGAGAAACCTGCCTTTTAATAGAAATTGGATAAATCATGAGTACAATACCTTGATTTTCATCATATCTAAGGAGCAGATGGGAAAATTGATGTGAATAAGCGTGTTTTTTATCTATGTTAATATATGAACTCGATATTGACATAACACTATCCCACGTCTTTCATCCACACCCATGAGCTTAGTAAATATGCAAGATCTTTATATAATTATATAAACCAATAAATTCATTGTTTTTTAAACGTTTTTCTTTCATTTCTAACTCGATAACTCAATATGTTATATGAAATAGTATAAAAAAAGTACTTTCATAGTTTGCCTTGGTGTTTTGTTTTTAGAAAGACAATAGATTAATCGATTAAATTTACAGTTAGTATTCTTAAGAGTCAATATAATTCATAAAACAGTTTCAATTTACTTTTCAAGAAAATAGAAGCTGAATATATATTATTGATAATTTTTATTGTGTAATAACGTTTTAAATTTACGAATTATTAGCGTATGTGTATTGAGCGCCCCTCACACATTCAGCACAGAACTCGATTCTCTATCAAATTGTGGATTAAAAGTTTTATGAATTTGCCACACTTACATGTAAACCCATTAATCTAAAGATATCACTCTTTTCACGAAAGTTGAACTATGTTTAAGATAAAAGTGATTTTCGTCAACTAACTTCTCAATATTAGTAAACGTATTAAAAAAGTTTACATACAAAATATTCATCAAATAGCATAATTTAATCCTCAACCATCTTCTTTGAATATATAATATGCATTCGATAAAAAGATTCCGTATGATATTACAAGAAATTAATTTACTTAAAAAATAAACTTTTCTGAAAAAAAATCAAAAATTGGAAGATTTCTTATACTGCTTTTCTTTAATGTTTTGTGATGTGTCGCCTTATAATAATATGTATTAAAAGGATGTAAGGAATGTGGTATATTGTGAGTCAATGCGCTTGCGCAAGTACACGCCGCGCAAGTACCTAATTGTATTAGACAGTCTTACATAGTCTCGTGTCAAATGTCGAACTTATGTCTGCCAATAAAAATGTATTAAACAAATGTGTTATCATTTATATAATAAACAGTGCCCCCAAGTCTACCCCCAAACCTGAAACATAATAAGGAACACAAATTTTCATACAACCTATGCCGTTGACTTGAAAGGTAAGATAAACTGGCTGTAAGCCATTCATTTTATGAAATGATATAATTGAAACTGTCAAGGTTAAAAAAAAGCATAAACGGATACAAATCAATAGGTGATAATATAATATAGTTGTTACTTTTTCAATTATTTATATACCAAAGATAATGCAAAATTTTATTGGGAAATGTGCAAAGTTATGATCAACTGAATGAACAATTTTAATTCTCTTTTTCTTAAAACCGTGTCCGCTCCCACTGTGGAACATATGGCCTTATAATGGAGGTATCTCAACAGAATTTTTTGCTACGAGAACTGCTTGTTAGTCTCAGTTGCTCAGCCTCTCTTTTTCGAAGAAACTTGAGATATAAGGATAGAATAGGGCTGGGAGAGGACTGGTAGTTAGTTTGATGCTCTCGCTACGCACTGTTTTTAGAATAGGATAGGTGGGAAGTGGGAAGGAATTCTAGACATCACACTTAATACAGCTTAAACTAAGTGACTGAGCAAGTCACATTTCCTTTTTTTCTTCATATCATTTCTTTTCTTAAGCAAAATTGTGCGTGGTTAAATGATCGGTCCCGTGCAACTCTGCATCGGGCCAAGAGCATGTTGAGCAAATTCGTTTTTTTTTTCTTGATCATTATTGCGTCATGGAAGGCGGCCGTGAAACAGCGGCTGCGTACACACAATAGGTGTAGATTGTCAGGCCAATTTTTACATCACAAACATCCATGCATTCGAACAAAAATCGATATATTATGAAACTGTCCGTACTGGGATTCGAGCCCGTGCGATCAGTAACCGAAGCCAACGACGTTGACCAATGCGCCATGGACTCCGGATAATTCACTAAACTATCAATATTTATGAAATTATGACGTCAAATAATTGGACAGTGAGAATCTCAAAATATATTTTAAGTTATTCGCATGAAGATCCGTCAATTAAATCCAGTCTATAGTACATACTGAATTAAGCACTCATGTTTTGTCGGTAAAACAATTACCCACGCATCTCTGCAAGTGTTGGTATCAGGTAGAGAATAGTGGTGGCTTGGTAGGGGTAGGGTGGGGGGACTTAAATAAAGGTGGTGAGTTAATGTGGAAAAGAAAATGAAAGAAAAGTAAAGGAACGAACATAAAGGTTAATGAAGAAAAATTAATTTTACGACCATCTTGCACGAACGTCTGGGCGAGTTCACATATACCGAATAATAATATTATAGCTGGTAGTTTAGTGGAGTTTGGCTAAGACGATCGATTGACGACTTCACAAGTCCTGGGTATAGGGGTTGATTTAATGTGGTGAGGTGTGCTCTAATTATAAGATACTCTATCTGCTGTAACAAATCGTATACTGTCAGTATAGAGTGGGAACATCGAAAAATCTCAAAACGCCACAAACGAGATTTCAATGGAGATTTGAAGCATATTTTTTGTATGCATACTTGTATTTATTACCAAAATTTAGATGTTTGTATAATCATGTCGGTATTTTGGTGCAAGCTAATATTGAGATACATATACGGCATCCATAAACTGCTCTATGATCACTGAATCCATACATACCGATACACTGACACGCCCTGTGTACTATACAGAAAGCTTATCAGTGTAGTAAAAAGTGTAAAGTTATGCTGCATTTACTCTATCTTGCGTAACACTCACCAAATTTACAGTCCTTCAATTAATAATACTGGTAAAAATTGAATGCTAATTGGCAGCCAGAATGACATGAGTAAATTTCACTTCATTCTTGTTCACCGTTTGGGACTAGTTCTTGTGATAAACAGACAGATTGATACATATATTTTTCTGCTATATATATTGTAAATTTAATGTTTAAATATATACAAAATTTCCAATCAAGACGATGCTGATTAAAGTGTATAGTCCCGTGAACGGTAAATGCATTTGGGCGTTTGACGTTTCGGTTGCGTGGACTCGAGCTGATACGTTGATTTATTTATCAATTTATGAGTTTGTATCCAAAATCATGTATGTACGTGATTTTTGTCTATTTCATGCACCTACTATCGGATACTCCCTCTCTCTACTACTAGACCTAAATAAGCCCCTTATTTACCATCTACAAAAATTGAAAGTTGAGCGACTGAATTAAGAGCATTTTATGTTAAAGAAATCTAATAGGGTAAAATAACAAAGAATTCATTTCGACAGCGTTTATTAGTTAGATGATAGCTATTTCGGCTCCATACCACCGTGAGGACTATGCTTACACTTAAATTAGCTTAGCTATATATACTGTTTTAGAAGAGATATACAATATTATGTCAGCCGACTCAAAGTGAGATAACTAAAAGTAATGATGTTTGGAATAAGTGAGATGACGTAATATTGTCTATCTCTTATGAAACAGTATATAAAGCTAAACTAAATTAAAGTTTAAGCGTAGTTCTGACGATAGCGGGAAGCCGAAATATCTATCAACTTACTGAAAAGTTTTGTAGAACTGAATACTTCGTTATTTTATCGTATTATAATGGAGTTCGACCACGTAAATACCAATTAAATCATCACCGAATATGACGAAAAATATTACTATACTCTATATTGGGATAAAAGAAAGTGTAAAAGAACTAAAAATGAATTTATGATGCCACCAATGAATAATTGTACACAAAAATGAGTTTAAAAATAAAGATCAATTAAGGTAGCTAGAGTAAAGAGAATTGTTATAACATACGTCGGCTGTGGTCTAATGGTATGAGCTTTGCATTAGTGATCAGGTGGGTCTGAGCTCAAGTCCCGACAATGCCAAAATCAATTATAGATTTTTTAATTAAAATTTGAGATCTTGGACATGGGTGGAGGATGTGATGTCATTACTCTTTAAGTTGACCTCGAGCTATTTAACATTGTAAAATTTATCGTATTTCAGAGAATTTGGCGCATTGGCTTTAAGTAGCTGTAGTGTCAAATAGTATTGTTAAATAAAATATTTATTAAGTAACAACTATTGTCTGTTAAGTTGTTTCCAAACAAATTGTTGGTTAACTGAATGGCACAAAAATATCTTCGCATTCTTGAGTAAATATATATATATATATATATATATATAATATATATAAAAATAAACACGTATTGAGGCCAGAGGGATATTTAATTATAAAAGCTGTCCGGTCAACTCATTAGCTATGCCAGTTTGAGAAATGTCTCGCTCGCGTCTCTGACAGCAAGAATGACAATTAAAAGGAAAAGCCCTATTTTATGCTTCATTCAAGAGACGCCACTGTCTCAGATAGTTCATTTTCTAGCACTGGTGGTAACGATATTAAAAGTTTGTTTTTGAATCAAACTTAACTATCATGAGAATTGTCAATGCATCAAACATTCGATATATATTTGTCATGATTCCTCTGCTGTACGAATAGTACAACATTGCACTTTCAAAAGATGCACAATATATGTACGTGTGTATTCAACAAATCTTGACAGGTGTCACTGCCACCAAGTAACCATGAGTGTCCTAGATTCCTCGTAAGATTTAATGTGGAGTGGATTACTGTACCACCTCTGTATATTGATAGCTATACATGAACCATTGCATATATAAATAAATATACTATTATGATTAACGTGAAAATATAATACACAATTATGTATGCTTAAAATATCAGTCTCATACTGCACTGTAAGAGGCCAACAGCAAGCCTTACTTCATTTATAATCGATTGGAAAATAAAAGCAAGATTGAACGTACCGGAAAATGTTTTTAAGTACAAGTAGAAAAATCATTTAATAAATTTACCCAGTCGGGATAAGAGTAGTCATCCTATGGGATCAAAGATTCTGCCGTTTGAAAGACGAAATGAAAAATTAATACAAAATAAAATGAATCTGAACATAAAATAATCAAAAATCGTAAATATTTTTACCTACATAATCACAGCGAATAAAAAAATAATTGACTCAATTATAAAACACAACCTTTAGAAAAATATTTCCTAAATGACACCTCGCGTTACTGAAAATAATTTGGCCCATTAACAACCCCCCCAGACCCCCCTGGATTGAAATGCGTAAAAGAAAACAATAAAAAATGAAAATACGTCAAAGCACGTTGAATGGCAATTAACTTGACTTAACGTGGGTTTTAATTTACATGTTGAGGTCAAACATGAAGTTAAAATCCCCTATGACCCCCCCCTCCGTGTTTTGTAAACTATCAAATGATTTGAGCATGGTAGTTAAAAAAATAAGAATAGAGAGTGAAAAAATTCGTTGCAAAACAATTTGTCTTCAATTAGCGAAAATAAATTAATATTGTTGCGAAGTATAGATTGTATTTTTTTATTAGTATTTTATTCAGTAAGTTTAATATATTATAAAAACTTTATGAAAACTGTCAGTAGTATGTATACAGTCAGTCAGAAGGGGTAAATATTCCTTACCCAGCCAAAATACTGACAACAAATTATTATTTACTGTTCTCTTATTATTTTTCTGTATTCGCTTGTCTGGTTGTCTTATTTATCCCGGGATTACGGAATTGACTTATTGCTTGGAATCCCGGGATTGGAGGGCCTAGTGTGTATGCTTTATTACGAGAAACATTTTGTTTAACGTTATCGTTTAAAGACAAGCATACACATAACGCAAATGCGCGTGAGAGCGGTCATGTGTAAAGTCCGCTATTGATGATAAAATGTTGATCAATCATGTTATAATAGTTGTTTCACGCAAATTGTGATTCTTAGTAATACTAAAAAAATAAAATAAATAATATTAAAAAAGTTTGCTTTTGGAGAAATCAAGCTTATTCGATAAAAATGTTCTGATATAATATTTTTTAATATTCACATATCTACAATGTTTATTTTTTCAATTTCAAACCAAAGTTATACTGTCATTATATTTTCCGGTACGTTATGTAAAATTAAGGTATAATTTATCTCAAATTTAACAAACAAAGCCTTAAATTCAATATTCGTTAGCTATAAAATCGACTTGGCCCAGGACTGTTTGAGAACAACCCTTATGAAATAATACACGCTCAAAATGTAGAATCTTACACTGATAACCTATTATGAAAATTACGTCACGTATAACAAGGCAAAAGTTTCAATCGAATTATTTTAAATACTGCACAAAAATGACTAATTTTACAAATAGTTGTTATATTCGGAGACGAATTGTTGGAGAGCGGAGTGTATGGCAGGGTGTATTTAGGAAAAGCTCGACTGGGTTATTAAGCCATCATTAACGGCACGCACCAATCCGATTTTTAATTTGAAGCATTTTTTACACCACCCTTGAATGGGTGGGGGAGGGCTGCTTTGTACAAAGATTGCTAAGCGTCTGATTGTACATTGTACCCACCTAAAATATAGGTTATACTAAGATAGACCTGATTTCTAATTTTCTAACACTATTTTTCATAATCTATCTTGGGATTACCTAATTTATTTTAAAATATTCGTACACAATTTTTTATAAAATAACTTTATAGCAAGGGAAAATAGAAGGTATGTATCTTTGGCCCTTTTCCGTTATATTGTTTTACTGTTTTACTTTTGAAATATTAAAATTATTTTTCAGAGAACTAATTATTATATCTGGTAATTCAATTTTAAGTTGTTAACTGTTATTTCTTGGTGGAAACGTTTCATATTTATCAAAATAAGACACTAATTACAAATTGTTTTATTACGATCAGAACTAGTCTAGTCTCTGATGAAACCGGTCCCGATCATTGCACTACAAAGTACAAAAAATGTGTTTATATTTTTATGAATATCTTAAATTCAATGGTAAATGTTTGTTCCGGTTCCGTGACTTTATACACAAGACAAACGAACACAGTGAAGATTGCGCACAAATAAAATTTCGAATATAAACAAATGCGTCATTATGTATATATATATATATGTATATATTACCATGTCTCGTAATGGATGTATCTCAATAGAAGTTTTTCTACGAGAACTGCTTGTTATTCAATTGCTCAACCTCACTTTTTCGAAGACAGTAGGGATAAAAGGACGGGACTAGTGGTAAGCTAATCGCTCCGTTTTTAGGATGGGTTGGGTGATAGGTAATTCTATATATTTTCTATAATTATATATGTATAATTTTTTTATGAAACTCTGTATGCAAAACATTAAAAAAATATATAATAATGGTTTTAAAAAGATAACAAATTGTTTTATTAAATGTCTGTGTGTAAGTGTAATAAATATTATTCCTAGTCTCCCTTTTGTACAAAATCATTCCCGGCAGCGGCATTATTAGCATATGTGGTCTCTTCCGGGTAATATTTCCAAGTCGTTTCCTTGCCGGCCGCTTGGGGTAATTAAAATTTAGCTTCGGCCAGTTATTTTATGTACGATAATTGCCGAATTAATCGTCCGGCAGGGTTAACACGGTTTTTCCACGAAAACTCAACTATACTAAGACTCACGAAGCACGAGCTATGCTATATATTTTCGCTATTTTTTTAAATAATAATTACATGAGACAGCGGTTAAAAAGGCAAGACTGCTGGTCAACGCAATCCCTAAAAATAAAAACATTTTCAGCGATGAACATAACATGGTCATAAAAAAAAATATTTAATTTTCTTATTTTGCCGGCTAACAACAACATAATTTGTTTACTCTATAGTATATATTATAAGATATACAATATAATATGGTGAATTGTCGTCATCAGTCATTTTATGAATGGTGCCGACCACTCAAAAATAAAAACAATTCTAGCATGTAACGTCACTAAAATTAATATTATTATTTTTTTGATTCAGGAGAGAAATAAACATGCTTTGTAATTTTATTGGAAGGCCGCGTTCATCTATCAATAATCAAATAATTTATTTCAGGTCCGTGGTGCAATAGTCTACGTCTTTGGCTTCAAAAATTGATTTTTCAATCGATTTCTGTTTGTCGGTATGGATGTTTGTGATATCTAAAATTCGCTCCCACCATTCCGATCCTAAAAACGGGGCGTATCATGAGAGTGATTAGGTATCCACTAGACCAGTCTTAGTTATATCCTTATATCCCTACTATCTTTGAAAAAGAGAGGTTGAGTAACTGAGTAACAAGCAGTCTCGTAGAAACACATATGTTAACATTCCTACATCAAGAGTCCACAATTTGTCCACAATGGGAGCGAAAATGTTAAAAAAACGCATTCAAGAAATTATAATTAGATATATAAGTGGAAGTATGATAATGCTCCTGATGAGCGAAACCGAGCCTGATAATTAGAAACATGTGGAAGCCTGATAATTAGAAACATGTGGAAGCCTGATAATTAGAAACATGTGGAAGCCTGATAATTAGAAACATGTGGAAGCCTGATAATTAGAAAAGTGTGTGTGTGTGTTTTTTTTAACATAATGTGATAATAATAAATTGAAATATGTAAGAATTTGTATTTGCAATGGATTAAAAAAAAATTAAAGATTTGGACTCAATTAAAATGTCACCGATCCTCCTGTCGTAAAAAATCTTATGTAAAATAAATACATATAAAAAGTAAATATTTTTTTTCTTTTTACATACAAAACAATAAGAAAACGATAAGATTGAAATTATATATATTTTCATGTATAAATGACTCAATGTATTATTGTAGAATAATAAATAAAAGTCATAGCTCTCCTATTGTTGATCAAATTATTTTTGAGTATGAATTTGATATTCAAATTAGTCAGACTTAAGAGGTGGGGATTGGAAGAAACTCGAGTTTTCCTTTGTGTGGAGTATTGGGGGTGGAAAATTATCGAATGTGGCTTTTACATGTTTGGTCATGCGAGACAAATGCATTTTCTTTTGTGTGATATAATACCATTTTTAATGAAATAAATTAGAACTCTGTAATTAGTGAGAGTTCAGTTTTTTGGTACACTTTTGTACGCAATTTTCATTATATTTGACAGCCGTGCGATATAATTAGACATGATTTATTAGTTTAAATATAATATACATATTTTTTTTTATCAAAGGCTATATATATGTAGTTATAAAAAGAAATGGAAAAATAATTAGACATTAGTTCTTTAAAGGAAATTAATTATTGAAACTTTTTACGATGATATTACTTCAAAATATGCACTAAAAATCGTAACAATTTTTTTGTTTCATAAGTGGAATTTTCAATAAAACTAGTTTAAGTTTTTCGGGTACGTAGTGCAGTGGGCAGCGTCGTTGTCTGCGGTTACAGATCTTTTAGGTTCGTATCTCAGTACGGATAGTTTCATGAATTTATTTTTCAATAGATTTATTAATTTCTGATCGAAGGCAGAGATTTTTGTGATGTCTTAAAAAAAGGGGGCGTAGCGAGAGTGATTAGCTAACAGCTAGTCCTCTCCTAGCCTCATCCTTCCATCCCTACCATCGAAAAAAAGAAGTTGAGCAGCTGAGTAACAAGAAGTTTTCTTAGAAAAACAAAGCGGATATGGTTTAAAAAATATTATTTTACAAACTAATTGGAATGATATGGATTAAAAATAAATTTAAATCAAATAAAAACAAGTAACTGCCAAAATATCGTGAATGGGTAATTATTTTAAGTAAAATTTATGATATTTTCTCCAAATTTGTTAGAGAAGCATTAAAATATTTTACATAATATTATTAATTAATACATCATTGAAAATACACAAAAAGAAACTATTATTCAAACATGTAATTTTGCAATGGAAACAACGTTATATTGCAAATACTTCAATAAGAGTAAAATTAAATATTAATTATGACTTTCAAGGAATTGATTCTAATTTTAGTATAGTGCAGTACGTTCTCTGAGTGAAAACCCCATAAATACCAAAATTATTAAAATCAAACACTTAAGCATTTTAAACGAGAAATAAATTCGAAAAAACAACACTCGTTGTGTACCCACAGCAGCTGCGCGTAATGGACAAACAATAATATTCTGTTTACCATACGCATCTCAAATACTCAAGGTGTGAAATGTCATAAGCTCTGGACTCCGGGTTTGTGTGAAGGTAAACACAAGCCATCCGTAAATAAACGCGTAGGGTGACTGTGTCAAAGGACGCACAACCGTAAATAGATTGCTTGTATTTAAATTATGTATAGAACAGCCATACTGACCATAAAATACCATACTGACATAAGCATAAAAATCGAATCTCACAATGATGATTAGGCAAATATTTTTGACTTATCAAGATGGGTGCTTTATACTGCTTCTGCATTTAAGTATGAAAAAGTAATATCGATCGAATTCAACAAATTTATATATTTTATTATTTAGTAATATTTGTTTTCAACTGTAAGAAAGATTTAGATTACTATAATTATTTCAACTATATCACAGGCAATAATTTCATGAATGGTTCATAAAATAATAAATAATGTCGGCGTCCGTGGCGCAGTTGGTAACGTCGTTGGCTACGGTTACGGATGTCTCGGGTTCAATTCCCGGTGAGGATGGTTTTCATAAATTGTTCTTTCAATCAATTTATGGATTTCTATTCGTAGTATGAGTCCTCCCTCCCACTCATCCGATCCTCACGGGGCGTAGTGAGAGCGATTAGATAACCACTAGTCCTGTCCTAGCCTTATCCTTCTATCCCTACTCTCTTCGAAAAAAGAGAGGTTGAGCAACTGAGTAACAAACAGTTCTCATAGAAAAATTCTCTTAAGATACCTCCATTAGGAGACCATATGCTCCACATTGGGAGCGGACATGGAAAATAATAATAATAATATGGAATGATTACATTTTCTGTAGTCCATTAAATAGTGAAATACGCAAATTAAATAGGTACCCATTCTCTAGGGAAAGTATCATGTGACAAAATTGTTTATTTACCATGAATTAAAAACACAATCAAGTTTTGTAAGTTATGTGTAATGTAATATAATATAATTTAAGACATCGACTGAGGGTGTTTGATGGAATTTCAATATCAAATTTGAATTATTGAGATTTTGTATACTTCCAGGTATTTTGTCATTAACGACCCGGGTTTCGCCTTTCGGCATCTTCAGGCATTCGAGCGCACGAATGGACTCAAACTGACATAATATACTGAACTAATATAATATGATAAAAGCTAGCAATATGATACTTCTAGACTTCAGACGAAAGTGCAATTTGATAATTTACTGAGATATTTCCTTATTCCCATTGAGAGTATTGAAAAAATATAAATATAATTAGAATATTGGAAAATGATTACGATTAAAAATCGTTAGTATAATTTCAAACAATAACCCTGCATATCAGCATTAAAAAACGGAAGAATCAAGAAATAAAATGAGTCTTATGGATGTTGAAAATTGCAAAGCATTTACATTCGAATATCTGTGAAATTAAATTAATAGTTTCTTCTAAATATAATGGAGATCTACCAAATAAACGTGCTGACCAATCACTTATATTGATAATTTTGCTTGTCTCCATCTGTTTCTCCATCTGTAAGCGACTTTGCTTATTTTAATTCTAAATATTGAACTCAAAACGTATGCTAAAAGTATATTATATTATTCCAAATGAAAATCTTTAATAAGTAGTTATTAGTATTGACTATATTATGCAGTACAAGTTGGTTGCCCCACCTCCACCCGTAATGTGTATGCAGCCACTTTTAGACGGCCGCCTTTCATAACGCAATAACAATCAAGAAAAGAAACGAATTTACTCCTCATATTCTTGTCCCAACGCAGAGCTGCTCGGGACCAAATCTTTTAACCACGCACTATTGTGCTTAAGGAATGAAAACATGGAAGGAAAAAAAAGAAACTGTGACTTGCTCAGCCACTTAGTTTAAGCGATATTCAGTATCCTGTGTATCCGTATACTGAGAATCCACCGTAGCGCTAGCGAATCTAAAGAGGAATCGAGAATATCCCGATCCCCATATGATGTTGTAAATTTATCGAATGCCTCAATGTTGGCCTTGGTTGAGATGAAGTCAGCGTGGCCTATTGGGCCCGTATGTGGACGGACGACAGAACGTGATTAGCGTCCTGATGGTTCTATCCACAATTGCAATCCGGCTTTTCAACCAACTTGCCAGCCCAAATAGTTTACCGTTAAGCTTGCCGTTGCCGGCTATAAACTGGCAAGCCCAGTATCCAGGTGAAAGACACTTTAACACGTGTCTCCAGGTCACGTCCGGGAAGAACAGATATGTTTGGCGCCCTTTGGTGGATGCAGTCCACCTAGTCTGCCAGGCTGCTAGGGCTGTTTTGTATAAATTATGCAGTATGAAAAGGCATTTTTATCGGTGTATTGGTATCGCTTATCGAATTTTTATGACCGCTCCAAATATTAAACATATGGACTGTTTCAAGCCGCTTTTAAGCGAGGACCTGTTGTCGGCAGACAACATTTTATGGGTGGATTAAATATAGAGATATTAGTAAAGGACTGATATACGTAAAGTCTTTATAATAACAGTTGTTGAAAGATTTGTATTTAAATACTTAATTTTTAATTACCACACTCTTTACACGTGGAATAGATTCAAGGATCATCGTGCAAAAATAAACAGTCTAGAAAAGGTAAGTGTACATGGAAAAATGAGAGATAGGTTCCATTACTCTACAGCTTAATTAATATTTTTGCAAATAAATATATCACTTTTAAGGTGTTAACTGTCAATTCTTGGTGGAAAGACATTATATTTAAAAAAAATAAAACACAATTCATTTGTACTACTTCCACATATTTATAATGATCAGGACCGGTTTCGATCATCACGAGCATCAGTTTTATTTTTTAAAATATAAATATATTCAAAAATATATTTAAGTTTTGTACAATTAAGTTAACTAAATAAAATACGATATTTTTTAAGAGCAAAATAAACTTCTTTCTCTTCTTCTTTGACCATATTCGCTAACTATGTGGAACATATGGCCACCACGCAGCACCTCCATGATTCCCTGTCACTCGCCAATCGCTTTGCTTTCTCCCATGGCATACCAGAATCTTTCAGCTATGCCGAGTGCATCCTATGGCTAATACCCGACGGTCATCCAGAATGCTGGAATCACACCGATCGCCCAGGATAATTATCAGCTTAAAAAATATGTCGACGTTGTTTTGGCCCATTTTGTTTGATGTAGCCCTCAAAATTGAAATTGTTTAGGAGAGAGTAAAAACTGTTTTTATAGAAAACATTATATTTGTTAGTTGCACTTTGAATATTAAAAATGCACTCGTGTAAATTCTTATGTTTTAAGATATGGGATTATATGTAAGGAGTGTCGATATAATAGTGCCTTACATCAAGTGGCCGGGTCAGAATTTTTAAACCTAAAACCAATGTAAAATGATGTTTCCCATCCAAAATTCAATTCAATTTATTTTTCTAATATACGTCAATTGGCCAAGACCTGTTCTGCCGTCCTTAAAATGAGATCCAATCATTAACTCATTTTCGTATTTTTTGAGGGTTACATCAATTGGCCAAAACACAGTCGATATTAAGTCATATTTCAGTTATTATTATACTTTGTTTATACTCACCAAAATGTTTAACTCAATAACTTCCAACGAATAAGCTCTGTCAGGATGTCAATATTTATGTACAACTTTTATAATATTTACAATTTGATAATAACTTCTCAGAAGTACACAAAAAACTTGTATTTTTAGCACATATTTTAATATAAGGTTACACTTGATGAGTTATTTTAAAAACACTAATGGAAGGAAAAAAAAACAACACGCTATTATTACGCACCACGCTTTCCCTCAACACCAGAAGCTTTCTGTCAAAGTGACAGATGTCAAATTAACTATGACGTCAGACATTACTCAAGCGACTAATTAAAACAATTTCTTTATTATTTCATTAGGCACAGTCCACGCGATTCACGGACGCGTAATTAAGATGGGTAATTAATTCTCATGTCACATTCCAACTCTGCTCCGCGATGCAATTTCGTACGGAGGAAACACTTGGGCCGGCCCTTAGTAGCGTGGAGTCGCACGCTTTCTCTAACGTCAAGTATTTTGGTGGACGCCGTACTATTTGCTTTACCCCATATCTGACGGCGTCTCACCTACCTACTTACATGATATATCGTATGTTTAGGATTAAGGAGCGTTCACACTATTGTCTTATAACTACTTTACTGCTTAAGGAGCATGTAACAATTTGTGTAAAGTCATAAAAATTATAAAAAATATTATCAAATTTATTTCACGTAGAAAAGATTTTGAGATACCACAATTTGAAACTTTGAAATGTTTTATCTACATTACATAATTTTATCATGTCTTTTAAATAAATTCTTTACGCAACTTTTACTGTACTAATTAATAATACATCTAGAAGGTTTCGAATGAGACTCCAGTGATTCATTCAGTAAAAGACAAATAATTCGGATTTAAACAACATTTTTTTCGAATTTTTCATTTGACAACATTTTACACAATTTAACATACTCAACCCAAAACTACTTATTCAGGGTTGGTGGCTTTTGCCTGAACGACGATGATATATAGCCCAATTTTCAGATTAATTTGTGTCCTGAAACTAACAGTGCTCGACCAGTAAGGTTTCAAGTCTATAAAATAAGTTGTATTTTGTGAAAAAAGTCTTTTGATGAAAAGTTATGTGACCACCGACTTCGTTCTTCAATTACTCACTATGTTTAGTATCAACATAACGAACATGTATAGATAAAATTCAAAAATCATTACCTGAATGGCCATTGTAAGGTTCCGGACACTTACTTATCAGAGAATAATACCGATGAAACGAGTAGTTAAAAATACCTCCTATTTTTTTATAGTTTCGAGAATAATAGGAAAAATCATATCTATCGAATTAATGAACTGTGTGGAATAAGCATTATAATTAATGTTTAAATTTAATAAATTAAATGATTTGTCAACATCGTTGGCTACGGTTACGGATGTCTCGGGTTCAAGTTCTAGTACAGACAATTTTATAAATTGATTATGCAATAGATTTATGAATTTCTGTTTGTTGGCATGAATATTTGTTATGTTTAAATTTCCCTCCCACCTATCCGATTCTAAAAAACGGGGCGTAGCTAGAGTGAATAGATAACCACTAGTCCTGTCCTAGCCCTATCCTTATATCCCTCCTCTCCTCGAAAAAGAGATTTTGAGAATCTGAGTAACACGCAGTTTTCGTAGAAAAAATTCTGTTGAAAAACCTTCATTAGCAGGTCATTGAGAGAAAACATGGTAAAAATAATTAATTGATAGAAATATAGTTGTCTCTCTTTTTTGCTCTATATACTGTCAAATCGTCGTATTTAGAGTGCAATATTAACCAGTCCTATGAAAAAAGAAGCACTCAGATCATATTACGTTACATGTTAAAATATCAAGGATTTATCAAATAAGCTAATGTTCGTTCTTTTCTTTCTAATAATTAATTGACTTCGATTCGCACATTAGGACCATTTCGCATTTATATACGAAACCTTTCATTAAGGCCTAACGATCGATTAATTAACGAAATAATTAACCGTTAATCTAAATGAGCCTTATTATTTTTCCGACGCTCCTTTACCCGCTAGTGTGAACCCGACGCCTGTCAGTGTGTGCTGTACACACACACGTTTTTATTTTTGTGTGAGTCAACAGCTGATCGGACATGTTAGTGTGCGTCCGAATACGATACAACGTACTGACGAAACACATGTGTGGTTTTTATGGGGATCAGATGGGATGTTAGTGTTAAGTATTGTTTAAGTGTTAGTGCTTAACACCATGACTACGATATTTTTTTTAATCGAGTAAAATATTATTTAATAAAAGACACTTTTTCAATATTTCAGAATTCAATTTCTGGATTCCCAACCAGTGGGATGATCCCTGTATGGTCGTAAACAGTTAAATACTAAATTTAAAAAATTTAAACTATGATGCAAAATTCAATTACAATATTGATTATTAATGATGGAGTGTTCTAATAAGAGACTAATTTTAAATATTAAATATTTGTAAAGCTTGGATTGGAGAATAAAGAAAATGAGAAATTTTTAATTTTTATTGAAATATGTCTACAGTCCTAACATAGTTGGAATCTAACTATTTTACATATATAAATTAATACCAGTTGGCAGGGATTGATGCAAACGATAGTGAAAGAGAGACAGATAGTGTTTATGCACATACACACTCTCCCTCTCTCTCTCTCTGCGCATGCGCTGACAAGATTAAAATAAACAGTTTTATAATTATTATAATGTAAATTAAAATATCGGATGGGTGGGAGGGAATTTTAGTCATCACAAACATCCATACATACGAACAGAAGTCGACAAATAAATTTATGAAACTATTCGTACTTGGATTCCAGCACGTAAGTATTTCAACAGAGGTTTTTCTAGGAGAAACTAGCTTACCACTAGTCCTGTCCTAACCATATCCTTCTATCTCTACTATCCTCGAAGAGAGGTTGAGCAACTGAGTAACAATCCATTATTAGTCCATATGCTCCACATGCTAAAAAATATATCTGTTTAAACTTATATGTATAGCTTTGTAGGCAACGTTGGTGTGGTTTCAAAGCGTTAAAAATGTCTGTGGAAGAAAACATGACGAGGTGGTCAAGTGGTAGAAATGAAATCAATAGGCGGTGAAGTGTATTTATTAATGATTGTTATTGTTCTGTTCATTTCATATTGCGATAATCATACTGCCATAAGAGCTAACACATATACCCTTAACACTATGTTTCTAGGTGAGACATTCTTTATTATGAAATCAATGATACACTAAAAAATAAATATCAAAAAAATTAATGAGATTTTAATTACTTTTAAATAAAACATAATTTGTTATTCACAATAATGTTACTTTAAATAGTCTCTACGGTGAGCCAGATATTGTCAGATTTGTGAGCGAGAAATACTGCTATATTAAACATTCATGAGAGAAAAATTTCACAGTGTTTCAAAATTTTGCACAAGGCGAAGTGTTGCAAGACCGCGAATTTGCTGGATGGTTGTAGTGTAAAAAGAATTACATGTGCTAGGAGTCAGCGATTGGTTTAGAAAGGCGTAAGATGAAGTAAAGTGAAGGAGACTGATTAAGACCATTCAGGTTCACCCTGCCCTGAGTGGCCAGGAAAGAAGAATACATTATATCATGAATGTGATGACTGTACAAACATGGTCAAGTCATTCTTGTTTTCGGAATCCTTCACTTCACGTCTCTCTTCTGCCGTCCACATCTAAAATTTTAAGCCTCGCGTTTCTTAGACATTTCATAATAAATATTTTATCACATACAATAATCAAAATACGAGAGCAACAAAAGTTAAGTATTCCATTTTGATTTTCTTACTGTTTCCTTAGACATAAATGAAGATGTATCTACACCAGCCATACTTAACCCTTTTTTTTCCTTCGGGCCGCATACACATGTTTGCTACGTCACGCGGGCCGCAACATTATACTCATATGACGAAAAAAATATTATATAGAGAAAAACAGTATCGGTTTAAACTTTTTTGTACTATTTTAGACAAACCGGGTTTTTAATTGCTAGATGGTACCCTCAATACGTCATCAAGGTGAGAATAGGTAAGTTGATTTCTACATACATTTTTGGCATATTTCATTTTGGAATAAGATGATTCAGAAAGATACATTGATGCGAACAACGAAAGCAGCAGGAAGGCACATTTTTGTACAGTGTCATATTTTTCAGGGACTAATTTTCAATCGTCAGCGTCTGTGGCGCAGTAGGTAGCGTCGCTGGCTATGATTACGGATGTCTCGGGTTCAATTCCCGGCGCGGAAGGTTTTCATTGATTGATCTTTCAATCGATTTATGCATATCTGTTCGTAGTCTGAGTCCTCCCTCCCACCCATCTCATCCTCACGGGGCGTAGCGAGAGCGATTAGTGAACCACTAGTCCTTCCCTAGCACCCATCCTTCTATACCTATTCTCTTCGAAAAAAGAGAGGTTGAGCAAATGTAAGAAGCAGTTCTCGTAGAAAAATTCTGTTAAAATACCTCCATTAGGAAACCATATGCTCCACATTGTGAGCGGACATGGAAAAAAATTCAAAAACGCGATATGCTCTTTTCCCTCTCTCTTTTCTTTAAAAACAGCTTTCAGATTAGTGTCGTTCGTAAACTCAAAAAATTCACCAAATAACTTTGCATAATCATATCCCAACGCAGTTAATTGTGTTATAGTTGCTGTTTCTAGAAAACGTTGCTGTTTGACACAACGTAAGTCCTGAAATCTGTATCTAAAGCTATTCAAAACTTGGAATGCAAAATTCTTTGTTTTGGGCCACGCTTGCATTCTCATTCAAATTGATCATTATCCTTTCCAATAATATTTTAGCGCATAAAAACTTAACGAGTTTACCACATTGTGAGTAGCCCTAAATTCTACATACTTGATGAATGACGATATTGAAACAATAATATTATTCTTGATACTTTTAGTAATTAGTCGCTTCAGACATAATAACCTTGTGCAGTGTCGTTATTTGAGCGAGCAAGTTTTGTATATAGCTTGAGCTATAGGATCTGAAACGTATCTCGCACCTTAACCACTTACTCATATTAATTTTTCTTGTTTTGCGATTGTAATTCATATTGATTTAAAGTGAATAGCAGTGGTTTATCGTTACATTTTATCATTGCAATGCTGCAGCGTTATGTGACCACCTTCAAATGCGTTAGTCGTATCACTCGTGTCTAAAGCACAGGTAATATCATTTCATTTAGACGTCAAGCCAATACTCTCACGTTGCTATCCATCACAAAAGTTATTAATTTATTACTTTATCAACTTCCTAGTCTAGACGCACTGTGTTCTTAATGATTTAGCAATTAAAGCACACACTCCGAAATTGCAATTACATACAATATGGTATATTTATAAACGGGTTATAAATAATTGCACTTTGTGTTAGATAGTATTCAAATGGTACACTTAAACTTTTATTTCGATAATTTGCAATTTGGATTAGACAGTATTAACTTAGAACACTCAAACTTTGATTTTCATTGTTTCCACTTAGTCATGGACTCTTTTAACGAAGTGAGTTAAGTTGTAGTAGGTTATGTTAGGATTGGTCTGGTTTGGTTTGTGTTATGTATTCTAATGCGTGGAGCGAAGGCAATACAGGCGGTCTAATATAGAGTAGAGTTGCGACATGTATTTTCATTTCAGTACAGCTTCGTGTTACCATCGGTTTCAAAGTGTGAGTATTTATATTGAGTGAAAACTATTCTATCTATATGAAAATATTTTTTCGTAAGCGTAATATTTTTTTCAATGTTAAAATATATTGTATTATAAGGGATCACTTTATATAATTTAAGACATCGACTGAGGGTGCTTGATGGAATTTCAATATCAAATTTGGATTATTGAGATTTTGTACACTTCCAAAGTCCCTTGTCAATCCCTTGGTCCTTGTCAGTGTCTTCCTTGTCAGTTCGAGTCCATTCGTGAGCTCGAATGCTTGAAGGTGCCGAAAGGCGAAACCCGGGTCGTTGGTGACAAAATTCATGGAAGTGTACAAAATCTCAATAATCCAAATTGGATCACTTTTAGTGAAAGAATTTGTTTTTTGTGGAATGTATTTGTTATAAGTGAAAACTATTTTTATGAAAGTGAATATGATCTAAACAAAAGTGTATTTAATTGAAAGCCTTTATATGCATACTATCGACACTCCCTACTTATAATTATTTTTTTCCATGTCCGCTCCCAATGTGGAGCATATGGTCTCCTAATGGAGGTATCTTGACAGGTTTTTTTCTACGAGAACTGCTTGTCACTCAGTTGCTCAACCTCTATTTTCTTGTTCGAAGAGAGTAGGGATAAAAGGATAGGGCTATGACAGGACTAGTGGTTAGCTAATCGCTCTCGTTACGCCCCGTGGGGATGGGATTGTTGGGAGGGGAGAACTTTAGAAACTACGAACAGAAAACCATAAATCGATTGAAAGATCAATCTATGAAAACCGTCCGCACCGGGAATTGAACCCGAGACATCCGTAACCGTAGCCAGCGACGAAACCAATAACTCTAAATAAGCATAGCTTTTTTTTAGTATAATACCTTTCCCCAATAATTGACAGTTAACACCGTAAAAGCAAAGCATAGTTAACAAAAGTTGTGTCATTATAGTAGGTATATAATTCATCTGAACACCTATCTTTACATGGTGTAGGTATTTAAATATAAACTTTTTGAAGGGCTGGGAAACAAGCGTAACATCTCCGAGTGGCCAAAGAAAATAGTAAATAGCACAAAAACAATTATAGAATAGATATATAGATAGTATAGACGTACTTAAAGTGTATAATACGCCAGGATATTATCCTTCATTTGATTTAACTAGCTGTAATTTGTTTATATGTAAGATATTAAAATAATTGTAGCGTTCGTTACCTTAGGAAAAGGACAATATTTTTACGTTAATTTAGTAACTTATTTAATGCCTTATTCTTCACGCTAATTTTAAGAAATAATAGAAACAATTACAAAGCAATTAAATATACCAGGTTTTTTTTTATCTTCCATTAACTTATATCTATTAGGGCTTCCGATCTTGGAATTATAGTCAATTATTCAATGCCGGGATTTCGGCATTCAATGTAAACGTTAAAAAATAATATTTGAAATTAAATAAAAAGTTTACTTCGGTTTGTTTATTTATGTACTTTTTATTATACTTACATAATTAATAGATAATATATATTGTGTTCTCCCTCTTTCTCATATTTCATATCGGCCGCTGACAGGAACAATTAATTTAGACAAAAATATGTTTTATTATTGTTTTATAAATACTAGCTGGAAAACACCTAGTATTTTCAACAGCCTGTGGCCTCAAAGCCGACGTCTAATCTCCTAACCATTATAACTTCTTATAGATAACCGACTGAAAAATTACTCGTCCTAATGCATTCTGCTTCGACTTATTTCGTAAAACTTCTGTGAATTCTGGAAGAGCCGCTTCAGTTCATCAAACAAATATTCTTAGTAAATGAAAAATTTTTACAGTAAACTTTATCAGTTATTCCGATTTATGATATTATCATAAGCCGAATCAATCATAAAAAAAATCGGATTGGAATCACGGTTTATGTTTCTTTAACCATAAAATTCCATTTTCTATTTATTTGCTGTTTTCAACTTATAGCTACAGAATAACATCGATGGTAAAAGTTACACAAATCCACAAGCTGTGTAGTACACAGAAAATCTGTCACAAAACACAAACGGTATTATTTGACTATAAGATCTTTTCACAGAAACAATCTTGTGGCAGTAAATCTCTCAGAGCATGTCTTATTGGAATTAACTTGATGAATTATTAACTTCGTGACCGTTTTCTGTCTGTATGGCAATTAACCCACATGTAAATATACTCAATTAACCTTTTCTTAATTAGAATAAATTATACTCAATGAAGAAACAATTAAAATCGTCTCTTAATTGGTCAGCCAGTGAATGATTTTAAATTTACATATTACTTCAGAGAAACATGCTGTAATCTCAAGAATATTATAACATTGGTTTTTACGTATTTCGTCTTTCCACTTTGGTCCTAATAATCGAAACTTGAAATTGTTAAATTCTTCATATTTACCTCGCCAAATTCAATGCAGAGCGTACATTAATAAGGCCCCTAAACACAGAAACCGATAAGTCCAAATTTTGAATCATTTCACACAATATGTTATGATAAATAACTTGAAAACCCTGAAAAAAGCATACGAAACAATGTTTAAACCGTTAATAACATGTAAGATTTGATAAATTTAAAAGTTATAAGCAAACGTTCAAATGTTTTATTTCACTTGTATTTATTATATTTAGTGGCTTAAATCTAATAAAAATTTGTAAACTGTTTTAATTGGAAATACAATACAATGGAAAAATAAACTATTGTTTAAGTCATGGGTAGCGAATTTATGGCATACGTGCCAGAAATACCACGTTCAATAATTTAGTTAGCACGTAACAGTTAACAGATTTTTTTATAGATAGTGATGGACAAGATATCTGGATACTATTTTATAATTAATTTTTTCAACTTGTGACAGCAATATTATCAATTTTATAAAATGTAGTACAAGAAGTTTTGAACCGATGAATCCAGTTGGGCGTAGATTTTACTAAAAGTGACGACATATAAACCGGATGTAACACATGTTTCATCGAATGTACAGCAACAAAAATCTCTTTCATACTAATCACTTAAAATGTTTTTTTAAACCTTTTTAATACAATTTCGAAAAACTATTGTTTTTCATTTTTACCTATCAAAAATTGCATGAAAGGGTGAATGAACCCATTCTGTCTTACTGGACCATTCTGTTCAATTTTGATAAAGTCTTCACAATTTGATAAAGTTTTTAAGTAAAAAAACTAATTATAGCAAATTGCTAACAGTAATTATTTAAATAAATAGTTTTATAAAAAACTGCTTGGCACGTCAGACATTCGATGTACAATATATTATTTGGGGATGTTTGGCACGCACATTAAAAAAGGTTGGCCATCCCTGTTGTATGCTAATAATCAAAGCGTGAAACACAAAAGCGTCGTTTACTGCTAAAATCAAAAAGTGGATATATCGGTTTTTGATTTTAGACGACTCATGTGATAAATACAATGTACGTGGTTTTCATAACACGAGAATATTTATTTATAGTTATGAACACTTTCATAGTTTCATCTTTTGGCATCATAGATTCTATCAATTTCAATTCATTTTAAGCTAACTATAATAAATCTTTTATTTGTATGTTGACTTTAAATATATACATACTGAAATATTGTTCATTTCAACAATGTCGTGCAATACAGAATCAATTCCCGGAATAGTAATGTAAACTAAAAGCCTCTGCAGCAGCTTAACATCGATAATCTCAAATAAATAAATACATAAAATAATTTTATTCATCCAACAGCCTACGCATATTTCAAATATTTTTATAAAACGGCCAACATTCAGACATCATGATGGTAAATGACATTGATACTACATGGTGTTCCTAGTGTTTACTAGCTCAAATACGTGATGATAATTTAATTTAATAATATTTTATATTCCTTATTGTTTAATAATACCACCTAATCGAGTTTTTTTGTGATGAGAATCTTAATATGGTATTTTACTCTTAGGAAGAAGGCAGTAAGTGCTAGTGGAAAGGATAAAAATGACAATATCTGTTCTTTTAAGTTTTAGGCATGTATTGACAAAAATTTCATCGTCGGTTCCGTGGTGCAGTGGTCAACTTTGTTGGCAACAGTTACGGATGTCTCGTACATGTCTCGAACATATCTCGACACAAATATAAATCTAATATACTTGAAAAAATATTAAAAAAATAAATACTTAACAATAAACAATGTCGGGTTCATGGTGCAGTGATCAAAGTCGTTGGCTACAGTTACGGATGTCTTGGTTTCAACTCCCGGTACGGACAGTTTCGATTTTTTACGATTAGGACATGGATTTACGATTATCGATTTATGGTAGGCATGAATGTTTGTGATATCTGAAATTCTCTACCACCTATCCGATCCTAAAAACGAAGCGTAACGAGAGACAACCACTAGTTCTGTCCTATCTCTACCATTCTATCTCTTCGAAAATGATAAGTTGAATAACTGAGTAACCAGCAATTCTTGTAGAAAGCTTTTGTTGAGATACCTCCATTAGGAGGCCATAATATGCTCAGCGTTGGGAGAGGACATGGCAATATCTAAAATAGCTTAAAATACCAATCAAACAAAATTACAGTTATTTCCTTTACGTTTATAATAAGGAAAGAATTGCAGATATCAAAAATTTGATCAACGATTTTAGATGCTATTTTGTAATTATGCTACTTTTTGGATTCACAGATTTGATGGCATACAACATTATCTTTGAGATTGCATTCATAACTCAAATTGTCTTTTTAAAAGTTTTTCTGCCTATTTCCGAAGAGGGGCAGTACAGTTGTTGGAAATTTACGAGGATTCGATGTGGTTCAATTGATTAACTTTCCATTTCAAAATCAAAATCATAATATCCGAATGACTGCCAATCGTTAAGAATCACACAACAGACTCACATTCCATCTAACTCAAATTCATAAAAAAATAATTATAATTTGATCATCAGTATTTCTAGAAAAATGCTAACATTCGTGAATGATGAAGAGTACCTTTGGGAAAGATATAATTACCAAAAACAGTAGTGCATACTTTTTCAATTACAAAAATAAAGGTTTTGCCTTATAAAAAATGAGCGGTTTTAATCTTTTTCTTGTATCGTACTTAATTAAATAAATTAATTAACACAGTTAAATAATCACTAGATATCGGTCTAATTTATCAATAAATGGGTTTTTGTTTTACAAAACGAGGCACGACTAATTAGTAGTCCTGTCTTAGCCGCATCTTTCTATCCTTACTTTCTCCAAGAAAAGATGTTGAACGACTTAATATGACATAGTTAAAAAAAACATGGTTTTAAAGTATGAATTGTAATACATAAGTTAAATTAATTTTGTAATCACACTATACTTATACTTATTAAAGCTTACCCAGTGGCTAAACATGATCTCTCTTGAGCGTTGGCCTATTGTGTTGTTGTATCAACAATGAATCCAATGGAATCATGCGGGTCTAAATTATTTATCACAAAAGTCCACAAAACGTATTCAATTTACTACGTTCCCTTTAAATAACACTATTATCGTGAATAATATGAAACATTCAATAGAAGATAATAACGATTTGTGTAATTTCTTAAAATCTGCGCCCACGTCTGTGGTTTTTCTTTAATTTAATAATCGATAGATTATTTTGGATATACGTATTTAATATTTCTTATGGCTGATCTAGCTATTTTGTTTCCACTATAAAAATCAAAACTTCACGAAGATCGTATTAATTGGTAAAATTGGATTGTATTTGATTAGAAGCAGTGTCATAACTTTTTTATGCACCGTTTATTTTGAATGATACTGATTTTTTTTATCCAGTCAAAGGTGAATTTGCAATTGATATATCAACTAACCGTATAACTGATTGTTAAAATTGCTGAAGAAGTAAAGTACTTACTTACTTAATACGGTTTATATTTAAGAATTTATCTCAACATAAATACCATGAGTATTGAAATGTTTAAACCACAAATTATGTGTTGTCTAGTATCATAATTTGTTCAAATCGATATTTAACTTTCTTTTTGACAAATTACGCAGAGTGAAACACTGGTATACAATCTACAGAAATAATTTAACAAACTTGTTAAAAAATCGAACACTACTCAACGAAAAACGCAAGTTAAATAATTTTCTCATATCAACTCTAGTCAAATCTGAATCGATAATAGTGGGCGAGTAAAAACTTTGTATTAAAGGTAAACAAATTCTCATGATATGGTTTCAAAAGTGGTCAAATCCTCAATTTTATATCAGAAATGGTAAAATCAAAAATTACCTATATTAAACAAAAAAATCAATATTAATTAATTTGACGTGTAAATTACTTAAAATAAACTTAAAGCTTTACTTAAAATGTTGAAGAATATATAAATAAAACTTTTCCTTAAACTTGTACTGATTTATAAAACGTTTTGTCTATTTATCTCATTTTCTATAAAAAAGGGTTTGACCACTATTGATATCAAAAACACATAGTATTGTAAATTTGGATTATTGAGATTTTGTACACTTCCATGTATTTTGTCACTAACGACCCGGGTTTCGCCTTTCGGCATCTTCAGGCATTCGAGCACACGAATGGACTCGAACTGAGATTGTGTTCATTGTCCCTTGGCGTACTTAGGAACCCAGAATGCTGCAAGTTTTCCACCTCTGACCTAGAAGAATCTGAATCCACCTGGCTTTATTCCTTCGTTTTAAAAGTCCGCCAATGACTCAAGTGTAACTTATAGCCACTTATTTTACTTAGATTTAAGCAAATAAAATGAGGAGAGATGTACTCCACTTAAGAAGTAAATTTCGCTTCAAAAGTAATATGTAGTAAAATTATTTTCAGTATTAAAGTTCAAATATTGTTTCACTTGTCTACCGAGTCGAGCAATTAAATATTACTGACCATAGTGACAAAGTGAATTTATTTACGCCAGCGTACAGTGTTAAATATTAATAAATTATTATGAAAGTCAAGGGCACCTCTAGACTACGAACTCCAAACTAAATTAAATCGAATCAAGTGCCAGTCGAAAAGAGACACGAGAAACGCGAACTTAATACAAATTAATGAGAGCGAGTGAGATGGAATTAATTCTACGATTATATTATTTTCGTTACACTGATTTACGCGGATTTTTTTTGTATTTCGAAAGAAGGATTTTGGAACGCGTCGCGTAGGATTCTAAATTTAAAAATGATCGAAAGTTTCGAATTTAGATTTTTTTGTTATTTATTTATTTAGAAGCGAACAGTTTTTAAGCGGAGTATTCTATATTTAAATTTGTCCGCTCACCGAATATTGTACGGTAATTAATAATTTCGAACGTTGGTGATTTGAATTGGAATTCTAAATTTAAAATCTCGTGATGAAAGCTAGTTCTAACAATTTTAATGAGATTAGGATTCCATACAGCTGATTCGAATTTATTAGTTTCGCCATAGGTAGTAATTTACTGAAAATCTGTCTAACATATTACTAGGTATAATAAATTATAATTTATATATTATTTACAGTTTATGTTCCGCCACGTTATGAACAAGCATACAAATTAATTTGTTAGGTAAGTTTAAGTAAGATATCGACCATAACATATTGTATGGTTTGCAGGATACGCCTCCTCGAATATTATGTAAGCTAATGGTCGATATTACTTGTTTTCGACTAAGTTAAAAATATGAATTTTTTGAGACTTTTTCACTTTTACAGGGTTATTATAAGAATGTGAGTTTTTCATCATGAAAATACAAACCTCTTTTAATTTAAATTTACTAAAAAAAACCATAAGTCTCATAACGACAAATAAAATAACTGTGTTGATTGAATTGACATTTACTTGGTAGAACTACATTATAATAAGATAAAATTTCTAGGTATTTAGTCCTACAAAATTTTATTAGGTAGTTGATGGCTATTTCGGCTTGACTCTAAATACCTTGATATTTGACTTGTAGAACTAAATACCTTGATATTTTATCCTATTAAAATAACTGTACTCATTTTATAACATACTTGTCATTTATTAGGTAGAGCGAAGTCTTCATCTTTTCATCGAGTAAAAAAATCTTTGCTAATTTCTAAATTAGAATCTGTAGATTTTTCGGTCGTGTAAAAATTCTGCAGCTATTAATTTTCCTACACGCGTCAAACTCTTGAGCTATTTGGTTTATTTTCGATGTATCATAATGTCATTGCGGTACTGGTTGAATTATTTGATCACATTAATAGCTTTCAGATATTATTTTTGACTTAAATAGAATAACTTAAACTCAAATTAAAATGTATCTATAAAAACCAACATAAGAGGCCGTTCATATATTATTATAACATATAATCTTAAGAGGCGAAAATGGCAAACATTGTGTTGACATGTAACGAATTCGTTAGGAAAGGCACATGTGAAAAAAAATGACAGTATAAATCAAAATATTTAATGAGAGAATTTTGATAGAACATTAAAATTTACATAGCAGGTTTTTTTGTGACGAAATGTGACGTGAAATGTGGGGGACACAGGGGAGGGATTAAAATTTTCCAAAATTTGACACAATAATTATTGATATAGTCGCTTACAATATTGACACTTGCATTGATGAAAAAAAGCTGCCAGTGGATCCTCAATTTGAAGAAGAATCAATGAATTATTTATAGCAATGATGCGACCGACGGTTAGTTGTGAATCGATTGGGATTTGAACCGATTTCCTAGCTTCTTGTCCATCACAGAAAGACCTTCTAGTCAAGGTTCAGCTTTTTGATCAAGGTACCTGATGCTAAGGATTGTAGAACTAATGATAGTGTAGGTATTTAACTTGTATCTTAATAAAGACTTAATTGATATTCAGAAGAGAGTAACGAATAATTTAACTTTCTTATATAAGTATTATCACTTGAATGGTTAAAGCCAGGAGTTGGCAAACTACGGTCAGTGAGCCAAATCCGTCCACATGCCTATTTGCAAACCTGCCAAATAGCGCTTTGAATGAGTTTCGCATCATTTTGATGATAGACAGTACTCTTTGAACTTCATTTTGATGAAATATTATCTGATAAAATTCAATTAAACTATTTCTATTATGTTACATTTGTTGTTCAGTGATATGGAAAAATTCATTCCAATTTCTGTAATACTTGTCTAAATTAATAAATGTGTATTGCGTATAAAAATTTCTCGGTGACATTTTTTTAAACAAAATAAATTTAAATACTCATCATAAGCCAAAAGTTCGTGTTAATTTGATAAAAAAGAAACAAAAATCTTATAAATATTTTTTTTAATAAGAAATATGACTAAGGTAATAAATTTTCCATATACCAGTGTCAGATTCAAGCTTTGTCGGATTCACACTTACGGCATCCATTACAACACGAAAGATCTCATAATAATTATTTCAATAAAGGATAATTAAAAACGGGTGAGAGAGGGTGACATACCATTACCGTTTTGATTGCGCTTATTTGGTGTATGTATTCAAAAAATCTTTTTCGATATTCATCTTTCGAGAATGTCCCAAGTGACGGATGAATGCGGGAAAACGATTAATGCGTGAAAAATATATTGCGTTTCCACTGTATTATCTGTATATATGAAGTTAACAAAGATAGAAGATATTTTATTATCATGGTACCTATGTATAAAACGTCACATAAGAACAGTATTAAAGATTACACATACTAATGTTAATCACTCTGACTCAAAAATATTTCAATTAAAATTGTAGGTCACCTAACCTAAACCTTGTACATCACACAAAAAACCTAACCTAATGATATAAAAACTCACGCAAGACAAATTAATAAAGTAAATAATAAAAAATAAAAGAAACGTAAGAAATAAACAATAAACATGAATTAAGAATCAAAATAATGAATTTCCCATATTAATACATCGGTCCATGGTCTGGTTCACTCTGACTGAACCCATTAGTTGAAATTGGGTAGGCAGTTCTTCGAATTGCATTTAAAACCCCTTGTTTTCATCCGTAATCTTGTGACCAGTCCAGATGCTAATTCTTAGACTCAGAGATAAGATTTGTCGTATTTTATTTGTATATGATTGTTATAAACTGTCTAATTGTGTCAGTCCAAGTTCACTCGTGTGCTAGAATGCCTGAAGATGCCGAAAGGCGAAACCCGGGTCACTAGTGACAAAATACATGGAAATGTACAAAATGTCAACAATTCAAATTTAAAAATTAAATTCTCTTTAATCAATAGCATTGTAAAATAGAGCAGCATCTCTTTCAAAAAATATTACAGCTGTATTTTTTAAATATTTGAATAGTTAGTAGGTAAATATACGAATTTATGTTTAGTCATATTACAGTGGAAACCCAATTCATCGTTTTTAAAGGCCGGTCAAAAAAACGATCAATGTGGAAATCGATAAATGCGAGATCGATAGATCAGGATTCCACCTTATTTGTTTATTCTTCAAGAAACAAGACTTCAAAATTTACAAAAAGCATCCGTTTATAAATTTATCGGTGTCAGTGAAAGTTTTCCTGTTGAAAATTCGTAGGATTAAGAATGTAAATAGAAAAAGCAACTCTTTGTTCCAATTGCTTTTGTATTAATAAATTAAATGAAGCAATCACACTTGTTGGGTTATTTCGAGAATAATGTGGGTACTTAAAGTTGGTTGCAGCTGCGTATTATTATTTGATTTTAAAATAAATTAAAACATGTGAATCTGAGACTTGATGAGAAATTATTAGCCGGGAGAGACATTAGTGGGCACTGAAGTGGTACAAAACTATTGGTGAAAGACAAAAAAAAATAAATTGTTCAAAACTAAATTAACATCGCTTTCCTGGCATGATCTTCTTCAGAGTTTGTTAACTTTCCACTATTTGTTATTAGGTTATTAAAATGTAACTTTTTGTTTATCTTTTTTTTTGTTTGTGATGTGTGATGCATGGATACCCACGCTTTTTTGAGAAACATTTCAACACAAAATTTATTGATAATTCCCTTGTGGCATTAATAATTATTTGTGAGAGGCAGGCCTTCTTTTTCTTTCATCATGTTCTCTCACTGCATGACTTATGGCCACCACGCAGCACCTCTTTGATTCGCTGTCACCCGCTAATTGCTATGGTTTCTTCCAAGACACGCCAGCATCCTTCAACTACGCCGAGTACACCATATGGATAGTACATGACGGTGATTCAGGACGCCAGAATCTCCTGAATGTCCTTAACAGACCTCTTAACTATGCCAGTATCATCAGCTTAGTATCACACCGGGAGCAACCACTTTGCCTTGATCAGGTGGAATTGACCTCCGAAGTATGATATTTAAGATAATAATAAACACTAACGAAACAAGAACGCAATTCTGTTCCATTCATGTTGGGACCACGAACCATTCCGTAGTTGAGTCACTGATTCTTACACAGCATGCACTATTTTCATGTAATGGTCACAACCTTTTACAGGACTCAACGGAAACAAATATTATGAAGAATATATGAATCAATTCTAAAAAATGTTGGAAATGTACAATGCCTAAAAAAAATAAGCTGATTCGTCGTAGTAGTTGGTGAAAAGAGGATTGGTTGAAGTAGGTGACTTTACCTCGACGGCGTGGTTGAAGTAGGATTGGTTGAAGTAGTTGGTGGAGAGGTTGGTGAAAAGAGAATTACGCATTGAAAAAATTACAGAATTTTTTTAAATTGTTAAAATGGATAGCGAAAGACGAGTGTGAGGTTGAGTCAAAGATGACGGGTTTATCCAACGACATTCCTGCAATATTCCTACAACTTTTAATTTTATTTTGAAAATGTTGGCCTCGACTGCTTAATTGCGGAAAGGATTCCATTAACAACGGTCCAACCCTGTCAATTGGTTAACTTAATTGTCACTGATTTTGACAATTACTTTGTACTTGACTTGCCAACTTACAAAAATAAGATTAAATTAGAGGCCTCTCGTATTTTTTTCATCTCATAATAGTCTTACAAAAAATTAAAGGTCATTTCTTTTTGCTTTTCTTTACTACAATGACTTAGTAGATAATATAAAATATGTTAATTGGTTTTTTTAGTTTTATATAAATATGTACTCTTCATAAAGTAACAAATCAGGAGCATTCAGAACAGTTCATCTTAACAATTATTCGAATATCAATAAAACATATTTAAGATGCCTTTACTTTATTGACTTTTAATGAATAAATGCAATTTTACGTCGGCAGGTTGGCGCTCTGAGGTTAAATGAACACACTATGCTATAAGAAATATAAAATAATTATAAGAAATATCTTAAGAGAAAGTGAAGCACAGATTGTACACGCAACCTTCTGTCAGTACGTCCATAAGGTCAGTCGGGTACTGAAAAGTAAAAGTAAACCATTCATGTTTAAAATTACATGACGAGCAATTCGTCATAACATATGAACACTTTTGTTTATTTAACACCCACACACAGTATTCGTCGGGGGTTTTCCTTAATTTTTCCTCCATTCAAAGAATTCAACTGATCTTTAATAATAATCTTTAATTAAAAACAACTAAGCTATATATAAAGACTTAGTTTGTACCCATCCAAAAACAAAAATAGCTAGGTAACCGACAGTTCACTACGCAGGTTCCACATAGTTTTAGAAGATATGTATATTAAAGACTTAGCTGCAAATGTTTTCATTGACATTATAAATATTTCACAACAAAGGTATTAAAATGTCTCTCAAACTAAGTTGCGAGTTGGTGCTCCGCAACTTGCAATTAACGAAGTGTTCAAAGAAATCTGAAAAAATAGTTTAATTAATTTCTAGACACATTAATTTTTATATCATACTCATTAAATCACCTGGCGTCCAGACGCTTTGACATTCATAACTGCGTGCCAATTTTTATTATAATTAAATATCTGTGAAATAAGCAAATGCCTAGAAGTGTTAAAAAGTGTTTATATTTGATTTCATCTTTGACCTTTTAGTGAAAAACAAAAATAATTAATATTTTATTCTCAGACAAGCTTTCAAAAGAAAAACGTTTGTTTCATAAGTAATGTTCAAACAATATAAAGCGGTACTAAAACTGATTTTAATTAATATAATTAACAAATATTATAGAGTATTTTTTGCACCCAAAATCCCTAGTGTTCCCTATCAATATGGTTCTAAGCTAGAGTTCTTAAAATAGTCCATTATTAGTTTATGTAAACTTTGCAAGAATCCAAAAATAACAACAATACTACGGCCACTATCCGATACGCCAAATACAGATGTTAACATGCAAGATACAAGACGTTATTAAAATATTACAATGAAAGTACTTTTTAACCATGTCCACTCCCAGATGAAACATATCGACTCTTATGTGCCGTTTCAAAAAAAGTTGTTCTAATAGAACCATCTTGAAAGCAGTCACTCTAATTCCCTTTTCGGATTGGGTAAGGATAGATGCATAATAGTTATAGTAACATAATCAAAAATCTTGAAAACAAATAAAAGAATGTAATGAAAAATCAATATATTTTGAAGTTATCCGTTCGGGGATCTCATATCCAAATATAAAGAACGTCCAAGAGTACTAATGCAATACTTAAGATAGAGCAGGGATTCTTTACCAATTACCTACAGGTGAATTTAAGAGTTCCAAGGGGAGAATTGCAGCCGCTTATTAAACATTTAAAATTATAATTTAAGACATCGACTGAGGGTGCTTGATGGAATTTCAATATCAAATTTGGATTGTTAAGATTTTGTACACTTTCATGTATTTTGTCTTTAACGATAGTGTTATTGCAAAAATTCTCTAGGCAAATTACTTATTAACAATAAAGATAGAGTCCACTTTAAGAAAAATCTGGTATTTATAAATTACAATGCAGTGATTGCCAACATTTCTATGTGGGTAAAACCACACGTACATTAGATATAAAGGTATCAGAACATTTAGCTGCCTTTAGATTAAAAAAAGAAACTTTGGCATTCGCAAATCACTTGTTATTGGAGAACCATACGTTTAATGTGGATGATGTGGTTAAATTGTTGCATCAAAACATGGGGGATCATAAATTATTTTATCAAGAAATTTTGGAAATCAATAAAGCCCAGTTAAATTCCTTGCCAATTCTGAACGAACAGCTGAACCTTCCAAACTCCCCTCTGCCTATAAGTTGAAACACCTAACAGATGTCACTAAATGTGGAATGATTGTATATATTTATCCTTTCGTCGAATTACATCCCGTCGAAACCCACAATGATATTATAATTGTAAAATCAATGGTAATTCTAATAGTAGTTGGAAAGCGGCAATTCGCCACTCTGTTAATGTGTTGTTTACAAAATAAGGATTAAGGCGATTCTCGAATTGTTAACTCAGGTATCAGTGTGGATCCTAGACGTATAATATTTTATCTCGTAAATAATATTTGTCACATTTGTATCTTCTATATAAACGTTAGACACTGTTTACTGTCTGTCAGTTCGAGTCCATTCGTGCGCCGAAAGGCGAAACCCGGGTCGTTAGTGACAAAATACATGGAAGTGTACAAAATCTCAATAATCCAAATTTAAACATTTAAAACATTACATACTTATATAAATATTTGGAAAGCTGATCTTGAGTTTTGACTAGATTATCTTGGGAATGGGGGATTTATGTTTTGAACATTGATGAAAGAGGAATGGAGCAAAAAAGATTGGGATCACTGAGATAGAGCATAAAATAAATAACCAAAATCAGATCTAATTTAATATTCCATTTCAAAATGAAATTGTAAGGATTTGATTTCAATACTATCCGGTGTAGAATGAAATCCTTACAATTTTTATGTACTTCGTAGCTAAATACATACAATGTTTGAAAACTAATTTTACATTTCATGCAATAAAGCAGCTATAAATTACATTTACTTATTAAGTTTGATATGAGATTATTGCACTGTATAGTTAGACTAGTTGGCACTGTACCAACTAATAAAGGAATTGCGTTATTACATATTTCTGAGTGTTATTTTCTTTGTATCAAAATAAAATACTGCAATATGAGTAACGAACTGCCAGTATACACGAGCTGTTCTATAAAATATTTTAGTACATTTCAAACAACGAAAAGATTATTCTGTAAAACAAAATTTCACACTTTACATGTATTGATGCTTAAACAAATAAGATATAGAGCCATCACTTTAAAACTCTGCACTCCAGCTCTAGGATCTACGATCACGGGATCCATCCACGGTTCTAAGATCCAAACGGATCCATACACGTGCTATATGCACGGCTCTAGGATCACGGGATCCATGCTTATACACTGACACAAAGCGTATCAGTGTAGTAAAAAGTGAAAATTTATAAAGCGTATACTCTACCTACTTGATAATCACTTTTTTTTAATTTGAAGCTGCTATTAAAAGAAACAGTAGACTCCCCGATAACATGTTAGATAAACGACGAGCTGTCTGGAAGCGGGCTATCCGGGCAACCATACTCATACAAAATCAGAGGATACTCAAAATCATGCGGCGCAGAAGAATTTTAACGTGTAATAAAGAAAATCGAGTTGTCCGCAATCGTGTTATCAAGGGGGGGGGGGGTCTACTGTATATTTTAAAATGTTTGGTAAATATTTTGTTCGAAGCTTGTGTTGTAAAAGTTTAGTGTTTTTTTAATTCAGAAAATCATGCGAAGGAAGACCGTGTAGTGAGCTTCGAGAATAGATTCTTGAATTTGAAATTGATGCGTCTTTCTGAAGAATTAAAAGATTTAGGAAGAGACCAGCTATGAAGAGACGTTCGAATTTTCTGGGTCATGTGCTACAGATTCCTACGGAGAGCCTCAACCATGCTTGCCTCTTCTTCCAAACGCCCGTTGGGTACTGTTTATACGGTGCTTACGGCGAAACTAAAGGTTATTGGCATGTCATGGAAGGAAGTAAAACAATTCACGGAATCTTGGAGATGCCACGTGTTGGTCATATGCTCCGCATAGAAGGCGGATATGATAAAAAATGAGATAATAATGCGTGCGAAAGGAAAAGGCTGTTAAATCTTAAAAATTGAAAAATGAGTTAAATATGCCAAAATGTCTACAGTGCATAATAATAATCTATATGCACTGTAGTCATTTTGGATTGATTAAAAACTGCATTTTATTCATATAGGAGAAAAGGTACCAGTCAAAGCAATGCTTTTGAATTAGAATTAGTCACATTTTTCATAAAATTTCATACAGATGAAATTCTTGTTTTGGCCCTTGTGAAAAATACTAATTTTAGATTTAACGCCCTTTTTCTTTCGCATTCAGAATTACTGTATTTGTATAATCTCATTATAAAAAGGAACCTGCTCTAGTTGTTCAAATCCCGGAATGGAATCTTTCGAACGTTGATTTGAGACTTTTTTTCTGAAATACAGTTGTGTGATGTTTAACATACTTCTCAAATATTCCTATATGATCATTTAACAACCATTTAAAAAAAATACTTATTTATTTGTTCAAAAAAAGAAAATTTGTCAGATATTGATATTTCAATTAAATTTATTGAAGTGATATCGTGTTATTTGGAAATGGTGTGTATCGCATGTAATTTGTATTGAAATCATTTTTAAGATGAAAATCCCGAAACGCTTAGCAATTGGCTTACAACGAGTTGCTTAAAACAAGTCTATGAGTTTTAAAAAATGACTATTTTGTCAGTAACTTATTCCATGAATGGTCAGTAACTAATTCGATAAATGGTCAGATAATAATTGTGTTTGGTCAGAAAATAGTCGTCAAATAAATAGATGTTAGATTCGGTTATGTTTAATTTAAAAAATTGACCGTTTTATATAAAATTTACATAAATTAATGACCGTTTATTTTTTTTACTGACCACGTGTATACTGACCATTTTGATTAATTACTGACAATTTATTATTTTTTTCTGACCAAAAATTGAAATATTTTTGACCCGATAAATACAGGTCTATTAATTATAAACGCTCACCTTTTGTAAATGTTTTACAACTGACGTTTTAAAAATAGAAATTTTACCTGTCAAATAAATTATTCTCTGCGTCAAAACATCCTTATCAATGAGATTTCATTGTGGTGAGTGCACACATGGTCAAATGCCCTTGCATACATTTTAATTATCTGGGTTTTGAGACCTTTTTTGAATATTGATCGGGCGAAGGTGTTAAGTTGAATACTAATCACCTTCTTAAGATAAGAAATGAATTTTAACAAAAGAATATTTTTATTATCTCGAGTCACGCAATTAAAATAATATATTACCTTACTATGCATAAAAAACCTTGTCTGTCTGTACTTAAACAAAACAGGTGTCATATATATTTTCAATAAATCATATAAATACGAAAACAAATCAAACTATTACGAAAACGTTTTTTTTTATTATGAATTTATATCTGTGTGCAAGAGTGTTAAGTCTAAAATTGGTAATTTTCAGGAGCGCCAAAACACGATTTTTATTGTATGAAATGTGATGATTAAACATGAATTTTACCAATTCAACAGTATTGTTTCAACTTCAGATTTTATATTACACTAATGAGTACCCGCCATGCGTTGCAATGCCACTCAAAGAAAGAAACTGTTTGTGTTTTAATTCTGTTTATTGAAGTGCTTTTGGACACACAACATTTTCTGTTTTTTTTTGTCTGGTGCGTACGCGAATAAATCAGAAGGTTTGTACGAATTAGATTCTTTATTTTAGATTTTAGATATATCTGGATTGTGAGATTGATTTTTATATAAAATAAAGAGAACCTACTGTTAGTTAAAAATTAAAACGTTGAGAGTCGGATTCGGGCCGGGCCGGATCCAATTTTACAATGCCTATATCCTTCGCGCAAGTGCAAGCAATAACTTGACAAAATTTTATCGGAAACTCACATTAATTTTTATATAAATATATAATGCGTATAGTAGTTATTTTAGAATATTTAACCAGTTTTTAAACTAAGTTGACTTATCGCCCTCTTCCTTTCGCATATAGATTTATACTTACGTAAAAAAATACATGTCGAATTAAATATATATTACCGATTATATACTTGTATAGCCTGTTCCGTTGTCGAATGGTCAAAATCGTTGTTTTCGGTTGCGTAGTAAACGGGATTGAATCCCAGTTCGAACAGTATCGTAAGTGGATTTTTGATTACTATTCGAAAGTAAGAGTGTCTGTGATGTCTAAAATTTCTTCCCGCATTTAAAATGTTTGCTAAATTTGAATTTTCGATAATTTACCAAGGTTCTCATTTCTTTTCCTGTAAGCTAAGGTAAAACTGATAAATCAACTACTGCCATAACACCACAGATTTTTTTTCATTTTTTAAATACATTTGTAATATATACTATAAAAGAATTGTATGGATTGACAGAGTATTGGATATATTGGAGACATATCTTTTTCTTCTTCGGGGACGAGTTTATAATCCTGAAATTCTCATGCCTATTAATTTACATGCTCCCAATTGTTATCTACGTGGCCGAAACCATATCCAGACAATTTTTATTCTTAAAACTTGTTCTTCGCGGCGGTCATTCGAGTCACCAGTTGCAAGAGCCGTTCGGATGATTAATGCACAGCCTAGAGAGCTGGATATTTTCAGCACTAAGCTCTGCGTATTGTTAACCAAATATTTGTTCCTTGTAAATTAATAATGTCTTGTTTTTTTTTGTATTTAATAATTTAAAAAAAATGTTTTTATTTTCATTGTTGTTTTTATTAGTATTACTGTTTTCAATAATTATTATTATTGTTGTTATAATGTTTGTGAAATGCATGGCGCATTGTCGTCAGCTGTAATGTCATGCATTTCAATTGTTTAAATTTTCAATAAATAAATAAATATCTTCAATGAAGCAATGCGCCGCAGTATATCTAGCAATTCCTCACGGCACAACGGTTGCGGACCACTGCATCAGAACATGCACAGCTATATTATTGTGACATCATTAACATATAGCTATAATATGTTTCCTTTTATAAATAAAGAATTATTGTTATTTCTCATGTAATTACATTGTTTCGTAAAACTAATGGAAATATAAAAAATAATAGGTTAAATCACTCAAGAATTGGTCATTAAGATAAAAACATGAAAGTTTATTAAAAAAATTAACTCTGTCCTCTACCTCCTCTGCAAATATTACGACGTCTTCTAAATTGCCCAGCTCCAGAAGTTCTCAACATTTTTAGCTTACATCAAATACAGTATTGTATACATGAGACTAAATAATAACCACTACTAGAATCAGCTTAACAAAAACAATGCGTTTTGACTGTGTACAATGAATATTGTTCATTGTTTAAGCAAGAAAATTGTTTATTTACTTATTTATTTGAAACATGACATTGCCAAGCCATTATTTTACAAATTGAATACAATATATAAAATATGTTATTATATAGGTATAATATCGTCGTTGTTCTGGATGAAGAAACTATCTGAAAAATACTAGTGTTGAGTAATTACGCTTTGAAGTTTGTCAAATGCTTGAATTGACATACCGTTGTAAAAGTATAAATTGTAAGTTTGTTATTCCATAGAGTTTGAAATAAGGAACATTTTGGTAAAACTAACTCAATATGTCATTTTTCGATTTAGTGTTTTCTTCCAGAACAGTGACAGCGACAAAATAGCAATTGAAACACACAAATTACGCTAAAAAAATGTGATGCCAAATATAGCCACTCAAAATTTAATACATGTATTCTGTGTTTCCTGTCATAACTGCGTCAAATTACTGTCATCTTCAACTCATAAGATAGAGTGCAAAATTGTCATTATTAAATAATATGAAAAGATACCGAAAATGCCATAAACCACAAAGAGACAATTAAAAACCACACTTGACTTAAAAACATGTAAAAATAATAAATAATATTATACAGAATACTCAATATCATTAAGATAAGTACAGTCGAAGATTTTAGATGTATATCATAATGTGTAAACGTTTACATATTCTATTTACTGGAAAACAGTAAATTTTGTATACGAGTTTGATAAGACCCAAGACCTGATGATACTTAATATGTTGATCCTAAAAAGCAAGATTCTCTTTTACTGCCTTGATTAGTACCAAAAGTCACCTTAAATTTAATCCAGTCTCGAGTTTAAAGTGAATATTAATTCGTAAAGGCAGTCTTACAAGAATGCAATATTTCACAGAAACATTGCTTGCTCAATTATTTAAATTATTTCACTGGATGTAATGCAAGGTGTTTCTTATTGGCAGGATAATTTTCTGTTTACAATCTTAGATCGAAATGTAACATACCGTTCATTTTTTCGTTAAAATAAAGGATAATTTTAGCTTAGTATTAGAGTAAAGCTTGGCTTTCGTGAAAAAACTGGTAATGATCACAAATAATATTTTAGAATAACTAATAAAATCCAGCTCTCTAGAACGTCCTTGGAAATTAACCTATTTATATCGACTCTGGAAAGGAAAAAGGACGTAACCCATACCAAAAAATGTTGTGTATAACTCACACAAAACGTGCTAAATATAAAATATAGTATATCGAATCTAGAAAGGCAAAAGGACTTATCCCTCCGTCTTTTCAAAATATTTTTTTCACGTTTTGTTTGAGCTATACACAGTGTTTTTGTGTGGGGGTTACGTCCTTTTTCCTTACCACAGTCGATATGTAATTCATTTATTTTTTTTGTAAAATAATGCAAAAAAATATAGTTTATTTTTGTCAAAATTTTCTGTTAATTTCTACGGCTATTAAATAATACGATAAGAAGGGAAACCACAATATATAATCACATGAATTACGTTAGTATTATAAGCAAGTATGTATATAAACCAACCGATGTACACGTCGCAGTTGATCAGCAAGTATTTAATTTGAAATGTGTTTTTTTTTTCATTAGTAGTGTAAGCGGAAACTACGGGAATGTTTAATATAACCGGGATTTCGGATTTGGAATCTCCAGTTACCATTGAAGCATTATAACCAATAGTCAAATCAACTAATTCATTTACGATATTCCATCGAATTTTACTATATTGATAATGAAGTAACAAGCTTAAATTTGATTTTTCACTAGTCACTAAATGTGAAAAAAAACTGCCCACTTGCATTTAATAATTGGTTTAATAAAACCAATTTTATAAACTCTATTAAATGTCTACATGACAATAAGCTTAAAGGCATTGCCGATATTTTGTACTAATTAATTTAATAACCTTGATGATAGAATCATTGCGCGCAATATTGTGTATACATATTGCTCAAGTGTAAGTCATCTTTCGGCCATTAAACTTATACCCATAACTGTGTTTATGTTACAAATTTGTTATAAAAGTTCTGATAAGAGATTGAATTACCCAGGTTTTAATGACGGGTATAAATTCTGTCCAATAATAATTATTACATACTATAGTCATAAACGGATTTGTTGGCGGACTAAAGTCACCCAAGACGATTTTCCTTGTAATTTTATATTCGATAGAATATTAAACCGTTTAATAGTGCAGCAGGAATATTAGTTATTTTTTATAGTTATCACATATTTATCTTTATTTAAAGAAATGTGATGTGGGTTATATATATACGTAATATGACTTAAGTCAGCCATTTGTAGATTTTGATATTGATTTGAATGTTTAAAACAATATTTTAATTTTTTTATATATTTGATGAATGTTATTTAAGAATTTATACCAAGATAAGAGTGCATTGACATGTTTATCATTGAAATCTAAATACTGAATGAGTTAATTGTGACTATTGGACTGTATTATGCAACAAGGAACCAATATACAAAAATCTACTTCTAAGATAAATGACATTAAGTTTTATGTGTCAGTAAATAACGTGGAAATCATAAACAGATAATTCTTTTGTTATATTGATTACTGAACTTTTACTTTATCTGAGGAATTAAAGCTTTTTTTAACAAAAGGTTGGTACTTTGTTGCAAAATTAAAAAATGTACAGCACGAACTAAAGTCAAACCAACCCTCATATTGATATATCTAAAAGGCAGTACTATCTGTGGCATGGTATAATTTGGCAGTGTTACTTCTACTAAAATGCGAAACATATTTAGGACTTTTTTTAATATGGTCAATTATGCCATGCTGGCCTCGTTGATGCTAATTTATTTTAACCGAATATTCCTGAACCATTGAATTTATTTAAAGTGGTTTGAGTATTATAATTCCCAGTGTGCCAAAAATGATTTCAAATTCAAAATTGGCAGCAATTTTCTCCACCATAAATCTGCCTCCATTCATTATTTTGTATGATTAAAACACTACACAAAATACACCAAACTTCTAGCAGTTGACTTCATTCTCCGTGGTTTCTTGTTGAATAACACGTAACAGTCCATAGATGAATGTTGGTTGGTTCTCACAACAATATATGAGAGTAATGTTCACTTACACGAGTGGCATTTTTGTCCTAGCAAACTGACTCTTATGGGAACCACATTATAGCACAACTCATATTTAAACATATTGTGGGTTGGTTCCTTGTTGCATAATACAGTCCAATTGCGATTGACTTAACGATTTCTAGAATTAACATAAAATTGATTGTTCAATCAATGTATGTACCTATATCCAAAGGCGGGACTTAGAAAGAGATACCATACATAATGCGTGAATTTTCACAATTATTGAAAAGAGTGATTGAGTCAATAAAAACCAGTCCCTGCTGAAAATATTCTATTAAAAAATCTCCATAAGAACGAGCGTGGTTAAAAAAATATTATAATCCATTTTATTAACTAGAGTTTATTACATATTTTCATGTATATTGAATGCACATAAAACCCCATATTGCTTATTTTGAAGAAACTCTTTACTTACAGTTTTAACAAGTCAAATATAATAATTCTTATTGTCAACGGGCACAATTTTACTCTAAGCATAAATACTTAACAGGTGTGGAAGCAAGTTGTTTTTAAATGAGTTGAGATATATCTACCTTTGCAAACTTTATCTACACAGGACAAGGCTATTAGTTGTATTTAGTTTCCATAATTCATTATGAAGACGTACAGAGTAACAAGTGTATTGAATTTAATCTTAGACTGCTTGAGATAAATATAAACAAGAAAACATATGAAACTTAAAAATGAGAAAATAGTAAATTGCTTTTATTTGATAGTCATTATTTATTATATTTTCAATGAATTCGGTGGTTATTATACAATATATTATTCCACTGATTGTCTATCTCAGGTGTCTCCTAACTTTTTAGCCTAAGGGCCACACTGACTCTTTCGATAAATCCCAAAGGCCAAGACCTAGCTAGCTCATTATACCAACATAGAGTAGTTCTGAATTACGCGCAAATTTCAGTTGGTACTTACGGGCAGGTGCCAAAGACATTTCACTGTGGCATGATAGTCGACAATGAGAAAACAAGCTTCTGCCTGATTTATAAACTTATATTAAGTTCTTTCGACAAAAAATTTGCTTGATCAGTTGCATAAATTTGCTCGTAAATTTTTCTCCAGTTATAGCACTACTTGTACATGTGAAAAAACAATGGCGGGCCGGATACCGAGCATGTATGTCCCGGTCAGTTACCACGGGTCAGTGTTGGCCCAAGGACCGTAGTTTGGAGACCCCTGTTCTCGGGTTAAAATATATTACGTGATTACCTGTTTATCTAAAATCCGTTCATTTTCATTATAAAATTTAAAAACAAAAGATCTTTAGCCGGTTGGTCAACGTATTTGAGGGTTCATTGTATTCGATTGCGGTGTGGTCACGGGTTCGAATCCTCATTCGCACATTTTCACATTGAAAACAGAGATATTTCAATTTGTATACAAAAACATGGATTTCAGTGATGTTTTATTTCCTCACACTCATATGATGCTATTTCCTATGTCCAAGACTTTATCTCGTATTACCGGTCAAACTAGAAGGAAACACTTGTGGATACTTAAAAATGGTGCGAACCTATAGGTAGAGAAATGAGGTAACATATCATAAAAATGTCAAGTAGAACACAAAGAAATATATTTCTAAGCTCTCAATATTCAGTCTTTCGAATTTTTGCTTTGAATTGCCGACACACAACATTAATCATCAACCATATGTATTACACATACCTTTGTGGCTACGCGCTTGCTTGTGTGCGTGTTGGCGGTGTATCTGAAGACTGGCCGCAGCCATTTTGCTAGCAAAGTCGTAGATACTTTCTTCGATTTATTTTAGCGTGAATTTGACGAGTTTTGGTGTATTTAAAATAACTAATATAGATTTCACGTAATTCTCCATTTTTTTACTGTTTAAATTGATCTATTTTTAGCTATAGTGAGCGTTTTAACAGATTGATTGACTGAAAATAAATTCGTAAGGGTTAAAAACAAACCTTCTCCATAATATGTTTCACATTGACAAAATGGGAAAATTATTTTTTTTGACTTTATTCACAATTGCTTAAACTAAGTTATCTGAATACGGTTATGAGGTTAAGCATCGTAAGGTGGTGTGTTGACGCATATTTAACCATCGACAAATATTTACCTTGTTGGTCTCAACACCAACGTGTCGTTGGTTAAACACTTGTCTCTGCTCATAAGCACTCTGTGAGGTGTCATTCATTAGGCTATTTGATTATTACAACATTTTTAATGTATTTTACCACTATTGCTAAAGGTTTTTTTTGTATGCTCAAACGTCAAACCGAAATTCCAACCGTATAAAATCAAAAGATATATTCTAGAGGTCTGTAAAATTAACTGTAATTTAAACTGATTTATTAGTCAGAAAATTCTATTATTAACACTTACACACTGCAATCATTGATTCGAAAACTTTCTTTTTTTTTCATGTCCGCCTCAACGTGGAATATATAGTCTCCTAATGGAGGTATCTCAACAGAATTTTTCTATGAGAACTTTTTGTTACTCAGTTGCTCAACCTCTTTTTTTCCGAAGAGAGTAGGGATAGAAGGATAGAGTTAGGACAGGACTAGTGGTTAGTTAATCGCTCTCGCTACGTCCTGAGAGGATCGGACTACAAATAAAAATTTATGAAAACCATCCTCACCGGAAATTGAACCCGAGACATCCGTAACTGTAGCCAACGACACTACCATCTGCGTCACGGACGCCGACAAATCTTTTTAAATATGAACACAATTCAAATCGGTCAAGGATTCGCATCTTTGGATGTAAAATAATTTTTCAGTCGATTTATAGAATTTTAGGAATCGTGTTACAAACTTCTATTATTATCACAGAGAATTAATTTTATTAAAAATACAGAGCGGCCTTCAACCTGTGCGGAAAAACGGACGGACCGTGCCGTCGACGGCTAGTAAAACAGTATTTTAGCCCGTTTGTGTGTAAAGGTAGTGCACATTCTGCCTGTTCTATTCTTCAAACCAATATTGCCATCTCATCTTGGTTGCTATCCGGATTTTTGCGATTTTTCTTAAATATATTCGGTATAAAAATCGAGTTGCAAAGTAAGAGAGAGATTGGAGACATTTTTCGTTAAACGGGATTTTATAAACAATAAACTAAGACCATGTCTTTCATAGATAAAGGGATATAAGAAATAATTTCAAGTGATAAAAATTTCTTTTTTTATTTGGAAAAAAACAATATTTTTTCTAAAATTATTATGAAACAGATAGGTATTTTTATTTGTATAATGGAATATTAAAAAGTCATCAACCAATGTCAAATTACAATAATAATGCAATAATTTGTCGACGTCATTCTTTTGGAGATAAATTCTTTTTGTTTTAAAAATAATAAATGGAATTTTTAACGGGTCATTTCACTGTGACCCATTTAAAAAAAACCATTATTTAAAAAAAAATGCAAACTGTTTTTTCAGAGAACTTAATAGTTACATAATTTCACACAAGTTTGTGTATAAAACAAAACAATTCTTAAAAGTAAGCAATATTATTTTTTTACCATGTCCGTTGTCAATGTGGAGCATATAGCCACCTAATGGAGGAATCTCAACAAAAGTTTTCTACGAGAACTTTTTGATACAAAGTTGCTCAACCTTTCTTTTTCTTCGCAGACAGTACAGATAAAGGGATAGGGCTAAGACAAGAATAGTGGTTAGCTAATGGTACTCGCTACGCCCCATTTTTAGGATCGGTTGGGGAATTTTTAGACATCACAAACATCCATGCCTACGAACAGAAATCGATAAATCGATTAAAAAGTCAATTTATGAAACTGTCCGTATCTGTACTTGAACCCGAGACATAAATAGCCGTAGCCAACGACGTTGACCACTGCGCCACAATACTATATACATATATTTAAATAAAGTTTTACTCAGTTTAAATGATGATAATAATAATTACGATAATGAAAAAACGTATCGTTTTAATAAATCAATCGTATGAAATCATTAATAAGTCAGATAACTCAAAAAAAATTAAATTTGAGTTAAATATGCTTCCCAAACTTTTTCATGCCACGGTCCCATAAATCTGAAAAAATAATCCGAGGACCCCAAAATAAAAAACATATTTGATTCGTCAAAATTTTTATTTGACATTACACATCACAAAAAAAATGACTTACTTACAAAACATTTTTTTAAAATAAAATGAGAAAAACTATACATAGCATGAAGCTTACAAAACAAAATAATGGAGATGGATGCAGTTGCATATTTTTACACAACAAATCAATATCTGGTTCAATCTCGAAAATGCTAACTCGCAAGGATTCTTCCAAAATCTCCGTGAAAAGGCATGATCTGAGCATATTTTTTATTAAAAGTAATGAAGAAAATGCTGTCTCACACCACCTTTTGACCACTAAGTAAGCTTTTGTTTAAAAGCCTGAAGTTTTATATTCATGACCAAAATGTTACGTCCTTTTCAGTGAAGTGAAAGATTTAATGAATTGACTTTGTCAAAATAATCTCCAAAATAAGATGCAAAGAACATCCAGTTCTGATCAAGAAAGAAAAAAGAGAACTCTCGTTTTTCGTCATAAATAAATATTTGTACTTTCTACTGAAAATTTTCCCGGACCAACATTAAACATAAATTTATAATCTGTAGAGTTGTCCTTTGAACAGTCAGCTGATATCGACTTGCCATATTTTTGTTTTAATTTTTACCTTTATTTCATTCGTTTAGTTTCATTAAACAAATCAAATCAATCTCAAAGATTGAATGATTTTTAAGTTATTATAAATACTTGAAAGCTTTACTGTTATAAGATTTTGAAAATAATGTTTTTTTTCCTAAAGCGATTTTATATAAAAAAGATTTATTTAACTTTAACTAATGACAACGCTTGAAATTTAATGATAATTAAAAAAATAAGCTGTTCATTATTAAAGAAAAAATTATATTATTTATCAGTCAATGGATACTTGTTTTATTATTAATTAATGGCCCAATAATAAAATTTGTTGTTAAAAATCGCCTACATGGATATATTTTATTGCCGGCAATAAAAAATAAAATTTATTTCGCTGACTGCTCATTAATATCGATTCGATCAATTAAAATGTTGTATTATTATTTTTTGTGAGACGAATTTAACATTTAAAAATGTAAAATACAATTAACAGTACACACCCAAATCTATATGACTTTAATAAAAAGAATATTTCACGATTTTTATATTCGATCATACATTTTATTACCATTGAATAATATCATTTGGCAGCCGCACCGAACTTATTACTTAAGGTCTTAAGAACTACGGCTCTAATCCAGAGGTTCCATGATTTTTTTCACTTCGACACCGTTTGAGTATATTGCAACATATTCTTCTATTCTTACATATGTGTTCTAGTGCGTATGGTGTTTGCTAATCAAGGATAGAATGAACATATAGCTAATCGCTATTGCTACGCTCTGTTTTTAGGATCTGACAGAATAGAACGAGGTAAAACATCACAGCGATCCATGCCTTCAAACAGTAATCCATAAATCGATTGGAAAATTATTTTAGGAGGTCTTCCCAAGATATCGACGTCGACTATTCAGTTAGAGGACAGAATAAGGCTTGGAGAATACTGTATGAAATGAATTCATATATATTTAATGCGTTCTGACTGACTTCATTACAATTGCGTACAATACAAATGCTAATATGACAATTGCGCTTTAGACAAATGCAGTGCCTTTTCATTTTTAATGTGCAACTGTCATGTTTACATTTTCGTACCCTTATGTCTCCTCAGTCTTCTGAATTTAATAAATCGCCTTGTTAAGCGGAAATTTGACGTTTTTTTTCATATCCTCTCCCATTGTGGATTAACAGGAGCTTTCTGTGAGAACTCCTTATTACCCAGTTGCTCAATCTCTCTTTTTCAAAGAGAGTAGGGATAGAAGGATGAGGATAGGATTGGACTAATGTTTAGCTAATCACTCCCGCTACACCCAGTTTTTTTAGAATCGAATGGGTGGGAGGGAATTTTGTACATTACAAACATCCATGCCTACGAACAGAAATCCATAAATCGATTGAAAAATAAATTTATGAAACTGTCCGTAACGGGAAATGAATCCGAGACATTCTTAACCGTAGCCAATGATTTTAACCACTGTATCTTGGACCTGACAATATTATAGTAATTAATAATTGACTTTCATATATTAAAAGCATTTTATACGTTATTTTTAAAAAGTATTTTTTTCCCTGTGCGACTTTGAGGAGACAATGGACCCTAGTTGAGGAACGCTGGCCTAGATGATGGTAATGAGAATGATGTATGGATCTAACGCGGAGGTGATTCTTTTGGTAATAATTATTGCTTACTAACATATACAAGCATTCCTCTATGAACGTCCATTTGTTACACAGAACTATCTCGACATTATAAACATTATTTTAAGTGGGATAATTAATCAGTTGAAACGAAAGGAAACATAGCTGTCTATGGCCGTTTTATTTCGTTTTGTCTTAAGAGTTGCAAGTTACAAAAAAAACCAGGTGTGTCTGAGGAGATGATTATTTTTGTTGATTGTGTTGGGCAACATTAATATAAGCGTTTGATTAATTTGAATATTAATCCATGATTAAAGACGCATTTAATATTTTGGAAATTGTAATTAATTATGAATAAATTTAATATAAATAGAATTATTGCCTGACGTAACACAGATTATTGTCTGTGGTAGGTAATATTGAAAGGTTAGATAAACGCCATCTTTTCTGCTTAATTTATTGCTAATTTTTTCAACAGCATCAATTGTGATGTAATATATTTTATTTTTAACATAAAACACAATAAAAATTACCGGTTCCGCAATTTCTTATATAGACAAGCACATCGTCGCTGTTTTGGAAAAAGGTACTAACTGAAAAATACTAGTTTTGAGTCATTGGACCTTGACGTTTTCCAAATGTTTGAAATGCTATACCTTTTTCGATTAGATAATTTGTACAAAACTGTTTTTAAGTAAAAGCCTAATTTATAAAAATAAGTAGGTATGTTCTTTCATACCATAGAGGAGTGCTCCGCAACCTTTTATCATCCACAGCGCACCAAAGCGCTCCTTTGAATTTAGCGGCACACCACAATAAAAAATATGTAAATTTACTTAGTTTGATGAATAATGGCAACTAATTATTTGGTCGGTGATAACTTGTTATTCAGATGCTCCAAGATCTCAACCACGTACGCAAGTTCGACTGTCAAAAGTTCTAGCATGTTTTGGTTAATTAACAAATTAATAGCCTCGTAGCGAAACTCTAATAATCTTGCCATAACTTAAACTTGGAAGAGCCATAGTATTTCTATGTATTAGTGATTGATATTCCAATCCCATTTCCTCACAGAGTATTTCAAAAATTGAAGGCTCCTGATTTGGTAATATTTAATATTTGAATACATTCTTTCATTATTTTTAATAATTCCTCTGCCACGTTTTTTACTATTAGTGCTACCCCATGTATACACTATGCAGCAGTGTGTAACTTGAGAAAAACCACTCTTTATTCCCCATCATTGTCGTTGCACCAACCGTACAGACACTAATTATACAGTACAATAATTATTTCATTGAATGTCATAACTTTTGAAAAAATTGTCACTTGCTCGAAAAATTTCCTCATCGGTAGCGCGCTTTAGAAGCCTTTTGCAAAACGGAGACCTTAACAAACAATTAGCTTTAATTTTTTTCTAATTTAAAAATCTTGATTTTTTTCTCATTTTCGACGCATTGCGCCCCGGCACACCTGGCATCGTCTCGCGGCGCACCGGTGTGCCGCGGGACACCGGTTGAAGGTTTGGTATAACTAATTCAATATATCGATTTAGTGTTTTCTTCCAGAACACCGGCAATATAAAAAATATTAACAATGACCTACGTCTTACTATAAAAAACTATATTTTATTTTTGTAAATACAATGTTAGTTTTTTTGCTTTCCACACAATAGCCGAAACCATTGAATCTACTTTCATTATATTTGCCCATTGTTTTTTGGAAACTAATTATTTGGTCAGTTACTAATTCGAAAAATGATAAAAATAAAGTAAGAAATAAAAAATGGTCAGTTAATTTTTAGTGAATAAATAATTTAAGACATTGACTGAGGGTGCTTGATGGAATTTCAATATCAAATTTGGATTATTGAGATTTTGTACACTTCCATGTATTTTGTCACTAACGACCCGGGTTTCGCCTTTCGGCATCTTCAGGCATTCGTGCACACGAATGGACTCGAACTGACAGCTCGAGTCCATTCGTGTCCGCTCTGTCAGTTCGAGTGCATTCGTGTGCTCGAATGCCTGAAGATGCCGAAAGGCGCAACCCGGGTCGTTAGTGACAAAATACATGGAAGTGTACAAAATCTCAATAATCCAAATTTGAATAAATAATTTCCAAATGGTTAGATTAGGTTAGGTTAGGTTAGGTTAGGTTAGGTTAGGTTAGGTCAAAATGCACAGTTCAAACTTTTAATTATTTTACACGGAATCCATGGCGCATCCCAAATCATCGTATTTTATTGAACGTTACTTAATATACAAAAGCAAATAGATAAATAAAAATGTGAATCGAAATAAAGATAAACGGCAATAAAACTTTTCGAAAATTTCCATTTTTCATTTGATTGATGTCAGGTAAACACGATTCAAAATAATGAATTGATTTTATTATGAACAAATTTCAATTTTAGACTAAGAATTTTCACAATGTTTTTTTGACAACTAAACAGATAAACTGTCACAACTGTAAAGTTAAATACAATTCAATTTAATTCAAAAATATTACTGCTGAGTATTACATTCAATAAAAATAACTTATTGTGATTCGCCTTTTTATATCTCCCAGTTATTAAGGATCGTAAAACGTGAATGGGAAAGAAAAAAGCACAAATTTATAATCCATCAGTTGATAATGCTCATAATGAGCGATACTGGTCCTGATCATTACATACATGTTGAAGTAGTACAGACCAATTGTGTTTTATTTTTTAAATAAAACGCCTTTCCGCCTAGAATTGACAGTTAACATTTTAAACGTGTATAATCCATCATATGAAAATGTCCTTTCGGAGATTCAAACTCATGACCCCGCAACCGTATAAAACAAAAGAATATAGACTCTTGAATATTCAGCCACATAAATAAATAATAAGTATAAAAAGTTATTAAGTGATACTGCCAATTTCTCAACATTCGCTCAATGCGATCGATGTGCACGGTGCGCACACAGAGAACATGTATTTCGCTGTTTATATGACAAAAATAAAACGCTTTTAAAAAAGTAGTGAACTTTTCAATTTTTAATTGTAATATATTATTGTTTATAAATACAGTCGACCCCTGTGGTCTTATGGCAAAAGATTTAACGTAGTCTGTAGTTAAATCCTTAAAAGATTTTTTGTTAAATTTAAATTTAAAATATTGTTTATGTTATTTACCCTCAAGTTGAATACGAGTGACTTAAAAAATTCAGATCGAAGTTGTCTCGCAAAATTTCAAAACACATGTCGCATTGGCAATTAGTGTCTGTAATGCCGAGTAGTAAAAAAATATATGTATTATGGAATATTATTTCAGTGTTTGAAATTGAAGATAAATAATTTTAACAAAAATGCCTTATGGCATTTTACTATTGTGATACTGATAAAGAATATATTCCGGTTTAAATTGGAGAGTGAATATTTAATGACGATATATCTTGACATTTATGAATGGATACGTGAAGATCTCGTGGACTGTAGGTGATTTTTAGTGTTTTAATTTATGTACCTGGAAGGTGTTTGCTGCCATCTATTTAAACGTGTGTGGTAAAATGTTTGTTTGTTCATAAACATACTTAAAATCACAGCCTATACAACTGTACACTTTTTATTCCATACTATTTGTTTTTAAATTTGCAAGAGTTATTGATTGTGCTAAGATTATTATCCAGTACATATTGCTTGTTTTGAGAAAATCGAGTTTGAAGATTTTAGATGCATTTGAATGATACTATACTTCCTCATTTGGACATGCAATATTTTTACAACACAAAGATATAATGCAGACGAATGTTTTGTGTATGTTAACTCAATTTCGACACAAACTGGACATACAATATTAGTGTCTCCAAGCCTTTTAGCCTAAGAGCCACACTGACTCCTCCACTAAGTCCTTAGGGCCAAGTATACATACTGTAATTTTGAATTACGCGCTTTGGTTGGTGCTTACAGGCAAATGTGAAGAAAATTTAATTGCGGTGGAGATAGTCGATAGCCGACAAGGAAAAAACCAGCTTCTGCCTGATTTATACACTCATATTAAGTTAATTTTAGTCATTAAGTTGCATGAATTCGCTCGTGGCTTTTTTCCGCTTTCGGCACTACTTATCTGTGTGAAAAAACTACGGCCAGCCGGATACCGGGATTAGTGGTGCTCACGGACCGTAGTTTGGACACTCCTGCACTAAGCATCGAAAAATTTGATTATATAAATAGATACAGATAGTATGTCTTGAGCAACCCTTTTATAATACTGTACTCCGAGAACACGATTTTCATACAATACGATTTAAAAATTGTTACAGCCCGGATATAGCACGACAAAATTAACTTGGAAAATCTCACACTGTAGGCGAGTGGTAAACGTCGTTATATTCAGTAGCGGTGTTCAAGGGTTCGAATCCCTGAGTGTTCGATTTACAGATGTATGTTAGAAGGCATGGATGTATATGGTGTCCGAATTCCCTTCCACCAGTTCCACCCATCAGATCCTAAGGATAATTACAAGTCCTGCCCTGTTCGTATATTCAATCCTTGCAGATCCTCAAAGATTGAGCGACAGAGTAAATAGCAGTTCTTGTAGGACCACTTCTGTAGACAGATCAGAACTCCATTATCAATCCTTTTACTCCAAATTGGGGGCGGAAATGATTGCAGGAAAAGACGCCAATTTTATTCAAAATCAGTAGAGGTTCATTTTAGGTATAATAATGCATATAATCAAAAATTAAATTAAAAATTGATAACTTAGTTATTCCACTTGGTTCCAACCATCATCATGAACTTCCACAAAGTTACCACCGAATCCATAGAAAATAATGCATATCATTAGCATAAAAAACTGATTCTCATAAATATATCAATTTATTGTGCATTTGAATGTAGTATGATCTTAACACATTCGCAACGGGGGAAATATGACCAAAATACGCGCTGCGGCGGGGCTGATTCTCAGGAAATTGACAATAGGTCATGGAAAGAATAGCATGAAACTGACCAATCGACAATTACGCAAAAACAAGTTTAGATGTTCTCCTAAAGGTGTTTCGTAATAAACTGACCAAATTATTTCAATAATATTATGAATCAAACATGAGTTATTAGTTATGAACGATTAATGTCGTCTATACCGAATGACGCGAAAAACGCGTTCCCCACCGCAATACAAAAAACCTTGCGAAGCGGGAAACGCGTCCCCCCGGAGCTAACGTGTTAATAAGGCTAGTTCATTATTGGTTAAATCTGTCAAACTCGATCAGATCTTCGTCCTGCTGCAGAAAAAACCCTCTCAGATTCAAGTCATTATTTATATGGACCACAATATTGTTTGTATGCACTGATGGCAGATCCTTAGACCTACAAGCAACACTATGAAAATAAGCTTCCCAGAAAGAATGACCTACATGAATAACTAAAAGACATTCAACAGTGCCGCTTCCCCTTATCTATGTGTTTCCTTCCAATCATACAATTTTTTTAAATCCTTCAGTAAACTTACGAGATTTATGTATATGTACTTACATTTGTATGGGATGCATCAATACTGATGGCAATACTGGGTCAGAAGGATAGACATGAGCAGAACGCGCTATACCGTCAGATGAAACATACGGCAATACTCTCTCACTAGCCGTCGGCAGTGGTAGGTTGATGGCCGCTTTATGATTAAATTAAGTCTCTGTAATTATTCATGTTAAGAACACGGTTCCTAAACATTAAATCATATTAACTTTGTATTTAATTTAGAAATAACGGTGAATTATTGCCAATTTTAAAAGCATAAAAATATGATTTTCGCTTTTAAATCTGCTATCACCCCACCTTATATATTATATTGTAACACTGAAACACCCTACTGGTATTTTGCGTTTTTAAAATCAGTATTTTGTTATTGAAAAAACAGTTAGATAATACCGGTATTTCAATCCCTACCTCCCTGATTGTGCAGACATTCTTCGCTAGGTTGTAAGCGGATATGGTGAGTGAAAACAAATGACAAAAGTTGGAGGTGGCCTGCTTCAGATGATACATAAAAAGAAATAATAATAATCAGTGATTAAGGTGTGGGCAATAATTACTTAAAAAGATGTCGTCCCATCGGCAGTCGCCCGCGATCGCCCATTATGTCGGCTAATTTATCGACCGCACGGATTCGATATTAAAATATCTTCATAATGCCCTGCCTGAGTTACGGCCGGTCCCCTCTCAATGTATCGTGTTTAACAGCGATGGAGGAATTTCTTTTACGACACCACTAAATCACCTCTTCATTCCAAATAATAATTTAATTATCATTGAGAACCGCTTGATTTTATATTGAGAAATTGGAAAATTGCGTCATTGTAAAAAAATGAATAAGCCTTTTTTATACCACGCTCTCAATGTGGTTCATATGGAATCTTGCCGGAGCATCTTAACACAAGTTCTTTGACGAGAACTTTAAGTCAGTTGCTCAAAGTCTCTCCAACGAGATTGTAGAAAGAGAAGAACGATGCTGGCGATAAAAGTTGCTTTCAAGTAAACTATATATTATCAACATTATATATATGTATATGTTTGTATCACACTGGAGATCATGTCTCCTCAATGATACATTTAGTCCACAATAAATATTTATAATATAAGTAACAATAAGAAATAATAATAATGTAACATTTAAATGAATATGATGAGCACACAATAATCAATAAATAACAATAATAAAAAATCTTAAAAAAAAGAATCAAATATGTACAACCGGATGGAAGAACAAAAAATATTGTATATCCAAAATAGACAATTCAGATTCAGACAGGGTAAAGACGATTCAGATTCGGACTCGGGCCGGGCCCGGGTTAGGAATTCAATTTTCAGAAAAATATAAATATTTTGAACTATAGTCATAAGTCAGCCATAAGGAAATACTATTCATAACTTAAATAATTTATTTCACGTGTGTTATGAATATCTTTGGAAATATGGAAACCATAACATATATTGTTTGAAAAGTATAAATGAATTTGTATATTTAAAAAAAACGGGCTTTTTTGGACTGAGAAAAATAAATCTGGGCGCAAACCTCTAAAGTACTTATGGAAGTTGTGTTTTAATTCTGTTTATAGAAACAGAATTAAAACACGAACACTTTCTTTCTTTGAGCGGCATTGCAACGCATGCCGGTTACTCACTGGGTAAAAATAAATGAGAGTTTTTCCAAACCAACTCCACTCCCAATTCGGATCATATTGACTCTTGATTTAGCAACTCAACAGAAGTTCTGTCACTATAACTGTTTGTAAATCAGATGCTTTTACTGTGAAAAGGGAGACCACAATAGATATATTAACTATATAGGCATTTACATATACAAACTGAGGTACACATTGTAGTAAATCATGAAGTATTAATCTAATTTGAATTATTAACTATTTGTGAATATTTAAAGAAATTCTCAATATCCCGGAATTGGTATTTTGACAAATATTGTTGATCAATTGACCGGAATCCCGGGATAGGTAGCCCTGATAACAATTGTGTAATCTAAAAACTGGTTAAGTCCACTTGGGAATTTCTTCAGGGCACAGAAAAAGCTTTATTATTTAAATCTCAAGCGGAATTTAACAATTTAAAAAATACACTCCCATCAATTTAAATTGACTGAATAAAGATTGTTTGACATCTACAAGATTCACTCATTATAAACTAAGTTAGTACAACTAGAAAATGGGTGAAGACAAGGAAATCATTATGTATATACGTCAATTACCTACGGACATAAATTAATTTAACGATATCTTTTGAATCCAGGATAATTTAAATAGTTTTATATTTAAATAAACTAATTAGTTACGTTACAAGAAAAATGTATCCATTTTTGTAAAATGTTGTCATTACTTTAAGCGGTTCTTAAATAAATTTCAATATCCTATCGCTCTGAAGGATTTATAGACAAATGGGTTAATAAAATTTTGGAAAATCAATAAAGCTAGAATTATTGTGAAATACATGATTTCGTTTTTAAATCATGTTTTCCGACTGCTCTAGTCTCACAATTAGATTCGGAATAAATTAAACAGCAATAAAAATCAGTGTTCCTCAAACTGTTTTCTCGTAAAATTATTTTTACAAATTTAAAGTTTTAATAAGTAGGATTAAAAACATTTGGGTTGTTTTTTATGATTTGATGAAACGCAGCTCATGAATCAAAAATGTCAGTTTAGTGGATCCTCTTAATATCAATTAAAGCCGAAACAAAGTCATGTGGGAGCTTTCAATTTTGGGAAACCGTATTCATTTATTTGTAATGTATTAAGAGAGAATTCAATAAACTTGCATAATATTATTTTTGAAAGTAATGTAAGCAATGAATTAAAAATTGTAGATTAACCCGCTGACTGCTAACGGCTCAATTGTTGAGACGGCAGATTTCAGTGTGTTGATAGCCGATACTCAAAAATATAAGTGTGTTATCATTGTTAAAACTTTTGTGTACAAGCTAATTGTTTTATTGAAATATAACCTGATTTGTCCCGATAGTCTACAGAAATTTGGTTGATACCAACACAACTGAATTAATTTAAAAAATATTTGGTATTGGAATATAATCAAACGGCTCAGCAGGGAACGGGTTAAGTCCAAAGACTTGTACTTGAGGACATAGAACACCACAGGGTCCTCAACTATTATGTAGCACATACCATATTTTTTTATCAGAATTTTTAAACTAGAAATTGACCCTGGAATATAATAACCATCTTTATAATTAATGAATGGTTTGGTTTCATTTCACTCAAATACATTTTATTATTTATAGTGAATAATACCAAAACAGTGATATTGATTAAGACTTCAAAATTAAATTGGTATACAATTATTTTTTCATAAAATAAATGCAAATTGTCTATTTATTGGTTTTACGACGCGACATTACTTAATATACGTTTAATGTTATAATAATATGTCTATCGAGCGTAATCGATTGCATTTATTTTAATAACTATCTCAGATTATTTGTGTAAACTTACTCTTGTCTACGCGGAATACGTCAATATCCGTAGGAAAAATTACCCTTAAATCACCAGGAAAATAAGTTGTTAAAAAGTTAATATACTTGATTCGAAGATGATCAGTATTTTTGTTTTTTGAACTCTTACCTTCTCACATATTGAGAATCGCTGAGCTCTGAAAAGCTAATTTTACTATCTTACACTATGGTCATAAAATTATTCAAATGTTTTTACATGATCATGGCTTAAAATCAGTTTTTTTATTATAAATATCCAAATGACACCGGTCAATAGTATTGGTGTTCGTTTATTACTAATTAAATTGAGGATATCACACATATATGTTTATTTAAAGAAGGATTAAATTATCCCAGATTTTTTTCAACGGTTTTTATTGAGGAAATGTAACATTAAATTTGATTTGTTGTAGGATAGTGTTATTCTAATTTTTTTATCCATTCAAAGTATAAAATAAAATTAATGGCCCAAGTCTTGCCCAGGTTAACGGCTCCGAGCTGTAGAACCAGGTGTTTCATTCAACTCTTGGTCTACTATTGCCTACGATACAACAGAGCATTCATAAGTTTTTTACGTGTCCAGAAACTTGATTTGATTCATAAAACGAGGAGTTTATATTTCAGGTTAAGCATATACTTAAAAATAGCATTAAATCAAAAGAATAATTTTATAACGATAACTCACTACACTACAGAGACCTTCGGTTTATAAACACAAAAGGCTTCATTATGATAGCCTTCAGATAATTACTATTTATTACATTTTTTGATTTTTTTTCTTAAAATACGTATATAATAAATTTTATGATTGACATTTAAAGTAGAATTATACTAAATGTTTTTTTAAGTATATTTAATATAACTCTAATTTCAGTCAGAAAAAGTACGAGAAAACGAACTCTTTGATACATTTCAAAAATCTTTATATCAAATAAATAGCAAATTCCATAACGATCACTTCCCTAAAAATACTTTGTTCTACGATTTTGTCTCAGACATCAAATCTAGGTAATCTACAATAAATCCTAATCTAATCACGGCGTAAAGCAAATAAAAGCAAATTTGAAAAACAGGTATCAACTCTTTGCTAGACTGGCTTGAAGACTTTACTATTCCCATTTAAATAAATGTGCAATAGTGTAAACGAATACTCTGAGAGTGCAATTATTATAATAAAAGAAAAATATTTGAACGTTTCATATTTTTTAGACGACGGAAAACGATTAACAATTTAACCTACTTATTTTTCTTAAGAGAAGTGACAAAAAAACATTCTGTTTTTTTAATTAATACATATTATTTTAATAAAATGCAAGATTCAAAGCTTGTAACAATTAGTAATATTAATTTAAAACAGTCACAACCACTTATTGCGTCAACCGGTATGAAAATACTGGAGCTACACAAATTTCACGTAAATATTTTTGAAGATCTGGAGATAAATCATTTGCATGATCTATGATTTTACAATGTCATTTTTTAGGTTTACATCTTTTGCAACACGTCTAAATATTATTATTTTGTTGATTAAAATGTAGAACACAGTATTGCTTCAACAAAGATATAATGGCTATTGAAAATACATAATTATTGTAGCAATACAATGACAGTTTAGTATTTTATCTGTCATCAGTTAACATTTTTAAATAATTCATTTTTTAAATCACTCCGAATAAATTTTCCGCAGGGTGGATAACAGTGCTTTCGGAACCAAATACTTAATTACAAATCGAGCCACAAAGATGGGTTTCCATAAATATATATGTCAGTAATAATAATATTAACACAATACGGCAGTGATCCACAACTCAAGGCCCAAAGTGACGTTTATTGTGAACCAGATTGTCGACCCCGTCGGTCATGCCAACTTGGTTGGATCTAGAGCAAATTTAAAGACATTTAAAGAGTTCGCGGCGTCCAATGGGAGCTAGATATTTTATAAAAGATATTAATTCATTAATAACCTATTAATTTAACCTTCTGCACACTACAGTATGTTCAAATAAGTTTTGATGATTTTTTCCTCGGATATTCTTGGTCAATATTTGAAACACGAATAACTTTGCAATATTGCGGTATACAGTATACATAAGAAGAATACGAAGTCGTAGAGGGTGGTGGGGAAAACGAAGTTAGGTGCCATACGGAATATATCGACGGTGTTTTGACCAATTGATGTAACCCTCAAATAATACGAAAATGAATTAATGATTGGGTCTCATTTGAAAAACGACAGAGCAGGTCTCTGTCAAATGATGTAAATTAGAAAACTAAATTTATCACCTTTTATCTGGGAAACATTGTTTTTAGGTTTAAAAATTCTGACTCGGCCACTTGACGTAAGCTGATATTATATCAACAGTCCCTACATATCTGCAAACATGAGAATTTACAGAAGTGCATTTCAATGATACATAACGCAACTCACCATTTAATGTTTTCGATAAAGAAAGTTTTTACTGTCTCCTGAACAATATCAATTTTGAGGGTTACACCAATTGGCCAAAACACCGTAGATATTATATATTTATATCTTAAATAATGAGAGAATATATCAGTATCGATCAATTGGAAAATGGATAAATCAGGTTGTGCATCGCTACGTAAGGCGTGCAACAGTATGTTGCATTTCGAAGAATACATGCGACAGATCCTCAGCTTGAGTTCGGTTTTTATGTTGCCTCTTGCATATTAAGTCCACTGTGAGATGTCAAACAAGACCATCGTTGCTAATATATAATGTTAAACAGGGAATTTTATAGCAAAATATTAATACAGACACTATAAATAAAAGCTATTGATGTATATATTTATTAAAATTCTAATATTGGTGAACGAAATCATTTTATGTTTATTTAAAAGCACATTTGCGGACTCCTTACTTTATGGGGCAATAGACTAGATAATTTCTTTATTTTTAACTTATTTCCGTTTGATTATGCAATCTAACATCTTACATTTGTATGGCGTTAAATAATTGAGGTATTAGAATCATTAAGTATATATATTTAGGAATTAGGTTCATAACTTATATAATTACAGAAATTTTAAGAATAGATCGTCCGTCGACTTGTCCAGAAGTACGGGTTGACCCGTGAGGCTGACGGCTAGTGAAGTAGTAATAATAATTATCACCCGCTTCTGCTGACGGTGTTGCGCGTTCTCCCCGTGTCTATGCTTCTGCCCTAATATTGACATCCATATTGATTCGTCCCCCACATATACATTTTTAACGCATGCATTCTGACGGTACTGCATTACTGTTGAAAATTATGCCACCTCACTGAAGCACATTGTAACTGTATACTGTGCTTCAAAAACAGATGCTAGCGGCTAATACTGGAAGTGCGGTGGTTTGACTTTGTCAGGAACTTGGAGCTGAGAGAGAGGACGGATAAGTCTCTTATTACTTCCAAAATGCCTCAGGGGAGTCGAAACTTTGCCTGTGTCTTCTACCAACCGGATGGATTCCGTCGTCCTAGAAGGTCACTGAAACCCATCCATAGGATGTACTCGGTGAAGTTACGGGATGAACTGGGAGGAATAAAGAAGACTGGCGGGGGACAGAGAATCTTGGAGGAACCGTGTGAACCTTAATATTGTGTTACATTTTCGTAGCAACATTACAATCGTCACCTATCGGCGATACGCACCACGCTACGTCGTTGGTAGGATACCAAGGGGAAGCCTCGCCAAGAATGGTTAAGTAAGAATTGCGTTAAAACTTTCTTACGCGTCAGGATGTGGAACAAGTAGGACGTGCCGTTAACCCGCTGGAGATTGGCCTCGGACATCCGAGTTCGTCGCCGAGATGTTTTATAATCCATAAGGTTGTAATTTTATATATGTATTATAATAGTTTACTTGTTTAAGTGTAACCATCTGTTCATAAATATTGTTTCGTCGTGTAATATCTGTTTTATTTGTTTATAATTTAAATTCTGTGCATCTACGGTTTCCGCATCCCTATTAAATGTGTTTTTTAACGGTAACCGTATTTTCGTTATTATTATCTTTCATTTGGCGTGTATCCTCAAGCCTGACGCCCAAAATTTAATTACCCCATGTATTTCTACTTACAGAACAAAGTAAAGTGTACCGAGATTGGTAAACCTTATCTTCTTCCCTGTGATAACTTGATCCTAGTTCTCCGCTGAGCATTCCATTTTTTCCATAATTTGTGATATCCACTTCCCTTAATCCATATTATCCGCTTTTTACTTGCAATTGCTTTTATTCGAAATAAATACTCTTTTATTTTATCAAATCACAACAATTGTTAAAAAACAACATTTTTACTTTACAATCAGTCTGAAGATGCGTCTCAAAAAAGTAAAACACATCGCACACTTCGGAATAGCAAAATCGCCAATTGTACATTTAAATACTTGCCTTACTCATTACAATACGCAAGATCACGTCCGAGTCTTGCCAAAACAATAAAATGTTTTTGTTTATCGTGCTGATTTATCAAAAATAAAACGAAGTGAAAAAAACGTTACTTGTTCATGGAACGAGGTGTGTGCTCAGGGAGTGGTTTTAGCGGTAAAATTTCACGATACTTATTAAAATTACATTTGTAAGCAGGGTTTGATAAATTATGCAAAGCGCCATGTCTTGCAAGAACGAAAACGGACTCGCCCCTTCTCAAAATTAGGCAAAAAAAAAAATACTTATAATATTTATTCGAAAACACTGGTCAATGTTATTTTAGGCAGTTGACTCATCACACGACTATGATTTTTTTTAAATCAAAGTCTACTTTTGGTGTGGAGCATATGGCACTTCATAACGTGTGTTTTATTACCACTAAAACCAAGTTTATCTTCGTCAAACAGGAGAAAGTGACCAAGTAATAAAATTAACTGTTCAAGATAACCGTTTGAAAATGTTTTATCAATTTAAAAAACTCCACTTATTCAATTAAAATTTCTGATTTAGTTTTGACATTCGTGGATATAGATATGGTGTGGTGAACATTTTTTCCAGATAACTATTATGTCCGTAAGACTTCCAATAGTTTGTGAAAAATGCACTAGTCGCTTTCTCTCATATGATGGCGATATTTGAAGTTTATATAATTTTATTTTTGTGATAATGTCCTAATGTGGAGCATATAGACTCTTAATGGAGGTATCCCAACAGACGTTTTTTTATGAAAATTTTTACTCAGTTGCTCAATCTCTCTATTTTTAAGAGAATTGCGATAGAAGATGAAGGGTAGTACACGAATAGTGGTTTACTAATCGCTCCGGCTACGCCCCGTTTTAATTAGAAAAATTGTTAATTTAAAAACAGTGAATTTTATATTGATTCTGCATAATGATACAATATTTTTCTTACGTAGGCGTTCTACATAATGATAGTTGTAAAAGAATCAACTCAAACATCATATTTGTTGTGAAAAAATATTAGAATCGTCGCAAATCACATGCTTTCCCATTTTATTAATGTTTTTTTAATAGGAGACAGAGTGAGAAAACAAATGTTTCTCGGATAATCAAATAAGAATTTCACCACAAGTCATTTGGTTTCCCACTTTGCACAGATTTTATAACAGCAGTGAGAAAACATGTGTAGAATCCAGAATTTAATCAAGAGTCATTTTCTTTCGTTCAAATGAATAGTAATAAATAAGAAAGAATTGACTCACGACTAAGCGTTAGATTCGCGACTATGTGACTCATTTCCTATATCATATATACGTATATTTTCAGAGGACATGGTAAAAAACAAATATATACATGGTGTTTTTCTTTTAGCTGCGATGAGAAAAGAAAGTAAACACACGGCAATTGAAAATTCCAACATTTAATGTATGACATGACACTAAATTGGCCTCGATGCATACAACAAATCCGTTGTTTATTACAAAATAAACATTTTTTTAAATGCCCGTAACAATTACGTAAACAATCCAGGGACTTTATTGCTGCAGGAATTTACATTTCCTCAATTTGTAAGTCAGAAAACGTTAAGTTTAAAAAAGAATATATTCCGAAATTCCAACATACGGAGCCTTGTATGAAACTTGTTTAGACAACTCAATTATTTAAATGGCCATACGATATTTATGGCGCTAATGCGACCAATAAAAATCTTTTCGAAGATAATTTTCCAATATATACCAAGATCGAATATTGTGACAAAGTCGAACATCAAATAAATTGCCATGAATGGTCAACGTTTTGTCGGGTGACCAACAGCGGCCTCACTTATGAACCTAATGGTTTCTATTTAGACAATTTATAAAAGTATGACTGATTTATCTTTCTAAAGCTTTCTTACACCAGCTGAATAAATTCGTAATTTTGGGGGTATAGTATCATTACTCATAACCTCCAACATGTGCAAATGAATGCAGCATTGTTCTTCGTGTTCCCACCTACCATATTAATTATAAAATATCTTTCTAAGCTTATAAACTTCTATTTAAAATAAATCAAAACTAATAATTCTCAAATGCGCCATAATTTTCTAAGCTAATAATCTTCATTACAACGAATTATAGTGGAGCATTGTACTGTCATGGCCACCAGTGTTTGTTTACGTATCATGGTGTAAGCGTCTGCATTTGTAACTGTAGCATTAATACGGTTTTTCTTGATTTTCCAAAAACAAGCATTGATAGAGATAAAATTATGATACTAAAGTTCTTATTTGACACAACACTTTGAATAAAACGCTAATTTCTTAATATTTCTGCCACGGCTGATTATATTTTTATGAATCGGAGTTAGTTTGTGTAGCTAAACAGTAAGTAATTATTTTTTTTAAACGATGTTATAATCCGATTTGGAGCATATGGACTAAAAGAATATCTCGAGTTACGTTATATTACGAGAACTGATTGAAATCAGTCACTTTACCCCTTTCCAGAAAAAAGTAAGGATGTAAATATTAAAGGGCCTGTAGTAAGCAGACCGCTTTTTCTGCACCCCAGTTTTAGGATCGGATAGCAGGTGGGTGGGAAGACATATCGGCTAAAAATCAGTAAATGAAAGCATCCTTTTGGGGATTCGAACTCTTAATAAAATAAACGTCTAATGCTTACTACTCCACTGCAAGGCTTTTAATTATTTTTTAATTTATTGGAATAAAAGGAATCCTATTACACCTTAAAAAGCAATTAACCATGACTTCAACTCCACAACCCTGAAAATATGTCATAAGGATGATACCAGAAATTAGCTAGGCTCAAATTAAGAAGTTAATATATTTTTTGAAAAGCAGAAATTAATAGTCTGAACGGCTACCAATAAATCAAAAAAATACAATACGCATAATTTGAAACTGAACTGTATAGAACTATGGTGATATTTTAAAATAAATATACAGTAAATATTATTGGCAAAAAACCGTTCCAGAAAATAATCTCAAATCAGGGTCATCGCAATTTAATGGCGTCGGTGATCTTCGGAATCTCCAACGGGGTGATATTTTCTCGCTTTTAAATAAACATTTGTTGGCCATTCTAAAACTTTAAATAAATTAAGACAATAATCGATTTTGAAGAATAAATGATCGAGCTGAAACACAAGCAATTTAAGCCTCTTTTTATTAATGAATAAATGATTATATACAGCGATAGTGAAAGTAAAGTAACACAAATATCATTCGTCTTAAAGAATTATCGGTTCGGTCAATTTTCATGTAAAACGATATCCAATGTATAATATAAACATATAAATTGTGTCAAATGATATTGGTTTGTATAAGAAAACACACAAATAGTCACAAACCGCTAGAGAGAACTTTTCTAATGCCAATGAAGATGAATTTTCTATGCATAATACTATCACTAAATAAAATAAAATATACCAATTTACTGTTCTGCATTATATTAAGATACAAAATAGCAAAGTATTTATTTACATAAAAACAATACAAAGTTCATAACTATTTCACCATAACACCGGCAGCAAAACTATTTTAGTTTTGGGGAAAGCATGATGCCGTTAAAGCTTTAATCTTTGTTATTGTATGTTTAAAGAGCTCGCAATTCGATTAGAGATAGCTGACGCAACCTTCAATTCAATGTAGGAGTATCGGACTCACGGTTATGCTCGATCAGAACCAAGTGCCCTAATCTAATGCATGCATACGGACGGTTGAGATTCATGGCACCTCTGCCTCGAAAACAGATACTTGAGGCGAATACAAGGCTTACGGTGGTGTGACTTTTTCAGGAACTCGGGTATAGAAAAAGGAAAAATCCACAATAAAAAACGACGATGGACCTGGCTTGGATATGTGCTACGAGTACCCCAAGGAAGCCTTAATCTTGCCTGCTTATTCTCCCAACTGGATGGATTCCGTCGCCATGGAAGGGCGCAGATGACCATCCATAGGATGTTATATCGTGGAGCTACGGGAGGCTGTGCATAACTTGGCAGAAAACAAAGTAACTGGTGCAGGGCAGAATATTACAATATACTTCTTAAATAACGCGTATGTTGAAAAAAATTTTACTTGAATTAATATTTATTCATTAATAATCACCTTATGTGTAATGTTAAATATTTAGTTAATACTTTTGATGTAGCTGTATTATCACGATTATCTTAAGGTACATTTAGATACTAGGTATGGTAATGATTTGAACTTATCTCGTATCGTTAATCGGATAATGTGAAAACATCAATCTAAACGCAGCGTTATATTTTAAATCAAATACGAATCGATACTAAAGTATTTATTTCATAGAAGGTGTTGAAATTACAATATTTACGATTGTGGACTTATGGACTGTGGTATTCTCTTCTCAAATATTAATTTTATATGGGAGATTAACGATTTGTATGACTACCCGTCCTAAATCGCGAAAATAACAATTAACGGAATTGTTTTAAATAATTCACCAATGTTAAAACAAGTTTCTTATTATAATATGTTGAATTTAGAATAAAATAAAAATTAAAATGTAATATAATATAAAGCGAATTTGAGTTATTGAGATTTTGTACACTTCCATGTATTTAAATTAATAAAATACAAAATCTCAATAACTCAAATTTGATATTGAAGGTCCATCAAGCACCCTCAGTTGATGTCTTAAATTATATAATATAAAGCGATATATTAAATTCACAATACATGTAAGTAACTCTCTGAGACTATAAAATGAAATATTAATTATTTCAAGTTATGGGTAGGGATTCCAAATCTAATATTCGAATATATGGGCAACTATTCGAATGGTATTCGTCATAATTTTGAATGAAATATTTTACAAAATCGACAAAAGATTAAATCACAATTCCTCCAGTATTCAAGAACAATAAAGAATACCCAAATTAGTGGTTATTTTTGCCTTTACCCAACTCGGGCACTTTTAATAGCTTATCATATACTTTATTACTTAAGTTTGACGAATGAATCGGGACTAAACAGCTCTTTAAACATGTAATTTCAGCAATTGAAGAAATACCGTTGTAATATTATGACGCAGCGTAATACAATGGAACGTGTATTTATAATATATAATTTTGAGTTATAATTTATTCTAATAGAATTTTTAATAGTATTTTCATACTTTAGAAACTAATCGAATATCCGAATAGTTTCAGTTTTACTATTCGATATCAGAATATTTGATAATGACGAATAGTTGAAATCCCTAGCTGTGAACAGTGTTAATGATACGTGCCACGTTAATTAATTCATTTGCTTTTTATTTATTAAAAACACGACAATTTTAAGTTTATTGCTTTTGCGATGTGACTAGGTAAAAAAATTTAAAATATTATGAAATTTATTTACATTATTTATAAAATAAATACAAATTAAACTAATCAAATAGTTATTTGAATTGGTATTTACTTGGTAAAGCTTCATTACAATAAGTTTAAAAAGGTAGGTTATTTAGTTCCAGAAGAATTATATTACATAGCTGATAGTTATTTCGGCATCACGCCATTTATGGAAATTTCAGTGGCCTCGTATTGTATGCAAACGAATGAGAAAAGTGTAATTTATTACAAAACAGAATTTCGGATTTAATGACAGCGTAAGAACGTAACTTCAAAGTTTTACTGTATTATGTGTCGGTGTCCATGGCGCAGTTGGTAGCGTCGCTGGCTATGGTTACGGATGTCTCGGGTTCAATTCCCGATGCGGGCGGTTTTCATGGATTTTTGTTCGTAGTCTGAGTCCTCCCTTCCGCCCATCCCATCCTCACGGGGAGTAGAGAGAGCGATTAGCTAACCTCTAGTCCTGTTCTAGCCCTATCCTTCTATCCCTACTCTCTTCGAAAAAAGAGAAGTTGAGCAACTGAGTAACAAGCAGTTCTCGTAGAAAAATTCTGTTAAGATACCTCCATTAGGAGACCATATTCTCCACATTGGGAGTGGACATGAAAAAAAAATGTGTCATAAAGAAGTTTATAGACATGTAGTCGAGTTGTCGGTTCAGGTTCAAACCCCAGCACGGAAAGCTTATAAATTGATTTTTAGTCAATTATTGGATTTTTGTTCAGAGACGTGAATGACTTTAAATTTTCTCTTACCCATACGATTCTAAAATGGGGATTAGCTAACCAATAGTAAGTCCTGTCCCGATCCTACCATTTTTATTCTCATCGAAAAAGGGAGACTGAGCGACTGAATATCGTACGGTTTTCTTTTGAGATATTAAGTTAATAAGGAGTTCATATTAGAGACGAACATGGCTTAAAAAAATGTATGTGTATTTAATGTTTTAAATATTTAAGATTTTTTGGTTATATAATTTTATAACTGGTTTAATGTTCAAGATGTAGGTAATGTGTTAAGGATTGGTTGAAAATAAAGAGACAGACATTAATCTGGTCACCAATCTAAAATAGAACACTAAGTGAGTAATCATTTAGTAAATTTATAAAAAAACAAATCAATTACTTCTAAAAGACGATGCTATTTTAGTCCTTGCATTTCATGTGCAATATGATCATTTTTGGTCGCAAATTTGTAAGAATGTGTTAGCAATTCATAGTAGTATACCAGTTTTTATTGCAGAGTCAATGGGATTGGTCAATTTATTTAATGCCCACCTTTTGACAGAGGTGATTCGATTATCCGATTAACATGCGCACGCCATGATGGCATAGTTGTATATCAAATAGCACAATCAACATAAACTGAGTGCTGAAAATCTATATTCAATAATATTTAAGTGACATTAAATTGAATATTTTTAAAGAAATTAAAAAATATAAAACAAGCTGATTTTTTTAGCAATGCTAAGACTAAGGCAGGAGTAGCGGCTTAATAGCCGCTCTCACTGCGCCCAGGTTTCAAGGATCGATTGGTGTAGGGGTAGGGAACTTACATATCCATGCCTTCAACCACAAATCTATAAATCAACAAAAAAATCAATTGATGATACTGTTAACCACTTGGCTATAGGCAAAATACTCAGCTTTACTACTCGAGAAATAATAAACACTTTGGATAAAAAGAGTAATTGATAAGTAGAGGCTGGGTGTATGGTGCATTGGTCAACGTCGTTGGCTTGAGTTACGGATGTCTCGGATTTCATCAATTGATTTTTGTTAGTAGTCATAGATGTTTGTGATGTCTAGAATTTCCTCGCATCCGTCCCACCCTAACAACGGGGACTAGCGAAAGCGATTATCTAGTCCTGCCCTGACCATATCTTTCTATCCGTACTTTTTTTGAGAAAGAGAGGTTGAGCAACAACTGACTAACAAGCAGTTATGGTAGAAAAACTTTTGTTGATATACCACCATTAGGAAGCCATATGCTTCAAAATGAGATCGGACATGGTTAATAATAACCACTGACATTCATTAACAGCCACATATTACCACCTGCTACACTTTGGAACTGGTAGGTATCGGTATTTTAAGCATTTTCTCATATTTAATTTAAAATCAAAATTTAAGACAACGACGTTGACCACTACACCATAGACCTGACAATCAATCGATTAATGAATTTCTATTCGTAGCGAAAGCGATTAGTCTTATCCTTATATCTCTTCAACAAACATAGGTTGATAGTAACAAGCAGTTCTCGTAGAACAACATCTGTTGAGGTTACTCCATCAGGAGTCCATATGTTCCACATTGGGAGCGGAGATTGTAAATAAAAATCAGTTCTAGTGTATTAAGATATGGCGAGACCTGACACTACAAATTTCTAAATGTAATCACTCGCCTGCACCGAAACATTATGTTTATCAGTAAGCATTATTTATTGGCAAATAGTATACCTGTGACAAGACACGACGCTGCATATTACGGAACGCTTGCAATAATATTTGACCGATATCTGTTATTCTGCTGACACTGCGCGACAGGTAAACACTCATCAGTGTCGAAACTAAATAACAAACATAGTATAAATAGACAAACAAGGAACAACTGATGAGAATTCTGTATCTACCGCTGAACGCGATTCAATAACCGTCCCAACGTGATACCTGTCGTCACTCGCTGACTGAGCTCTGGACAGCATCAATCGTCATCATCACCAGCATCCGTCATCCAGTTTTAATCACGTCAAGCAAAACTTTAGAATCGTATTCCTACAAAGATATGTAAAATTCAAATTCCACCGTCATACAAGATAAAGTTAGCAAGTGGATTTTTTGGGAGCGGACATGCAAAATAAAGATACGTACAAATGTGTTGTATGGAAATGTTTAAAAGACGTGCGTTTTTTACAGTGAAATCAATATTGATTGATAGATCACTCACGTTTCACGAATCTTCCTATATTCAACCGGGTAATAACAATAACCGTTTTTCTAATACAATTTAACATAATCGATAGTCAATGTAACTTGGTTTTTGTTTGTTAATTACATTAGAGTCCTTATCTAAATAGTTATTCTAAAAAAATGTCGTTTTGGTACCTATACTTAAATAGAAATCTCTAATTCTGTGTGGCATTTTTATAGCATTAATAATCATCAATATATTCGACGGTGTTTTTGCCAATTGATGTAACCCCCAAAATTTAAATTGCTTAGTAGAGAGTAAAAACTGTTTTTATCGAAAACGTTATAATTATGGTGAGTGATATGAATCTTTAAAATGCACTCTTGTTAATTCTCATGTTTGCAGATACGGAATTATACGTATGGAGTGTCGATATAATAGTGGCTTACATCAAGTTACCGGGTCAGAATTTTTAAGCCTAAAACCAATGAAAAATTACGTTTCCCTTAAAAAAAGTGGTCAATTTATTTTTATAATTTACATCATTTGGCCGAGACCTGCTCTTTCGTCATTAAAATGAGATCCATTCATTATCTTATTTTTTTAGGTTTATATCAATTGGCCAAAGCACCATCGATATTATTATTACTGTGATAGAAAAGGAAACAAAGATCATTTTTAATATATTTGTATGAATTGCATTTAATATGAACGTTTTTTTAATTAAATAAAGCTTTGTAAGCGACATCTCTTACTTAAAAAAGCTGCGTAGACAATAAAAGGGTGCATTAATAGCCATTCCTTAGTCATTATGTTATTATATAATTATAATGAAGGAAATTAACCCGAAGGTAAACACATATATATTTTTTATCAAATTTTCAACAAGCTTTTATTAACACAAAAAATAATTCCGAAATAATATTGAAATTATTAACTTTGTTTTTCCACTGCTTGCGTTATTTAACTGTGCGCGCAGACGGGGGAGGTACAATTAATATTAAAAACTTTTGTGTGGCGAGGGAAACCCATAAGAAATAAATTTATTTGCGAGGAGCCGCAAAGTGGACAAAGCTACCACTGAATAAATTGAAATCCATTTCACCTGATTTTAAAGCTCTATATTAAATTGATTTGAACATTTTTATGTGTAATGAATCGTTACCGAAAGGTCTATCTAGCTAATTTATAATGTATTGATTGCCTATATTATTGTGGTATTTATCAGATTTTTTAAACTTAATAGGACAATATTTTTGATCTAGCATTTATCCTGAAAAAATTAGTTCATTTATTTCAGTTTTATATATGATGTAGATACTGTGCATATTTTTCACGAAACAGAGAAATTCAAAACACATTTTTAAATCAAAGAAGAACATTCAAAGAACACATTTTTTTACCTCTATATAACCTTAATTTTTTTCAGCCCGGCTTTCCTTAGTTATTCTACAATAAGTTTCAAAATTTATTTCATATGGTTGTCAATCTGTTTTAGTATTGTTTATTTTTATAAAACAGATTGACAACCATAGGAAACATAAGCCCACATTGATTCTATACACCAATTTATTGCGACTTGTTATAACTCTTAATGCTTTGAATTAGAATTTTGATAGAATTAAAATCAAATAAGCCAATTAATATGCATTCGCCAGAATGGTGTCTATATGAGATTTAACCCGTTAAACTGTTAGAATTAACGATAATTGTTTAAATATAACTGCCTGTTCGCAGCGGTATTTGGGACACTGCTGTGAGAAATGATCAAATTAAGTGTTCGCCATCATACATGCAGTATTATTATTAACGTCGTTTTGCGAAAGTTGCCATTGCGTAGGATAATAATTTTATTTTATATCTGTCTGCACGTGCGTGGTGTTTATCTACGTGACTTTATAGGCACGTTGATGTGTGATGTCCTCGAAAAGGATTATCAACTAGTTTGCTGTTTTCTTTTTTCTTAAATATTGTTGACACAACACACAAAATTGTCAACTTAAACCATTTCCTGTTAATCAGTCGCAGAGAAAATATTTGGGAGGGATGTCTTAAAGCTGCTCTAGACAAACATGATCTTGATATTGATATCAGATTTAATTCTAGTTCCAATAGGAAGATTAAATTAAATCTTATATCTAATAGCCCAGAGAACTCTGTAGACGCTTTGGTGCTCGGCCAGTATCAACGCGGGACGGTGGGGCGGGCGCGGCGTTTGAAATTGAAATACAAAATCGCTCAAGACAAGACGCGCGAACTTCCAGTCCCTGCTCATTAACTACGGACATTGCAAAAGCATGCTATTCATTTCAGTTTTAAGCGCCGCACATACCCCGCCGTTGCGCGTCGACTCTTATAAGCCGAACACTTATTACTATCACATGTCAAATGTATGTATGAAATTTTCTCACGACCTAAGCGTCGCGGTTCGTGGTGTATAATACAAAAGGTTATGCAATGGACACACAGTTCCGACGTACTAGTTACTTTAGACATTCAGTATTTCAATTTCAATACCGTAATCTTTGACCAGTACGGTTATACTAGTAATAAAATAAAATACGAGCGACAATCAGGTACGTATACCTTAAAAACGAAACATCTTTTAAAATTATTAATAATTATTTTTCAATTTACGCGACTTCGGAGTAACATTAAGAAAAAAACAAGCGAATTTTACGTAGTGAATTGAAATTCACTAAATTAAATTCCGTAATATCACAGAACCTTCAATATCATCCAACCGACTGTTTAACCGAATCTAAATTTCAGTAATAAGGTAATTTTTTCAATGTTGTGCATCGCGTATATCGAGGGATTTACGATGGTGTCAAGGCTAAACTGACAGAAGGCATTAAATCATAAAAAAATAAATTCTGAGATAATCGCATTTAAAACTCTCCTTAGTACACTTGCATATTTTTCAAACAGATTTTCTAAACATTATAAAGAATAATCTTTTTGTCATACATATCACAAGGTTTGATATCGATGAGTTAAAGTTATATGATACTTTTTGCCATAATAAAAAAATAGCTATATGACTTAAAAAAACTTTTATATCCTATTACATCATACGTTTTATAAGTACGTAGAGCATTAGGTTGCATACATTTTGACATTTATAACAGAAAACCATCAACAGTCAGTCAGTATCGTCAGTATACGTTCGATATCATCATTATTCCCTCGATTTACGCGATGTCTATTGTGAAACAACAGTAACCTATTCAAATAGCTAACCGATTTTACTCGTTTGTTTCTCATTGTTAGTGGAAATGGCTAAAGTAATGTATTATGGTGTTGCATACTAGAAAAACTAGCATGTGTAATGACATAAATGACTTATTTTGATATTCGTACGTGAAAAAAACATCCGCGGTTTTGACTGAATATAAAATTATATATTCAAATTATGTACGTGCCAGTAAAACGGGCGAGTTAATGCTTATGAAGTTTTTCATTTACTTTGTTGTGTGAATATATTATTAGGTATTTAAACAAGGTTGACTTCTAAGAAATAAATCGTCATCGCGTGATTGTGAATTTAGGTTAAGTGCGACTCAAGCATCAGGTCCTCTAAGTGTTAAGAACCGTTTTGTTTCTGCATTTGTTCGTGATTTTTAAGAATAAATTAGTATTTAAGTATACAATAACTTTTTTAGTAGTAACTTGTAGTGTAACTAGGTATTGTAACTTGTTTCATTTCTTTGAAAATTATTCTAAGACTAAATATATCATAAAAATATCCATATTGTATTTACTTTACCCTGATTCACTCACCACTACTTTCCAATCCGTTAATTTTATACGGTAGTATCTACGTTTTTTCCCCTTGATAGAGTGCACTTAAGTGTGCAGAGAAGCCATCTCTCCAAATAAATCAAAAGCTTTTATGAGTTGAGGTCTACTCGTTCTCCATATGGCGCCGCGAATTTTTCAAAGGTCAAACCATCGTGGTTAATCGGTTCAATTGGAGGTTGGACCGACTTGTACAATTCTTCCCTTTCTTCATGCATAAAATGACACTACCATAGGATGTGTTCAGCATCCATATTGTATTATTTACTTTTATGCCTTAATCCTGTAAGATGCTGCGTCACGTTCTGCATATGCCTCAGGGAGCCTCAATCCTCGTGCCTTTTCTTCCGAATAGGACATCATAAAATGTACGCGATGGAACTGAAGGATGCTGGTATGTCATAGCATGAAGCGAAGCAATTGGATGGTGACTGGTGTCATGGTCTAATCAGAAAAAGAAAGAAAGTAAATGAGGTAATAAAATTGAATCATATAAAAAAAATTCAATTCAACATTTTATTAAAAATTAACTTGTTGTTTTCATATCAATAATTTAATTTATTTATAATTAATTTAAGACATCGACTGAGGGTGCTTGATGGAATTTCAATATAAAATTTGGATTATTGAGATTTTGTACACTTCCATGTATTTTGTCACTAACGACCCGGGTTTCGCCTTTCGGCAATGTCAGTTCGAGTCCAATCGTGTGCTCGAATGCCTGAAGATGCCGAAAGGCGAAACCCGGGTCGTTAGTGACAAAATACATGGAAGTGTAAAAAAACTCAATAATCCAAATATGTTATTTATAATTCTTAAACACATTGTGTCCTAAAGCCTTGCATGAAAGAATTCGTAATGTGTTTAAATTAGAAAAAAATCTAAATGTGAACAAAACAATGCATTAATGCAAGAAATGCACGCAAATACGAAGCCTGAAATAGCTTTAATTTATGTAAATTAAATAAGTTACAGCTGAGAAACATAAGAAAACTTCCATATAAAACATTTTACATATTTTTAATTCTTTTAAACAAATAACTTTTGCACTATAATTATAACAAAAGTGGATTGTGTTTTTGGTTTGAGGCTAGCTTTAGTTACAAAAAAATCTGATTTGATGTGGTTTGTTGATATATCGATGGCCTAGTTCTATAGCGATACAACTAGAAATTGTTAGTTTTGAGATATGGCGGATAAAATTTTTGACTCGTCTATAAACTCTTCAAAAGTGATGGCTTATTATTTTTTTATTCAAAAAGGTGGTCAATAGTTTATAGTTTTTGGATTAAAGGTTGTTTTTTTTATGGAACGCCACGACTCACAAAAATATATTTCCACAATACGATATTTCAATATGTATGTATATGGAACTGAGAAATTATTTGATTTTGCTGATTTATATATGCAAATATCTGCCTTTTGAGAGAAAATCTGTACATTTTAGAAGCTGTACTTTTGTGGAACTGTAGAAGAGCAGTGTTCGAATACAACGGCTAACTTAAGTGAAAACATTAAACTTTTGGCTTATCGTCCTATGGAACTGGGTCATCGATATGTAGCCTAAAAGACTTTGGGCGAAACTTGAATTGATAGGATTGATTGATACCTTAGTTCCAAAGTAATGGGTCAAAATTTTACAGTTTTGAGTTAAATATCAGGAAATGTTTAGAATACCGATATCTACCAGTTCCAAAATGTAACAAGTGGTAATCTGTAGCTATTTAAGAATGGTAGGGTTATTATTATATATGTCCGTTCCTATTGTGAAGTATATGGCCTCCCAATGTCTCAAAAGAAGTTTTTTAAAGGTATCTTATTAAGGTTTTTGTGAAAGGGAACCTTCGGTTTATATAACAATTCGAAACACTCCTAAATGGAGTTGCTGTTATTATTAAGTTTTAAATGAACGACTTTGCAAAGTGAAGCATTGTTGACATTTATTATCACTGCCTATCTTTCTTGCTAATTGCCTTGGTGAGATGATTCGAGTAAAGTTCTGGGCACTATTCACGACTGAGCCACACCAAATACGATTAGATCGAGTCAATGTCTCTTATATTCGAAAACAAATAGTTGTTATAAATTAGATATGTTTGTTGAAGACTAAACTTATCACTAAATTCCTGTGCGTAATGCATGCATATATATTTTCTATGAATGAATAAATTTAAAAAAGAAATTTATTTTAATAATGTCACATAACTCTCTTCGCGTTAAGGTTTTTTTTTATCTTATGCTAAGTTAAGATATTTTCATGAAGCTTCCAATGAATGGCATTCATTTCAATAATCCACAGGATGGTGGGAAGAAAGAGGCAAGTTCAAAAAATATAAATATGTTTCAAAGATATTTAAAAAAATAGTTAAACGATATAATTTCCTTTACAATATTAAATTGAATTTGATGAATGGTTGTGTAAATAAGTGTGATGTATATTTTATCTCGTATATTATGCTAGTGTGGCAAAAAATAGATTAAAACATATTTGTGTACTGAATGACTTGACAATTGTTTTACTTTTTTTAAGTGCTTGATGGAATTTCAATATCAAATTTGGATTATTGAGATTTTGTACACTTCCATGTATTTTGTCACTAACGACCCGGGTTTCGCCTTTCGGCATCTTCAAGAATTCGAGCTCACGAATGTTCGTCAGTTCGTCAGTTCGAGTCCATTCGTGAGCTCGAATGCCTGAAGATGCCGATAGGCGAAACCAGGGTCGTTAGTGACAAAATACATGGAAGTGTACAAAATCTCAATAATCCAAATTTAATTGTTTTGTTGACAATTTGGCACATTTTTGAGTAAAAGATCACCATCACTGGACTAGACCTTTCCAGAGAGATTATACGGAAACAACAAGGCACCGCAAAGCATTGAAACGAAGATCGAGAGCTTTTCTTTTGTTATTGACTGAATCGACAAAAAATGGTGGATTAAAACACCTATAAACATGTATCCATGTTTCATGTCAAAATGTTTTTGAGTACTAACTAGTTTTGTTAAATATTTGTTGACCCAAAGACGCTGGCTTACGTTTTGACTTCTAAATTAGCCGTTTTATGATTACTCGTTATATGATTCACCACCAGAATGGCTATCGAGTATGCAATGTACATTTTTAAAAGTCTCAGTTTTATAAACATCTATAAACTTTACCAACCCTGATAAATTTCAAAAAGAAAGTGACTAGCCAAGGGCGGGTTGTTTTCCTCCAAGTATATCCTCCATGAAAAGAGGCGAATATGAAATGTGCGAATATTTTTTTAAAACGCTACATTAGGAGATCATAAGCTACACTCACAAACACAGCCATGTATTGTCAGCTTGTATGGTCTAGTGATCAGAGCTTTAACATATCGATCATATAAATCTGAGTTTATGTCCGGGCAAGATCAATATCACGTAAAGATTAGTTAAGAAAGTTAATCAGGTTATGCCATTTAAAGTAACTCCACCAGTGGAATAGCTAAGTTATCAATTTCAATTTTAAATCAAGTTAAGATTTTTCCAATAAAAATTCAAGATCTCAAGTATGAGTATTTGTGATGTCACTTCTCTTCAAGTTGATCTTGAGCGAATTTAGCATTCTTATTGAGTTTATTTATCTCATGTAATTTTAAATAAATATATATTTGGCGCATTGGCGAATTGTAGTTGTAATAAATACCACACATTTTTATTTTAATTTACCATATAAAAAAATAATATATATGATTTCTTCTTGTCGTTAATAGTTCTTACAATATTAAGACAGCATTTCAGTTTCTTTTTCATGCTGATTTGCAGTAAATCAAGGTGTTAATACTTCTGTAGGAAAATAGATATGTTAACATCAATTTTGGACTTGTGCTGCTTTATCTCGAGTCAAAGGTATTTGCAATGTACAGCGTGTTGCGGATTTCGTTGTTCTTCATTTGTTTGAATAAATTATTTATGTATTTATTTATCCCCTTGCATTATTTGCTGGTGTCCGTTAATTTAAACATCATGATGAAGTAATGGCGGCCATTTGTAATGCAAACAGCGACGCGTAAATATATGGAGGATTAATATTAACAGAACGTCAGGTCAGTCGCCTGCACAGCTCTTGGATGAAGTGATTCTACGGTTTACAACGGCAAGGACGTAGGTAAAATTATTTGTTGTGACGGGATATTCAATTAAGTATAGGAAATTTCTCTTGGCGAAAATAATTCATCTGAATTAGCAAACGTTTAGGTTTTCCTATAATGGAAACAAACAACAAAGTTGATTGACTTTTCTTTGCTCAGTATATATTGGTGCGCAAGTCAGTCCAACCTTCCATTGGACCGATCGGCCACGCTGACTTGGTGACGAATAAGGCAAATTACCAGGCCTTTAAAATGTGCTCAGAGCGAGTATACCTCAACACATAGACGCTTTTCATTTTTCTGGAGGAACTGATTTGCTACACACTTAAATGCACTCCACCAAGTCAACAGATGGGAAAGCGGTAATGGTTGGAGGATGTCAAGTTAGTATATGTAAAGTGTAAATCCAAGTTATTAAGTCAAATAAATAGTGTAAACTCGCGTAACTTTACTGTCATATTATGCTTAATTACACTATCTACATTTTATCAATCGTGGGTAATTAAAAGAAGCATGCAGCACACCTAACAGTATTATATGCCAAAAGAAACCAATCGTAGTCGATAAAGGCTTGCGGAATTATTATGTTTATAAAAATAAAAGCAATCATTTTCAACTGATGAAATGAAACTGATCTTATTGTTTGAAAGTGCTCGTGATGAGAAAATTCCAGATCGTCATATAAAATTAACGAATCGATATATCAAAACATGTGGTTTATTTTTATAAATATAATGCTTTACGAATAAGAATTGACAGTTTTTATATCTTAAAAGCGATGAATGATTATGTGCTTAAAAAAGTTTTTCGTTGGAAACCGATACTGCCATGTTAAGCACAATTAGCGTATCTACATTTTTTGTAAAGTAAAAATGAAAAAAAAAAAATCTTTTTACACCTAGCTTCATCTTGAATTTGGATATTTCTTATTGTGTTTATAAGACTTCAAATTGAATTGAATTCATAGCAAAATCCATCGAATCATGGTTTATTAATTTTTTTATCGATTACTCAATTCGTTGACGAAAACCTGTACCGCAAACTTTCGCCAAAAACATGAACAATATTTCCAATGTTTGTTGAAAACAGATATTCGAATATCGAATATTAAGACTTTACAGTATTCAAATATTTGAATGTATTCGTATTATATATCCTTAGTATAAAGTTTATCATGTATTGTGTATTCATTGATTTTTTACTATTTCTGGCCAGTTATATAGTAATTATTAACACATAAAATAACATAATAGTTGTCAGCACTTGTCATCAATAAGTATTATAGTGCTTAAATTGACAGAAAATATTATATCGAGATATAATGTGACGTTGGAAATGGCTGGGTCACGTGCTGCGGATACCTCCGGAGAGCTTCAACCCTGCTTACCTCTTTTTCCAACCGATGAGATTCCGGCATCCTGGACGAACGTCGGGTACTACCCAGAGGTTGTAATCGGGGAGCTAAAAGACTCTGGAATGTCATGGGAGATAGCGAAGCGATTGGTGGGTGACAGGGAAACATGAAGCCGCCGCGTGATGGCCCTATGCAGCACATAGGAAGAATATATATTAAAAGAAGAAGCTTCTTTGTTAATCTAGTAGCTTGTTTAACACACATTAAATTTTAATTGTTGAGATTTCTTACATTTCAATGTATTTCGTCACTAACGACACGAGTTTCGCCTTTCTTCATCTTCAGGCATTGACATTGAGCATACGAATGAAACAGTGATAAGATTTGTCGTATTTTATCTTGTATATAAGCGATGTAAACTGTTTACTGTCTGTCAGTTCGAGTTCATTCGTTTGCTCGAATGCCTGAAGTTGTCGAAATGCAAAAACCGGGTTGTTAGTGACGAAATACATGGAAATGTACAAAATCTAAGCAATTCAAATTTTATATTTAAATTCCATCAAGCATCCTCAGTCGATATCTTAAATTAATACTTATTAATTGAGAGAATAGTATTCAAATAATTTATGAAATATTCGAATATAAAAAAAGAGCCGAATATATTCGAATATCAAATATTCGATTGGAATCCCTGGTGATCATGCGCTTATAGGTAAAATAAACAACTCTTCATTCTGGTTTTGAAGTATAGCTTACATTATTTATTTATTTATTTATTATCAGCGAGATGCCACTGGATATGACACCTTACAAGAAGATTTAATAGATGTTCCCCGGACGACTCATTGTACTCGGTTACGCGGATTAAATATTTATCGACTTAATGAGAATTGTCGTACCGATTAAAAATAAAAAGCCTAAATAAATATAGAAATAACGCCACTAAATTGACATTACGTACATACATAATTTTATAAGAGCCCAGTGGCGGGGAGCGATGGGGAGTTTCGGATGGGTTGAACGACTGGCGGCGCGTGGTGGGCATTCTCATGCCGCATTATGGACAATTAAAAAAAATATCATTTGCGTTTGATCGGGGAGACGTGCACGCGCCGCGGCTCATGTAAACGTGTATAGAAATAGGAATTAGACTTGCCGGAATGTATGTTGTGTTAATTATTGAATATTCATCTACGATCTAATCATTATCGGCCATCTTTTCGTCGAGGATGATGTCAGTCATATTGGCGTGATTGAGCGGGTAAATGACCTTGTTACCAGGGGTTTTCGCGTAACCTATTAAGTGCGCAATTAGTAAATTTGCTGCGTTCATTATTATACTGTCGGGTTAGTAGTGCAGTGATTAACGTTGTTGTCTTCGATTACGGATGTCTCGGACTCAACTACCATTTTCAATTTATGGATTTCTATTCGTAGGATGAATTTTTGTAAATTCCCTCTCACCATCCGATCCTAAAAACGGGGCGTAGCAAGAGCTATAAGCTAACCACTAGTCCTGTGCTAACTTTTTCCTTTTATCCTTACTATCTTAAAAAAGAGGAGGTTGAGCAACCTTAGTGAGATTCTTCCATTAGGAGTCCATTTTCTCAGAACGGAGCGGACATTGTGAAAAAAAATTCAATGATGAATTGAATTTTGATATTTCGGATAAACTTGTTGTCATCATGGGAACATGGCTTTAAGTCCGGATATGAATTATTTGATAAATTCGGATAAATAAATATTTTATTTAAGTACAAATTCATTTTGGATGTGAATGTAAACAAAAAAAAACACGATTTTTCACTTTTGTACATTCTAAGCACAGTTATTAATATTTTTTTCAAAATCAAAAAATTCGTTTTATCGTAAGCCTTATTTACTTTGTCACCGTTCTGCGTTGCGGCTTTCATGTAACGTTTTTTTTTTCATTTTCTTTACTAATTCAGGCTAGCACATTATATTGATAGCTTATTTTTTTACATTAGTACCTTACAAAACGAAATTTTGTGATCGATCTGTATCAATAAAGGTTCTTTCCGTGCAGCACAAATTTCATTTTAATATTTATATTTTATTTTAATTTTCCAGCGTACACATTATACATTTTCTCTCCACTTACTATTTAGGATAAAAAAATGTATTTATAAAAAAAATATTGAGTGCATTGCAATATTTGTAAGCTTAAATAAAATTGAATGCTGTCTTTTCTTTTTAATACTTTAGGTCAGTGCTTCCTAAAATTTTTCATTTCACGGCCCACAGAATTTGCAAAAATTAATCCACGACCCCCTACTCCAAAAATTAAATTAGTTTAGTTATCGAAAGCTTGCATTCTACAAGCGCATCAAAGGTAAAATTTTAATAAAATCACTAATAATGTGTTCTCATATAGAGAATGTATACTTTGTAAAAGGAAAACTTCTTCATTAAATACTTGCAGTTCTATTTGAGCATTTTGCGGAGCCTCGTAGTAGCCCCATGGCCCTCCAGAGCGCCGCGGTCCATAGTTTGGGAAGCACTGCTTTAGATTGATTATTAATAAATTTCTTCTGTAGTGTAACACGAAACAATGAAAAGCTAGGTCAGGTACAACTTGTGCTATATTATATATATATTAAATAATGAATGAATTTCATTGGGCTTTACGTCTTTTCGAAACTTTTATTACACATGACAAAAAGTAGTCTGCAATTTCAGATTGAAATTCAATACCTGAAAGATGAATCATTAAATTTAAAGCATATATAAGTAGAAAAATAAAAAAATACACAACATAAAAACACAACAAAGACTGTTCACTGCTCCTTACCTATCAATTAATTTTTAACTAGTCGTTACCTTACTATGAAAAGGTTCTAACTGACATTTTGGCCTAAAATGACCTTTTGATTAGAAAATGTTGTATTGGCCACATTCTACCATATACGTTGATTTCAGAGTCATATATTGTTCAATGAGGAAGTTAGCAGGATTCCGACGTTCTATCCACACATATTTTTTCATAAAATTGTTTTATACGGTTCTTTCAATCGATATTACTGCTTATTATTATCTTACAGAAACAACATACAAATCACAGTTTCTTTGAAAAGGTTCGAACATCATGTAGAACATTCTTTGCTCGATGGTTGGTGTGTGTTTTACTCTTTACTTCTATTGTTCTATTGATGTGGTCATTGACGAAAATTAGCTGAGTTCTTTCAAGCATTCAAAGTATATATGTGTTATTATGCTGTTGTATTATAATATTATCGTTAGCTTATATGGTTCAGCAAGTCATGATAATATATACTTTTAATTAATATCTCAAAAATCAGAACATTTTGTTTGATAAAATTGAAATACCCGATAATACTTTTTCAAACAAACTATTATTGTCAGTTCTCATTAAAGCTTTATATACTCATTATTTTCTAATATAAAGACTTTAGTTATAATAATTTATATGAAAAACAAGTGATATTTATATATATATAAATATATGCTAACTCGTTAATTAAAAATACGTTTTTTCCTTCAAAATACAAAATATGATCAGACAAAACTACAAACGCTTGTATCTCAAAACATGGTCAAGTGCAGTTAGAGCCTTTTCAAAGTAAGTAACGTAGTGGGAACGCCAGTCGTAGATGGTGGTATTGAAATTTAAATACTGAATGTCCAAAGTAACTGTTCTTTAGTTTCCATACTGACGGACTAATTGTTGTTTGTTTGCGTCACGTCGGTACTGTGTGTATTATTTATATACACCGCGGACGCTTAGGTCATGAAAAAATTCATACCTACATCTACGCCTACAGACCGGTCTAGGGTATTACAATATAAGATATGAATTGTAGAGCGTAGAATATTTTTTCATTAACAACGCATGAATTGATCCCAGATACCCAATTACTTAAGAGAGAGAGAAATAAGATCATATTGTATAGCAGGCAGTTTTGTAATCCTAATAAAATCACCATTGCAAATTCATAAAACGGTTTAAATGCTGAAGTTGATTGATATCTATTTTGAGCTTTGAAGTCTGAGATCACGTGCTCGATTCCCACGACGTAAAGTAAAATTAAAGTGAGTCATACCTGTAAGAGAAAATATATGCAAGCTAGTGAGTCAGTCACAATATACGAAAGTTTGTATGCAAATCTCTTGGTAATTCCTACTTGATAAATTTTAGAATGTTAGATAGCATCTGATGTAATTTTTACGTTCAAATTGTAAACTTAACATTACTTAAATACTGGAATAAGTAGTGTGGCTTGGAGAAGGTATAACCAACCCTTTGTAACGTGTATGATGAAAAGAAAACCCAATTATATTCAAGCGAATAGGAATGAATAGTAAAAGTGATAATATAATAGTATTTGTTTTTTAACCATATCCGTTCTCTACTCATAGCATATGGTCACCACACGGTGCCTCTAATACTCTCTGTCTTCCGTCAGTTTTCTTGCTTCCTCCCAGGTCATTCCAGCGTCCCGAAACTCCACCGAGTATATCCTATGGATGGTAATAGGTTGGTAGAAGAGACAGACAGGATTTGACCTTCCCTGTGACATTCGCAGCACATGTCCAAGCCAATTTTTTATAGTATATGGTAACCACGCGGTGCCTCTTATACTCTCTGTCTTCCGTCAGTCTTCTTGCTTCCTCTCAGGTCATTCCAGCGTCCCGAAACTCCACCGAGTATATCCTATGGATGGTGATCAGCGGATGAATTCCTTCCAAGGCGAAGGAATTCATCCGGTTGGTAGAAGAGACAGGCAGGATTTGACTTTCCCTGGGACATACGCAGCACATGTACATCGTCACTTTTTTATACCGTTCTCGGTTCAACGCGGAGTAGATTAAACTCTAGCGTTACAGCGAATTCTCAGTATAAGGATACTTAATATAGCTTAAGCTAAGTGGTTGAGCTAGTGACATTTTCTTTTTTTTTCTCTCTATCTTTTCTTTTCTTGAGCACAACAGTGCGTGGTTAAAAGATCGATCCCGTGCAGCTCTGCATCGGACCAAGAACATGAAAATTAAATTCGTTTCTTTTCTTGATCGTTATTGTTTTACGGATGGCGGCTGTATACACACAACGGATGGAGGTGAGGAAATCAACTTGTATGCATTCGTCGACGAGTAATATCGACTATAACGGTATAAAAAATTTGGTTGAATTTATGCTCTTGTCTAAAATTACGTTACGATAATTATGATAGGCACAATTGGCGATATCTTCTGAAAGTCTCTCCTTGAAAACTACAAGTTGCACCTTTTAAGTGAGTCATATTTCATAATTAGTATTTCTGTCTTCACATTTACCGAGTGCTGTCAATTTGATCCCGGATCCTTGTCATGAATTAATTCTAAGAAATTGTTCGAATTAATTTAAATGGCGCTCGATTTGAATTTAAATTTCGCACGGAGACGCAAAACAATGCCTAATTAATTCCCGCCAAAATCTCGCGATACGTGATTTTTATTTTAGTTATTTTTATTTTATTCATATCGCAATTGACATGTCGTAAATGTGGCTGAAAGCACATCCATAAATACATTTAACTTGTCAACTTTCTCCGAACAATACATTTGTATTTTAATTTATTCTTTATTTAAATATAATCATTTAAATCTGCCATAACTTATCGAACGTATTATATTTTAAAACAATTTCAAAACCGAGCTCAAATTTGAAATGCAATTCATTGAAAATAATTTATTGCCAATCGTTATAAGAATGACATGTTTAGAATATAATAAATAAACATTATGAGAATTTTAATATTATTTATAATAAAAATTATAATGTTTTATTATTGGCATCATTCATAATATATTAATTATAGTATTACGAATTATTTTGCGTCATATGGGACTAGTGGGGCGAGGCCCGGAAAAAAACCCGAAAAATTGGCTAGGAATAAACGTGTATTGGGAAAAAATATTATAATATTTATGATAACATTATTTTAAAAGCGTGGAACTTATTAAGTATTCACAAATTTGAGGTAACGATGAGTTATTAGTTCGATGATATACGGAAGTAATGAATTTATTTAATATCTGATCAACAGTGGCATCTATGTATAATAATACTTGAACCCAACACAGAATATTTACGGAAACGTTCCTGTTTTTATGTATGAAGTTAAGCTCGGGTAGACGCTCATATTTATATGTCTGCATGGACTAGACATGTCGAAAAAACAATGAAAAATATCATAATTAACAGATAATTCCTAATTTGCAGGTCAACGCTACATGCGACCTTTTATTTTACATTTTTATACTTGTAGTATGAACTCATTTTTCAATTTTTAAAAAACTCATGATTCTGAATAATCGTAGTCTTATATTGAGCCACTGCACATAGTAATTCAATGTAAGGGTAGTAGGGGAAAAATTTTGAACCTAAAAATAACACATGCTTCTTATAAAAAATAATAATTTAACACTTAAATTAACCACTTTTAAGGTGTTAACTGTCAATTATTTGTGGAAAAAGTTAAAAAAGATTTTTTGTCTTACTTCCACATTTTTATTATGATCAGAACCGGTATCGTTGATACTGATAACATGTAAAACTTAACAATGCTATTTATATGAAATTGAGTGTTAATAATTACAAGATATATCAATATGCGTCAATTACTGCGAATGCCTCCGGAGAGCCTTAATCTAGCTTGTCTGTTCTTACAAGCAGTGAGATTTCGGCGTCCTGGACGACCGTCGGATACTATCCACAGGATTTCCTCGGCGGAGCTGAGGGACTCTGGCATGTCATGGGAGAAAGCAAAGCGTTTGACGGGTGGTAGGAATCATGGAGGCCATATTCTTCACATAACAGCGTCCGTGGCGCAGTTGGTCACGTCGTTGGCTACGGTTCCGGATGTCTCGGGTTCAATTCCGGTTCAACTGATTTATGTTTGCAGTCTGAATGTTTGTGATGTCTAAAAATTCCCTCCCACTCGTCCGATCCTCACGGGGCGTAGCGGGAGCGATTAGCTAACCACTATTCCTGTTCTAGGCTTATCCTTCTATCCTTACTCTCTTCGCAAAAAAAGAGAAGATAAGCGACTGAGTAACAAGCAATTCTCATAGAAAAATTCTGTTGAGATACTTCCATTACGAGGCCATATGCCCCACGTTGTGAGCGGACATGGGAAAAAAATATTCTCCACATAGGGAGCGAATTTAGTCAAAGATGATGAAAGAAGAAACAATTGGATCAAAGGAAATTAAATAGTCTACAAATTAAAATGTTTTAGACTTCTTACAAATCAATAACTTTTAATCTCACAAGTTATCAGAGGAGCTGAATTTTTTTAGTAATGCTCATAGTTAAGTGGATAGTAAGTCCAGAAGTTTCCCGTCGAAACAAGTTAGTTTTAAAGACAAAATTTCAATCCTTTTTAGTGGTATACAAAATAAAGTAGCCATTCTAAAATATGTATTCTTAATAAACAGTGATTATTTAGAAAAATGATTGATTCAATTACCTCTTTAATACTATAAGACCGGAAACTTTTTAACATTAATAGAATGTTAAAAAACGGAAAGCAGTTATGAAAAAGAAAAAAATTGATGTTTTTCTAATGCTACAATAAAGTTGTCACGTCATAGTAAGTATTAATAAATCATTTTTAAACTTATGAGTAAACTGTGTAAATTCAATATATTTGTATTCTTAATACGCATTCATTTCAATTCTCACGCAAAACCGCCTATCTGCCTAACTTTAAAGATATGACATTAAGATATTACATAGGACAGTCATGTAAGACACGCTTGCTCACGGGTAGGCAGGGAAATAGTGTGACCATGATGTCAGAGGAAAATTTAAATGAAATGAATACGCAATGCTGATATACCTATAGCTACAAAACATTTCATTGGCTATGTAACAAATTCTTGCTGTAAATGATTTTTCCTTGAGTACAAATAAAAAAAATGATTCATTTTAGTTTGAATTAAACGAATATACATTTTCGGATTAATAAAAAAACAGTAAATTCAACAACTATATTATTATTCTTTAAATTAACCCGGATTTTTTTTGCCTGTGCACTCATAATTCTGTGGCGTTATGCCAGAAGCTGAAATATCAGTGGTAACAGGAGAAGAAATATGAACGTTGGTAAGTTTTCAAAAATTCTATTGAATTTATAATACACTTATTATATGTATCTTCTTCATGATATACTGAATTTTGTCACCACGTTGTGAGAATAAACCCAATACGAAAAAAAACGGACGTATCAGATTTTGCCACAACGAAACAGATTTTTACTTCCTCATTACAATCGTCGTTTTTTGTGGATCAAAGAAGTTTAATTACTTAATTGATTTAAGTACTCAATAGAACCCAATTAAAATAATGTTGAAATGAGTATTTAGTTCTACAAGAATTATAAGGAATACTTGATAGTTTTTTTTTTCCAAGAAATAGCGATAAATTATTTATATTTTATTTAGATTTTAGAGTAAAATGATATACTGCATATGTATTCCAAGTAAGTAAATAAAAGCTGACCAAAATACTTTTTAATATAGTTCTGACGATGGCGTGAAGCCGTTTGTTTAGAACTATATTCTTTGACGTAAATCCTATCTAGGAAAAATCAATTTGAACACTTTCTTTTTAGATTTAAATTGTATTATATAATAAAGAGGCGTTTGAAATTCTTCGCAAAAAATCACTGAATTCATTGAAATAAGAAACTTCAAGAAATGTTATAGCTTTAAAATTGATAACATAGATATTCCACTGGCTGTGTTACTAAATGTGACACGCGCTTCATCTAGTAACACAGCCAGTGGCATAATTAAGTTTTACATTTTAATTTCATTTCCACAAAGTTACCGCTTTCAATGTTTTTTTTAACTTTTAACTTTTGGTCACTGCACTCCGGAAACGTGTTCTAAGGATAATCTCAGTTGAAAGTTAAGTTGTCTGTGAAGTATTCGGGTCATGCCCATTGGCGTAACTTTTGATTACGGCAACCGCTTTGAACGTACCAACATAACACTACGTATGTCCACTTGTCTGATCGTCACGTTGGTGATGATGATGACAACGATCAGGTCGGGGTTTTTAATCCTACCAGCACCGACACCACTCGCGATCGGATGATTGTAAGATTTCGTTTATTCCTCTTTCCTGTCCCTCCCAACGTGTGACTAGTTATTAAAATTTTGATATTAGGTTAGCTAATAATTGATTCATTGAATTGTAATTTTTTCAGGATAATTTCATTACCCTAGTGAGCAGTTTAATTTGGGTGCAAATCCCGGCAAGATCTAAATCATATTAAGATTTTTTCAAATCAACCTTTAAGAACTTGACCGTGGGTTTTGTGAACATGTATTTTTTCCTTGCGATCATCTTGAGTGAAATTAAAAATTCATAAAGAGTTTGTGTCTTGCGATTTTCTTGTAGTTAATTTCCAAATACTTCGCGGGTCCTTGACAACATAGATTTATATTATATTTATTTATTTGTTTACATGTCCACTCCTTATGTGGAGCATACGGCTTCCTAGTTGAGGTATCTCAGCAAAAGATTTTTTATGTCTGCTTTTTACTTAGTTGCTCAACCTCTCTTTGTCGAAGAGAGTAGGGATAGAAGGATAAGGCTAGGACAAAACTAGTGGTGGGCTAATCGCTCTCGCTACGAACAGAAATTCACAAATCGATTCAAAAATTAATATATGAAACTATCCGTACCGGGGTTTGAACCCGAATTATCGGGAACCGTAGCCAACGACGTTAACCACTGCACCACGGAGCTGAATAAATATTTTCAGACAATTTGCCCAATTTATGAATGAGGAAATGGGCTTGCACTTTTCATGAATGAGGCAAAATTTTGCACATTTCGTTAATAAACAATTTCACACATTCACGGTGGCAAATTAGAGCGGTCATAGTAAAAATATATCCACAAAAATTTTCCTCCATACAGAGGCTATGGTTTCCACGTCTTTCTGTCAGGAATAATATTCTGTTGTTAGATTTATTTCAACTTAATGTTTGGGTATGGCTGGTCGTTTCGTTTAAATGAGTTAACATTTTAGTAAGTTGGCCTGATCGATTAAAACCCAACTAATTACCGGAACACGCAGCTCCGAGCTTAAAACGCTGAATATTTAATAAATCGATATTTTCCGATGGACCTTACGTGCCAGTTAAACAAAGGAAGAGATGTATAAAAGATATCTTTCCAACTTAATTATGCAGTTAAATAAGAAAAAAATTCAAAAAACCTTTCATTCATAATGCTAGTAATATTATGAAAGATTAATACAATTTTCTTAAATAACATCAATATTGTATTTTTAAGCAAGTACAGTCAATCTGGGTAACTTAAGTTCAGAGGGCTTTTGTATTTTATGGTTCGCCATTGCATTTATGAATGATATTGTTCCACATAGAAATGAACTAATGTCTTGAGATGAAATTTAATTAACGTACATAGATGCATTGTTATAATTAATATATGAATATAAATAAAACGAGGTGGGTAAAATTTTCTTCCAAATCGGGTAACTTTGGCCCACGATACAAATAATCACTGTAATTACCATAAATTCAGTGGTTTTAAAGTCTTGGCAACTTTTATTTATGCTTTCATATATTCTGTACATAATTGAGATGAGAAAAAATTATGCAGCGTTTGGTTTACAGATTAGTAAAACAAATTGAAAATATGGCTAATCCAATTTATTTCAAGAAAAGTTTATAATTTGTGTTTTATCATTCCAAGCTGACAGCTTACAAATTCAACAACAAAACAAATCATGTTGCACATTAATTCATATTTTTATCACCAAGGGTCACTCAATGCCTTTGATTAATTAAAAAATATTCATATGGCGTTAGTATTATCATGGTATTATAACAGCACATTTTTTCGTGTGGTGAGCCAATCTTAGACCGATGGGCAAACTTACTCAAATTGATGGTACTAATTTTTGCGTATTTATACCATAAATATGCCTTAGTTGATTGATGCTTTTAACGATTACTCTGAAAAAAAAATTCGTTCTTTAAGTAATTATTTTATTCTGATTGACGCTTTGACAAATCGTGAGAATCGTAAGGTATAATTTAGAAAAGCTATTTTTATCCGTTTTTTTTGCTTATACTGACCGTTAGTATTAAAATAAACATTGGGCTTCAGCGGTTTTGTTTGTGTGCCGATCTTTTGTTTTTGAATCGGCTAAGCGGAACAGCGGTAATTATATCCACGAAGTAATTTCCAACTTCCACAATCCCTTGATGAGAATGAGTGAAGTTTATTTCGTGAATGCGAACGAAACTTGGATAATTTGCCAAGCGTTGATTGGCTGTAATTATTTCATTTAATTCCGGTAATTATATCAGAAACGTTCAACAAATACAAATCCAAAACCATCAGACTTTCATTATTATTCTTAAATATTGTTTTAACCAATAGAAACATGTATAGAAAAAGTCTAAGAAATATCTCTTAAGAGCTTTTTTTACACAACAGCTAGTTTTAATGCTATAATCCAGAATCATATAATGTTACAACGTCTCAGTTGATTTTTAATTAATTAGTGAGTAACTGAGTAGTTCAAAACAACTTATGCTCAGATTATTCAAAGCCATAAGAAAAGAATTTTTCCACCATGCTTAATAGAGTATTAGTCAGCGTCTGTGGCGCAGATGGTAGCGTCGATGGCTTCGG